>CM062248.1:20477952-21677952 GCA_031216285.1 Syzygium syzygioides
TTGATAAAGATGAAACATTTGAACTCTCTTTTCGATGTACCATATGGTTTATCTTTTAACAAACCATTTGAGGTTGACATTAGACGGATCATTTGGGACATCTTTTCAATGAACCATTTGGACTGTCTTTCGAGCAATACCTCTAAATGTACTTCCCGAGGGGGCCCTCGAGGGTAGGTATTGACAATAGGCTAATGCATTTTTTGCTGGATGAAGATCATTATATTCAGACTGGATAGTTGTTTTAACGTTTATTGTAATTTGTGGTGGAGTCGACCTACTGAACCCATCCATTTCTCCCATTCTATATTCAATGCCTAGGATAGCAGGAACGGCATTCAATATTCTTCTATAAAATATGCCAACGAGAACTTCCTAATTTGATCCACATCAGATTTTGAACTTCTGCTAGACCAAGAATTACATTGTCCATACATTGTCGAATATTGATGACTCCTAGAAGTGAAGCTGGTAAATGGTATTTTCAACGGAGAAATTTATGTAAAAGAGCGGCGAAACCGGTAAAAATAATGCAATCTTACGAACGCAGCTTTGGCTCTTATATAAGAAAGCAAGAACAAACGAAGGATGAGTAACGAGAAGAGGAGGCGAAGACACACATGGCTTCACTCGCCAGAATCGCAACTGTAGTATTTCTGCTCCTCCTTGCGGGTAACGGGATAGAAGGCAGTCCAGACACATCTGTGCAAAACAAAATCTGTAACGGAGACGTGGGAACCCTTGCGTACCGTGACTGTGTCCATTTTCTCCTTCAAGATTTAGTATATGAGACACCAATCTCCGGCTACGATTACACCGAGAAGATGCAACAAATCTTTACTGACACTTGCTACGGCCACGGAAAGTGCAACGGGATACTCTCTCACGAGGACTGCCATCAGTGCTTACTAGTCGCTAGTAATATGCTACAAGACACATGCTACGAGAGCATTGGCGCACAAGTTCAACTCGTGGATTGTAGAATTCGGTATGAAAACTATTCCTTCATGGATAATTAGCAAGCGCATTGAGATGTGCATCTCAGTATGTTAAAGTTACGGCAAAATCTAAGCAAGATAATAATTTATGTCCCACTCTCCCACTACTTCAGGCTTTGAGTTTCTGATGGGTGTTATGGGCCTTGCGGCCTTTTTGCACAGGCCTTATGTCATTTCGTTTCGTAGGCCTTTCGGCCTTTCTATTTTCTATTTGTCTAAAAAGTCATTAATCTAATGAACTTTTATCTATTTAGTGTTAAATCTTTCAATTTTGCCAATTGAGTCCTAAACCATTTCACATTTTATCAATTGAGTCCATTTGGCCAATTGTGGCCTAAATTTACTGACGTGGACGCCGGCCGTCCTACATGGTATTATTTGGCATTAACATAGACAATTTTTAATAATATTTTACTAATATTTTGAACTTTTTAATTTTTTAAATAATAATCTTATCCCTTGGGTTAAGACTAAATTAGCACAGTTGAAAGGCTTAACATTGAATCGGCTGTCGTATAATAGGTTTATGATTAAATTTGCATAATTGAGAGGTTTAGGACTAAATTGCTCTCGTATAATTGGTTTAGGACTTGTTAGACAGTTTTCTCCTATAAACACTATAGAAATCAATGCAATCAAACTCGCACGCTAGCCAATAGGCATGCGGCCCTGTTGGTAAAAGGATTGGGGGGGTGGGGATGCTAAAATCACAGGTGCGAAATTCAACTCCTGCGCTCTACAAGAGACATAGCGAACCATTGTAACGAAGTAGGTAGACCCATCAGCGTGTGTCCTCTCAATGCTTAAAAACCTCTTCTTCTTTCTTGCCACCTTCTAGCTCAGAATGCTTACCTTCCTGTACCAAGTCGATCTTTTAGGCTTGGCTTCATCCCGGAAGCTATCGCTTCTACGACGAGTCGTTTCTACCCTTCTCTACTCTCTCTGGCAGAGAAAGCTCTGTAAATCATGAGAATGCATATTCTGATGCTTGCACGGGTGATAGCTCATCTGCTTCCTTAAAAGAGAGTTTCGTAGAGGGGAGGTTAGCGAGATCCCTTACCTGAGAAAAGGAGTAAAAAGCCTAGCAATAAGGATGCCTCTTACCCTTTTGCGCCTACTTGAAAACTATCTTGAATAAGGAGAGATAGAGATATGATAGACAAAAAAAAAAAAAATACTCGCACAGCATGTCTTCATTGCAACTACGTGGAGAGAAGAAAAACATTTAAGGCAAAAAATATAAAAAAAAATAAAGTAAAAGAAGAAACAAACCTGCTTGCGAGAGGAGATCACAACGGATGCACGTTCAAGACCGAGATGGTTGGCGATGGTGAAGGTGGTGCCATTAAATTTTGGAAAGATGGATGTCCTCACCGCAGCGATTGAGAAACGGCTGAAAAGGAATCGAAAAAGAAAATAAAGGTCAAATATCTACGAAAAAGCCCTTAAAATTGTGTTTCTTGACAGATAAATTGGTATCTTAACAAGGTTACCAACAAGACTCGTAAACTATTATAATCATTTCTACGAAAATCAAATAAATTCCAAAGAGAAGGTAAAAAAAGAGAGTTAATATCACGGAAAATACCAAAGTTATACACATGTGACAAATTTACAAAAAACTAATTTTTTGACAGCAAAAAACCCTAAACTAGTACACCTGCGATAATTTTACCCTACATTAGTTTCTATTAAATTTTATCATCAAAATTCCAAATTGGTTGACACATGGTAGTTTACAGATGTACTAGTTTGGCATTTTATTCTCTGTTTGTTACAGATGTATCAATTTGTGATTTTTCGTGATATTAATCCAATTTAATAGAGCGTAAATTTGTGATATGTGTGCCAGTTTGGAATTTTTGGTGGTCAAAAAATTAGTTTAGAGTAAATTTATCACATGTATTTCAGCTTGGGATTTTTGATGGTCAAAAAATTAATTTACAGTTAATTTGTCATTAGTATATCAATTTGACATTTTTCGTGATATTAATCCCAAAAGAAATGCTTGAGAGGAGGATTGATTCATTGAGGCAAAAGAAGAAGATAAAAAAAAAAAAAGGAAACAAGAAGGCTACAAGATTGCGACTAAGTGGTCAATGATTGCCCGATTCTAGAGAAGTATACTTGAGGAGCAAGGCCACGAGACCAGGACACACTGACATAGATTGACGTTGACGGTATCGGTTATTACAATAAGCAAGAACAATTATTGGCCGTTGATACTTGCAATTAGGGCCGACAATTTCTAGCACGAAATTGACACGATTAAACATGCTTGTTTGGCAAACTCGACGACGACAAGGATCGATACAGAGGATAATCTCACCAAAGGTCGGAGAAACTGAAGGTAGTTTGGTCTTCTCATTCGTCAAATCCACAACATTGCGGACGTCCCATTGATTTAAGTAATGGGATATGCTGTCAAGATACGATGTTACCAGCTTGAATTCGAGGCGACTAAGGCCATACGTCATTAAGGAACTAATGAACCGTCAAGAATTGATGATGCGATTAAATAATGCTTCTTATGAACACAGCTATGGCTCTTAGATAAGAAAGCAAAACTAAGGAAGGATGAGTTGCAAGAAAAGGAGGTCAGAGATGCACATGGCGTCACTGTTCAGAATCACAACAGTGGTAAGTGCGCTCCTTCTTGGTGCACCATTGTAGCAGGCGATCCAAACACATATGTGCAATACAAAATCTGCAATGGAGACACAAGAGTATCCGTCTCGTACACTGATTTGGTCAAGGATACCCTTCAAGATATAGGCTCCGTTTGGTTCAACTTTGGGGGAATGCAAATACATTTGGGCTAAAGGGGTTTTCCAAAATATAAGTGGTGTTTGGTAAGTATTTTTTAAAATCAATTTAAGCTAAAGAACTTTTGCTAATTTTTTTTTTCAAAAAAAGGGCTCCGGTGGAGCTACACCGCCGGCTACTGCCGCTGGCCAGATCTGGTCGATGTCCAACCGCCGACGGCCAGATCTAGTCGCCGGCGACCATCGCCTAGGGTCATGCGACCCCGGCCACCGCCGCTTGGGGGTCGCGTGAACCCGGGGACTGCCGCCTGCGGTCGCCGGACCCCAGGCGTCGCCTGGGTCGCGCGACCCAGGCAACGCTTGGCCTGGGTCACACGATGTTGGCGACGCCCGGGGTCCGACGACCCCAAGCGGCGGTCGCCGGGGTCGCGCAACCCCCAGGCAGTGGTCACCGGGGTCGTGCTAGTCCTCAGACGGCGGTCGCTAGTCGCCGGAGCCTCGGTTCACTGTTCATGAACAGTGTCCATGAACAGTGCAAGTTGCATTCCAAAAATGCAACTTCTCAAAGCATCTCCGGAAGAGCATTAGCTAAAAGTTCCTTGGGGAACATTGGAAATGCAATTGCATCTCCCCAGAGTGAGTAAAAAAAATTGCTAAACGCCATTTGCATTTGGCCAAAGGACTTTAGAGCCCAAATGAGCATTTCCAATATTGAACCAAATGGAGCCATAGTCGACCAGACATCAAACTTCGGCTTATGCAATTACTACAATGAGATGCACCAAGTTTTTACCAATACTTGCCACGGTCACGGAAAGTGCAACTGAATACTCTCTTATGCAGATTGCAATGCATGTTTATGTGCTGCTCAGAATCTCATACGACAAACAAGCCAGGCGAGCGTCGGTGCTCAAGTTCAACTAAGTGACCGTAGAATTCGGTACGGAAATTATTTCTTCAAGGAAGGTTAAGTCGCATAATGCTTAAGGCGCCTTGATGGGCATCTCAGTATTGTCAAAATTATGGCAAAATCTGTCGGAGTCAAATTACCAAATGGTTCTTGAGAAGTTTTTTCTAGAGAATAATTTATGGTTTTTCTGAACAAGTTACTCTTTCGTGTATCTTAAAAGGTGAGCAAGAGAATAATTTATTGGCCTTTCTTCCACTGCTTCAGGCTTCGAGCTCCTATTGTGTATTATTTTGCGCACTCAATTTGATTATGAGCATAATCTCATACTCTTGGCCCTTTTCGCAAAAGTTAATCATAGCTCTAGGTAGTCAGAAATTATGGTCATTGTCGTTATTAAATGTGTTTGGAGGAAACTGTAAATGTGTCACAACGTGAGCGATCCACATATTGATGTAGAAAGATTAAAAGCTTTAATGTGAAATCGATTAATAATTTTATCGATGTTAACTGTCGAAGATTTCACGTGCCAAGCAAAAATAGCAAACAATAAGATACGAGATTGAAACAACCCTGGCTACCACTCCACCGAGGCCAACCCACGCTAATCGACATTAGGATATAACTATGAAATGTTCATTTCTCATTTAGAATCGGGAATATGTAGGGATTACAAATTGTAGAGTATACTGACTAGGACATCACATGGATGATGAGTCAGGGTCTGTTTGTTAACTTTTCTGTTCCCAAGAACAATTGCTTTTCAGAAATAGTTTTTTCTATTTCTATTCCCTAGAAGAGTTTCTAAGTGGAAGAACGCGTTTGATGACTGCACAGTTTATATTCCCAGAATATGAACAAAAATGCATTTGGTACGACCTTAGAAATTTCTACTCCCAATTTTTTCATTTAATTATAAAAATGTCAGTGGAAACTTAATAATTCATGTTTTGATAAAAATGGACTAGAAATAGAATTAGAACATATTATGATATAGAATTGGATGACCTTAATATAATCATAAAGAAAATTACTCATTATAGACAAAGCAAATACCGGGTGATGGTCGAGAAAATGACAATTTAGGGTTACAGTTTCGAGTTTGGAGTTTCGGGGTTTAGGTTGTTAGGGTTTGGGTTTTAGAGTTTTGGGTTAGGGTTTGGGTTTAGGGTTTTAGGGATTTGGGTTTTGGATTTTAGGGTTCAAGTTTTAGGATTTGGGTTTATGGTTTAGGGTTTTGGGATTTATGGTTTTAATGTTTAGGTTTTAGGTTTCGAGTTTGGGGTTTTGGAATTTGTGGTTTAGAGTTTATGGTTTAGTGTTTCGGGTTTGGATTTTGGAGTTTTAGGGTTTTGGTTTTGGTGTTTAGGGTTTTAGGGATTCAAGTTTTGGGTTTTGGCGCTTGGGCTTTAGGGTTTTGGGATTTTGGGTTTAGGGTTTTAGGGTTAAGGTTTAGGATTTAGCATAGGAATATCTTGTGAAAGAAAGAGAGAGAGTTGATCTTGTTTATCTACCGTTTTCTCTTTTTGTTTCTAGGAACAGAAAAGTAGATTTTTTTTCACTTCTTATTTCTATTTCAAATCTATTTCCTAGCCACTTTTCTCTTCCGGGGAATAGAAAAATTAACAGACGTTATCAAATGGATTTCTTTTTTTTTTCTATTATGAGGAACAGAAGAAAAGAAATATATAGAGAAACAGAAACGTTACCAAAGAAGCCGTTTAGACACCAAGCCATACACATATTGTTGGGAAAATCCATTGTGATGTTTTGAAAACGATAAAATAATCAAAGGCTACTAGCATATCTAATGGTTGAGTAAACTAAGTGAATGATCTACAATTATGCAAATGATGTTCTAATAGGAATGTCTAGGATTATAGTTGGATATCATCAGACAGCTGGACTTGACTATCACTAGAAGACTGGAGTTGGATATCATCAAAAGCTAGTTATAATATGTATATTAGCATCTCACTTCTTAAATATCAAATAGCGTGCAACTTGGATATTAGCAAGTGAACTATGTGAAAATCAGCAAGACAAATGTTGGATATTATTAGAGTTTAAACTTGAATATTAGCAGGACTTCCCTTGGATATTATCACAATGCTGAATATTTTCATATTCAATGATAAAGCTGAATATTATCATATTACAAAGTCTACTTATGACTATATATTTAGACACAAACTCCGTTGTTTATATGATCACAGCTAGTGATAGAGCTTGGATTTCGAATATAGAAAGCACCGATTGATCTTCAACCTTAAGAATTATTTTCCAATGGAATTCTTCATGCAAGACATCTTGATTGACTCACAATCTTTCCAAAAGCAAGCTACATTCCTTAATTGAAAAACTCTACTTATGGAAACTGGAGATTTGCTTGTATGGGCAATAAAATCAACGGAGATTCATATCTTTTCTCTCAACGACTATTTAATCTTCATTATGTAATCTCGTCCAACGGGTTGATTAAAGAGTGATCCTCTAAAAACCGTCAAACTAGTAGATTGGAAGTGCAGGAATATAAAAAGAAGCCAAAGTGTCGAAGAGAATGGAGAGATCCAGAGTAAAAAATTCCAAAGTTCAAGACAATTTCAATCTTACATATCTTCTGTGAGCTTACAATTATAATAATTTGAGAGATATTCACAATGCTATAGTCTGTGCTTAGGTGTGAGATAGTGAGATCTATTGACTTTGGTGTAAACAGAATCAGTTTTGGGTAGAAGCACTTGGATATTAGCAGCACAACTTAATTGTAATCTCTCATTGATTGCCTAGTGGAATCCAGCCAGTAAGTGAGAGAGTGGATGTAGGCTTGCACTAAGCCGAATAACTATAATTTCTTTGTAATTTTCTCTATCTCGCAACTCTTTTTATAATTTTGAGAGAATTTTGCACCCTGGTGAGTATCATCATATTACCATTAGTATCCGGACTCAAAACTCACTCGAATTTAGTAATACTCAACTTGACTGTTTTACTTCCACATTAATTTGTCAAGTGTATACTAGAGAGAGAGAGAGAACATGCTGTTATAGAATAAGCCGACAGAACTTGCAAAGTTCATCGAGACGACATTTGAAACCTTTGCTGAAGTAACAAGAATTTCATGATCTATTGCATTTGAGATTTTATGACTTCTCGAACAACAGTCTTCATCATTCAGGCTCGAATAAACTGTCAATATTCCCGGTGCAATAATAACAAGAATATTAAATTTTGTTTCGAGTCGTCGGAATTTTTTTTTGCTGGGTTTTTTCCAACTGCTACCCAAGGAGCTCGTTCGTGATAAATCCAGAACATGTCTTCCATTGTGACCGCTTGCTCTGTAGCGTCCGATTGGGAGGATTCTCTCATAAAACTGTCCCTCGACTTTCGGAGGGGAGTGACGCTCACAGGTCACGTCCCCCAAATGCAAATCCCTGTTAACCCTTTTTCCTGTAGCGACACATGCCTGTACCTGAGAGGCGCTCCACCGTCTGATGACAAGGTCGTTCTCAGAGTTGGACTCGAAAAGCTCTAGCTTCTGTTCCTTCTGAGCAGGCTCCTTCTCAGTAATCAAACATAGGGTAAATTTATCTAATGCCTATACCGAAAATTAATGTAAGGTATATTTATCACAAATATATCAGTTTGAAATTTTTAGCAGTCAAAAAATTAGTTTGAAGTAAATTTATCACAAATGTACCAGTTTGAGATTTTTTATTGTCAAAAAATTAGTTTGTGATAAATTTATCACATATATACTAGTTTGAGATTTTTCGTGATATTAATCCTTGATTTGTTGACTTCCTTCAAGAATGACGAAACTACCCTTCTAAAGAATGATGAAATTATCCTCCTTGCATGAGATTGAGGGCATCGAATGAAGTTGGACCAGATTAGTTGAGCATTATGAACCTAAGCTCATCTCAATTGGTTCTTAATAACACTCGGAAGTTAATGGACCAGAAATTTAAAATTAATGAGTTTGATTCAGACAGAGCGAAAGTCAAACTAGACCTGCCAAAGTTGAACGACTTTTGATCTTTCGTTTGTCAAAATTGTAATTTGTAGGCTTGAGGTATTGATATCGCAATGTCTTTAATTTATTTTCTTCAGAATATTGTATTTTGGAATCATTGGCGAAATTCGGGTGTCAACAAACGCACCCTATCTGATGGAAGCACAATACCAACGAACAAGTTAAAAAATTATTACTTTGCATTAATGCTTATGGAAATTATGCAATATCATTCAAGAGTCGCAATATCTATCAAAGATATGCAATTGTCTTATATGACTCTTAATGGACCTAAGATATGCAATTTCTAAATTAGGGAGCATGCATGAATGCAATCTATCATAAATGCAAAGCAATTTTTTTTTTTTTGTGTTTTCATAATAGGGATGTCACCTAAACTACTGACATGTAATATGTAAGCCCGCATAATCAAATGCTCATAACATCCAAATTAGGAAACAAAGGTAATCATGGACCGATCTTAGGTCTTAAAGATCGAAACCCAATTGTAACAACTTGAAAGAGAAAATTTCTTATTTCGGAAACACCTAAAATCTCAAATCAAATCGTATTAGAATCGAATGGCCACAATATAGGTAATCGAATATTTGAATCTGCAATAACTTAGGAAATTACCTGAATTGGATAACCGAATCAAACGACGACCAACAATTATGCGCCCGAATATCATGTAAGTCCTCTTTTTAACCATTGACATCGAAGTAACATTCTGACTATGATACCGAGGGGTTATCTAGCATACTAATCGACCAATTGAATCCATCAATTTCCCCCATTCCATATATTCAATGCCAAGGATAGCAAGAACGGCATTCAAAATGCTCCTATAAAATAAGACAACGAGAACTTTCAAATTTGATCCACACCAGATTTCGAACTTTTGCTAGACCAAGAGTTACATTGTCCATACATTGTCGAATATTGATGACTCCTAGAAGTGAAGCTGGTAAATGGTATTTTCAACGGAGAAATTTATGTAAAAGAACGGTGAAACCGGTAAAAATAATGCAATCTTACGAACGCAGCTTTGGCTCTTATATAAGAAAGCAAGAACAAACGAAGGTTGAGTTACAAGAAAAGGAGGTCAGAGACACACATGGCTTCACTCCCCAGAATCGCAACTGCAGTAGTTCTGCTCCTTCTTGCGGGCAACGGTATAGAAGGCGTTCCAGACGCATCTGTGCAGTACAAAATCTGTAACGGAAACCAAGGAAGCGTCATCTACATTGACAATGTCGGTGATCTCCTTCAAGATTTAGTCGACCAGACGCCAAACTCCGGCTACGATTATGAAAATGAGAGGACCCAAGTCTTTTCCGATCATTGCTACGGCCACGGAAAGTGCAACGGGATACTCTCTCACGATGATTGCAGTATGTGCTTACGTGTCGCTAGTAATATGCTACAAGCGACCTGCCCTTGGAGCATTGGCGCACAAATTCAGCTCGTGGATTGTAGAGTTCGGTACGAAAACTATGTCTTCACCGAAAATTAGCAAGAGCATTGAAACACGCATCTCAGTATTTGAGCTTCTGATGTGTGTTATGGGCCTTGTGGCCTTTGTGCATAGGCGTTGTGTCATTTCGTTTCGTAGGCCTTTCGGCCTTTTGCTTTTCTAATGTTCTACATACCTATACATGTTGTGTACTCACACTACAAAAAAAAACACGGATTGTGCCACGAAAATTTGCGATGGAGAATTTTTCGTTACTAATTTCTGATGAAATTTGCGACAGATTTTTTTTTCCTTCGCAAATTAGCGATGAATAATTTTCGTCGCTAATTTGCGACGGAATTTGTCACGAAATAAAAATTCATCGCAAATTTGTGACGGAAACTAAATCCGTCGAAAATTAGCGACGGAAAATAAATCTGTCGCAAAATCCTTCATAAATTTGCAACGGAAAATAAATCTGTCGCAAATTTACGACAGAAATAAAATCAGACACAAATTTGTGCCGGAAATAAAATCGGACGCAAATTTGCGACGGAAAAAAAAAATTCGTCGCAACGGAAAATAAAATCCGTCGCAAATTTACGACGAATTAAAAAAAACTGTCGTAAATTTACGACGGAACCAAAAAGTTCTTGCTCGCTCTTTTTATTCCCCCACCATCACAACGTTCCCTCTCTCTCTCTCTCTCTCTCTCTCTCTCTCTCTAACTCTAGCCTCCTCTGCCATGCATCGTTGCCTCCACCAGCCCCACCTCCCCCACCTCCACCGCCGCCAAGCGCGGCAAGAAGCGCGGCAGCTACAACTGCGGCTGCTGCGGCCTCCTCAAGAAGGGCCGCTCCTGCCACGCCGGCTCCTCCCCCTCCCTCACCGCCGACTCCTCCTCCTCCTCCTCCACCGTAGCCGCCGTTGCTTCCTTGTCCATTCCCTTCAACGCCGCTGCCGCTGCCGCCTCCTCCGCGTCGGCTGTTGCCCTTGCGCCATCCTCGCTCTCCTCCGCCGCCGCCGCCTCTCCGCCGCGCGCTCTCCTTCGACAACCTCGACGTCCGCGCCGACGAGGAGGAGGAGGACTTCGACGAGGTGGGGCCGGATCTCGACGAGCGGGAACGGATGCGGACGACGGCAGGTTGCTCGCCAGGTGCTTGTGGGAGGTCCTGAGGGGGTTGCCAGGGATGTCTTGCTTGTATAAGCCGACTCAAAGCACCCGCAAGGTCTCCAAAATCGTTATCTAATTAACAAGTTGATTTTGAAACTGATATTGTTCTGCTATTCATTTTGTATATGATTTACTTTTAACCTCATGGGTCTGTAGAAATGGGTGGCGATGCCGATTGTGTGAAAATTTGTTGTTGTCTTCTTAATGAATTGCATTTTGCTTGCTTATTTGCTATATGGGTTCCCTGCTACCTGTTCTTGATACACTTTAAGTTCACGGGAAGCAATGGGACAGTTAAGAGATACCCAAATCATCAGTGGAATTTCAAAGTTCATGGGGACTTACTGGCTCTAGGTGACACCATCTTGAATTCCTTTTCTTCGACCCTTTTACGGATTTTTGATGCAAGGATTACAATCACAGAACAGGAGCCAAGAGCACTAGAGGTTTGATTATAATATAGGGACATCAGAACAAACTCATGCTGCTCAATTTGTTCCCGCTGTAGGACACGAGTTAGCTTTATTCAAGCTTGAATTGGAGTTAACTGGATGGATGTTTTTCAGGTCATTCTTACAAAACTGATATTTGTCGACATCGACAGTTAAGCATTTCCTTGTGATCTGCAGTTGTAGGCTGCAGGCACTACATATTGTATAAAATTTAAGCTCGCGTGTTACAATACCTAAAAGACAATCTTTTTTAAGGTGCGTAAGTATTACTGTTCATTCGACCAAAAAAAGGTATTACTCTTCAGGTTTGATCCATCAGCGACAGATCATGGAGACTTGGATTGAGCTAGAATTACTATTTTTTGGTTGTCTTTTTCCTATCTATTTGTTGACAGGCTTAGCAAAGAAGAAACGACAATTTTCATATGCTTGATCAGCATTTATGGACAAACTTTCGTGAATCAGGGAGTTTCAAGATTCACATATTTACCATTTAAGGAGGGCCTAGAACTTGTGAATCAGTTGTGAGGATCCTGATTGGATCTCACAATTAATTCCAGTTCGACATCATGTGCCTGAGCTTCGTCAAATTTTTCTAGATTTATGACACTGATTCGGTTCTTGTTTTGTTGGTTGGCTTTCACAGTGATGTAGATGCGATGATGCTGGCTTGCATTGCGTTCTCATGCCCTAATCTGGAGTCTGTGGAGATCTCAACTGTCAACCGGATTACAGGGTAAACTTTTTGTTCCCCTTTTGCGGGTTAGGTCTTTCATATGAGATTTGTTTGGATCTTGGTTATATATGTATTGAGGCATTTCTGGGGTGGAGAACCCTAAGATGTGTTCTGTAACTTGGCCATGTATGTTGCATATGATAACAGCTTCAAATAGGCATTTATTTCCTTTAAGCTCTAAGTCCTTGTTCCACACATTTTGTTGTCTAGTGATCATATAGATCCTCAGTTCACTTCCTAGATACTAAGGACCGAAATTTTCCATAACACAGCTTTGATGACCATTGCTAAATTTTTTCATTGTACAGGGGTTTGCGGATACTATCACTGGTGCTTGGATCAGAAATCACTTATGCATCTGTTGCTGCTATAGCTTCAAGCTTTTCGGATTTAGAATTGCTTGATCTCAGTGGGTATGTTCTGCTGTGAGGTCCTATGTTGTTTGATTTATGAGATATCACAGTGGTATAGAAAATTCAGCTTCATCGTGTCAATTCATGGTTTTTTGTTTTCTTTTGCAAAAGTTCCCATACATGATATAAACACATTTGTTTTCAAATAGTGTGGCAAATAGGGCACATTGGTAATGACCATAGAAGCTTAGAGCATGAAGGAATATAATTTAATCATCAGCCCCAACAATTGCACTAATCATGAATTTATTGTTACATGCAGGTCAAGCATTAGTGACAGTGGCATCGGGATGATATGCAATGTGTTTCTTGAAACATTATTAAGACTCCTACTTGCCCTTTGTCCTAACATCTCTTCAAGTAACTTCTGGATTGAGCTAGAATTACTATTTTTGGTTGCTGATGCCTTGTAGAATTCCTTTAGGCATTGTGTGGCCCCCTGGTCACTATACTAGAAAATACTCTGGAGCTTAGCTTAAGTAGCATAACTTCATCATTCTAAAATAAAGTTATCAACCTATGTAATTTCTGTGCAAACTGTCTTCGTATTGGAGTTTCATGGAAAGACTATAATTTACTGAGAATTTATATTAAAGCATGAACTATTGCTGCTAATATTCATGTACTTGATATCAGAGGTTAGAAGGAACTCTGCAAGGCTGAGTTTGTGGTAGATATACCAGGTTTCAGCCATGGATTAGACACAATTTGCATTGTGCCAATTGTGATTACGATGCACATGGTTATCTTGACTAGTAGGAGGCCAACTTGTAATAAATTTTTGCCGCACATTCGCAATTATTTTTATAGTTCGTTGCTAATTTGCGCTATATTCGTTTCGGAACAATGTTCGTGGCAAAAGTAAAAATTTTTCATGACAAATTAGCGATGAATTTTGCCACAAATTAATTTGTCGCAAATTATCGAAAAAAAAAGAATTTCGTGGTAAATTAGCGACGAAATTTGCGACAAAAAATTAGCAGCGAATTTTGCGACGAAAAATTAGCGATGAAAAATTAGCGACGAATTTTGCGACGAAAACATTAGTGACGAAAAATTAGCAATGAATTTTCCAACGAATTTTTTTTTGTCACAATTTAGTGACGAAAATTGAAAAATTTGTCGCAAAATTTTGTGACTGCCTATTAGCGACGAATTTCTTTCCGTCGCTAATTTCGTCGCAAATTCATTTAGCGACGAATTTTGCCAAATTTTTCGTGACAAAATTCGTTGCTAAAATCAACTTTTTTTGTAGTGTAATTTGGGATGAATTTTGAGACGAATTTTGTGACGAAATTTCCGACGAATTTTGCGACGAATTATTTGTGATGAATTTTGCGACGGATAGTGTTTGTGGCTAATTTGCGACGAATTTTTTTCCGTCGCAAATTGAAATTTTCCGTCGCAAAATTTTGCGACGACCTATTAGCAACGGAAAAAATTCCATCGCTAAATTCATCGCAAATTCGATTTGCGACGGATTTTTCCAAAATTGTCGTCGCAAAATTCGTCGCTAATCCCTTGTTTTTTTAGTGTCAATTGACTATGAATACAATCTCATACTCTCAACCCATTCCACAAAAGTTAATCTCAGCCGTTGATAGGCGGAACTACAATCATTACTGTTATTCAATGTTTTTTGAGGAAATCGTATGTGTAATAATGTGCGCAATCTACATATTGAGACAGATAGATTACCGCCTGCCATGAGGAATCGATTAATGATTGATCGATGTTAATGGTCGAGCTACAAAGATGTCATGTGACCACCCAAAAAATAACAAACAATAAGATTAGAGAAAGATACAACCTCGGATACCAAGCCACCGGGGGCGACCAACAGCACTCAGCATCATTAATTGAACAGGTGTAACTCGACTCGACCAAACACCATTCGGCATTATTAACAGGATGACATCAGCAAAATAAGTCCTCTAGTATGTACGAGATTTCAAATCTTTGTTGAAGTAATAAGAATTTCATCATCTGTTTCATTTGAGTTTCCATAGCTTCTCGAAGAAGAGTTGATGACTATAAAAGCATTCATTTTTATCTGCACATTGCTCTAGCTCCGTGTAGTAGACGCAGCAACATAACAGAAGTAACCAGAAAAGGAAGCCGAAGACACACATGGCTTCATTTTCCATGATTTACGATTACAGTAATTTCTCAAAGGATTAGTATACAAAATTTGCAATGGATACTAATTATACAAAAATCAAATTTAAGACATTTTAAGCACCCTTGCCAAAATACCCAATGAAAAATTAACTCAGCTCATTGAAGCGTATCACTATAATCAACTTAGCTTAGCTCACTCATGCTTATCACTACTCAGATATCATAGACAAACCCAATCCTATAAAAACATGCGAAAATTGTCCGAAAAGTATTAAACCTATTGTACAATGGCCAATTCAATCATAAATCTTTAAATTATGCTAATTTAGTCCTAAATATTTTGATGATTTGTCAATTTAATCTTAAACATAAGCGATATGCACAAAGGCCACAAGGTCCATAATACATAATGGAGGCTCAAAGCCAGAAGTAGTGGGAGAAAGGCCCATAAATTATCTGCTTGCTTACCTTTTAAGATATATGAACGAGTTTGGTGTTAGAGAACCCAACGATCTGTTTTTTTAGGCAAAACTTGTCAAGAACTCTTTCATAATGTGACTATGATAGATTTTTCCATAATTTTGACAATACTAAGATGCACATCTCATTGCGGCGGTTCATCGTAGAAGACATAATTTTCGTACCAAGTTTTACAATCAACGAATTGAACTTGTGCACCAATACTGTAAAGGCATGTCTGTTGTAGCAGTTGCTTACCAGCACGTAAGCATGCATCGCAATCTTGATAAGAGATTATGCTAACGCACTTTCCGTGGCCGTAGCAAGTATCGGTAAAGATTTGGTGCATCTCATTAAAGTAACCATAGAAGTGGGCGCTTGAGGTCTTGTCAACTATATCTTGAAGGGTATCATCGATCGATTCAATGTACGCTCTTGTTGGTTTGTGATTCCCGTCACAGATTTCGTATAGCATAGCTAGGTCTGGGCCGCCTTCTATAATGTTGCACGATGCGCGAAGGAGCGCAATTACTACTGTTGCGATTCTGAGTGAAGCCATGCGTGTCTCTGACCTCCATTTCTGGTTGCTCATTCTTGGTTAGCTTTGCTTTCTGATATAAGTGCCATAGTTGTGTTCATAGGAAGCATTATTTTTACAGGTTTCTCCGCTCTTTTGCATGAATTTTTTCTTCGATTTTACTATTTACCGACTTCACTTCTAGGAGTTATCGATATTCGACAACGCATGGACAACGAAATTCTTTAGCAAAACTTCAAAATCTGGGGTAGGTCAAATTAAAAAGTTATCATTGTCTTGTTTTGTAGGAGCATGTTAAACGCCGTTCCTGCTATTGCACTCTCTCTCTCTCTCTCTGCACCTTGGATTTGGCGGTCCATGAGTTTACTGTCCAGATATTTTCAATCTTTTGACATTTCTCAATTTATTTTGGGAAAATTTCAATGAAGGACACCAAGTAGGGTCTTTTTCTCAAAAAATGACACCAAGTGGACATAGTATCAAATAAGGGCGTAAAGTGTCCAATCAGTCTCAAACAGGAGTTTGAAGTTCCCAATTAGTCTCAAGTAAGGGCCTAGGTTCGCCGGCAATCAAATGCTCACCGGCTGGCAAGCACGATTACTGTTTTGGCGATCGAAAAAGGGCAATTTCGTCTTTTTCTTTTTTTTTCCTTTTCTATTTTTTTTTCTTCTCTTCCCTTTGCTGGCTATAGCCGAGGCTGGCGGAGGTCACCAACCTCAGGCGAAGGTTGCCCTCGCCAACATCGGGTGAGGGCGGCTCTCGCCTAGGCTAGGTGGGTGAGGGTCGCCCTCGCCCAACGCTTGTGAGGATTGCCCTCGCCTAGGCTGGGCGGGCAAAGGTCGCCCTCGCTTGGGCTGGGCGAACGAGGGTCGCCCTCGCCTATGCCAAGCAAGGGCGAGGGTGAGGGTTGCCCTCGCCTAGGCTGGGCGGGCAAGGGCCGCCCTTGCCCGACGCCGATGAGGGTCGCCCTCGCCTGCCCAGCCCACTCGAGGGCCGCCCTCGCCAGCATCGAGCGAGGGCGATGGTTGCCCTCGCCAGATCTGGCGATGGTTGCTCTCGCCAGATCTGGCGAGGGCGGCCCTCGCCTACTTAGCCTAGGCGAGGGCGGCCCTCGCTCGATGCCAATGAGGGCAGCTTCCACCTGAGGTCGGCAACCTCTGCCGGCCTCAACTATGGCTGGCAGAGGGAAGAGAAGAAAAAAAAAAGAAAAAGAAAAAAAATAGGAAACGACAAAATCGCCATTTTTCAATCGCCAGAACAGTAACCATACTCGCCGGCCGGTGAGCATTTGACCGGTTAGCGAACTTAGGCCCTTACTTGAGACTAATTGAGCACTTCGGGCTCCTATTTGAGACTGATTGGGCACTTTAGACCCTTATTTGACAATATGTCCACTTGGGGTCCTTTTTTGAGAAAAAGACCTTACTTGGGGTCCTTAATTGGAATTTTCCCAATTATTTTTAAAAAATTTTTCCTTGATAATCCCTTTGAATTAGCACAATTAGTAGAGCTATTGAGACTTGTAAGACGATGAACGACCATTTCAAATAGTTGGGAACTATCTAACTTTTCCTGATGAAATTGAACAACTTAATTATCAAACAACTTTTTGTCGATAGAAAGAGTTTCCAATCCTCTTAGGAATCAATCGAGGAACTTTTGTAAACAAACTTGAATTCTTTGTGGCAAATTTAAAAAAAAAAACAAGAAGAGGGTGTGGTGCTTTTGTATTAATGTTGTACGGCTAATTTTTTCTTTTCCCGTTCTTTCTACTTGATTGATTTAATTTTATTGTTTGAACACTTATGCATGGATATTTAGATGCATGTTAGGGAAAATTTTTTGGAAAAGATCGCATGAAATACATTTTTATTTAAAAGTGAAAAGGTACTGGTAATGGGCATTAAAAACTAGCATAAACAAGTCCCTAAACCCAAAATCTCTTATTTAGAAGTAAGGCAGGCTCCTGCATCTTACTCAAAACAAAGCCATAATAGGTTAGAGGTGACTCTTAAGTTTAACATCAAACAGATAATTATTGAGAAAACCAAGTTGTGATTGGTAGGACTTCAAAGAATCGTTGCTAAGCACAAGAGACACCTCCCAAGAGGGTTAGTCACACCCACTTAGCAATATGTCAAACCACCCAGGGTTCACCTCGGAAGGATTGTGATAGCTTAGTGAGTCCACTGGTGACTGGTTAAAACCAATAAAGGAATTAGGCCTAAATTGTCTCTTTTAACATTATTATTTAAATCTTCAACCATTGAGTGGAGTCTAGGGTACGCTGTTAATGACTGTTTTGATTGGTTTTGCAGAAGGGAAGTTATAACCATGTATGCGTTTTAAATTCAAATAGAAGAGGTCTATGCATTACTAAACCCTGTTGTGCATGTTGTTCCGCTCTACTAGCACACTTCTGGACAGCGTACTATGATCCGAAGCCCCAGATTACGCTTTAGGAAGATAGTTAGGATGGTGCTGGAGAGGCCACACCCGTCTGCGAGTTGGAGACGATAGTGAGCCCAATTAGCCCCGCTCAATTCGCGGGATGCCTTAAGCTATTGGGTTGGGAGCCTTAAGCCTAACATATCCCACCCAATAGGCGTCAAACCTCACAAGTTCAAGCGGTTGTATGTGCCTCTTTATGCTGCCACTAACCCATTTGTTCGTTATGTTTATTTTCAATACTTCAGTTCTTGTTTCTTTCGGTTATGAACCCGTGCCTCTAAGTCTTTGAATTTGCCCAAATGGAACACCATGCTTTACTGGTAATGACCCCACAAAACTTTACATGATATCACAATAGGATGTCCTCAGTTTAAACCTTTTTATACGCCTATTTACCTCTCCCATTATATATTTCCACATTTTAGTCTTAGGCTAAAGTCCCGTCCAAGCTTGAGGAAGAGTGTTAGAATATTTGAATATTAAATCATGTATTTATCAAATAGTTTAAACTTTTAAAATGATTGGTAATAGTCACACAAATATTTACAAGAGTCTGTTGAGGAAAACTCCTATTGATTTTGAAGTTGACAAAACCTTCCATAGTGTTTGTAAATCTAATACTTATTCTAAACCTTCTCATTTCAGGTATATAAGTTCTGGAAGCTTAGAAGGAAGTTCTTCAGATTTTACAAGATAGAAGAATTATCTAAGTTCTGAGATATTTCTCAAACGCAGAAATAATTCAGACTCTATAAGTTCTTGAAGACCCACAAAAACTAAAGTTCTGAGATTCAGAAAATTCAGAAGCAGACGCGTAAGCTAAAATTTTTCAGAAGCAGATTCTTCAGAAGCAGACGCAGAAGCTGAAATTTTCAGAAGCAGACGAAGACGCAGTAATTCTTCAGAAGCAAAACTCAGAACGAAGAAGAACAGCTAGTGATCTGGCAATGGATTTCACAGAAGGAAAGTATTGATTAGATCAATCTTACTCAAATTGATTGACAATCAAATACTAAGACAAGAATACTTTCCAACGGACAAAACTCTACTTATGGAAATCAAGATTCTGATTGTATGGGCGACCAGAATCAGCGGAATTCAGAATCTATCATCCAATGGCTACTTAATCCTTATTTTACAAATCTGTCCAAGGTGAAGATTTAAAAATGATCCTCTGCAAGTTGTCCAACGGCTAGTGTGAATGAAGAGGAGTATTTAAGGAGAACGTGAGCAGCAAAAGGAGGAGAGATTCAAGAATCAAGAAGTCCAAAGTCTGAGTTTACTCCAATCTGTCCTCTTGTCATTCTGAACTTAAGATCAAGATCTTGAGGATTACTTTGTAAAGTGCATTTGTGTGAGATAGAGAGTCCTATCATACACAATAGTTCTGAGACTCAAAGTCTGTAAAATTCTTCTTGATTACATAGTGAAATCTAGCCGGTAGGCTGTAAGCGTGGGAGAGTGGACATAGGCTTGCTATAAGTCGAACCACTATAAACTCGTGTGCAGAATTCTCTTTTCCTTATCTCTTTACATTCTGCATTTCAGAACCTCTCTTTTTTTGTCTAACTTGAATATGAATTTTATTCAGACTCTATTGTTATTCGTTTCAATTCCGCACAAATTTCAAAGATTTGTTTAGGATCACCTATTCCCCCCTCTAGGTGACCTGTGCTAGCTATTTCAATTGGTATCAAAGCAGGTTGCTCATTTATTGAAGTGTTTTACTTCTAAGCTAACGATCTATATGGCTAGCTATGGTGCTCCAAGGCTCATTGAAGGACAGAGCAACAACAGACCACCATTTTTCGATGGCAAAGAATACAGCATCTGGAAAAATTAGATGAAGGCATTCATCAAATCAATCGATCACATGCAATGGGATGTGGTTATCAGAGGAGTCAACCCAAAGTCTTCAGATTCAAAAGAAAAGGCAGACGCAAGCAAGCCAGCAGATCCTCCTCTATCTCAAACTGAGATAGCTAAAAGAGAGACTTTAGATTCAAAAGCAATTTATTCTCTTTATTGTGCATTATCTCCTATTGAGTATAAGAAAATTGTTGCTTGTGATTCTGCAAAAGAAATCTGGGATACTTTTTATGTTACGTATGAAGAAACGGATCGAGCCAAGGAAACTCATATCAATATTTTGCTTGGCCAATATGAATCTTTCAAAATGAAGCCTGGAGAACTAATTGCTGATTTTTATGACAGGTTTACTGACATAGTAAACGGTCTTGCTTATCAAGAACAACCAATTCCAGATGCATTGAAAGTCAACAAACTTCTGAGAGGACTGATACATCAGTGGGACAACATCAAAACATCTCTTCGAGAGACACAAAGGATCAAGCCTCTATCAGTGAATGAATTGATTGGAACTCTTCAATCATATGAAACTGAGAAACGGAATGAGCAAAACGAATCCAGAGGTAATAAGTCGATTGCATTGAAAACTAACGTTGATTCTGATGCAGATTCTGAAGATGTAGATGTTGATGATGAAGAACTAGCTCTCTTCATAAAGAAGTATAAGAAAATGAAAATCAGAGGAAGAAACCTCAAAGGGAAGAAGTCTTTTGAGAATAAGAGGTCTATCGATGAAACAGAGAGTTCAAAGGATATAATATGCTTTCATTATAGGAAACATGGACACATCAAGCCAAACTGTCCACTTCTGAAAAAGAAGACCAAATTCGAGAAAGCAAAAAAGGCCTTAAAGGAAGAAACCTGGAGTAACACGGAGTGTGAAGATAGTGATGAAGATATCTGTCTAATGGCAAAGTCAGATTCAGACTCAGATTCTGATTCTGATCCTAAAGTGGAAATTGAGGCAAAACCTTCTGAAATGTCCGTCGAAGTGTTAAATTATATTGATGAATTGTGCTTTGAATTTAAGACTGCTCTTAAAAGAATCTCTTCTTTGAAAAAGGAAAATTCTTCACTACGGCAACAAGATGTTTCTCAAAAAGAAAGGATCGATTTTCTTCAAAAAGAATTTCATCAAATCAAGGAAAGTCAAGATTTTTTTTCCAAAGAAAATGATGTTTTGAAAAAGGAAATTTCAAAAATTACTTCAAATTTTTCAAAGGGCTCAGAAACCTTGAAGCATATCCTTTCCATTCAAATTCCTTACTATAACAAATCTGGTCTTGGATTTGTAAAGGAAAGTGATAGCTTAATCGATTTTCCAAAAGTCAAGGAGAGATTAAGACAAAGATCTCCTAGACAAGTTTACAAAAACCATTTCAAAAGGAATTTTGTAAAACCTGTTGGCCGGAGTGCACTCAGATGCTCAAAATATGGAGATCCGCAACATTTTGAGAATGAATGTCCTAAGGTCTGGAGACCTGTTCGAAGAGATTTTGTTAACACAGCCTATACTAATATTCAAGGACCCAAGCAAATTTGGGTACCAAAGAAAACTTGAGTTGTTATGATTCTTGCAGGTTACCACAAAGAGAAAAATGAAGTGGTATCTAGACAGTGGATGCTCTAGACATATGACAGGAGATCCAAGCCTATTTGCTGATCTACAAAGTCTAAATGGTGGAAAAGTTTCCTTTAGAGGAAATACCAAAGAACGGATCATTGGCAAAGGAACAGTTGATATTGGAAGACTTAGAATCAATGACGTCTCGTTGGTGAAAGGACTCAATTACAATTTGATTAGTATAAGCCAACTTTGTGATACAGGTTTCAGAATCAACTTTCAAGAAGATACATGCTCAGGAACAAGCAAAGATTCTTCTCAAACATTCACAGGAAGAAGACATGGTAATATTTTATCTTCTGGATGTTAATCCAAACTACAATCATTGCTTAATCTCAATCAAAGAGGATAAAGATCTTTGGCACAGAAGGTTGGGACATATCAGTATGAAACAAATCTCAAAGATCTCAAACAAGAAACTGGTTCAAGGTTTGCCAGATTTGAAATACAGGAAGACAGAGTTATGCAATTCCTGCATGCTAGGAAAACAAGTAAGAAGTTCTTTCAAAACTATACATTATGTTTCTACTAATCGTGCCTTGCAGCTTCTTCATATAGACCTGTTTGGACCAACCAGAACACAAAAGTATTGGTGGTAAGAAATATTGTTTAGTTATTATTGATGATTTCACAAGATTTACATGGGTGTTCTTTCTTACTCATAAAAATGAAGCATTTTCATATTTTACAAAATTTGCAAAAAGAGTTCAAAATGAAAAGGGCTATACTATTTCCTGCATTAAAACTGATCATGGGGGAGAATTTGAAAATCAAAGTTTTTCAGACTTTTGTGAGGAAAATGGCTTTCAACATAATTTTTCTACTCCATACACACCAGAACAAATTGGTGTTGTGGAAAGGAAAAATCGTTCCTTGCAAGAAATGGCAAATTGAAAGCAGGATTCCTTTTCATTTATGGGCAGATGCAGTTTTTACAGCATGTTATATTATTAACAGAGTTTTTCTCAGACCCATTCTTGAGAAAACCCCCTATGAGCTTTACAAAGGTAGAAAGCCCAGTATTTCATATTTTCGAGTGTTTGGTTGTAAATGCTTTATTCTCAAAAACTCAAATGATCGCTCTGGAAAGTTTGATGATAGAGCAAATGAAGGATTCTTACTTGGATATTCTACTACAAGCAAAGCATATAGAGTATTCAACAAAAATTCTCAGACTGTGGAAGAAACAATGAATGTAAGGTTTGAAGAAAACATTCAGACTCATAAAGATGAATCTGAATCTCCTCCCCACATTCAAGTGTCTTCAGAAGGTCATCTAGAACCTCAAAAGATCGAAGATTCTGTGAAAGAAAGAAAAGAAGACATTATTCAGACTCAACCAGAAAATTTAGAGTCTGCAGATTCTCAGAAGGAAAGATTTGATAAGAACTGGAAACATAAGTCCAGTCATCCAAAAAATCTCATCATTGAAGAAATAGAAGATGGTATCAAGACCAGATCTAAAACAAAAGGAGAACATCAGCAACTTGGCATTGATATCTGAAATAGAACCAAAAGATGTTGAAGAAGCCTTATCAGATGAAAGCTAGATAGAAAACATGCAAGAGGAACTTCAGCAGTTCAGAATCAATGAAGTATGGGAGCTTATGCCAAAACCCAAAAACCATCTAGTAATTGAAACAAAATGGGTGTTCAGAAACAAATTGGATGACAAAGGGAAGGTCACAAGAAACAAGGCAAGACTGGTTGCAAAAGGCTATTCTCAAGAAGAAGGCATTGACTACGATGAAACATATGCACCAGTTGCAAGGTTAAAAGCCATTCGGCTATTATTAGCTTATGCTTGTTTCCATAACTTTAAACTTTTTCAGATGGACGTGAAAAGTGTCTTCCTAAATGGATACATCAAAGAAGAAGTTTATGTGGAACAACCACCTGGTTTTGAAGAACCAAGAAAGGCTGATTATGTTTACAGACTCAAAAAGGCTCTTTACGGTCTGAAACAGGCACCCAGAACTTGGTACGAAAGGTTAAGTAATTTCCTTCTGCAAAATGATTTCACAAAGGGTAAGGTAGATACAACTCTATTTGTTAAGAGAAAGGGTAAGGATTTTCTACTTGTTCAAATCTATGTTGATGATATTATCTTTGGATCTTCTAACGAATTACTTTGCAAGGAATTCTCTAAAAATATGCAGAACGAGTTCGAAATGAGCATGATGGGAAAACTAACATTCTTTCTTGGCTTATAAGTGAAACAAATGAAAGATGGTACCTTCATTTGCCAAGAAAAGTATGCTAAGGAGATAGTCAAGAAGTTTGGACTGCAGAATTGTAAGAAAACAGACACTCCAATGCCTCAATCATCCAAGCTAGACAAAGATGTAAATGGTAAAAAGGTTGATCAGAAGGTATATAGAAGCATGATAGGTTCTCTCTATTATATCTGACTGCATCTAGACCTGACATACTTTTTAGTGTCTGTATGTGTGCGAGATTTCAGTCAGATCCAAAGGAATCGCATCTTTCTGCAGTAAAAAGGATAATCAAATACATTGGAACTTATCCAATGCTAGGTCTTTGGTATTCCAAAGATTCGGATTTTACTCTTACTGGTTATTCAGATGCTGACTTAGCTAGATGTAAAGTGGACAGGAAAGTACTACAGGTACATGCCATCTGCTTGGAAATATGTTAGTATCCTGGTATTCGAAGAAGCAGAATACAGTTGCACTTTCAACAGCAGAAGCAGAATACGTAGCCTTGGGAAGTTGCTGTGCACAGATTCTGTGGATGAAACAGCAGTTGCGAGATTTTGCTATTGAAGACTCAAATGTTGCAATCAGATGTGACAATACCAGTGCCATTAATCTCACTAAGAATCCTATTCTTCATTCTCGAGCCAAGCATATTGAGATCAAACATCATTTCATTAGAGATTATGTTCAAAATGGTGATGTGAATGTTCAATTTATTGATTCTAAGAATCAATTAGCTGATATATTCACAAAACCTCTTGATAAGTCATCTTTCGAATTTATTAGAAACAAACTGTGCATCACTAATCCTTTTTGAAGTGTTTGACAGACAGGAATGTATTTTTCAGACTCAAGTGATCTCGGTCTGAACATTTCCCAGACTCTCAAGAACGGTATGTACACAGTTTAAATTTTGGCGGGAATATTTTTGGTAGGATATTTTCACATTTGTTATATTTGGAAGCAAATCAGGTACGTATCCTAACTTATCTGATTAATTGAGCTTAAATATTACTATGATAGTATTCTGATTTTTTATGCTTCAGAAAATCTATTTCCTTCCTTTTTACTTTGGCTTATTTTTTTTACTTTCTAAAAAATAACCTTTTATTCCCAAAATCCGTCATTCACCTTTATAAACCTTTTCGTCTCTTCTCAAAACCCTCATCAGTACGATTTTCTGCTCAAACCTTTCCGATACTCAGAGACCCTCCTCGTCTTCCTCCTCCAAAAGATCAAAACTTTTTGTCTCAGAAGTAATCAAAATGCCTTTCAAGAGAAGATCTTCGCGTATTTTGAATCAAGAGTCCAAATCTACTGCTCCGCCAGAGTTTATGGAAATTTCAGACACAGAGTCAGAACAGCTTGAAGAACCTATTCAAGCGACTCCTCCTCCTCGATCGTCATCTCCCAAATCAACGGGTAAAACAGATTTTCATTTCAAGAACATTAAACTTGTATGGAAAAATTATCAAAGGTTGAAGAGAGGACATGCTTCTTCTGAGGCTCTTCTGAAATGTCTCAAAGACAATGAATTTCGGTCTGAAACTCATCTTGCTGAAAAGTATTCTGAGTATATTGCTGGGACTGATCACACTTCTGTCAGCACTACTCCAAAGGTGACTCCTTCCAGAAAAGGAAAAGAGAAGGTTGGAGAAACATCCACTTTGTCTGCAAAATCTGTAAGCCCTAAAACTTCTTCAAAGTTTGTTGTTCCTGAAGATGACGCTCGGTTTTTCGAGCTTTTTGAAAAGAAAGTGGGCATAACATCTAGAATGCCGGGGACAGGCGGATTGTTTAGAAGTGCTGAGCATCATACATGTTATAAGCTTTTACTCGCTCGAGGTGTTATGAATCACAGAACTGTGGACTTCGCTTGTTTAGAGAAGGCTGATGTTCTGGTCAAACATCTGTTCGAAAGACAAGGCATTTATGAGTTTTGCCTTCAGTCTGCCACTGTGTATTCTGAGTTAACAGCTTATTTTTACTCTAATCTTTCAATTCTGTCACCCAACTGGCTCCAGTTCACCGTTGGTGACAAGAAGTTTGATATTGAGGCTGACTTGTTGGCAAAAATAATTGGAGCGAAATACTCCAAATTTATTCCATTGGAGGTAGGCTATGAAGAGGCTTCCAAGGTAGCTTCTGAAAAACCCAATTTTGCTCTGGAATCCAAGAGGCATCTTACTTATTCTGACTTGTCAAAAAGATCCATCATTCTGCACAAGATCATCATAAACTGCTTGAAGCCGAAAGCAGCCTCCAAAACTGACCTGTCCAAATCTGAAATTAAACTCATCTGGGCTCTTTTGGAAGGCCAACCTTTTTCCTTACCTCATGTCATCATATTTCACATGTACAGGACACTACAAAAGGACAAGGGACAGCTACCATACGGTGCATTAATCTCACGTATTTTTATGTTCCTCAAAATATCAATTCCTGTTGACTTGCAACAGAACAGTGTCCCCTGTATGTTTGTTGGGGAGAAAATGCTCTCCAAGATGAAACAATTTGATGATATCAGGGAAAAGTTCAAGAGAAAAGAGGCTGAGGCTATTTCTGATGGTAAGTCAAATATCAGAAAAACAGAGCAGAAGAAAGGGTCAGGAAGCAAGAAAGAATCTCCAGTCCCACTGAAGGTGTACAAGAAAAGAAAAATTCTTCTGCATGATGAAAGTGATGAAGTAGAAGAAGAACACCTTAATACAGGACATGCTAATGTTCCAGAACATGTTTCTGAACCAGTTCCAAATGTTTCAGAACCAACTTTCACAGATCATGTCTCTGAAGAACAAGCACCTGTTCAGGGGGAGATTCCACCAGAAGCAACCCAGGAGTTCGAACAGTCTGAGCGAGACAATGTCCAAGAACAGTCTTCTACTGATCAGAACATCCTCACACTTTTGCTTGAAATCAAAAACAAACAAACTTCACTGGAACAAGAAGTCAAGCATCTGCAGAAAATGGTTGAGGAAAACTCTCACACTCAACGACTTCAAGCAGCTGCAAACAAAGCAGAACTGGAGGAGACCATTGCTCAATGCTCATCCAACATGGAGAAAGCAGTGGGTCAATGCAGTTCGAAGATTGAGGAGGCTATCTCTATCTTGGAAAACTTTCAACTGATCCGAACACCTTCTAAAACTTAGCCTGTTCAAAATTTCTCTCCCAAAATTTATTTGTTGGTCTGTAAACTCATTAACATTATTTGTTTAGACTGGTTATTCTCTTAATATTAATGCCTTATATTCTCTATATTTACTTTTTTGCTGATGACAAAAAGGGGGAGAATTCATATGCAGATTCAATACAGATTATAGACAAAGGAAGCAAAGAAGCATAGAGTTCAACAGAGTTTGATCTTTCAATCTGTGTTTAATGCGCTGAATATGATTGCTTATTTCCAATTTATTTCAAATTGATTCAATCTGCAGGAAAGTTTTGTCACCATAAAAAAGGGGGAGATTATTGAGGAAAACTCCTATTGATTTTGAAGTTGACAAAACCTTCCATAGTGTTTGTAAATCTGATACTTATTCTAAACCTTTTCATTTCAGGTATATAAGTTCTAGAAGCTTAGAAGGAAGTTCTTCAGATTTTACAAGATAGAAGAATTATTTAAGTTCTAAGATATTTCTCAGACGTAGAAATAATTCAGACTCTATAAGTTCTTGAAGACCCACAAAAACTAAAGTTCTGAGATTCAGAAAATTTAGAAGCAGACGCGTAAGCTGAAATTTTTCAAAAGCAAATTCTTCAGAAGCAGACGCAGAAGCTGAAATTTTCAGAAGCAGATGAAGACACAGTAATTCTTCAGAAGCAGACGATAACACAATAATTCTTCAGAAGCAAAATTCAGAATGAAGAAGAACAGCTAGTGATTTGGTAATGGATTTCATAGAAGTAAAGTATTGATTAGATCAATCTTACTCAAATTGATTGACAATCAAATACTAAGACAAGAATACTTTTCAACGGACAAAACTCTACTTATGAAAATCAAGATTCTGATTGTATGGGCGACCAGAATCAGCGGAATTCAGAATCTATCATCCAACGGCTACTCAATCCTTATTTTACAAATCTGTCCAAGGTAAAGATTGGAAGATGATCCTCTGCAAGTTGTCCAATGGCTAGTGTGGATGAAGAGGAGTATTTAAGGAGAACGTGAGCAGCAAAAGGAGGAGAGATTCAAGAATCAACAAGTCCAAAGTCTGAGTTTACTCCAATCTGTCCTCTTGTCATTATGAATTTAAGATCAAGATCTTGAGGATTACTTTGTAAAGAGTATTTGTGTGAGATAGAGAGTTCTATCATACACAATAGTTCTGAGACTTAAAGTCTGTAAAATTCCTCTTGATTACATAATGAAATCCAGCCGGTAGGCTGTAAGCGTGGGAGAGTGGACATAGGCTTGCTATAAGCCGAACCACTATAAACTCATGTGCAGAATTCTCTTTTCCTTATCTCTTTACATTCTGCATTTCAGAACCTCTCTCTTTTGGTCTAACTTGAATCTGAATTTTATTCAGACTCTATTGTTATTCATTTCAATTCCGTACAAATTTCAAAGATTTGTTTAGGATCACCTATTCCCCCCTCTAGATGACCCATGCTAGCTATTTCAGAGTCAACTTGGAGACAATAAGGTCGTGATCCATGAGTAAATACTGAATCGAGATAAGACGATCCAAAGAAGATACTCGACAAGAAATCCATTCAAGCATCAATACGTTAGAGAACAAATCGCAATGCAAAAAACACATCAAGCTAACTTCACTTCCAACGCGTTCTATCCCATTTTCTCGTGCTTCCCACATATTGAACGTAAACTGCATTACCCAATCGAAACCGTGTCGACGCAGAACTCCACAGTGTTCTAGAAATTCACTTTCGAATAGACACAAGCCACAGCTTTCGGTGCGTCGACCAACATGTACTAATCAGTCGCGCATGTTCTCGCTAACCAGAACGACTCCACCGTCACTTTTTTCCCTCACCCCCGCTATGCCAAGCGTACCTAAAAAACAGTCGAAGAACACGTGATGTGCCGAACAAATCATAAACCCTAGAATTTTGCCAGGCATCATCATCTCACCATCCATCCACTCACAAAAACAGTGGCTAGAAACAAAAAGAAAACACGTGATATGTGCATTGTAAATGCCCGTGATTAGCTAAGGAGTTCAAGTTGCTGCTGGTGTTCAGTTTCCAGGAGAGGAGACCCATTTCTTCCACACTCGCGGAGCAGCTGGCTTCCTTTGCCAACAACTTCAAGTTACAGCAACTAGGAAGTAAGGTGAGGGTTTTAACTAGGTCTTTGCCAGAAATCAGCGTGTAGAATTGAAGAAAAATTGAGTATAATAGGCCAGAAACCTGCTGTATGCTCTATTGTAATATCGAGTGCCTCTGTGGACAAGTTAGTTTTGGTTGTGTCAAAACCATGAGCCAAGAGAGTCGGTGAGTTTTGTGCGTACGAACATGCCATGAAAATGCCATGAGTGAGTGCGAAATGCGTATGAGAGCCGTTTATTCGTAAGTGCGTGATCTCGTTGCATATGTTGCTGTGATGTTGAGTGCAAATATGGACTGAATGAATAAGTTGCAAGCATATGTGAATCGAGAAAAGAGGAAATAAACCGTGAACTATGAATGTATATGGTGGTGATGAAGATCTCAAGAACAAGTCAAATAGAATGAAGCGTTAATAAGGACTTGGAGGTACCATCATCAAGTGAACATCAAGGTAAAGTCTTTTGATATGTGCAGAAGGGCCAATGGACAACTGATCGCTAGTCGATTCTCAAGGAATACCTTGGACAGACCAACGGACTATGTACAAATATCAAGTGATGAGCAACATATTATACTACTGCCAGATCCTTGATGGTGCTGGTCATTCATTCATGTCACGATGATCATTAAACCAGAAGAAAACAGCTATTAACACCGTTTGAAATCCGTGGCAAGAGAACTAGAGAGAAGCCACAGCAGCTGCGTCAGTTTTGGTCAAATTGTCAGAGGGACTGTTGATGTGATAGTAGGAGCAGACTCTGTGTTGGGTAACCAAGCTTTGCTAGTGAGAACAAACTATATAGGCGGACTAAACGCAGGCGACTCCTCTAATAAACTTGTAAGGGCTCTTATCTCCTCGAAAAGATCTCCAACAGATCGGTTGGAGGACGCACGTGTATATAATAAGGATCAAAGCAGCTGGAAAAGGGTTGGACAGAAAATTTCCAATATTATCCACTTCGATCTGTCTCAAGCAAACTGCACTTGTGTCTGGTTAACGTTCTCTCATCTGTAGACTTCTTGTTGTGTTGTAACCAGTGAAAAGAGTTGTGTACAAAACTGAAAGCAGCATTTGCATTTTGATAGGGTCATCTACCATTTGAGAAAGTAGTAGTTGCTGTGTTGTAACACTCTTGAATATTACTAATGGATTGCGGCTGGTGTTCAGGTGTTAGTACAGAGAGTGGACGTAGGCTTGGTTATAAGTTGAACCATTATAAATCTTTGATGCTATTATTATCTCTTTGCTCGTTATTGCTTAAGTTTTTCTAGCATGCACACACAACTGGTATCTTCAATTTGTTTCTACCAGTAACAAAGTATATCGTGCTATCTACTAGGAAAAATTTTATAAGTTTCCAATCAACCTATTCACCCCCCTACGTTGTATGTTAGCCCTAACAACAAATTCTTTTCTCCTTATTAGAAGCGTCCAATTTAGAAGTGGAAAATGGAATCTGAAATATTTCATTCGTGATACCTTTGGCATAAGAAAGTGAAAAAGAAAAACAATTTGTTTCCAAAGTTGAAGATAGAGAACCTATTATAGCTGAAGAATGAGAGTGCTTGGGTGGTCCTGCTGGAGTGCTCAAGCATGCTCAACCTTCACAATGAACCAAGCATGCTCGACCTACACGATGAACCGAAGTGGTCGCGGTAAACCGGAGTGCTCACTCAACCTTCGCAATAAAACCGAGTGATCGCAATGAACCAGAATGCTCAACCGTGCTCTCCCTTAGTTTCAGAGCACCTCTGCTGCACTCAACATTCTCGATGAACTGGAGTCAATGCTTTAAACCTCCCTTGAGCCTATGTTGTAGAAGTTTTGTAAAATGACGGAAGGTGAAACCTTAAGGGATGGAGTGATCATGGTGATCCTTTTTCGTTTTTTTGCTAGAGTTATCATGGTGATCCTTATGAAGCCTAGACAGTCGAAGTTTTCGTGGTTTTTCTCTAGCGCAGCTCTTCTGAAACGAAAATGGAAGGACAGCTTTTCTCATAACGAAACGTACAAGATGGGTTAAAGTCAGACAAATGGACCTTCGGCTGGCCTTTCATTTTTCCAAGTATTATTAAAGTTGCCGATGTCATTTTGCAGCTAGACCGACTTTCACTTTGTTTTAAGTTAATCGCAAGTTGCTTGCCACGCGTCAATTTTTAAGCGAATATGACTACGTAATTGTACACTACATCATTCGCTAACATGATACTATGATACTACTGAATATCCGCTAACATCATACTACTGAATATACTACTGAATATTTTCATCCCTACCCATATTTCAGAGACACTATACACTCGCCACCAATATTTTTCCCTCTAACGCTTGCTCTGTCGCAATCGATTGAGAGGCATTTCCCGGAAAACATTCCCAACTTTTGGAGCTGAGTGACGCCGACAGGTCACATCCCCGAAAGGAAGTCTCGGTTAACCGTTTTTCTTGTTGTGATGCACGCTTGTACCTCGAGAAGCGCTCCGCCGTTCGATGACAAGCTCGTTCTCAGAGAGTTGGACCGGAAAAATTCCAAGCTTCGACTCCTTCTAAGCAGGCTCCTTCACAGCGGAACGAGAGGGCCATGTTTTTCCATCAGCCTCAACCTTCATATCTTACATCATTTCAGAATTCAGAAGATGAAGCAAACCAAGACACTTCCCGCCACCCAAGTCTGCACTCTTTCTTGACCATACAACAGAGAAGCCCCCCCACAGAAACGAAAAGCATCATTCATAACAATGAAATGAATTAAAAGGAAAGAAATTTAATTTAGTGCGTCACACTTTCGCTCTGTAAAAGCTTGCTCTACATTTTATATATACATATAGCTTCAGATGAACTCAAAATGTCATAAATGCCGCAATCCTTCACCAATCATTGCACATGATTTCCTAGATTTCATCACAAATTGCAGTGTTAGGGTGGAGGGTGGGAATTTCTCACAGTGAAGTCAATGCAATGTTATCAAGAAAGAAAAACAAACTTCACTTGAACTTCTCCACTACCTATCCTCTTCAGTGTTATCAGCATCCTTACCAGAGTCAGAACCACTATTGAAGCTGAGGATTTCTCCATCATCCTCTTGATCAAATTTTAAGTCCAGTACGTAAGGTTCGATCAATTTCCAAAACCACGTAGAATTGCTTCCTAGTAGACCTATCCAAAAAACTTGTCCTTTCCTCTTGACCCTGCAATCCAAGGACTTTGCTTTTAACGCCTTAACAACTCTCTCGACTCCTTGTTGACTTCCTTTAAGTTTAAGCAATACATCTCCTGACGATGTCCTGTAACCCCCGTACATGTACCAGTACGCAAGGACGCAAGGTGACAACCACCGATGTATTAACTTTGGAATCACTGGTTTCCCTCTGGGCCAAAACTGGTCTGCATAGAAACCAAAATATGAATGAGAAATGGTGGAGAAGCTGTTTGGTATTTCATTGGAGTTATCATCTAGCTTGCAAGAAGGATGTAGCCACTCATGGTAATGTTCATAGATATGTCTCTTCAGAGCAGAATGCATCCCAGAATTCTCATTGAACTTGAACTTGATCATGTGGTTTTTTCTCTGTTCATCAGAATCTATTTGTAGACCACCTAAGAGCATGCCTACTAAAATTTCTCTTTGCTCTTTGGTCAGCTTGAGGCTCACCGGCTTCTTAACAGCTTTTCCTCTTAAACTAAGGATAGGGTCAAGCTTTTCCATTGAGGCCGGTTCAATTTCATATTTTTTCTGACACATAAGCTTATATAATTTCTCTGCCTTCAGATAGTCTCCAGCGGACAAATACCCACTTAAAATGGAGTTGCAATTACGTCCACTGATGCCAATTGCTCCACTACTATGCATTTCACTAAAAATCTCCTCGGCTTTGCTAATGTCGCCGATCCTCACCAAAGAATCCAAGTATATGCTATATATTACACGATTTGGCTGACACTTCTCTTGGCACTGGGAGAAAGCTGACTCCAGCTTATCATGCAGGCCTAAGTTGAAATACATATTCATCATATCAACAAAAGAAGAACCGAGCGGCTTTAGACCACTCTTCTTGAACTCTTCCATGAGAGATTCTGCCAATTCCACATCTTGAGCTTTACAAATCACTTCTATAATTTTATGGTACGCTGCCACAGTGGTGGAACCCGAACGCTCCTGCATCTCCCTGAATAAATTCAAAGATTTCACATGATCTGCAACCTTCGCATAGACTTCCATTTTGTACACATAAGCTAGAGAAGGAAGTTTTTCACCCAAATCGTGAAGTTTGAGCCAAACTGTTTCGGCTTCATCTAAATTTCCCTCCTTAGAGCAAGCCCTCAGTACAGACAGAAGCACCTCTTGAGTCTCTTCAATTCCAGATTCTTGCATCTCCTTTCTAAGTTGTGCGATCCGCTCTGTGTCTACGGTGTCCTGATAGCTATGCAGCCATATGAGACTCCCAAAAATATCTTTGTGTATCTCAAGCCCAGATGACACCAAATTATGGAATATGAATTCGGCTTGCTTAAGATGATGTTTCAACAAGGCTCCTGAGCCACTCACCAGAGCTCTGAATAGAGAGTTGTGCAAACTAAGTCGAGGCTGATACCCTCCCAACTGGATCATGCGATTGTAAATACTACATGCTTCCTCAAGGCAACCTTGAATGGGTGCACTCAGATATGCAACAATGAGAACGTGGAAAGTAGATTCACTGGGAACCCGTCCCTGGTTTATTATGTCATCGAACATCTCCCTACACTTTGTGAATTTCCGGTTCTTACCCAAGTAATCGGCAAGCTTTGTTGCAAGCGCAAAATCGAATCTATACCAATGTTGCTGCATCATCCACTTGTACACCTACAATGTGGTGATGTACTTCAAAGTCATGAACATAGCTTTTGCAACAAATTGAGGAGGCAGAAGTCCTGATTGTTAGAAAAGAGACTAGGAGCGAACTCAAAGAACGGCAATGATTAACATGCTAGTGAGTAGTGAACAAACTAAGCCTATGTCCTCCGCATTTCTCATGAAGAAAGCCCAGAAACAAGTGACAAAGTAAGAATCAAAGCCACATACCTTGAAGGCAGTCTCGTTCTCCCTGATCCTCATACAGTGAACAGCCACATAAGTGGCATCCTCTTGCCTCATCCACTTCCTCTGCGCATTCAGAATCCTTACCAAAGTACCCGCCTTTTGCGCCGGCAACTCCTTGCACAGCCACGCCAGCTTCGCCCGCCGCCACTGCTCCGGCATCTCCTCCAGCTCCCTAACCTCCACCGCGGGCGACACCACTCGCCTCGTGTCACTCCCCACGGACCCCATATCGAAGCTGAACCCATCGGCTTCACCACCCCCGCTCGCGAGTTCACAGTTCTCGCCAGAATCGGGTCTGTCCGCCACCTGTTCGACGGAACTACTCAGCGAAGCAGGAGAGGCGCGGGGCGAACCCAGAAGGGGGAGCCGCGAGAAGGGCAGGCGGAGGGCGGCCAAAGAGAGTCGCCGCCGCGAGTGGCCGAGGAGAGACAGAGCGTCGCGGCCGCCGCCGCCGCGGCGGTGGTGGAGGGAGAGGGAGAGGGAGAGGGAGCGGAGGAGAGAGAGGGAACCGCGCATGGATGAACTGGGGGTCGCGGGAAGAGCGGGAGCGGCGGCGGCGGCGGGGAGCGGCGAGAGAGAGAGCTCAGAGGCTGCGGCGTTCAGAAGCATGTCGTCTGGAGCTTCCGCTCTGCGCGGCGGTTGAATGAGGGAGGAATGACCACGGCCTATCGGAAAAGATGAAGAAGAAGAACAAGGAGAAAGCAGCGGCAGCAGCGGATAAAGTTTGCCTAATCGAGGCCCATGGGCCCTTGGGCCTTAGCCCAATCACATTGTGCCCGATGCATTCCTCCGGATTTCGGTTTTTTTTTTTGTCATTTATTCTTCGATTTTTGAAAAAAAAAATGTGAGTCTAGGAAAATCAATCCCGATGTTATTCATAAGTAGGATCTACCGCAGTCTCGCTTCGGTGTCGCCTTATGTGGTTACTACTACAAGTAGTCCTTTGGGGGGACAACCCGAATCGGGGCAAATGGTAGCCACGTAAGGTGGTCGTCATTTTCGGGAGCGCATTTACTTATGGATCACCCGATAGAGCCATTTCCCGAGCCTTTCCGGTTTGCGCCGGGTTTTTCTAATAGAAGAATCTGCCTCGACCGAACAAGTCGGCCTTGATTTTTATCGGACCGAGTTTGTTGGCCCGAACCAATTGGGCAAAACTTGGACCGGCATGATTTTTTTCAGGCGGGGCCGGGCTGGCTCGGTTCCACCCAAGCCCGAAACAACCGTGTGTTTTTTTGTTATGTATAAGAAAAACGGAAGAAAATATTAAAAGATCACATCCCACCTAAGAGAAATACCAACATATAGCAAGAGTTCTTCGCAAGAACTCAGTGTTTGGCAAGATCTCTTCTCAAAAACCAAAAGAAAGAACGAACTTGTTTATAAGAAAATCCAATCTCTCGGTCGCTTGGCGTGGAAATTGTGCTCATGATGCTCGAAACGTCACTCGTGGTCGTCGGAATGTTGTTCGCGGCGGTCATGTGGTGGAGCCGTCATCTATAGCTGGTGGAGACGAGTGGCGGGAAGCAAGGAAGGTAAAGCCCTGGATTAGAGCAGATGGCGAATTTTATTCTCTTGTACTTATAATGGAAAAAATTTAACATATTATTAAATATTTGAGTGTGTATTTTTGTCTAATTCCAATGTTAAAAATATAATTCATGATTGTCCATTAAGTAGGATTCGAGATTTATTTGGGTCAAGTGTATGCTTTTTGTCAAAAAAAAAAAACAATTTGTTCTTATTCTTACATCAACTTTTCTCTTGATTTCATTAGTTCAATAACTCAGTTCCACACTAAGTAGTTCAATTGAAAGATTCAAAACTTATTTTGTTTGAATGTGTACTTTTTATCTAATTCCATTGTTAATCTCTAGTTGGTTTTGATTAGGGTTATTTTTTATTTTAATTTATTACAGGATTTTTTTCCATATTACCTTTTTTTTTTATTTCTTTGGTTCAATAATTTCATCATATACCAGGTTCATGTGAAGAATTCGAGATTCGTTTGGTTCGATTGTGTACCTTTTGTCTAATTCCATTGTTAAATGCAATTCCTAAATCTCAACTTGGTATTAATAGGAGTTACTTTCTTTCTTTTTTTTTTGCATGAAAAAGTTTAGGAGGAGGGGAGTTACTTTCTATTTTACTGTAAAGAAGATTGTTTTCCTGTTCAAATCACCTTTTTATTTTGCTGGTTCAATAGTTCAATTGAAGGATTCAACTGGACACCTTGAGTTTGTATATATATTTTTTTAATTCCATTGCTAAATGCAATTCCTAACCTCAATTGATTTTAATAAGGGGTTTTTGCTAGTTTTTTTCTAAAGAGTTATTTACTACTTTATAATGTTAGAAACTCACCCACTTGAGAACCAACGGGACCGTCAATGTTGGCCCATGCATACATCTATTAGAGAAGGTCCTACTTTGATGTCATCTGCAACGATACGACATGTTTTATGCATATCAAGCCCTTGAAAGGAGTACTCAAAATAATCACACAAGAAGTAATCATTCGAGATGGATGTTACTTATGAAACTGTTACAAACCCTCGCCCATCTATCGTTGGGCATGGGAGTTACACCTAGCATCAGGAATAAAGTTCAATTAAGGTTCCGTTTGTTTTGCGAAAAATAAAACGTTTCTAGAAAATATTTTTCAAGAAAATAATACAATTTTCCGATATTCGACTGAAATTTGAAATAACTCGGAAAATATTTTCCGCCATTTGGTATGGAAAATTTGATTTGATTTTCCTTCATGCACAACTTTTAATAATTTTTTTATTTTATTCTTTTAAATTTACTTTTTATTTTCTTTTTTTTCCCTTCTTCTCCTGCTGATCGCCAACCATGGTGACAGCCGGCGACCAACCATAGGTGAGCTCAAGCCTCGCCACAGGCCAGAGAGGTTGCAACTTGTTAGATTCCAATGAGCCGAGCCGAGCCAAGCCGAGCCAAGCTAGCCTTGAGCGAGGCTCCACCTCATAAGATTCGACAAGGTCAAGCTAGCCCAAGGTCGGTGAACGAGCTTAACGACCTTTAGCATGGCCCAAGCCTCATTGCCCTTTGGTGATGCTCAAGCGTCACCGATATGCGTGGCTCAAGCCTCGCCACCCTCTGGCAATGCTTGAGTGTCGCTGATCTAGCGAGCTTGAGCCTCACAAGCTTGTGGCGAGGCTCACGCTTGCCTGTGACCGATCACTGGCCATCGAAGAAGAAAAATAAAAAGAAAAAAAATCAAAATAATCCGAATGAGTGGTGAAAGAAAGAGGAAGGAGAGGAAATCATTTTCCCCTCTTTTGACCGTGTGTTTTCCATTGACAAAAAAAGTTTTCATTGACTTGTTTATTTTCCGTGAATCCATCGTTGAAAAATCCAAAAAACATTTTCTTGAAAGTTATTTTCTGCGAAAAAAATAGAGTTTAAGAAGCATGATTCAAATTCAGGTTCGTTCGCTTTGTGACATAAAAAGTAAGGTTGTCAAAACTGTTTTTTTTTTTGCTAATTAAGGAACTGTAGAATAATCGGACTTTTATTTTTTGGTCGACTGAGTAATCTGACTTCAAAATCATAGAATTCTACAAATCTTAATACATGACGTCTGGTACGTTTCACCTTTTCTTGATTTTTCTTGACCTGATGGGCCAGCAAAGTTGTGCGAGGAGTGGAAGCCACAAGGCCATAAGGAGAAGGAAAGAAATAAATAAATTTGATAGTGGGAACCACAAACAACAAAATTAGAAAAATCAGCTTTGCCTAAAAGGGAAACTTCTATCACTGCTTAAGTAATTGATAAAAAAAAATCTTTACCCTTGCTAGGATAGGCATTACTATCCAAACAAGCATATTTATAATATATATATTTCTACCAAATAATATTGAAATTAGGTCATCGTTGTTGATTACACTTCAATTGCTAAAAAGCGGCAAAATGTAAGAAAGACAGAACATGTTAAACCCACTTACGACATTATATAGAATTTATTGTTTCATGACTTTATGGTCAAAATTTATGTTAATTGTGATTTATGCGATGCTTTAATTTTATGTTGGATGAAAAACACAAGTAGATTTGATAAAATCGAGAAATCATGAATTTATTATAAGTCTTTTAAAGTACCAAGTCATGTAAATAGAAAATAAATGAGCCATAGAAGCAAAAATTATTCGGGACCAATTTTCTTTCTAACAATTTCAAATAATAACTAAAGACGCAGAAGACTACCTTTGTGTTATGAGAAATGGATATTTCTATTTTCATAATAAAATAAAAATAACTAAATTAAATTTTTAACGGCCAATAAAACAAATAGTATAACTCAATCATTAAAAAAGTATACCTTATTTTTGCGCAAAGCGCGAGGCCAATATTAGTTACTTAAAATATTTGTAAAACATTACACTATTGATATAACAACATATAAGTTACATAAGAGTGTCATGAACACTATAAGACACAACGTCGACACAATGTCACACAAACAAGTAGTTGGAATGGCAAAATTAGATTAATTGAACACAAGCACAATATTCTCATTGAGGATAAGCATTGTCTACTATGTTCGTCCTCTATTGGTGTCTCGACAAATCTCGATTGTGTCATATCAGCCATGAATTTTATAAAAATATCTCCATTGGGATGGATTAATTGTTTAGATTGATGTGGGTGGAGACACCGATGAAAATGGAGGATCTCATTTCTCTCGATAAAGTTTCATACTAAGGAAACAGACTAAATAGAAAAAGACAGGCTATGAGAACTTAACGGTCCATTTCATCTAAGGCAAAATTGACAAGTCGAAGTTTCTACCTTTTAGGCTTTGTTTTGTTTCGTGAAAAATACTTTCTTAAAAATGATTTCTTGTTTCCTCTTTTGCAATTTTTTTATAAAATTTTAGTGAAAATTTTCTTTATTTTTATGTTTTTTTTATTTTCTTTAAAATAAAATTTTAAAATATGAAAATATTATCCACTTAGGCTCCAACTGTGCCACATAGGATGGACGCATTCACGTCAGCATTCGGGCAAAATTGGCTGAAAGGAGTACATTGACAATCGTCAAAAGATTTAGGATTGAATTTGACAAATTAAAAAGTTTAAGATTGAATTGGCTTCTGTAAAATAGATTTAGGACTTTTTTTGTAATTTTGCCATAGAATAAGACGTTTCTTTTTATGAGGAATTTAAAGATGGAAAAAGAAACAAGAAGGATTAGTTGAGGTAACGAGAAAATTGAAACGCTTGATCACAAAAATGCAGGCATTAAAACGAAATGACTAGATAAAGAAAATAGACAATCAGTCTCAAAATAAATGCTAAATCTACTATGGAATGATGCCTCGAAATGAAAAATAAATCTAGTTGAGCTAACGCAGTGACTGTTGATCAAAATCGGATTACATGTCACTTTTTTTATGTTGCTTATGAACTTTTTGTGCCATATACACTCTCTCAGACGGACATGCATGGAATTAGTCATGGCCATGGTTCGGAACCGACCGATTCCGATTCGAAACAGGCGGTTCCGGTTCGTGGCCAAGTATGAATCGGAACCGGCCGGTTCTAGGCCGATTCCGGTTCTGAACCGGTCGGTTTGTAACTGGTTCCGGGCCGGTTCAGAATTTTCTTTTCTTTTCTTTTCTTTTCTTTTTATTTTCTTCCTCCACTGGCCATAGCAGGGGCCGGCGGAGGTCGTTGGCCTCAGGTAAGGTCATCCTCGCCGGCGTCGGGCGAGGGCTGCCCTCGCCTGAGCTGATCCTGGCGAGGCTCGACCTCGCCGGCGTGGAGCGAGGCCGGCCTTGCCAATTGCAGGCGAGGTCGAGTCTCGCCGGCGTCGGGTGAGGCCGGCCTCGCCAGTTGCAGGCGAGGTCGGCCTCGCCCGACGCCGGTGAGGTTGAGCCTTTGCCCTATCTGGCGAGGCCGGCGACCTCCGCCAGTCCCGGCTATGGCCGGCGGAGAAAGAAAATAAAAAAAAAAGAAAAGGAAAAGGAAAAAAACATAAATTAAATTAAAAAATTATTGTTCCGGTGACAGAACATTATTCAATATAAACTGTAATTAAAATATAAATTGTAATCAAATTTGGGGACAAAAAGACAAGAGAGAAAGAGAGGGTTTGAACTTAACAAATTATCATTAAGCACGTTACAATTCATTACAACGATCTATAAAAAAAAGGAGCACAATATATATGCCCTTAAAATGATCCCAAAACCTAAGCATTCCGTGCGCAGGGACCAGAGGTCACATGTCGTCGGATTATATTTCGGTTTCCCTAAACTCACGTGGGCGTACCCGGTATGAGAAACAAGGGTTCCCGAAATATTTGTCAACTTCAATAGTTCTTTTACCCTCAATCGTCACTACCCATTTCAGTACCGGTACTGGTAACGGTAGTATTTCCGTCGTTAAAGAATTTGGATTCATTATTCCGATCTATCTTCTGTTGCCGATATTGAGCCTTCGTCCAATCAGCAACACAAGCTTGAATCTCCACTGATTCTGGAGCTAATCTTGAACGATTTTCATCCAAAATATTACCTCCGGCACTGAATGCTTGTTTGACCGCAACTGTGGAACAAGGGGTTGAAAAAATCTGTTTTGCAATAAGGGAAAGGATTTGGTATTGGCTTGCGTGCCTCTTCTACTAATCCAAAATTAAAAAATCCGTACCACCTTCGGCTTCAGTAAACTCAAATGAAACGGTTAGATAAATCTCTAATTCAGAAATATTTCCTATTACTCCATTTTGTTTTTTTTGTCTATGTAATAAAAGTTGGTACCCTCTACTAATTTTACCTGTACTGTCATTTTGTATCTCCGTAGAATGAGAAGATCCAATATCACCTAAATTATATTTAGTATAAAATTCATTATATAATTCTATTACTAGGTTTTTAGCCTCATGTACTATGGTTATAACATTTATCTCATCATAATGTAAATATTGATAATACGTACGCAAAAAATCAGTTAAGCCATCCAATTTGCAACGCGGATAAAAAACACAAGCAACTAAATAAATAATGAGAATTTCCCTATAATAATGTAGCCACTTCATTTTCATTGCAACTATAGTATGTTGTAATTCAACATCATTTTCATATTCATCAAAAGTTCCGACAATATTAGTACACTCTACTAAAAATAAATGTGTAGTAAGATAATAAACACCGGACAAAGTATAAGTTGCATAATTAAAAACCTTTAAAACATCTAAAATTTTTTGGGAAATATCCCACTCTTGTGGGTATAAATTAATCTGAGGTATATTATTAGAAATAAATGCACATAATAAATCTTCATATGCTGAAGATTCATTAAGCAAGTGGAAAGTAGAATTCCAACGAGTTGGAACATCTCTTGGAAATCGTTTTTGCTTTTTGCCATTTTCTCTACAAAGTCTACCCCATTCTTTCATTTTTTAGGGATGTTTCTATAAAAATTGAATTGTCGTTTTTATTAGTTGAAGAAAAATATCAAGAGTATTCAAACCATTTTGTACACATAAATTTAAAACATGACAAGCACATCTAATGTGAAAAAATTTTCCGCCAAAAACGGGTTTACAAATATTTTCTAAATTGGCAATTGAAGCAGTATTTGATGCGACATTATCAAAATGCAATAACTCTTTTTTGAATACTCCGCTCGTCATCTATTCAATGACATGTTATGCCCATGTAAGATCGATTTTGCCAATGATCACTCCAAATTTCGCTACCTAGATGCACATATCCATTGAATTGCATAAAAAAATTTTGTAAATCTTTTTTTCCATTTTTGCAAAGATCTTTAATTACTCGTTTAATTGAATTTCTAAGAACACGTTTTGCTTGTGGAGCACATGCTTTTTGTACAAATTCATTAAAACCAAATCTTTCTCCAAAATTAAATGCTAAATGCTCAAAGGAAATAAATTTGTCTAATTCTTCCTTATAATTTTTTTTCATTAAAACGAAATAAAGGGGAAGTGTTAGGATTGACATACCAAAAAATTTGTTGTTGCCCGATATCGATTCCCGTTTCAGTTGGATGTTTGCTTCTAAACTGTCGTTTAAATGTTTCATATCCTTGTCCACCTGTATATTTATATATTTTCCCACAATATTTACAAATTATATCATATCTTTTTTGACCAATATCAAACCTTTCCATTTTCGTGAAGTGATTCCAAATGTCAGATGTAAATTCCCGTTCCGCTTCCTTTGTTATAGATATTTCAGTAGGAGGATGAAAACTTTCTTGCATCGGGACGCACTCCACATTGGGAAAAATGTTGATTTCATCATCTAAAAAATCTGCATATTCACCAGGATCAAAAAAATGATGGGATTCCGTCATGATATTCTTACCTTTGCCAATTGGCACTCGACTTTCACTTACCATTTTTCGAGTGGATTGAGAGAATTAAGCGGATTAATTGGGAGAATTAAGAAAGAATTGCGTGGATTGAGAAAATTGAGAGAACTTAAGAGAATTTCGAGTATTGAGAAAATTTGAGACTTGAGAGAAGAGAATTTGAGAGAATTGAGAGTATTGAGAGAATTGTGAGTATTGAGAGAATTTGAGAGAATTTATAAGAAAAAAATGAGAAGAAAATTTAGGATTAAAAAAAAAGAAAAGATAACCATTGCAATTTTGCAACGGTTATCTTTTTTTTTTTTATAAATATTTGCCCGTTTGGGCGTTCAGCGTTGGCCGTTGCCAGGGCAGCCTTATGCTGCCCTAGCAACGGGCCGCAAGCCCACTGCAGCGCTGCCCGCAGCAGGGCCTGCAGACGTGCAGGCCCTGCTGCGGGAGTTTTTTTTTTTTTTAAATTTACCCGTTGCCAAGGGTTGCCCTGGCAACGGGCCGCACGCTGTAGCAGCAGCAGCACAGCCTACAGGTCTGCACCTACAGGCTGTGCTGCTGCTGTTGCAACTTTTTTTTTGGTGGAACCGGGCCCGGAATTGCCGATTCCGGGCCGGTTCCAAATTTTATGGAACCGGAACCGGGACCATAGGCCACGAGCCGGCTCCGGTTCCGAACCGCGGGCCCGGTCAACAGGCCGGGCTCGGGTTTGATCGGGCCGGTTCCAGGCCAAAACCGGCCCGTGGCCACCTCTACATGGAATCAAAGTCGGAGAGATAGATTTTTTTGTTTGGTCGAAAGTCTAAGAGATAGATAAATACGCAATTTAATGAATAAAAATGACCAATATTAACACTATTCATTTGCATTGTTTATGCACCAACCCACATCCAAGTGTTCCCTAAACCTAGCATATATACTAAACTCAATCTGGACCGTCAGATTTGATTGGACCCACTATCATCAATGGTCCAAATTCAATTCATTATATATAGCACACTAAATAATAATTTCTCTCAACTAGGGGTAAGCATAATTTTAGGGTAGAACTTGAAACCTGAGAACCTGATTGATGGGAATTTATAGGTTTTATGTTCTAATGTATGCAGGGTAGGTTCCAGGTTCCAAAAATTGGAGAATCTGTTTCGACGGGTAGGTTCGAGCTTCTACGTAGGTGGAACTTGAAAATTGAAATCTAAAACCTAAACAAGTTTTTTGCGTTTTTTTTTGTTTATGTATTCACGTGATCCGCAGTGTTTCACGGCATTAGATGGCGAGTCTATAATTTGAAATCACTAGTCTGAGCTTTTTATTTTTTGACTTGTTAATGTTTGATATTCTTCAGATATCTAAATATAAGTTGTGGTCAGTGAATTATAACAAAAAGTGGTGATCATTAAAATTGATAATTCATTACAATTGTTCAATTAATAATATAGGTAGAACCTAGGTAGACCCTAAAATTGACTTTGGAACTTGTGATAAGGTAGGTTTCGAGTTCAAAAATGAGGAACCTATTCTCATGGGTAGGCTCCAAGTGGAACCTATATGGAATATGGAGCTGCTCACATCTAGTATCGACTCACGTATTGACTTTTCATTTTAATTATATTTATTTGAACCATAATATTATGAAAACTAGTCGTTTGTATTTTCTTTAGTGAATGACAAACTTGTTCAGTATTATTGCGTTCAATTTCATTTTGTTTAACTAAAAATGAAATAAAAAAAGAACATGTTAAATGTAACAGTCCAGATTTTGGCCCATTTTTGGGAATTATAAAACGTGTAATTCGTCAGTGCGCTTATAATGGAATTTCGCCCGGGAACTGATCACTCTCGGGTTCTTATTTTTAAAATTAGAAATTTTGCTAGAATCGCACTTGATCGAATTTGGCCATTATTTATACCCCGAACTTGGCAGTCGATTTCCGGGAGTTTCGGGACGAAATAAATTGGACGGTGTCGATATTATTGTGGCCAGCGTCGAGATTATCAGGAATAATGGAAAAGTGTATTTTTGGACCGGGTGCAAATTTGGACTGGTAGACCTCCCTCGTAGTGTGGTTTGGGTTATTTTATTTTGGCCGTATGCCCTAGAATATTGTCGGGATTTTTCGGAGACCGTTAGGCCTTTTTCCCGAATTTAATCGGGACTGTCAGACCAATTTTTAGGTTTAAACCATGTCCCTTGGTTCGCGCTTATAATATATTAATCAGTCTTTTTCCCCTTTTCTCTTCCCTTTTTCTCTCTTCTCTCTCTCTCTGCTGAGATGTCCCTTCGGCGCGCGTCTCTCCTCTCTCCTCCTTCTCTCTCTTCCTCTCTCTCTCTCTCTCTCTCTCTCTCTCTCTCTCTCCCTTTTTCCCTCTGCCGATCACGTCCCCTCCCCCGTTTCTTTTTCCCCATGCACGTCCCTTCTCTGCATGCCTACCTGCCCCCTTCCCCTGCTGACCTGACCTGACCTACCTCTCTCTCTTCTCTCTTCTCTCTCCTCTCTCCTTCCTTCTTCCTCTTCTCCTTCGGTTTTTCTTCTTCTTCTTCGGCTTCTGTCTTCTGCTTCGCTCAGTCCTGTCCGACCGGAGCTCGTCGCCGCTCCGGTCGGACCGTTTGAGATTTTGGAAAGGATTAGAACATTAGCCTATCGCCTAGCCTTGCCCCCAAATTTGTCGCAGGTTCATAACGTCTTCCACGTGTTGATGTTGAGGAAGTACGAACCGGATTCGACCCACGTGCTGAATCATGAGGTAATAGACGTGGACGACAGAGTGTCATACGTGGAAAAGCCAGTGCGAATCGAGGACAGGAAGGAGCAAGTGTTGAGGAACAAGACGATACCGTTGGTGAAGGTTATTTGGGAACATCACGGGACGGAAGGTGCCACATTAAACCCTGAAACCTACTTTGAAACCTGCAACAGGATATGTTACCGGTTCCAAGTTCCGATAGGTAGGTTTCGGATTTCAAAAAATGAGAAAATTGTACTCGAGGGTAAGTTTCAGGTTTTAAGTGTAATTTGTAAGGAACCTAGAACCGCTCACCTCTACTCTCAACCTACCTTGCATGTAATTCACTTTGTTCTGTAATGATGACTTGCTAATGAAGTCATGGTCTCTCCCACTCTATGATGAAAGTTGTCTCGTACCAACATGTAGAGGTGATAAAATGGGTCTAGAACTCATATTTAATGATGTGGGTCATAAATGAGTAACTTTAAGTGGGTCATAAATAGATTACCCAACAACTTAATGAATCTTAAATGATTTTTTAAATGGGTCAAAATGGGTTATCTAACAAGCTTAAGTGAATCATAAACAAGTCACTTTTTAATTTTTGATTTTCAATTTTTTTGAATTTTTTACAATTTGTTATTTTATTTTACTCTTTCTTTTTTTCTTTTCCTTTTTTTTTCTACGAAATCCGACGAGGGCCACGAAGCCCTCACTGATCGCGGATGAGGGTCGCGGCCCTTGCCTAGTTGCCAGCGAGGGTCGGCCGGCAATCCTTACTAGAAGTAGAAGAAAAGAAAGAAAAAGAATAAAATAAAATAAAATATATAAAAATATAAAAGATTCAATCAATTTTTCTAAAAAAATATCATAAAATTGCACACTTGATTTGTATTGCATAGAAGTGTTTTAGCAATATAAATTTTACAAACAATCATAAAAACAATTTTTCCTCGACTAGGTTAAATATGTAAGTATTTTAGTAATAAGGATCAAGTCGGGTATGAGTTGAGAAATTTGCATCACAAATAAATTTAAAAACAAGTTTTCCTAGACTGAGTTAAAAATGGAAATGTTCTAGTAATATGGAGCGACTCAGGTATGGGTCGAGAAATTTGCACCGCGAATAAATTTGTCATAAACAGATTAAATGACTTGACCCAAACTCAATCCTGCTCACCCATTTGACAAATATACCAATATAAGAGGATTTGGCTTCTTCAATCCATGACTCTATACTTTCTGTCGTTTCTGGTTTATGTTCATTGCTATCTGTCAACTCTATGTATCATACTTATATATACACACACACAAGGCAATGATTATAGGACGGTATGGAAAGTGACGGTACTGTCCTGACCACGTATCTTCAATTGTGAGAGTTTTTAAATTGACAATTTATTTAAAAATTATTCAAAAATGGAAACCTGACCACACACTTAGATATGTGTGGTCAGGAGGATACCATCACCTCACATAAAGTGACGGTACCGTCTTGCAAGCATTTCTTATATATATACATGCACATACATACAAGCACTCTTTGCATTTGACGAGCTCGAGGATAAGAACAAGATGCAAGTACAAATGGTGATACAGAAAGAGATGTGCATAGAAATGCTAAAACTGATTGTGGAGTTTGTGCTTGTGCTCGTGGAAGCGGTCGGCATTGTAATACATGACTTGTCCATTCAAGTTTTAACTCGCGTCTTACTTGACTAACGAGATTAGTAAGACTTTTCATTTATTTGAGATTTGCCCATCAAAATTAATATGGCTTCTTCGTCAAGAAAACATATAGAAAAGGACTTTGCTCCTTGTCCTTCTCTTTTCTATTCAACATGCATAATTTTTTTTTGGTCAAATAAACATGCACATTCATGTGTGCCTTTTCTGCTATTATTTAAAAGAATGCAACCAAATGCAATCACGTGTCCATATTTCTCTTCAACTATCCTCTATTAAAGAATTGCCTCCAAGTTTGACAACACGGGACTCTGATTTGTAAACGATTGATCATTCTCCTTGTAATGAGTGTTCTCTTTTGCACTCTCTAATCATTTTGCTACCTATTTATTACCTTCTCCCTCTCCCTCGCCTCTCTCTTCATTATTATATACTCTATATACGATTGACTTACTAGTTTCCCTCCATTAAGTTTCCAATTATTTTTTGTTTATCAAGTCTCATCCAAATTGCTTCCGAATATTATTTTTATTATTTTTCAATTTACCAACTTTTCTATTAATTTATCAACTTTTATTTGTCTTACATATTCATAAGTTAAATTTACCAACGATTTTGAGAAATAACCATCCTACCAGTTTATTTGATTGGACCCACTATCATCAATGGTCCAAATTCAATTCAGTATATATAGCACACCAAAAAATAATTTCTCTCTACCTACCCAGTATGAAATTCGCTTTGTATGGTCATGATGACTCGATAATGAAGTCATGGTTACTCCCAATATAATGAAAGTTGTCTCGCGCCAACATGGGAGGATCAATACGCGACGCCACGCTTGTCAACTTGACTTCTTGACACATACTTGGCACATTCTTCAACAAGTGAAAAGATATATATTATGAGAGAGGGGGGGAGGGGGAGGGGGCGGGGAGGTTATAACGTCTTTTGGCCTCTCGAAGGGCCACTTTAATGGCTTCTTCAATCCATGACTCTATACTTTCTCTCGTTTCTGGTTTATGTTCATTGCTATCTGTAAAAGTACATACAAGTGCTCTCTGCATTTGATGAGCTCGTGGATAAGAACAAGAAGCAAGCACAAATGGTGATACAGAAGATAGAGATGTGCATAGAAATGCTGAGACTGATTGTGGAGTTCCTGTTCGTGGTCGTGGAAGCGGTCGGCATAGTAATTCAGCAGGAGACGTTGCCTCAGCTCCAGTTTCGTCGATTCTGTTCCATTGGTTGGTTTCCTTCCTTAAGTGACTGAAATGGGAAGCACATTGAGCTTCTATAAGCGCAGTGATTGCGGTTTCAGAATTGTGAGCTCATATTTTCTGTAGAATTGCTACAGATTTTGGGGGACGTATTGATGCCCTTTTGTGCTATCAGTCTGGTAAGAGTGTTTCGTAGAGTAGCCGAGATCCTTTCTCTTTTTTCTCTGGCCAATGAATTAAGTACAATATTTGACCCTTCAAGATGATAAACTACTGTGTACGATGTGGAGAACAATTGGGATAGCGGATATGCGTTAGTGTTTACACCCAATAATGACCAATATTTTGTTATTATCGACATATGATAAACTTTATCGATAAGAGTAGAGTTTGGTCATTTATTATGGACAATGTGAAGAATCAACAGCTTGAAGGAATCGATAAAAAGTGGAATCAACAATATCAGATGCAATCATCAAAGAAGTAATCGCTAATATAGTGGAAAAAAACTATCTTCAATGTAGTAGAGTTGAAGGGACCATCAAGATAGTGGAGATAACATAACTGTCGATAAATATTTGTAACCTTTGTTGGTAACCTCCCTTTGTAACTTTTGTTTGTAGTCTCCCTTTGTAACTTCCTCTTATAACATCTATTTGTAATCTCTGTTTGTACTCCTATTTGTAACCTCCGTTGATAATCACCGATTGTAGGCTTAAAAAAGCCACATCGTACTCATTCGAAGGGCCCCTTGATAAATCAATCAAAATGTTATCTTTCAATTATCTTTTAATTATCTTTCTTGTATTGCACTTTATTTTTCCTTAGCTATAGCTTTTCGACTCGCATCATCAATTAAATTTTGGTGTGGACCTCTATCCTGAGTGTTGCGTCATTGATTAAATTCCGGCATTACATCTTTACACGTTTTCAAACTTTGTCAAAGATTAAATTCCGGCACAGTTTGTATACATATATTGCTATGAAAGTGACTATATTCTCAAGCTTTGTTATCGATTAAATTCCGATATGGTTTTTATGTATAGTTCGGTTCGAAGTAAAAGTTCGTAGTTATTTTTTATTTTCCTGGATATTTCCTATCTGGAGTCACCGCATAATCCATTTCCTCTCATTAAAAGCCGAAGAATGATTTTTGGTGAAAGATATTTCGTTGCAGGAGCAATTCCGACGAAACATCGTTTTGGCATGCATTGTGGGACCAATATGATTGATTTGTGGAAATACGATGGTGTGCACGAAGGATCAACTTAACATTAACAATGCTAGCAGTAGTAATTTGTAATCGCAACTTGGTAATGATAGAGGGGGACGTTTCAAGTCATCGACTGCATTACTAGTGGCAGAACGAGAGCAAGGTGGAGATGTCAACATCTTGAGACAACTCACTGATGAGCTGAGAAGGTAGTTAGAGCCAAGCCCTATGATGTTGGCTATTATAAAGAAAATTCTCAACGAACATCAAAAGGAAATGGTTAACCACATGATGAAACACATTGTTGATGTGGTCAAGCCTATGATCGTCAACACCTTCTATGAGGTCATACACGGGCTAAGAACATCGAGCTATGCAATTAAGAGGCCAACAAATTCTACCAATCCTATACCTTTTGGGATCTTGCAAAGGGCTGAATTTGTTGGTCCAACCCAAACCTGTGGGGTGACACCCATCGATGAAAGTAATTTGCCTAATACTGTAGCTGCTATTGGTATAACCAGAGCTGTAGGGTGATACATGTCGATGGAAGTAATTTGCCTGATACTATGGCTTATGTTGGTACACCCAAACTTGTGGGCTAATGTTTACCAATGGGAGTAATTTGCCGAATCCTGCTCAAGCCAATTTAGGTGGAAACAATAGTAGCAATGTGCCTGTGTTGTACAGGCCCAATGTTGTCATCGATAACCCAAGTAGGCCGCCAACCCCACCTAGGGGGAAGGAAGTTCCACAACAATTACCAGAACCAGTTCCATAATATTTAGCACAACTATTGCCACAGCCTGTTCTTGGAGCACAGCCCTCTGTGGTGCCTGTTATAGTAGTTCCTGGGCAAAATCAACAAAATGCTCTACTAACGTTTAACCAGACAATGTGGCAATATGGGTATGATATGGGATAAATCATACTTATGTATAGAAAGCCGTATCTCAAGTGGATGGATGTGAAACCACATCCAAGAGGTTTTTTTTTTTTTATATAAATATGCGAATATCATTAATCAGATGAAGTACAAAAGCTTAGGAGAAACCCCTAGCATTTCAAAGAGACTAAGTATGCGAGAAGATGGAGGAAGGAAGCCTCTATATAGTAGCCAATAAAACATTTACCGGGGAATGCCTACACTATTGGTAGAGTGATGCCTTATCTCTTACAACCTTTCGTATCCTAGCCACTAGAAGATGAGCCTCAATTGACTTGTTTTGAAACCGTCTGCAATTGTGTTCCATCCATATGCAATAGATAGTCGTTACAAAAGACAATTTGAGGAGTCTTGCCTCCAATTTTTTGCCCTTGGTGGTCCTGATCATCCATTAAAGTTCTAAATTCCAACGTCATGTAGAACGCCAAATTCCATTTTGTGCCAGAATATTACGCCATACACTGCTTGTCCAAGTGCACTCAAAGAATAAGTGGTTTCTGTCTTCTATACCAGTCATACAAAAATTACACTTAGTATCAACTAAAGACAACCATCGTTCTGTGGCTACTGTTGTCGGTAGCCTATATCTACAAACAAGCTAGCCAATAAAATTATGCTTACTAATACCACTGGTCCAAATTAATTGATACCATTCCACGGCCGGCCCCTCCTAACTAAATTCCTTGTATATCTCTTCGCAACAGTATGTTTGGCTAGAGATAATAGGTGTTAGAGCAAGTCTTAGCTTGAGAATACATCACTAACTCCAAGCCATATTGCCTTTTATGTCGAGTTGCATAAGAGGAGTACCTCTACATTTAATGTGATGAACCCAAGTACTCCATGAGGATGAGGACGGATGATTGATGAGGCTCCAAAGCATGCGGCTCAGCAAAACCTTATTCCCGAGTTTCAAATCGAGCAGGCCTAGTCCTTCCTCCTTTTTCGGTGAGCATACTACTTTCCATGCAACTTTGTGGGATCTATGAGTTTCAGCATTTCCTGCCCATAAGAACTACCTAATCTTCTTTTGAATCTCGTATATAGTTTGGTTTGAGAGGAGAAACATTTGCATCCAGTAAGTGCAAACGGAAAAAGTATTGATTTGGTCAATTGAAGTCTTCCTGCGTAACTGATATGATACATTCCCCACCCATCTATTTTTTGGAACATCTTTACCATTAGACCCTTACAATCTGCATGTGTGAGCCTTTGCGTAACAAGTGGGACATCGAGGTATATGATGGGCAAGGTGCTCATGGAGAAAAGCATGTGATCCAATATAAGGAGCTTTTCATCTTCAGACAACCCAGAGAAAAAGATATGGCATTTGTCTGGGTTAAACCTAAGTCCTGTAAGAGCTGCAAAATCATCATGTACGTCAACAAGGCAAAGGACGGAGTTCACATCCCCATGGGAAAATAAGAACAGGTCATCATCAAAGCATAAATGAGTAATCCTTTGTGATTTGCAACACCAATGGAACTTAAAAGATGAAGTAGCAATTTTACCCGTGATAATTCTATTAACGATTTCCATAACCAAAAAAAAGAGGTAAGGAGAGAGGGGGTCGCCTTGTCGTAGCCCATTAGTGCCAGCAAAATACCCAATTTGTTCACCATTGAAGATAAGTGAGAACCTTGGGGTAGTAATGCATTGATTTATCTGATCAATCCAGTATTGAGGGGTATTAACAGCTTTCAGAACCCCGAGAACAACATCCCGTTTTACCATATCATAAGCCTTCATGAGATCGATTTTGATTGCCATTTTACCTTTATTACCTTTATGGTAGTCGTGCAAAAGTTCTTAGCATAATAGAATATTCTCTGAAATCTGTCTTCCCTTGATGAAAGCAGTTTGGTTGAGGCCAATAATTGAGGGGAGAAAACAAGTTATTCTTTTTGCAAGTAGCTTTGGTATGATTTTATATATAACGTTGCAGCAAGAAATGGGTCTGTAATCCTTAAGGCAGCATGGATTTGAAACCTTTGGTACAAAAGAGATCAGTGTGGAATTTATCGATTTCAGCATTCTCCTTGAAGAGAAGAATTTCATGATAGCATCTTCAATGTCATGTCCTATGATGGGCCAAGCTTTTTTGTAGAATAAGCTATTATACCCATTTGCACCAGGAGCTTTGTAATTGTTGAAACGTTCGACGACTCCACGAAAATCTGCTCTTTGAATAAACGATGTATTGACTAGAGCACTTACATCTTCATGAAATAAAGATGCGAGCCTGTCATATGGGATGCGACTATGACCAGAGCTTCCAAGTAAGTGGCGATAATAGGATATTACCATATCCTTGAGAGTCCCCTCATCAATGATATTAGAGCCATCGTCGAGTAAAAGTTGATTAATCATGTTTTAAGCACTTCTACACATCCAAGAGATTTTGAATTGACTGTTTTCAACCATTTTTTTTTCTAACGAAAATGATCAATCGACATGAAGCAATTTAATTGATTCGGTACACAATGTGGTGATGCATCTCATGTTGATTGTTGGAAGTTAAGGTTATTTCTCTTGTCATTATCCAAGACAGCCTTCATGTGGTATACATCTTTCTTGGCCAATTCTATACATTCATTGGAGCAAATGGAGACACAATTCCATTGCCGTATCTACAGGTTAGTTTTGATGTGTCTATTGCTAATTTGGCTGCTATTAAGTAACATAATTATGAATTAGTAGACTAGTTCCCGTCCAAATTCAAGAGGGCTAGAAATAGATGCCTTACTTCACTCCTAGAGAAAAAATTTACGAATTTAGCTTTCAACGAATTGAATTTCAATCTTAGAGAAAAACTCGAATGCCAAAATTTAGCTGATTTATTCCAATTGGCAATGAAAGTGTCTAAGTATGAGCAATTACTTAAAAACAGAGATAGAGGACTGCATGAAGGCTCTACAAATTATGGGCCTTTCATGCAAAAGTAAGAGTCATATGATGAATGCAAGCAAGATTAAATTCAGCAAGAAAAAATTAAATTTGTCGATGACAAGGGGCACAAGAAAACTCTTGATTACCTAACTTAAAATAATCGAATGATTGATGAATTATTCAATTCTTTTAAAAGGGGCATATGTTTACACCAAAAAATGACCAATTTTTTGCTATTATTAACGTACGATAGGTTTTGTTCTATTAGTTTGCTTAGAGTGTTTCGTACAATAGCGGAGATCCTTTCTCTTTTTCCTAGGGCCAATGAATTAAGTACAATATCTGACCCTTCAAGATGATAAACTATTGTGTATGATGTAGAGAACAATTCAGATAACGGTGATGAGTTTGACTCCGTCATCAAGGAGTGGACTTGTGTGTATGAATTAGTTGAGCAGTACAAGTTTGATTCTTCATGCCACCAATTACAAACAATTTAGTACACGACTCATTCACCCGAGTTTTACCTCACAGCTTATCTGAGTCATAAGAGCAGTGAGACTTTTCATTTATTCGAGATATGCCTATTGATACGGCTTCCTCTTCAAGAAAAAGAAAAAAAGGAACTTTGCTCCTTGTCCTTTTTTCTATCTAACATGCACATTCATGTGTGCCCTTTTTGCTATTATTCAAAAGAATGCAACCAAATGCAATCACGTGTTCATATTAATATATAACTATCCTTTTTTAAAGAATTGCCTCCAAGGTTGACAACTTAGCACTCTGGTTTGTAAAGGATTGATCCTTGTCCTTGTAATGAGTGTTTTTGTAGCACTCTCTAATCAATTTGCTACCTATTTATTACCTTGTCCCTCGCCCTCACCTCTCTATTCATTGTTATATATTCTATACATGATTTTTTTTGATCGAATATTCTATATATGATTAACTTACTAGTTTTCCTCCATTAAGTTTTCAATTATTTTTTGTTTATCAAGTTTCATCCGAGTTGCTTACCAATGATATTTTTATTATTTCTCAATTTACCAACTTATCTATTAATTTATCAACTTTTGTTTCTGTTACAAATTCATAAGTTAAATTTACCAACGATTTTGAGAAATAAGCATCCTACTATTTTTTTTATTGGACCCACTATCATCAATGGTCCAAATTCAATTTTGTATATATAACACACCAAATAATAATTTCTCTCAAATTACCCAGCATGCAATTCGCTTTGTATGGTAATGATGACTCGATAATGAAGTCATGGTCACTCCCACTCTGGAATGAAAGTTGTCGTACCAACATGTTGCTTGTCAACTTGACTTCTTGACACATACTTGTCATATTCTTCAACCAATGAAAAGATATATATATATATATATATATATAGAGAGAGAGAGAGAGAGAGAGAGAGAGAGAGAGAGAGAGAGAGAGAGAGAGGTGTTATTAGGTCTTTTGGGCTCTCGAAGGGCCATTTTAATGGCTTCTTCAATCCATGACTCTATACTTTCTCTTGTTTCTGGTTTATGTTCATTGCTATCTGTCAACTCTATGTATACTTACAGGCATGTTACATAAGAACATCCAAGTGCTCTCTGCATTTGATGAGCTCACGGATAAGAACAAGAAACAAGCACAAATGGTGATACAGAAGATAGAGATGTGCATAGAAATGCTGAGACTGATCGTGGAGTTCATGTTTGTGATCGTGGAAGTGGTCGGCATCATAATTCAGCAGTCACTCCTTGAGTGACTGCAATGTAAAGCACATTGAGCTTCTATAAGAGCAGTGCTTGCGGTTTCAGATTTGTGTGCCTCCTAATTCTGTTGAATTGCTACATTCTTGGGGGACATGTTGATGCTGTTATGTTCGGTCAGTTTGCTAAGAGTGTTTCGTACATTGGCCGAGATCCTTTCTTTTTTTTTGGTAAAGGTAAGAGTATATAGACTAATCACACACCAAATAACAACCTAGAGCACAAACCAGCACCTAACCTTATTAGGACAACTTGTCCACACAAGGTCAGGAAAGGAATGGCAGGAACTATACAACTAAAGAAGCTAGGCAACAACTAGAACAACAAACCGAGAAACAAGGAAAGCCAAAACCGAAGCTTGAAGGAGAGCTCAAGACTTCGGGAGCAGCAGCGAGACAGCGAAGATGGAAGCCGAGGACACCAAATCAGCCATCAGCAGCAGCAAAACACCAGGGCAGAGCACAGGAGCAACACTAGTCAACTAGGACTCCGGAAGCAGCAGCAAGATAGCGAGGATCAAAACCGCAAACACCGAATTCACCCAGCAGCATCAACAAAACAGTTAAGGCTCCAGAGGACCTGAAGTTTGGTGGACGGCCGAGGACTCCAGAAGCAGCAGCACGGCTTCAAACCAATGCCGAGGACACCAAAGGACAGCCGGCAGCAACAAAAATAATCTAAGGCTCCATATGTCCCCGGTAACGAGCGGGGTATTGAAACCCAAGTCATCACACCAGCCGGAAGCAGCACCTTGACGATCAGGCCAAATGGCCAGAATAAACACCAGAATAACAAAAGTAAGGGGCGTAGGACTCCAAACCAGCCGCAGCAGCAACAAAACAGCAAAGTTAGGAGGAGAAACCCCTGTCCACGAACCGAGCACAAAGGGCCCTAAGAATTTATCGGCGATGCTACAATGAGTGACAGCGAGAGATCCCAATTCCTTAGCATTTTCCGATTCATGTAGGTATCCGCAATACGCCCAAAAGAAATGGCTTTGTCCTTCACCACTTTGAGCAAATGCTTACGTATACCAGGGATGAAAAGACTCTTGTTTCTGAATGAGGAATGGTTCCTCTCAGTCCATATAATGTGACATAAAGCCGCAAAGGAGTACCTGGAGAGGCAATGGGTAAAGGATGAACCTCCACAGATTTTCACTAGCCACTTAAGGTTGTCTTGCCATGGACAGTTACGCCAAGGAAGGTTACACTTTGTAGCCCAAAAGGAAGCCAAACGACTAGTGTGCGCACACTCAAAAAAAAGGTGGTTTACCGAGTCAGGAGTTGTGGCACAGAAGGGACATAAAGCTATGTCGATCCTACGGGTTTGTATGAGAAATACCTGGGTTGGTAGACGGTTAAGAGTCGCTAACCATAAGAGGAAGGAGTGTCGAGGGACTACATGGTGGTCCCAGATGAAAGAGTGCCAGGCGACAGGCCGGCTTTTAGTTATGATGAAGTCCCAAGCCTGCGAAACCGAGAAGGATCCAGATGGATGAGGGACCCATAAAAGTTTGTCCAGAGAATTTTCCTGAAAGACTGGCGTTGAGTCCATCCAGCTGAGAATGGTGGTCAGAGTGGATGAATGTTGCCAAGAACGATCAAAAAAATACCGTACAGATAAATTCCGAGGTATCCGCGATTGGTATATTTCGGAATTGCTGAAAAGAAGGTGGAAAGGGCCTTTGTCATGCCACCAATCAAACCAGAAGGAGACCATGCGACCATTACTTGTCTTCCAACAAAGGGTAGTCTCAGCAAAGGATCTCATATCTAAAATTTTCTTCCAAGTCGAAGAACAAAATGTAGGTTTGGATACAACCCAGAAGTTGAAATTCTTTAAGAAGGTTGAATGTATCCACTTACACCATAAGGATTCCTTATCTGAAAAAAGGAGCCAAATATGTTTAAGAATCAAGGCTCTATTGTAATCAGTGAGTCTCCGAATCCCTAAGCCTCCTTCCTCTTTAGGTAGACAAACGTTCTTCCACGTTACTCTAGCCCTGCCCACGCCTAACTCAGGACCCTTCCATAAAAACTGACGAAGGATAGCCTCGATATTATACAGCACATTCTTTGGAAGGGAAAAGATCGAGGCCCAGTAGATGTGGATAGAGTGGAGAACGAATTTAATAAGCTGAATCCGCCCAGCGAAGGAAAGAAAACAATGAGTCCATGAACGGGCCCGAGCAGTTATTTTATCAATAAGCACTTTGCAATCCACTTTCCGAATACCAGAAGATATAATATGAACGCCTAGGTAGCGAAAGGGTAGCACACCTTGCTGGAAGCGAAGGCACTGAAGAATTTGCCCATGGAGGTCTGGCGTCCCTCCCGATAAGAAAACATTGCTCTTGTCATTGTTTGGTCTAAGGCTCGACCAGTCCGAAAAGACATCAAAAGCCTCCTTAAGAAGACCAACAAACTTCACGTGCGCTTCTGAGAATACAAGGACATCATCCGCAAAGAACAGATGAGATAAGCATGTTTGTTTACAACGCCAAAACCAGTGAAAGTCAGAGCTAGTGGTCTTGGCCCTCAATAACCCAGAAAGGACTTCCATTACCAATATAAACAGGTAAGGTGACAAGGGGTCACCATGTCTAATACCCCGGGAACTAGCAAAGAAGCCCTGTAATTCCCCATTAATTGAAATCGAGAATTTGGCTGTTGAGACACAGGCCATAATCATCTTGATAAAGAATCCAGGAAATTTGAAAGCCATTAAAGTCTTCTCAATAAATTTCCAATCAACCGTATCATAAGCTTTCTGAAAATCAACCTTGATGGCGCATTTTGAACGATAAGATTCATGATGAAAGTCCGCAAAGAGCTCCTGGGCAATCAGAATGTTGTCACTGATCCTGCGTCCTTTAACAAAGGCCGCTTGCGATGAATCAATCAGCACGGGTAAGACAAGTGCAATATGCCTAGCAAGTATTTTAGAGATGCATTTATATATGGTATTGCAACACGCAATGGGCCGGAAGTCATTCATAGATGAAGCATTTGAAGACTTTGGCACCAGAGTCAAGATGGTAGTATTAATCTCCTTTAGGATGCAACCAGATTGGAGGAAGTCCCTTACTGCCGTGATGACTGAGGGTCCAGTAATCTCCCAAGTGGATTTGAAAAAGTCAACATTGAAACCATCCGGACCAGGAGCCTTGCCTTTGGCGAGTGAGAATAGAGTTGATTGGATTTCCATATCCGAAACCGGGGCAGCTAGGAAATTACTCTGATTTTCATCAAGGCTCGTGCCAACGAAGGAGCTGATCTCATCAATAGAAGGCTGGATACTCGCTGAGCAGCCATTGAGAAGCTGTTGAAAATGGCCTACAATGTGATTCCCAACTTCAGAAGGTTCAGTCAGGAGCACTCCATCAGAAATGGATACAGAGAGAATACGATTCTTGACTCGCCTATTGTTTACAAAGTGGTGGAAATACTTCGTATTGAGGTCTCCCTCCTTGAGCCAGCAGATCCTGGACTTTTGTCTATAAAAGGATTCCTCTTGTTGGCGCAGGTTCGAAAAAGTTCGAATATGAACCAGTTCAGCATCACGAAGGTTCTGATCAAAAGGATGGCTTTCTAAGGCAGTTTGAACAGCATAAAGCGCCACCCTTGCTTGCTCAGTCCTGCTAGAGATATCCGAGAAGGAACTACGATTCAGACTCTTCAGCTTGGCCTTGAGGCTTCTAAGTTTGCAACATATTCGGTACATTGAAGAACCCGAGAACTCAGTATCCTACACTTAAGCAACAATGTCCAAGAATTGAGGATGAGAAATCCAGAAGTTGAAAAATTTAAAGGGTTTCCTGGAGCTTTGAGGCTGAAGGATTCTAATCACCATAGGAGAGTGATCGGATATACCTGGCGCCAAGAAGTTAGCTTCAGAGAATGAAAACTGTTGGTTCCAAATGTCGTTAACAAGAACCCGGTCAATCTTGCGTAATTTGCGATTCGCACCTGAAGAGTGGGACCAAGTATATCTACAGCCCACATAACGGAGATCATCTAGCCCTGCTTGGTTGAGACAGTTCCAGCAATCATCAAAGGCTGGTATCCAAGGAGTTGAGCTCCCCATTCTGTCATCAAGGTCTCTAATAGCATTAAGATCACCAGCAACTAACCAGGGAAGTTGACAAGTAGAAATTCTGACAAGGTCATCCCACAGCGGGCGCCTATTCGCAAAAGTATGCTCACCATAGACTATTGAGAGAAGACAGGACTTTCCCATATTCAGCAGGTTAATCTGAGCATGCATGAGTTGGGAAGAAGAGTACAAGAGACTCAGTTCAATCTCATTTGGATCCCAACCGAGCCAATCCTACCTAAGGGGGAGTAAACATAGTTGGAAATCCATTGCCAGCTGTTATTTATGCCTCTAGATATCTCATCAAAAAAGGAGGCTTTGACCTTGGTTTCAATAATACCGATGCAAGAGAGCCAGTTAAACCTAATAAAGGCCTGGATCTCAGCTTGTCTAAGGGGGGCAACAAGGCCACGGATGTTCCAAATACCAGAAAACATAGGTGATTGCAGGCAAGTTACCTTTGAGAAGTCCTTGGTCTTCTCCTCTTAGGTTTTTGTTTCGAGGAAGAAGGACCTGCAGCTTTAGAGGGGCCTACCGAGTTGGTACATTCATTCGGAGGAGCAAAAGAAACTCCTTCATTGGCGGACGAGACCAAGGTCCGAGACCGGGTATTGGGAGGGGAGACATAGCCTGCTTCACTCTCCTTTGACATCTTTGAATCCCTGAGCATGTCTACTTGAGCTGGAGAACCAGAAGACCCTTCATTAGAAGATGAAGATTTAGAAGATGATCCAAGCAATTGGTGGACTGGCGTGTCTGCTGGACTCGACCCATAGGGGAGTTCCAGAGTCTGCTGAACTAGAGAGTTTGCTGGATGCAGGGCAAGAGGTGAACTGGGACCTTCAACCAGTTCCTTGGAGCTATTCAGGTTAGTTCCTATCGGGTCAGGTGCATTGGAAGGAATTACTTCACCCGGACAAGCCAGTTGAGGGCCTGAAGAAGGCTGGTTTGTGGTTAACACAGCATCAGACGTCAAAATGTCCACTCCTCCTGCTATTGGGTCCAGCAGCGAGCCTGCTGCTTGTTAGGCAACATTTGTGTCAATATTTGCTGGGAAGGCACCTTTTTTTCTCCTGACTTGGATCCATTCCTCTTGATGTCGAAGATTGGTTGCATGTCTAGCTTCCTCCAGGGGACGCCGAGAGTCACCTGCAGCATCGGGATGGGCTGAAGCGCATTCAAACCCACTCGTGCCAGCTTTGTGCCCAAATAAGCCACAAGATATACAGGCTAAGGGCTTCCATTCATACTCAACTTGGATCAAAGAGATCTCCCCATCCCATCTGGTTTTGACATGTTCCAACCGGGGCTTATTAGCTTTTATTTCCACACACACACGCGCATATGAAATTCTGATCATTAGTTCCGTTTGAGAGTCCACGTAGAGTGGTTTTCCAATAGCACTAGCAATCCTGCCAATGCCTGCCGAGGACCATAGAGAAAAAGGGATGTCTCGAAGTCTAACCCAAACAGGAAGGGAGTCCATGGCACCTTTTTTAAGCTTGAGTTTAGGGTGCCATTGCTGGAGAACCATGGTTCTGCTGAAGATAGATATAGGCCCCATATCAACTATCTTCCTGCGTTTATCCGCATCCGGAACATGAATGAAATAAAAACCATTTTCATGTAATCTTACGTCAGCTATTTGGTCTCCCCATGTCTTTTTGAAGGCTTCTTCCATAAGTTTAAAAGGGATTTTCTTGCCAATGTAATGGCCCACTATACATTCCAGCCACAATGGGTTCAGTTCAGCAGCTACCTCAGGGGTGATATCCACGAAGGTTTCCCCATTTTCCTCTACCGGAGGGACAAAAGATAGGTCATAGCCTTTAGTTTGCACCCTGGCAACGTTTGCCCAAGTTCTGGCAACATGAGTACGATTACCATGGCCCTGAATACGGCTGGACGTCTGACCTTCCTCAGCAGAGGTGTTAGCTCCCTGTCTGTTCAAGTTCACACGTCCTGCTGCATTGGTGCGAAGATCAGTCCCAGCAGGAGGACTGGCAACGTAAGCAGATCTAGAGGAAGGGCGTCAACTCTTAGATCGACCTCGACTGCGGCTACGTCTGGCCTTTCCATCCTGGCCTGCTGTAGAACTAGGGGGGATTTTTCCTAGAGAAAGCAACCGACTTCCCCTTAGGACCAGATTGCCGCTGCTCCTCTTGAATTACACCTTTTGATTTCCTACTGGGATCAGCAGCTATAATGTTCAGGTTAGCAACACTATCCACATGATAAGCCTCTGCCCCAGGGGCAGGTTCAATCTCCTTAGCTGGCGGCAAATTAGTCAAACCAGAAGGTCCCTCCATTTGGGCATTAATACAATCACCTACCGGTCAAAGCACCAGCTCCAGGGAAAGGAGTATGCTTCGCATCAGCCAGCTTCCCAATATAATGCTAAGACAAAGACACACTCAGCCACTCCAACTCAGCAGATTACAGCAGCCCAAAGCAGCAGCTCAAACCAGCACTACTCCACCCACCAGTAGAATCGATCCAGAATAGGGGAAAGCTTCAGACTTACTGACGGTCGTCCCAAACAGAGCAAGCCTCAACCACATCACCAGTCCCACCACAGAAGACAGGAAACAGCGGCAGAGCACAGGTCAACAATCGCAGCAAGCCAAACCAGAGCCAAGTTTCCAGATGATCGCGTAGCTCACTCGCGGGCGCCCAAAACCAGCGTCAAACCGATCTGGGAATCCAGCTTCTGAGTTGTATGAGTCGGGGATCCCTTCGGAGGGGAGAAAGAGGGGCAAACAAGGGACCTTGACACCAAATTTCAGGCCAAACGGCCACCTGAACCTGCCAGAATCACCAAACGTTCACCGGGTGAACAGTACCCGCGAGGCACTCCACCGAGAGCATTTTTGCTGTGTGAAAAGTCTTTGTTGGCCGAGATCCTTTCACTTTTTCCTCCGGCCAATGAATTAAGGACAATATCTGACCCTTCAAGATGATAAACTACTGTGTACGATTTAGAGAACAATTCAAATAACGGCGATGAGTTAAACTCCATCGTCGAGGAGCAGACTTGTGTGTGTAAATTAGGCCAGAGGTGCAAGTTAAATTCATCTTGCCACCAATTGCAAACAATTCAATATGTGACTTGTCCACTTGAGTTTTAGCTCGCATCTTACTTGACTCATAAGATCACTAAGACTTTTCATTTATTCTAGATTTGTCTATCGAAATAAATATGGCTTCCTCGTCAAGAAAAAGAATAAAAAGACTTTGCTCATTGTCCTTGTCACGCCTCGAACCCCAACGGGCTCGTGACACTCTCATAGGTCGTATTAAACGCGACATCCTAGGATGCGTCACCGACCCAAACGAAACACGTGAAGACAAACGCAAGCGGAAGTAGAAATCAAATAACCCAGACAATTAATAATAACAACGGGGTAGTACTTGCACAAAACAATGAACTCATATCATTAGCTTGAGACCACAAATATTCATACATCAGGCTTCTAGGGTTAGCATCTGCCTTCATCATCAAAAAGGGATAGATGGTAAGGTAGACTAGCTATCTGCACAAAAAAGATTTTACCAAAAAGGGCTTGGCCCAGCACCCAAATACCCCTATGGTGCCCAATCAAGATCAAACTCTGAAGACTCGGACTCCGTATTAGCTTTGATCTTGATTGGTTCATCTTCGGGCTCCAGCTCCATGGACTCTCCTTTGGACTTGGACTCAGAGGGTTTGACCACAAGTTTCGGTTCCGAGTCAGACTCCATCGGCTCTGTTTCCGGGTCAGGGTTTGTAGGGACGAACTCCGGATCAATGACTTCACCGTCGGGAGGGACAACTTTCATTGGGTCCCAATCCCCAAGTCCTGCCATTAAGTCTCCTTGGGGAACGTCAAATCCTTGTATCGGTCCCACCAATTCCTCATCATTCTCCCAATATAGCCAAGTCAAAAACACCATGGGTTTCTAGTTCATGGAGCCCACGTCTACATACACCACACTAGCATGCCTATAGTACACCATATTCTCTCCCATCGGATACTCTATCACCATTTGATCGATATGCAGGGGTATCCCAAAATGCCGAGACGGCATGATCAAGGTCTGGGTCGGGGGTCTGAAAAGGTTTGCATTGCAGCAATGAGAATAAATCTCAATAAGTAGACAACCTATACACCACCTAGGCCAATGCATACCTAGACGAGTCTAACATGCGATCTAACAGCCAACACAATTAATTCCACACCACATACTTACCTCATCTCGAACTACATGCCACTCTGCATATTAGTCAAGTCATGATAATGCAACAAAATCACATGAACATATCAAAATCATACATGCACCATACTCACGTGCGTTCACCCAATTCAGTCAAGCACATTCCACATGTGTGTCCAGCTAACTTTCCATGACCCGCGTCAACACGCCTCAAGCCAGCCCTCCAATCAATTTGGGCTCTATCCCTCACTGGAAAATTCACACTTTCTCACGATCCATGTAAACATGCCTTAAGTCAGCCCTCCGATCTTCGGGGTCAGTTCCGCGTAACCATGCCTCATGACATTTCTTTCTACCTGCATAACCATGCCTTAGGTCATTTCTTGCCTTTCTAGCTACACCCGCGTGACCACGCCTCAAGTTGGTAGAACTTCGATCAATTCAGGCTTAGTCCCGCATAACCACGCCTCCGGACATTTCTATCGACCCATGTAATCACATCTCAGGTTATTTCTTGCTTTTCTAGCCACACCTGTGTAACCACGCCTCAGATTGATAGCCCTCCAATCAATCCGAGCTTAGTCCTGCGTAACCACGCCTCAGGACATTTCTCTCAACCTGCGTAACCATGTCTCAGGTCATTTCTCATGCACATACATCACATCACAATTCGCCATTCTCACACGTCGTACAAATCCAATTCAAATCATAAACTCATCACACTGTCCCACTAATTCGACACTCAAGTCGGCCCACTCAAACGTCAATTTCACCCACAAACGCCACAATAACCCGATCATCGCGCCCACATATATATCAGTCACTAATAAAGCCCCACAATCATCACAATTTAATCTAACAATTAATCACATTCAAATCACAATTCATCCCTAATTTAGCCAGTGAACCGATACTAATCACACCCTAAACAAGTCTAAAAATACCCATTATACTAAGTAGGGTTGAGGAAGTCACTGACCTAAGATCCAAGTTGAGGAAAACCGGCTAGGGGCGGTCAAAGTGGCCAAAAGGGCAGCGGCAGGCTTGGCATACGCGCAAGCGCGCTAGTCAGTGAGCCTCGACATAGCGCTCGACCACGGCCGTGCAAGTGGTCGAGCAGGCTGGGTGACAGACAAGCGAGCGGCCGGCTGGACGGGTGAGCGGCCGAGTGGACGAGCATGCTGGACGAGCGAGCGGCCGACGGTGATGGGCGAGCGAGCTGGCGATGCGGTCGGGCAACAGGTGAGCTAACCGGATATGGCGACGGTGACAGGCTTGGCTAGGTGAGCTGGGCGAGCTGAGTAGCGACAACGACGGCAACAGCGGTGCTGGGCGACTAAGACGACAAGCACGGTGGCGGTTGGTGGCAAGGGAGCTGGATGGTGGTGGTGGGAGCAGCGGCGATCGGCACGGTGGCGACTAGCAAGCTGGACAGAGGGGAGAGGAGCTCAGGGAAGGAGGAACACGGGGAAGGAGGATTGGCGGCAAGAATGGCAGGGCCAGCGATGGTCGAGGGTGGTATGGTGATGTCACAGGCGATGGAGCGGAGCAAGACGGGCCGGTTGGGCAGTGACGGGCCGTGACAGGCACGACGGCGAGCTACTGTTTACGTGGAGGAGTGGGAGAGAACACTTGAGTTGGGGAGGCGGCTGGATAGACGGTGCGGCAACTGGATAGATGGTGCGGTGGTTGGCGAGCGGCGGCGCAAGGCAGACAACCGGTGAGCTGGGGCTGGGGCGAACGGCAGTCAGGCAGAGGGGAAATAAACGCAGCGGCCAACCAATGGGGAGAAGAAAAAGAAGAAAAAGAAGAAGAAGAGAAAAAGGAGGAGAGAGAGGGGGTAGGGGCAAGTGTGCATGGGAGAGGAGACATGAGCATGGAGGGAATGTGAGTGGGAGTGGGTGGCGTGTGGCAGAGGAGAGAGAGAGAGAGAGAGAGAGAGAGAGAGAGAGAGAGAGAGAATAAGTCAACGCAATAATCGCGATCTAACGGCTCACGTTCAAATCCAAAATTGATCCAATAGTCCATGAAAATCCCAAAATCAAATAAAAGAAAAGGCCAAACGACATTAATAAAATAAACCCAGAGGGAGGTCTACTAGTCTAAATCCGCACTCGGTCAAAATTTCACTTTTCACTTATCCCGGACAATATTGATGTTGGCCATAACAATATCGACACCATTCAATTAAATTCGTTATGAAACTCTGAGAAATTCGACACCAAAGTTCGGGCTCTAAAAAACTGCTAAATTCGATTGAATGTGATTCTAGCGAAATCTCTAATTTAAAAATAACCCAAGAGTGATCAGTTCCGAGCGAGATTTTATTATAAGCGCACTGACGAAATATATGTTTTATAAATCCCAAATATGGAACAAAATTCGGAATGTCACAGCCCTTTTTCTATTCTACATGCACATTCATGTGTGCCTTTTTTGCTGTTATTTAAAAGAATGCAACCAAATGCAATCAATTGTCCATATCTATCTATTACTATCTTTTTTTTTAAGAGTTGCCTCGACGGTTGACAACATAGGTCTTTGATTAGAAAAGGATTGATCATGCTCCTTGTAACAATTCTTTTTTTGCACTCTCTAATCATTTTGGTAGATATCTTCTGACCCATTTCGTTAATGAGCAAACGGTACAAAAGATTGACTTTTTTTTTTCAAAAGTACTATTTGGGTGAATTTTTCATTTTTTTCCTCTTTCTCTATTCCTATCCAGTAGGTACAGCCTTGAGTTGATGGAGAACCTTTCCTTTTCTATATTTGTATGTATAGATATTATTAAGTTCCAACTCCTTGCTGATACCTCCCAAGGAAAATCCCAAATTCGATCCCAAGTTGACGGGTTAGTGTGAGCTTATTCAAGCGGTTATGCAATCTTTGAATAGGAATCCATTTTTTGAAACATCCTAGCTTTCATGTTTTGGTGGGTCTTCGAGATATTTTCAATTACCAATGTTGTGTTGAAGGATCTATATGATCGATCGATTGGGTAAAGCCCACGGTAGCAAAGGAACCGGGGAAAGTATACAGAAAAGAATGTTGTTTTCTATTTTATTAATATTAGATTAGTATTAGTTAACAATCGTGGCTTAGTGAGTCCTTTCTTAACCTTGTCCCTCTCCCTCGCCTCTCTCTTCATTATTATATATTCTATATTTTTTTTTGTTAAAACGAACCTTCCATTGTATCAGAGAAGTACAAATATTACACAGAAGAGTTGGAGCCTACATTAACATGATAAATAAAAGAAGACTCCGCGTACACTAAGCTTTTGACTCTAGAGAGGAGATCATTAAAAGAGAAAGATGATGCATTTCCTAAATGAAAAGAAGCCCATTTTGCAAGCTCATGAGCAGCAACATTATTAGATCTGTTGATCCACTTAAAGCTCCATTCTGGGTTGTTGTTGAGAAATAAGCGAGAGTCCGAGACGAAAGCATGAATACACCAAGAACAAATGCCCTTTTGTTGAATAACATCAATTAATATCTTACAATCACTTTCAAAAACCACTTTGTGTATGCCGAGAGATTGAGTAGCTTTGCATGCTAGAAGAAGAGCTACAACTTCCACTTCCACTGGCGAGTTCCATCTTCCTCATCTTGTCCATGCTTGGACAACTGAGCCTCTATACAATCGTGCAATGATACCTATGACACCTTTGTTATCTTTCCATGCACCATCTACATTAAATTTCAACTCTGAACATATTTGAATATTCTAAGAAATCTTGTATGACCATCTGAATGGCATGGGAAGGAACTAGAGTAGTCTGATCATGTATCTTTGCATTCCTGTAATGCCACATTCTAGTGCAAAGAATTGCTGCATAGAGGGTGAAGAGCTTGCAATCCACTCCCGTTCTCTATACTATTTTTCCTGGATCAAGAAAGTGATTCACCATCTCTTCCGGAGACTTGAAGTTCCAAGCAGACGAGATAATATCCTATGGGCTTTGTCTCCACATAATTTGGGCTAGAGGACATTTTGTGAACAAATGTACTGAATTTTCCTCCGAAGCTCCACACAACGGGCAAGAGGGGTCTAGGATGTGGATCAATTGAAACAAGTTGGCTCCACAAGGTAAAACATTAGTCGCTATCCTCCACGGCATCATTTTGTGTCACTCATGAGCTCTAGCTTTCTAGATTTTGTTCCAAATACCGCGGTTGTTACCATTTTCATTTGGTGACTTTATGAGTTTGTAAGCAGATTTAACAGAAAATATTCCATCAATAGTTGGATGCCAAATCAGTTTGTCTACCCCAATGGAGTTTGGCACGTGGATTTGAAGGATAGCTTGGACTGAGGTTGGGAAAAATGTTTGATTTAGACTTAATACATCCCAAGTTTTTGTCCCTGGGATAAAGAAGCTTTCTATCTTTCTGTGCTTCAAAACAGGGTCTGGATCAATAAAAGAAGGCAGATGAGTTGAGACGTTAGGAATCCAGGGGTGATTTCCGACCTCGATTGACTTTCGATCCCCTATTTGATATAGAGTTCCCAGTTTGAGTACTTCTCTGGTATCTATGATTGCCTTCCACAAAGGAGAGGCTGATGCCTTGACCTTGTGATTCCAAAAATTTAAGGTCTACAAATATTTTCCTTCCAGGACTCGAACCCATAACTTGCCTCTATCTTGGATTATTCCGCAACTGAGCTTCAAAAGCAAGGCATTGTTTTTTTTGGTAAAGGTAAGACTATATTACTTTTCAAATCACCAAATACAGAGAAGCACTGAAAACGAACCTGGACCCGAATAGGACAAAAAAATGTCCAACAGGGGTTAAGGCTTGCTTAGCAAGAACTATACAAGAAGTGTACAAGGCAACAAAAACTGAGAGGGACTAGAGACCTAAAGAGTGATCGGCATAACTTCAAAGATTGTTTGTGGGAGTCCCCAATTCCTTTGCATTTTGCGGTTCCTGGGTGTGTCCACAATTCGCCCAAAGAATATAGCTTTGTCCTTCACCACTTTGATCAAGTGCTTGCGCATGCCAAGGATGTAGAGAGTCTTGTTTCTAAATAAGGAGTTATTCCTTTTAGTCCATATTATGTGACACAATGCAGCAAAAGAGAACCTAGATAGGCAATGGGCGAAGGATGAACAACCGCTAACTTTCATTATCCAAGTAATGTTGTCTTGCCAAGGACGGTTCCGCCAAGGGAAGTTGCATTTAGTAGCCCAGAAAGATGCCAATCTGCTGGTATGCGTGCACTCAAAGTAGAGATGGTTGATTGAATCCGGTGTAGCAGCACAAAAGGGACATAAGGCTCTGTCAATTCTACAATTTTGTAAGAGAAATACCTGAGTAAGCAGCCGGTTAAGAGTTGCTAGCCATAAAAGAAAACCATGCCGAGGGACTATATGATGGTCCCAAAAAAAGGAGTGCCAAGGGACTGGGCACCTTTTTGTTCTGATGTGATCCCAGGCCAGCGAAACCGAGAAAGAGCCGGATGAATGAGGGGTCCAAATAGGTTTGTCCGAAGTCCATTTCCAATCGAATGGTAGATGTGAAAATAGTAGGACATCATCCACAAAGAGTAGATGTGATAATTCGATTGGAAGATTCGAATGGGAGACCAATCGACCATTTCCAATCTTCCATCGAATGGTAGTCTGACAGAAGGCTTTCATGTCTAAAATTTTCTTCCAAGTCCACGAACATATTGTTGGTTTGGATACAACCCAAAAGTTAGAGTTTTTTAAAAAGATTGAGTGTATCCATGTGCACCCCATGGATTCCTTGTCCGAGAATAGAAGCCATATGTGTTTAAGAGTCAAGGCTCTATTGTAGTCTGTAAGTCGCCGTATTCCAAGGCCCCTTTCCTCTTTAGGAAAACATACATTTTTCCATGTTACTCTAGCTCCACTAGCACCCAAATCAGGACCCTTCCATAAAAATTGTCGTAGAATAGCCTCGATTCTATACAACATAGACTTCGGAAGAGAGAAAATAGTGGCCTAATAAATATGGATAGAATGTAAGACAGATTTGATGAGCTGAATCCGACCAGCAAAGGATAGAAAACGTTGCGTTCATGAACGGGCGCGAGCAGTTATAGAATCAATCAAGACTTTGCAATCCTCTTTACGTAACCTAGACGAAATAACAGGAACGCCTAGGTAACGAAAGGGCAGTGTACCTTGTTGGAAGCCGAGGCACTGAAATATTTGGCCATGGAGAACTGGCGTCCCTCCCGAAAGGAAGACATTGCTTTTCCTATTGTTTGGTCTAAGGCCAGACTATTCAGAAAACATACCAAGAGCTTCCTTGATTAGAGCAACCGATTCCAAGTGGCCTTTCGAAAATAGTAGGACATCATCCACAAAGAGTAGATGTGATAATCGGATTTTTTTGCAACGCCAGTACCAGTGGAAATCCGGCCTCTCTATTTTAGCCTTTAAAATACCAGAAAGGTCTTCCATTACCAATATAAATAGATATGGTGATAGGGGGTCACCTTGTCGTATACCTCAGGAGCTTGCGAAGAACCCATGTAATTCCCCGTTGATTGAAATCGAGAATTTGGCTGTTGAGACACAAGCCATGACCAACTTGATGAAGAATTCAGGAAATTTGAAGGCCATTAGAGCCTTCTCAATGAATTTCCAGTCAACTGTATCATAAGCTTTCTGAAAATCAACCTTGATGGCGTATTTTGGAAGATAGGCTTCATGATGAAAGTCAGCAAATAACTCTTGAGCAATCATAATGTTATCACTAATCCTGCGTCCTTTAACAAAAGGCGTTTGGGAAGGACCAACCAAAGTGGGCAAAACAAGTGCAATACGCCTAGCCAGAATTTTAGAGATGCATTTATAGAGGGTATTGCAACAGGCAATGGGCCGGAAGTCATTCATAGTTGAAGCATTAGGAGACTTCGGTACTATAGTTAAGATGGTAGTTTTTAACTCTTTAAGCATGCGGCCAGATTGAAAGAAATTTCTTACCACCGTGAGAATGGAGGGTCCCGTAATCCCCCAGGTGGATTTGAAGAAATCAACGTTGTACCCATCCGGTCCAGGGGCCTTGCCTTTGGCAAGTGAAAAGAGGGTAGATTGGATTTCCTCATCCGAGACCGAGGCAGCTAGAATGTTTCTCTGATTCTCATCAAGGCCCGCACCAGTGAAGAGACCGATCTCCTCGATAGTGGCCTGAGTAGAAGCTAAGTTACCATTGAGTAGCTCCTGGAAGTGTCCAACAACATGATTTCGGACATCTATAGGGTCAGTTAGGAGCACACCATCATTTGTGGATACTGAGAGGATTCGATTTTGTAGCCACCTTTTGTTAACAAAATGGTGGAAATACTTAGTATTCAAATCTCCCTCCTTGAGCCAGCGTATTCTGGATTTTTGTTTGAAGAACGATTCTTCTTGTTGTTGCAGAGTCGAGAAGGTTCGAATGTATTCCAGTTTAGTATAAAAAAGGCTCTAATCAAAGGGATGACGTTCTAAGGCTGCCTAGACAGCATAGAGATCTGCCCTTGCTTGCTCAGTCCTGGTAGAAATAGCTGAGAAAGAGCTGCAATTCAAATGCTTTAGCTTAGCTTTAAGAATTCTAAGCTTGCAGCAAATCAAGTACATTGGCGAGCCCGCTACCTCAGTATCCCAAGCTTGAGCTACTAGGTCCAAGAATTTTGGATGAGAAGTCCAAAAGTTAAAAAACTTGAAAGGTTTCTTGGAGCTTTGAGGCGATAAAATTCTAGTCACCATAGGAGAGTGATCGGATATGCCTCGTGCCAAGAAGTTGGCTTCAGAGAAGGAAAATTGTTGATTCCACAAGTCATTAATGAGGACCCGATCAATTTTCCGAAGTTTCCGATTTTCACCTGATGAATGGGACCAAGTGTATCTACATCCCACAAAACGAAGATCATCAAGATTCGCCTGGTTTAAGCAGTTCCAACAATTATCAAAGGCCGGAATCCAAGGAGTTGAGCTGCTGATTCTGTCATCTAGGTCTTTAATAGCATTAAAATCTCTAGCAACAATCCAAGGTAATTCACATGAGGAAATCCTGATAATGTCAGCCCAAAGTGGACGCCTATTCACAAAGGTATGTTCACCGTAAACAATTGAGAGAAGACAGGATTTTTGCATATTCATCAGCCTTAACTGAGCATGAATGATTTGGGAAGAAGAGAACAAAAGGCTCATTTCGATCTCATTCGGATCCCATCCGAGCCATATTCTTCCAAGGGGTGAAAACTCATAGTTGGAAATCTAGCACCAATCAACACATAAGCCTTTAGATTTGTCAGCAAAAAGAGAGGCTTTGACTTTGGTTTCAACGATACCAATACAGGAGAGACGGTTCATCCTAATGAAGGCCCAAATCTCTGCTTGTCTAAGGGGATCAACAAGGCCCCTAATATTCCAAACTCCAAAAAACATAGTGAAAGAGAGGAATGTTACCTCATAGATTTCTTTGACCTCCTCCTCTTGGATTTCTTCTTTGAGGAGGACGGTCTAATTTCCTTCGTAAGACAGGCCGAAGTAGGTGTAGACCCAAGCGAAGCCTTAATGATCTCATCCGTGGCACTAGAGGCCATAGCTCGTGAACGAGTGTTGGAGGGGGGGAGAGAACTGTAGGTTCCTCCTCCAGTAAATCTTCAGAATCACTATTCTTCTCCACTGCAACCCTGGAGTCTGAGTTGCCTTCTGAGGAGGATTGTGAAAAGAATGAAGAGTCCTTCTCTGGTTGACAAAAGCAAAGCATTATTGAAGTCCCTATTCCGCCGAAAACCTATTCCTCCACTCTTTTTGTTTCTACACAGAGAATCCCAACATTTAGGTGTAAAATATCTATTTTTCTCGGTTGGCACACCCCACCAGAATTTTCTTATAGAGGCATCAAGTTTGTCACCAATGCTCCAAGGCAAATGACTAGATTGCATAACATAAATCGGTGTGATCTGAACAACTGATCGGATATATATTGCTCTACCCGCCCAAGATAGTGTCTTTCTTTTCCAGGAGCTAAGTTTGTTATCAACCTTTTGTTCAAGGAATTGATATTTTGTCTTGCTTTTTCCTATATTGAAGAGGCGATTTCCAAGGTAAAGTGATTCAGGATCTATCTTTCGCATGTGGAGCTCATCCATACAAAACTTTTTCATGCCCGTGGAAGTATTTTTAGATAAAAAGATAGATGACTTCTAATGATTCAAGCTTTGACCTGACCACGAGCAATAAAGTTCAAGGCATTCCTTCAGTGCTCTCACTTGATGTTTAGTAGCTCCAACAAATAACAACAAGTCATCGGCATACATAAGGTGAGTTAGAGGCGGACTTTTTCGCCCTACTCTTATACCTGCAATAATCTTCAAATCCTTTGCTCTAGATAAAATTCTAGAAAGAAGTTAAGAATAAATCACAAATAGGTATGGCGAGATAGGGTCACCTTGTCGAAGTCCTTTTTGAGGTTTAAAACTTCCCGCAAGTCTACCATTGATGAGAAGAGAATAATGAACCAACAATACACATATTTTTATGAGCCTACAAAAGTAAGACGAAAACCCCAAACTATAGAGTATTGCATCAAGTATATTTCAATCAACTCTATCATAAGCTTTTTGACATATCAACCTTGACTCCCATGAATGGACTCCCCTTTCTTTTCTTCCTCATGGAGTGTAACATTTCCTGTGCAATTACAGAATTCTCTTGTATGCTTCTACTCGGAACAAAAACCGATTGCTGAGGTGAGATAATACGACTGAGGTACCCTTTTAGTCCATTTGCCAACAACTTAGAGATAAGTTTTTAGCTCACATTGCATAGACTTATGGGCCGAAATTGATTAAAGGTGTGTGGATTATGAGTTTTTAGGATGAGAACTATAAAAGTATGATTGAGAAGATGAGGCAATTGACCTGTGTTAAAGAAGTACTGCACAAATTGGACAATCTGGGCCTTCACCACTTCCCACCATTTCATGTAGAAAATAGCATGAAATACGTCTAGGCCTGGTGATTTAAGAGGGGCCATATCTCTTTCAAGACGCTATATATTTCATCCTCAGTTGGAATTGCCAAAAGATGCAAGTTTTCTTCATCAGAAACTACCTTAAGGAAGAGTTCCCTAATGAGAGGGTGTGGATCTAGTGATGGTCCTGAGAAAAGCTCTGTATACTTTAATAAAAAGAAGTTTTTAATCTCATCTATACTCATAAGCCATTGGCCTCCATCATCCCGAACTGCCAGGATATAATTTTTACGCCTTCTGATAGTTGTAGAAAGATGGAAGAATTTGGTATTCCGATCACCCTCTTGCAGCCATGATTGTCTCAATTTTTGTTTCCATATCATCTCCAATCTCTCCCATTGCTCGTTAATAGCCACCTTGATTTCTTTTCCCCTATTGCTATGCTCTACTGAAGGGTCATCCCTTTGAATGGAATCAAGTGCTACCATCAATTCCTTAAGGCGTTGTTGGCAAATACCAAAATGTTCTTTATTCCACCTTTTGAGAGCTATTTCTGTCGATTTCAGCTTCCTATGCCATGTGGTTAATGAATTGCCAGCCACATTATTGTTCCAAGCCTTTTCCACTTCATTAACACAAGTTGGATCCCGTAGCCATGCGGCTTCAAATTTAAAAGGACGTTTCGAGTTATCCTTAATAGAAGTTAAATTCAGCAAAATAAGAGAATGACCTGACTTTACCACTGGCAAGTGGACAATCCTTGCTCGAGGAAATTTCTCACACCATGATGTCGGACAAACTGCTCGATCAAGTCTTTTCCGAACGCTTGCAAAGCCCTCTTTGCCATTTGTCCAAGTATAAGGTTTGCCTTTGAACCCAAGATCAATACAACCCAAGGCATCCATAAAATCCACCAGAAAGTGACGAGATGGGCCCGGACCTCTTCTATTGGACGCGTCATGGTCGTAGATAGTCTCATTGAAATCTCCAATTCCAACCCAGTCTTCTCCCAAGTTTTGAACCCGGCTTGTGAAGTCTTCCCAAAATACTCATTTAAGCCCACAATAAGGAGGTGCATACACTAACGAAGCCACCACAGTTGTTCTGGATTTTCTTTGTTAGAAACCTCTATATGGATTTGATTTTTGTCTACAAAGGAAACAGATAAAGTTATGGGATCTTTCCACATGACTGCTAGACCTCCCGCATTGTTTTCTACGGGAATAGAGAAGGACCAAGTAAATCCAATTCTTCTTGTAAGAGTTTCTATCCGTCTAGTATCACATTTTGTCTCTAATAGAAACACAATATCAGGGTCACAAGATCGGCAAGTGGCTTTCAACTCTCTCATCATCGCATTTCCAGCAATGCCTCGACAATTCTAGGCTAAAATATTCATGGCTACAATGGGCACATAAACTTGGCTTGCCTCTAGAATTCCGCTTTAGCAGACCAAGCGACCTTCTGAAGATATGGCATTGACCATCACCGACACAATGGCAAGATACCAGCCCGGCGATCGAAGAGATCAGCAACAAACTTAATCTGGATGAGAAAGATAAGGAGGAGGACTAAAGCTCCGGTCCCGTTGCTGCACAAACAAAAGATACGTACAAGGAGGAGGACTAGAGCTTCGGTCCAGTTGCGACGCAAATAAAGGCAACTTCTGATAAAGAACGAAAGGAGCAGGGGAATGGGGTGAAGTTGATGGTGGTCCGCTGAATTGCGTGAGGAATAAAATGTAAATACCGGTGGGAATAGGATAAAGACTTACAATGGTATAAGTCAAAGTACAACTGAAGTACACATGCATAGAAAGCGGAATACATAAAAAAGAGCCCCAAAAGTGTAGGAACAAGCAAAAGAACAGAGAGATGCCTGACTTAGCTAATTTGTTGGAGATGAAATCCCCTAAACGAGATAAGCACATTAGATCCCTTCTTGAGCCTAATTGAATTCAGCAAGGCAGCATTATAAATCCCTCTTTCGGACAATTCATCGGACACCTTCTGTGCATCGTCTAACACATGGCACCATCCACACTTTGACACCACCGCATTGCACCCAAACAAATCACTATTGAATATCAGTACATACAACCTTGTGGACCCAAGAAACGGTGAATCTCGTTTGCGGCAATGGCTCAATGATGATCCAGTAAAGCAGTACAATGGAAAGACGGCAGATGGGGCTGTCCAAGGCAGATTTGGCTATTCCGAGGGGTGTCGCTTTAGCAGACCAAGCGACCTTCTGTCACCAAGGCCACTGCATCGACAGCCATTTGTGGACCGGTAAAAGTTGTCAAAACCAAGGACACAGAAGAGAAGAAGAAAGAGCTGGTCTATATACGATTAACTTACTAGTTTCCTTCATTAAATTTCCAAATATTTTTTGTTTATCAAGTCTCATCCGAGTTGCTTACTAATGTTTATTTTTATTATTTGTAAATTATCAACTTTTATTTGTCTTACATATTCATAAGTTAAATTTATTAGCAATTTTGAGAAAAAACCATTTTTCAATTACCAAAATGTACTTCGATAAAGTTACCAGTAGGCTTTACATTATCAACTCTTGTTTGAATTAATTACCAATGCTTATTTTTCTTTTTTTATCTTATCTCTGTAAAAAAAAACAAATCTTCTCTTATCTTTACTAATTTTAGTTTAGTTTTTTACCAACGGCTTAAATTGACCAACTATGCTACAAAAGTAACAACCTTTACTAGAGTAACTTACCAATTTTTATCCGATTAAGTTATTAACTAGTTTTGAGTTGCCAAAATTTATTTGAGGTGCGTATCAATGTTTATTTGATTTTCATTATTAATTCACCAACTTTTCCATTGAACTACCACTATTATTTGCCTTACTTACCAATTTTTAAAATTTACCAACTCTTTTTAGAAGTTATCAACTTCGATTAGAGTGATTACTAACTTTTCTTTGATTAAGCCACCGACAAATTTCCGCTACTAACTTCCATTTTAGTAAATTCCCAATAAATTTCTGGTTTTCTTAAAATTACCAAATTCTCTTATTTCTGCCACAAAAAAAAAAAACATCTTTTATTGTAAATTTACCAAAGGTTAAATTACTTTGTGACTTATCAAATTTTCTTCAATTAAGTTACCAACTAGCTTAAGGTTACCAACTTTCATTTAAGTTATCTTACGATGTTTTTTTTCTTAAATTTACCAAATTTTCTATCGAGTTACCACTTTTATTGACTTCCTTGCCAACTTTCAAAATCTACCAATTCTTTTAAAAAATTACCAACATCAATCAGAGTGATTACCAACTTTTCTTTGATTGAATTATCCAATTAGTTTTGTGGCCATCACTTGGTTTGAATTAGTTATTAATATTGTTTTTTTTAATATTACTAACTTCTCTTATCTCTGACAAAAATAAAAGAAGAAAACCTTTAATCTAAGATTTAGCTAATTTTATATACAAATCTGGCCAGAAGCTTAAATTTACTAACTATTATATGAAATTACCAAAAAAATCTGTATGAGCCACAAACTTTTTTTGGATTAAGTTACAATCTAGGTTTGATTACCATTTGTAATTTGAATTGTTTACATTAATAACCAACCTACTTATTTCTTTCTTAAATTTATCAAATAATCTATTAAGTTAACATTTTATTTGCCTTACTTACCAAATTTTTTTTTATATTTATTAACTCTCTTTAGAAATTATCAACTTCACCGGAGTAGTCTCCGAGTTTCTAACTAGTTTTGTGTGACCAACTCTTATGTGAGTTGATTACCGATGTTTATTTGTTTTCCTAATTACCAACTTCTCTCATCTCTTAATAAGAAATATAAACTTTTATTATCTATAACTAACATTTATTTAATGCTCTTAGCGATGCCTTCAATTTACGAATTACCAACCTTCTTTGTATGACTTACGAACCTTATTTTGATTAAGTTATAACTAGTTTTGGGTTATTAACTTTCAGTTGAGTTGCTCGATATTGTCTTTTTCTCGATTTGACCAACTTTTCTATATAGTCAACATTTCTTATTTCCCTTGCATTGCAACCCTATACATGATAAACTTACATCCTAATTTTGCGAGACTAATTATTTATTTGGTTTGATTTTTAGTTTTAAAATTACTACCTTTTCTTATCTCAACATAACAAAAGCTACTCTTATCCAACCAACTTTTATTTGCATTTCTTACAAATGCCTTAAGTTTATAAACAATTCTATAAAATTACCAATCTCTATTTGAGTGACTTACCAATTTTTTTCCCAATTAAGTATGTCACGCCCCGCACCTTACAGGCGCGCGATCATCCCTCGATGGTCGAACATTGAATGCGACGTCCCAGATACGTCGCCGACCCGACCCAAACATCAGAGATTTAGCACGCGCGGAAATAAATAGAAACAACCCAGACAATTAAATACATGACCAAGGGATAGAATATCAAAATTTAATAAACACATAACATTATAAAGCATTCATTAATACAAAATAGTAACCCGGCTTCCAAAATCAACCAAAATTTTCAAAAGGGGGTGGTGGTTAACAAGCCTATCTTCTCTACAAAAAGATACTCAAAATACAAGGCAAACTGGTCTATCCTTCAATCCCTATGGTACTCTGGCGGCATTCTCGGATCCCTTACGGTCGCGGATCTGAAAGTGGTTATATAATAACCGTGAGACAGAGTCTCAATAAACAACACCCTAAACCCTACGTAGGCCAATGCGTACCCAGACAAGTCTAACATGCAAATCACCAAACAACATAATTAATTTCGTACAACCAGCTTACCTCACCTCGATTCGTGAGCCAACCCTGCATGTCAGTCTAAACAAGACAATGCAAGAATAGATCATCATCGTACCACGGTCATCCGACACACGCGATCTCACTCGCATTCAACCAAGCTAGCCAAGCAATCATACGTTCAACCAGCTAAGTCAGTCACAAGCTCAACCAACTAGTTCAGTCACACGCTCAACCAGCCAATTCGGTCACATGTTCAACCAGCCAATTCGGTCACACGCTCAACCAGCTAATTCGGTCACACGCTCAACCAGCCAATTCAATCACACGCTCAACCAGCCAATTCAATCAATCATCTAGCTAAATCAATCATACTCAAATCACATGCGTGTCCGAACATCTTTCTCACAACTCGCGCCACTGCGCCTCAAATCCAATCTCACAGGCTCACAAGCCTCATATTTCAATCAATTCTCATGGCCGCCGTCAACACGTCCCAAGCCATATCATTCAAATCGTTCCAATGGCCGCCGTTAACACGTCCCAAGCCACACAATTCAATCAATTCCAACGACCGACGTAAACACGTCCTGGTCCATTCACACCTTTAACGGGCCACCGTCAACACGTCTCAAGCCTGCATCCAATTGGCACCTCGGCCAGTCAAACCTTCACACGGACCGCCGTCAACACGTCCCAAGTCCGTAGCCCTCCGATCGATCCAGGCTTAACATCGACAGGCATGCACACGCCATTCAATTCAATCACATTCACGCCAAATTGCATCAAACAGCTAAAATTCACAAATTCGGTCCAATCCACAAATCGCCAGTTCAACCACAAACCTGACGTTCAAGTCGGTCACACATAATTTTTCCCAAATCAATCATATTACTATTCGATTTAATTAGCACAATTAAAGCATAACATAATTTAATTAAATCACAATATAAATAAATTAAGGTCACACCCTAGCCGTCTAACCCGAGACAAGTCAATGAAATACCCAAAAGACTAAGTAGGGTCTAGGAAGTCGCTTACCAAGTTTTGGCCCGGGAAAGGTCGGCTCGGGCCCAAAATGGCCTGGGTGAATAATTCAGACTAGGCGCGGGTGTGGGCCACACGAGCGCGCTGACCGGGCAAAGCGAGCACAATGGCCGATCGGCGCGCCTGGTGTGCGGGCGCGGCGAACGCGCGACGTGCCCGGGGCGCATAGGCGAACGGATGGGCAATGCGCCCGGGCAACGGGCCGGCTGAATGGGCAATGCGCCTGGGCTTCGGGCGCGGGCATGGGCATGGCGCGGGTGCGGGCACGGCGACGGGCGCGCGGCTTGCGCGCGCGGCACACGGGCTTGGCTGGCCGGCTGGTCTGGCCGGCGGCGACGGCGGCCGGTTGTGGCGGCGACCGGCGGTGACGGCAATTGGCGGCGACGGCTGAACCAGGGGCGGGGAGAGGTTAGCTGAGCGGTGAGGGGGAGAGGGGAAAGGAGAGGGTGGGGCTGAGGGGGTTAGGGCGGCCAGACGGACGGACGGGCCAGCGGCGGCGTGCTGGCCGGCGGGGCGGCACGACACGGTGGGCAGTGGCGGCGCGCGGCCGGACGAGCCGACCGGCGGGCAACGAGCTCGCCGGCTCGGGCTCGGGCAAGACAGGTCAGGAAGAGGCCGGGGAAGAGAGAGAGGCAAGGGGGGGCTGGCGGAGCTGCAGGTGGCAGCGGCGACGGTGACGGGGCGGAGGCGGTGGCCGGACGACGCGCCGGCGGCTGGGCTGGCTCCGGGCGCGGCGAGCAGCGGCGACCAGCTCGCTGTCGCGCGCGCGAGAGAGAGGAGGAAGGGGCGGGCGATGCGACGGCGGCGGGACGGTCCGGCCGGTGAGGCGCGGCGGTTGGGCTGGCGACGGTGGCACGCGAAGGCCGGCGAGCTTGGGCGGTGCTCGGGCAGTCGGGCGAAGTAAAACCAGAGAAGAGAAAAGAGAAGAGAAGAAGGGATGAAGAAGAAGAGAAGAGAGAGGAGAAAGAGAGAGTGTCAGAAGGGGGAGGGGGGGCTGACTGCATGGGGGAAGCGGGGAGGGGACGTGCGCATGGGGAAAAGGGGGGTTGGCGTGCGGCAGAGGGGAAAGGGAGAGAGAGAGAGAGAGAGAGAGAGAGAGAGAGAGAGAGAGGGAGAGAGGGACAGACGTGCGTGGAGAGGATGGCGCGACAGGGGAGAGAGGAGAGAGAAAGAGAGAGAAAAGAGGGAAAAAAAAGACTAATTCAAATTTTTCGAGCGCGATCTAATGGACACGGTCTAAACTAAAAATCGGCCTAACGGTCACGATTTAAATTCGGAAAATGGTCTAACGATCCTCTAAAAATCTCAAATAATATTCTAGGGCAAATGACCAAAATATAATAAACCAAGACACACTACGAGGGAGGTCTACTAGTCTAAATCCGCACCAGGTCCAAAAATCCACTTTCTCACTATTCTTGACAATCTCGATGCTGGCAACTATAATAGCGACACCGTCCAATTTGTTTCGTCTCGAAACTCCCGAAAATTGACTGCCAAGTTCGGGGTCTGAATAACGACCTAATTCGATCGAGTGCAATCTAGTAAAATTTCTATTTTTAAAAACAAGAACCCGAGAGTGATCAGTTCCCGAGCGAAATTCTATTATAAGCGCATTGACAAATTGCACGTTTTATAAACCCCAAAAATGGGCCAAAATCCGGAATGTCACAATTCTTCCCCCTTACAAAAATTTCGTCCTCGAAATTTACAATCCAACCCAACTATCCAAATAAATGGGGTACGGGTGTCCTATCCACTCTTCACTTCCCTACATCGCACCTTTGGTTCCATGGTATCCCCAAATCACCATGACAATTCTAATTGACTGCTGAACCCACTTGGGACCCATGATGCTCCTCTTACCCACTTCATCCCAACAAACCGGTGTTCTGCAAACCCTGCCATACAATGCCCTAAACGGTGCCATTCTAAAACTCTGCTGATAGCTAATTTTATAAGCAAACTCAACTAAGAGCAATTATTCTTTCCAACTTCCCCAAAATCCAACACACGTGCTCGCGGCATATTTCCCAAAGTCTGAATCGTCCTCTCAGACTGGTCATCCGTCTGCGAATGATAGGCTGTGCTAAACTGTAACCTCGTTCCTAATGCCGTATGAAAACTTTTCCAAAAAGCGGTAGTAAACTTAGGATCACGGTCCAAGGTGATCGTCACTGGTACTCCCTGGAGACGGACTATTTGTCGCACGTAAATCTCAGCATACCTTTCTAAGGTGAAGTCCTTTCGCACTGGTAGAAATTATGCTGACTTTGTCAACCGATCAACTATCACCCAAATCGAATTATGGCCCCTCTGGCTCCTCGGTAATCCCATTTCCACTCAAGAATTTTCAATGGTTGCAACATCCCACCCGGCTCACAATGTTGTGCCTTCACTTGTTGGCATGTGAAACACTTAGCCACATGTTTAGCCATGTCCACTTTCATATCATTCCACCAATAATACTGTCACAAGTTCTGATACACTTTCGTACTACCCGGGTGAATACTGTAGTTGCTACGATGTACTTTCGACAAAATCTCTTCTTTTAATTCGGCATCATTGGGTACACATAACCGACCACGGAACTTCAGAATCCCATCCTCGAATACCTAAAAGTTCGATTTCCTTTCTGTGGTATCCATACTCAAATCTTCTAAATCTCCTGGTCCGCCGATTGTAGAGCCTTAATCTTAACCTGGATTTCCAGTTTAATCCTCAATACGGTATGTAGACTCTAATTATGACTTGTTTCACACTTAATTTCCGAATCCCGAATTTCCTCTAACAGGGCCCATTCTTTGACCATCATATGCGCGATACTCGATCTCCAACTCAGTGCATCCGTTACCTTATTAGTCAATTCAGGGTTTTATAAAATCTTGCAGTCGTAGTCCTTGAGGAGTTCCATCCAATGGTATCGTCTCATGCTAAGTTCTTTTTGGGAAAGCCGATACCTTTAAACTTTGATGATATGTATAAATTTGAAATTTCTCCCTGACCTAACAAGACCGTCAACACTGGCGTGATCGTCAAACTCTGTTTCAATCCTGAAAACTCATTTTGTAGTTATCCGCCCAATTCAAGTTTCCTTTCCTTCTTTAACAAACGTGTCCATGATGTAGCTAACACTAAAAACCTTTCCATAAAATATCTGTGATAACCTACCAGACAAGAAGCTCTAAATCTCGATTACCGTTATCGGTCTTGGCCAATTCATGATGGCCTCAATCTTCATCGAGTCCACTGTAATTCCTTTCCCGGGTATCCCATGTCCTAAGAACGCCACTCGATGAAGCCAGAATTCACACTTATTAAACTTAGTGTAGAGTGCGTGTTCCCTTAAAGTCCGTAGAACTCTTTTTCCAAATGTAATTCACATTCGGCGGAACTCTTTGAGTATACCAAGATATCGTCTACGAACACGATTACAAACTGATCCAGAAATTCCTTAAATAACCGATCCATTAAATCCATAAAAGGCTGTAGGGGCGTTCGTCAATCCAAACGGCATCACCGTAACTTATAGTGTCCACAACTCGTCCTAATTGCCGACTTCGGCACGTCCTCCTTCTTGATCCTCAATTGGTGATAACCAATCCTCAAGTCGATCCTACAAAATATTGATGTCCCCCTGCAACTGGTCGAACATGTCATTTATCCTTGGCAACGGCGTTTATCCTTTGTAGTCACCTGATTCAACTGTCTGTAGTCAATATATAACCTTAACAATCCGTCCTTTTTCCTCATGAATAAAACTGACGTTCCCCATGGAGACCCACTCAGACGAATAAAACCTTTATACAATGACTCTTGCATTTGAACTTTCAACTCCTTCAATTCCGACAGTGACCTCTTGTAGAGTACTCCCAAGGTCGGTTTTGTCCCTGGGGCCGACTCAACCACAACCTCGACTCTCCTATCAGATGGCAATCCCAGCAATTTCCTAAGAAAAGACAACGTGAAGATTACACACCTCGGTTATGTCCTTTAACCTTGATTCTTCAACCAACAAATCAGCCTCAAATTAATTATTTTTATACACCTCGAAGACGAAGCTCAATCCATCCAATTTCAATCCAACAGTCTCCCAAAACAAATCACCCCGATTCTTTATAAAATTCGAAATTTCCAAGCATCACTTATCCTTTCGGACTCGTCAAAGAAAATCATTAGTGAAACAGAAATCCACAAATTAATTGTGCCTGATCACCATAAGTGATTATAAGTCTTATATGACCATTCAAGTAATAACTTCAAAATTCTCTACTATTGCACCCGATATCATCACCTAGTGCATCTAGATCCTCAAGACGCATCATCCGCTTCCTTTCCAACCACAATCTACACCTTTCCTTACGTCCGTAGTCGATTCAGATTAATCTGCGGGACAGCTCCCGTTTGACGACCTACCCACGGTTACTACGATTGCATCAGTAGTCTAACATGTTGACTTAGCAATTTCTCACTTGGTGACCATGTTGGCCACATCCAAAATACGCTTCAGGTCCACCTGGCAGGGGTCATTTCCGTTCCTCTCTCCATAAGACTGACATGTGGTATTGAAGTAATAATTCGGCTTTCCAAAGCTCTTTCTTACTAGAGGGACAAATCTCCGATTCTCTATCACAGGCTTCTTTCCAAAGTTCCTATTGTCCCTAGCCGACGTGTACCGCGATCCATATACGGGTAACCTTTCGTTCAAATCCCTTTCAACCGTTTAAGCCTTGCCATACAGCTCATTATAATCCCTTAGGCTCATTAGCATCAACTGACTACGAAGATTCGGTTTTAGTCCATCTCGAAACTTCCTTGTCCCATCCACACGATCATTGACTACCTTTGGCGCGTACTTAGACAACCTTACAAACCCGACCTCGTACTGATCAACTAACATTCAATTTTAACGAAGCCAAAGAAACTCTATCATTTTCTGTCCCCGTGCACTCTCTGAAAGTACCTCCCATTGAAGGCCTCAATAACGACACCCAGCTTGGAATTATGCCCTTCAAAATAGCCTACTCTGGGGGTCCTCTTACCAACCAATCACATTTCCTTAGAGTTGATACACAACCAGGGTCACTTTCTCCTCACTAGTGCACTCGAATACCTCAAAAGCCTTTTTCTAAGTCCTCTATCCAAAGTACCGTAGTATCAGGGTCACTTCTTCCTATCGAACCTTGCAAGTTTAAATTTCAAAAACTTTTCCAACCAACTGACGTATCTGTCTGATTGCATTAACTTACCATTGACCTTGACTCCCAACATTTTCATTATGCCCATGATTCCCGTTATTCCCATTGACGACAACAATAGTGGCCTCAATATCAGTAGAAACAGTTGTATTTCGCTCCTCAATCTGCCTTCCTCTTAAAATTCCAACTTCCTCGATTGCCCTCAAAATATCACCCCATCTGGGGTCCCCCACAATTCCAACTTGCGGACCTACTAGACCTCGACCTCAACCTCGACTACTCATGCTCACAGGGTTCACATCACCCACTTACCTGCTATAATTCCCCCACGGAATTAGAAACCTAGGCCAACAATACCAGTCTAAGCCCTAGGCAATAAATCACAACACAATTCATTAAGTATGTAGTCAATCACAACGCCACTCAATCACAAGGAATAAGGATCGTGCACTAACCTCGAGTCCTGACGCACCTGCATTTCACACGTCATAGCACACGCCACTCAGCAATCACAACCAAACAGTCTGGGTAACGCATGGCCAACAAATCTCACTAATTGGCTACCCGAAAGTCATCGCTCCTTATCACTCCAAGCTTCGACCATCTTGATTCGAGCTGACCTTGCTCTGATACCAAATCAACCGGGATGTCACGCCCCGCACCTTACAGGCGCGCAATCATCCCTCGATGGTCGAACATTGAATGCGACGTCCCAGATACGTCGTCGACCCGACCCAAACATCAGAGATTTAGCACGCGCGGAAATAAATAGAAACAACCCAGACAATTAAATACATGACCAAGGGATAGAACATCGAAATTTAATAAACACATAACATTATAAAGCATTCCTTAATACAAAATGGTAACCCGGCTTCCAAAATCAACCAAAATTTTCAAAAGGGTGGTGGTTAACAAGCCCATCTTCTCTACAAAAAAGATACTCAAAATACAAGGCAAACTGATCTATCCTTCAATCCCTGTGGTACCCTGGCGACATCCTTGGATCTCTCACGGTCGCGGATCTGAAAGTGGTTATATAATAACCGTGAGACAGAGTCTCAATAAGCAACACCCTAAACCCTACGTAGGCCAATGCGTACCCAGACAAGTCTAACATGCAAATCACCAAATAACATAATTAATTTCGTACAACCAACTTACCTCACCTCGATTCGCGAGCCAATCCTGCATGTCAGTCCAAACAAGACAATGCAAGAATAGATCATCATCGTACCATGGTCATCTGACACACGCGATCTCACTCGCATTCAACCAAGCTAGCCAAGCAATCATACGTTCAACCAGCTAAGTCAGTCACAAGCTCAACCAACCAGTTCAGTCACACGCTCAACCAGCCAATTCAGTCACATGCTCAACCAGCCAATTCAATCACACGCTCAACCAGCCAATTCGGTCACACGCTCAACCAGCCAATTCGGTCATACGCTCAACTAGCCAATTCAATCACACGGTCAACCAGCCAATTTAATCAATCATCGAGCTAAATCAATCATACTCAAATCCCATGCGTGTCTGAACATCTTTCTCACAACTCGCGCCACTGCGCGTCAAATCCAATCTCACAGGCTCACAAGCCTCACATTTCAATCAATTCTCATGGCCGCGGTCAACACGTCCCAAGCCATATCATTCAAATCGTTCCAGTGGCCGTCGTCAACACGTCCCAAGCCACACAATTCAATCAATTCCAACGACCGACGTAAACACGTCCCGGTCCATTCACACCTTTAACGGGCCACCGTCAACACATCTCAAGCCCGCATCCAATTGGCACCTCGACCAGTCAAACCTTCACACGGACCGCCGTCAACACGTCCCAAGTCCGTAGCCCTCCGATCGATCCGGGCTTAACATCGACAGGCATGCACGCGCCATTCAATTTAATCACATTCACGCCAAATTGCATCAAACAGCTCAAATTCACAAATTCGGTCCAATCCACAAATCGCTAGTTCAACCACAAACCCGACGTTCAAGTCGGTCACACATAATTTTTCCCAACTCAAGCATATTACTATTCGATTTAATTAGCACAATTAAAGCATAATATAATTTAATTAAATCACAATATAAATAAATTAAGGTCACGCCCTAGCCATCTAACCCGAGACAAGTCAATGAAATACCCAAAAGACTAAATAGGGTCTAGGAAGTCGCTTACCAAGTTTTGGCCCGGGAAAAGTCGGCTCGGGCCCAAAATGGCCCGGGTGAATAATTCAGACTAGGCGCGGGCGTGGGCCACACGAGCGCGCTGACTGGCCAAAGCGGGCACAATGGCCGATCGGCGCGTCTAGTGCGCGGGTGCGGTGAACGCGCGGCGTGCCTGGGGCGCACGGGCGAGCGGATGGGCAACGCGCCCGGGCAACGGGCCGGCTGAACGGGCAATGCGCCTGGGCTTCGGGCGCGGGCATGGGCATGGCGCGGGCGCGGGCACGGCGACGGGCGTGCGGCTTGCGCACGCGGGCCACGGGCTTGGCTGGCCGGTTGGCCGGCTGAGCTGGCCGGCTGGTCTGGCTGGCGGCGATGGTGGCAATCGGCGTCGACGGCGACCGGCGGCGACGGCTGAACCAGGGGCGGGGAGAGGTTGGCTGAGCGGTGAGGGGGAGAGGGGAAAGGAGAGGGTGGGGCTGAGGGGGTTAGGGCGGCCGGACGGGCGGACGGGCCGGTGGCAGCGAATTGGCCAGCGGGGTGGCACGACACGGCGGGCAGCGGCGGCGCGCGGCCGGACGAGCCGACCGGCGGGCAACGAGCTCGCCGGCTCGGGCTCGGGCAAGACAGGACAGGAGGAGGCCGGGGAAGAGAGAGAGGCAAGGGGGGCTGGCGGAGCTGCAGGAGGCAGCGGCGACGGCGACGGCGACGGGGCGGAGGCGGTGGCCGGACGACGCGCCGGCGGCTGGGCTGGCTCCGGGTGCTGTAAGCAGCGGCGACCAGCTCGCATTGGAGAAAAGAGAAGAGAAGAAGGGAAGAAGAAGAGAAGAGAGAGGAGAGAGAGAGTGTGTCAGAAGGGGAGGCTGACTGCATGGCGGGAAGCGGGGAGGGGACGGTGCATGGGGAAAAGGGGGGTTAGTGTGCGGCAGAGGGGGAAAGGGAGAGAGAGAGAGAGAGAGAGAGAGAGAGAGAGAGAAGGGAGAGAGGGACGGACGTGCGTGGAGGGGACGGCACGACAAGGGAGAGAGGAGAGAGAAAGAGAGAGAAAAGAGGGAAAAAAAAGACTAATTCAAATTTTTCGAGCGCGATCTAATGGACACGGTCTAAACTAAAAATCGGCCTAACGGTCACGATTTAAATTCGGAAAATGGTCTAACGATCCTCTAAAAATCCCAAATAATATTCTAGGGCAAATGACCAAAATATAATAAACCAAGGCACACTACGAGGGAGGTCTACTAGTCTAAATCCGCGCCCGATCCAAAAATCCACTTTCTCACTATTCCTGACAATCTCGATGCTAGCCACTATAATATTGACACCGTCCAATTTGGTTTGTCTCGAAACTCTCGGAAATCGACTGCCAAGTTCGGGGTCTAAATAACGACCTAATTCGATCAAGTGCGATTCTAGTAAAATTTCTATTTTTAAAAACAAGAACCCGAGAGTGATCAGTTTCCGGGCGAAATTCTATTATAAGCGTACTGACGAATTGCACGTTTTATAAACCCCAAAAATGGGCCAAAATCCGGAATGTCACAAAGTAACCCGTGATAAGAGCGGTTACATTGATAAAACCAAAGAAACATTGGTAATTAGTTTTATGGTTGATATTCCAAAACTAGTTGATAATTTAATTAGGGAAACTTTAGTAATGCTATATAAGAGTTAATATATTTAAGACCAAGTTAAAAGAAAAATGAACTTGCTAAATAACTCTAATGAGAGTTGGTATTCCAAATCTAGTCATCGACTTAATTGGAGAAAAGTTGGTAAATTTTTCTAACTAAGGTTAGTAATTTCTAAAGAAGTTGGTAAATTGAAGGCATTGCTAATTATGTAATGTAAATAAAAGTTCCCAAATAATAAGAAATATTGGCTAATTAAGAAATGGCCTAAACATCCATAAGTAATTAATGAGAGTTTGTAATCTAATGCTACAGGGTAATCAATGGTAGAAAGGTTGGTGAGTCATGCTAATTTAGATTGGTGATCTCTAAATGGAATTAGTAAATGTAAGTGGTCGTTAACAAGGCGAATGAAAGTTTATAATTCAATAGAAAAGTTTATCGATAGAGTACACAAAAACAATAAAACAAAACTGGTAAGTAATGCAAATAAGAGATGGTAACACAAAAGTAATGGACAATTCAATAAAACAAAATCTGGTAAGTCCTTCTAATTCAGGTTGGCAATTTCATATAAGAGTTTGTAAATTAAAAACATCCCTAAGTTATGTAAATAAAAATTGGTAAGTTAGTATAATAATTGCTAATTTGCAAACTATAAATTTGTAGTTTCAGAAAAGTGTCATCAAGTTACTAACAAGTTGCTAGAAAAATAGCCAGCTACTATATTTTTTAGGGTTAATACCACGAAAAACCCCAAACTAGTACACCAGTGATAAATTTACCCAAATTAATTTTTTGACCGTAAAAAATTTCAAGTTGGTACACTTGTGATAAAAGTACCTCAAACTAATTTTTTGATCACAAAAGACCCTAAACTAGTACATTTGTGATAAATTTACCCTCTGTTAGTTTCTATTAATTTGAATTAATGCCACAAAAAACTACAAACAGGTACACTTATGACAAATAGAGAGTACAATCCCAAACTAGTATACCCGTCAACTGCCACATCTTATTCAACTCAATAATTTGACAGTAAAATTTAACGGAACTAATGGAGGGTAAATTTGTCACATATGTACTGGTTTGGGATTAATTTGTCATTATTTTTTCAGTTTGGAGTTTTTCATAGTATTAACCTTATTTTTTATTAACAGATTTTTGACACTTACCAACACTAGTTGAGATTTATTAGCACGAAATAAAAATCCATGCATTTGGGAGGGGGTAATCGAAACAGTTCACATGGGAAAAGTCGTGGGAACGTCAATGTGTTCCGTCCATTCAATCTTTCATTTGCTCTTACTTCCCCGGAATCAAGGAATTAAAAAAAACAATTGTGCAAAGTTATAATACCAGATTTTGGTTAATTATTAGACGGACACCACTTGCGCTTACTTGATCTTAATAAAAACGTGCCCGTGCCTCATGGGTGAGGATGATACTTTGGTATTGAAAATCCAAGGGAGGGTGTTCAGTGTTATACCATGCAAAAGTAGAGAAATTATACTTTCCAAAAGTAAAAGTAGAGAAAAAGACCATAAAAGAGGTGGGAATCCAAAGTTGTTCACACATAAAGAATCGACTTAGGCGCATCCCATCAAAGTGCAAGGCAAGCCAACATTGCCTCCCACGCTGACCAAATTTCCTCCACGTATAGGCCCATATGATCATAATTGGATTTACTTCCCTTAATTAACTCAAAATTATCATTTAATTAGTTGTGACGTCCATGAAAAAAAAAATGAAAACATAGTTTTAGGGTCGTCAAATCTTTTTGATGCGATGTAGTTAAAAAGAATTTATTTTTTTAGCAATCACCTAAGACCAATTAGAACTAGTTTAATCCGCGTTGTGGACTTCGAAGAAGCTGTTCTTAGAGAAAAACCATAAATTGGTATACTTCTGAATAAGAAAGGATAAAATTCTAAACGGGTATATCCGTTAACTGTCACGTGTCATCTAACTTGTACCGATTTTTGGTTTTTCATTATATTAACCCCTTTTTAATTTTTCAACACCTCCTGTGAGGACAATATATATATATATATATATATATATATAGGTGCATCTGAGGTATGATGAAGATTGGATCCTTGTGATAATGCTGATCTTTTCTTAATCCCAATATCCATGATATATATATATATATATATATATATATATATAGGTGCATCTGAGGTATGATGAAGATTGGATCCTTGTGATAATGCTGATCTTTTCTTAATCCCAATATCCATGATTTCTTCTTTGTGTTTTTTACCCTAGAAGATTCGTATTTGCCCCAAAGGGATTCGTACATGGCCAAATATACGCTCCCCACGTGTGACAATTTTCTTTCCTTTCTTTTAGTCTTACCCTGAATATTTCTTTTAGGCTTGCAGATGTGGATACGCCAAAGAGAAATATCTTAAGATTAAAATTAACCCTCAATTTCTCACATGCAAGTATCACCCTGTGACCAAAACTTTGTTAACGTAATGGCCTAATTGCTTCTCAATTTTAATCAAGAAAAAATCAATTCTTTCTAATTTGGCACCTATAATTTCGGCCACCGCAAGTTTAGTCCAATTGAGCTCAAAGCCATTTACTTAAGTCCATCTACCGCTAGTCCAATAAATGCGCACATGTTCCTAATATCTATATGCAATTTGATTAATATTTTTATTTAGAGATCGGGTCAATCCCTAGTTTTTAAGCAATGAATAATTGAATGGGCCATCAAAATTTAGGTGCCAACAGATTTGTTAGTTGTTTTGTTTGGTTTTTTAGTTTGAAAATTACTACCTTTTCTTATCTTGACATAACAAAAAGTTCTCTCATCTAACAAGCTTTTATATGCATTTCTTACAAACGCCTTAAGTTTATAGACAATTCTATAAAGTTACCAACTTCTATTTGAGTGACTTACCAATTTTTTTTCCTGATTAAGTAACCCAAGATAAGCATGATTAGATTAATAAAACCAAATAATCATTGTTACTTAATTTGATGTTTGATAATCTATAACTAGTTGATAAATGAATCGGAGAAACTTTAGCAATGCTATATAAGAGTTAATATATTTAAGACAAAGTTAAGAGAAAAATAAACTTGCTAAATAACTCAAACGAGAATTGGTAATCGAAAACTAGTTGATGCTTAATTAGAGAAAAATTTGATAATTCACTCTAACTAAGGTTAGAAATTTCTAAAGAAGTTGGTAAATTCAAGGCGTTGCAAATTAAGTAATGTAAATAAATGTTTCCAAATGATAAGGAAAATTGGCAAATTAAAGAAGCCAAATCAGCATCGGTAAAAAACTCAAATGAGAGTTGGTAATCTAAGACTATGTGGTAATCAATGATAGAAAGGTTGGTGATCGAGTCATGCTAATTTAGATCAGTAATCTCTAAATGGAATTAGTAAACGTAAGTGGTCGTAAACTAGGCAAATGAAACTCGGTAATTCAATAGAAAAATCGATAGAGTATACAAAAACAATAAAAATTGGTAAGCAATGCAAATAAGAGTTGGTAACACAAAAATAATTGACCATTCAATATGACGAAAATTGGTAAGTCCTTCTAATTCAGGTTGGCAATTTCATATAAAGAGTTCATAAATAAAAATTGTCAATAAGTTATGTAAATAAAAGTGGGTAAGTTGGTATAAAAATTGCTAATTTGCAAACTATAAATTTGTAATTTCATAAAAGTATCGGTAAGTTTCCAACAAGTTACTCGAAAAATAGTCAGCAATCATTTTTCTTACTAACAAATTTTTTACACTCACCAACACTTGCTGAGATTTATCAGCACGAAATAAAAATCCATGCATTTGGGCACAAAGCAATAGAATTCCATCAAACACGGACAGAATTCGAACTTCTAGGTTTTCACAAACTTTATTTCCAGTCAGGTTTTAGTTTAATGGGCTCAAAACTGACGCCTATTTTAAATTTGAATTCATACTCATATGGATATACTAACCTTGTTTGAATAGTTATCAATCCACTTCTAATTTCAAAGGCACAATCTAATCTTCCAACCTATGGAAATATACCTATTACGCCCCGAACCTCGACGGGCTCTTGACACCCCTCCGAAGATCGTATTGATCGCAACATCCCAAGACGTGTCACAGACCCCAAACGAAACACCCAAAGTCGTACGTAGGCGGAAGCCAAATTTGAACATTCCAGACAAAAAAATAATGACAACGAGGTAGAACAAACGCAAATCAATAAACACATAACATTAGCTTGAAATTTCAAGTATTCACGCATTAGGCCTCTAGGGTTAAAATCCACCATCGTCATCAAAAAGGAACAGGTGGCCGGGTAGATTACTAACTACATAAAAAAAAAAGACTCTACCAAAAAGGCTTGCAGGCCCAACTCCTAAATATTCCTACAATGCCCAATCCGAATCGAACCCTAAAGGTTCTGACTCCGTGTCTGAGTCGATCTTGATCAGCTCCTCCTCATGCTTAGACACTATAGGCTCCTCCTCGAGCTCAAGCTCGGGCTCGGATTACACTTCAAGCTCGGGGTCTGCAGGGGCCATAGGTTCGGGTTCGGGTTCGGGCTCCGGAACAGGCGCTGGTTTTGGACCAGGGTTCTCTGGTGGACTATCGAGATCCGATACCTCGCCATCAGGAGTAAACTTGTCCCAGGGCTCCCAATTTACCGCACCCTCGTTAGCATGCTGTAACCCCTCAAAACCTCGAATTAGTCTAGAGTTTACCAACCCGACCTTATGGGACCAAGCCAAATAGGTATAGCATTCCAGCTCCTCTAGTCCTACGTCTACCCAAACAGTGGTATGATGCCTAATGTACGTCTCATCCGAGTTTAGTCCCGGATACGTGGTCTCTTTATGCACCGTATACATGGAAACCCCAAAACACCTAGGTGGCAACATGCTCAAGGTCGGGGATATGAAAATGTTTGTACTACGGCAATGAGAATAAATCTCAATTGTTGAGGAAAACTCCTACTAATTTTGAAGTTGACAAAACCATCCATAATGTTTATAAATCTGATACTTATTCCGAACTTTCTCATTTCAGGAATATATGTTCTGGAAACTTAGAATGAAATTTTTCAGATTTTACAAGAATTATCTATGTTCCGAGATATTTTTCAGACACAGAAATAATTCAGACTTTATAAGTTCTTGAAGACCCACAAAAGCTAAAGTTCTAAGATTCAGAAAATTCAGAAGCAGACACGTAAGCTGAAATTTTTCAGAAGCAAATGCAGAAGTTGAAATTTTTTAGAAGCAGATGCAGAAGCTGAAATTTTTCAGAAGCAGACGCAAAAGCTGTAATTTTCAAAAGCAGACGAAGACGCAGTAATTCTTCAGAAGAAAAACTCAGAATGAAGAATAACAGCTAGTGATCTGGCATGAATTTCATAGAAGGAAAGTTTTGATTAGATCAATCTTAATCAAATTGATTGACAATCAAATACTAAGACAAGAATGCTTTATAACGGACAAAACTCTACTTATGAAAACCAAGATTCTGATTGTATGGGCGACCAGAATTAGCGGGATTCAGAATTTGTCATCTAACGGCTACTCAATCCTTATTTTACAAATCTGTCCAAGGTGAAGATTGGAAGATGATCCTCTGCAAGTTGTCCAACGGCTAGTGTGGATGAAGAGGAGTATTTAAGGATAACATGAGCAGCAGAAAAAAGATAGATTCAAGAATCAACAAGTCCAAAGTCTGAGTTTACTCCAATCTGTTCTCTTGTCGTTCTGAACTTAAGATCAAAATCTTGAGGATTACTTTGTAAAGAGTGATTGTGTGAGATAGAGAGTCTTATCATACACAATAGTTTTGAGACTCAGAGTCTGTAAATTCCTCTTGATTACATAGTAAAATCCAGCCGGTAGGCTGTAAGCGTAGGAGAGTGGACGTAGGCTTGCCATAAGCCGAACCACTATATATCTATGTGCAGATTCTCTTTTCCTTATCTCTCACTTTACTTTCTGCATTTCAAAACTTTTCCCATTTGGTCTAACTTGAATCTGAATTTTATTCAGACTCTTTTGTTATTCGTTTCACTTCCGCGCAAATATCTAAGATTTGTTTAGGATTACCTATTCACCCCCCTCTAGGTGACCCGTGCTAGCTATTTCAATTGGTATCAGAGCGGGTTGCTCATTTATTGAAGTGTTTTACTTCTGAGCTAACAATTTATATGGCTAGCTATGGTGCTCCATGGCTCATTAAAGGACAAAGCAACAACAGACCACCTTATTTCGATGGCAAAGAATATAGCATCTGGAAAAACAAGATGAAGGCATTCATCAAATCAATTGATCACATGCAATGGGATGTTGTCATTAGAGGAGTCAACCCAAAGTCTTCAGATTCAAAAGAGAAAGCAGATGCAAGCAAACCAGCAGATCTTTCTTTATCTCAAACTGAGATATCTAAAAGAGAGACTTTAGATTCAAAAGCAATTTATTCTCTCTACTGTGCTTTATCTCCTATTGAGTATAAGAAAATTGCTGCTTGTGAATTAGCTAAGGAAATCTGGGATACTCTTTATAATACATATGAAGGAACAGATCGAGCCAAAGAAACTCAAATCAATATTTAGCTTGGTCAATATGAATCCTTCAAAATGAAGCCTGGAGAATTAATTGCTGATTTTTATGACAGGTTTACTGACATAGTAAACGGTCTTGCTTATCAAGAGCAACCAATTTCAGATGCACTGAAAGTCAATAGACTTCTGAGAGGGCTGACAGAACAGTGGGATAACATCAAAACATCTCTTCGAGAGACACAAAGAATCAAGCCTCTATCAATGAATGAATTGATTGGAACTCTTCAATCATATAAAACTGAGAAACGGAATGAGCAAAACGAATCCAGAGGTAATAAGTCGATTGCATTGAAAACTAACGTTGATTCTGATGCAGATTCTGAAGATGAAGATGATGTTGATGAAGAACTAGCTCTCTTAATAAAGAAGTATAAGAAAATAAAAATCAAAGGAAGAAACCTCAAAGGAAAGAAGCCCTTTGAGAATAAGAGGTCTATCGATGAGACAGAGAGATCAAAGGATATAATATACTTCCACTGTAGGAAACGTGGACACATCAATCCAAACTGTCCACTTCTGAAAAAGAAGACCAAGCTCGAAAAAGCAAAGAAGGCCTTAAAGGCAGAAACCTGGAGTGACACAGAGTGTGAAGATAGTGATGAAGACATCTGTCTGATGGCAAGGTCAGATTCAGACTCAGATTCTGATTCTGATCCTAAAGTGGAAATCGAGGTAAAACCTTCTGAAATGTCTATCGAAGTGTCAAATTATATTGATGAATTGTGCTTTGAATTTAAGACTGCTCTTAAAAGAATATCTTCTTTGAAAAAGGAAAATTCTTCACTTCGACAATAGGATGTTTCACAAAAAGAAAGGATCGATTTCCTTCAAAAAGAATTTCATGAAATCAAGGAAAGTCAAGATTTTCTTTCCAAAGAAAATGATGTTTTGAAAAAGGAAGTTTCAAAAATCACTTCCAACTTTTCAAAAGGTTCAGAAACCTTGAAGCATATTCTTTCCATTCAAATCCCTTATTATAACAAATCTGGTCTTGGATTTGTAAAGGAAAGTGTAGCTTAATTGATTTTCCAAAAGTCAATGAGAGATTAAGACAAAGACCTCCTCGGCAAGTTTATAAAAACCATTTCCAAAAGAATTTTGTAAAACCTGTTGGACGAAGTACACTTAGGTGCTCAAAATGTGGAGATCCACAACATTTTGAGAATGAATGTCCTAAGGTCTGGAGACCTGTTCGAAGAGATTTCGTTAAGACAGCCTACACTAATACTCAAGGACCCAAGCAAATTTGGGTACCAAAGAAAACTTGAGATGTTATGATTTTTGCAGGTTACCATAAAGAGAAAAAGAAAGTGGTACCTAGACAGTGGATGTTCTAGACATATGACAGGAGATCCAAGCCTATTTGCTGATCTACATAGCCTGAATGGTGGAAAAGTTTCCTTTGGAGGAAATACCAAAGGACAAATCATTAGCAAAGGAACAGTTAATGTTAGAGGACTCAGAATCAATGACGTTTCGTTGGTAAAAGGACTCAACTATAATTTGATTAGCATAAGCCAGTTTTGTGATACAGGTTTCAGAATCAACTTTCAAGAAGATACATGCTCAGGAACAAGTAAAGATTCTTCTCAAACATTCACAGGAAGAAGACATGGCAATATTTATCTTCTGAATGTTAATCCAAACTCCACTCATTGCTTAATATCAATCAAAGAGGATGAAGATCTTTGGCACAGAAGGTCGGGACATATCAGTATGAAACAAATCTCAAAAATCTCAAACAAGAAACTAGTTCGAGGTTTGCCAGATTTGAAATACAGGAAGACAGAATTATGCAATGCCTGCATGCTAGGAAAACAAGTAAGAAGTTCTTTCAAATCTATACATCATGTTTCTACTAATCGTGCCTTGCAGCTTCTTCATATGGACCTGTTCGGACCAACCAAAACTCAGAGTATTGGTGGTAAGAAATATTGTTTAGTTATTGTTGATGACTTCACAAGATTTACATCGGTATTCTTTCTTGCACATAAAAATAAAGCATTTTCATGTTTTACAAAATTTGCAAAAAGAGTTCAAAATGAAAAGGGCTATACCATTTCCTACATTAAAACTTATCATGGGGGAGAATTTAAAAATCAAAGTTTTTCAGACTTTTGTGAGGAAAATGGCTTTCAACATAATTTTTCTACTCCATACACACCAGAACAAAATGGTGTTGTGGAAAGGAAAAATCGTTCCTTGTAAGAAATGGCAAGAACCTTATTGATTGAAAGCAAGATTCCTTTTCATTTCTGGGCAGATGCAGTTTTTACAGCATGTTATATTATTAACAGAGTATTTCTCAGACCCATTCTTGAGAAAACCCCTTATTAGCTTTACAAAGGTAGAAAGTCCAGTATTTCATATTTTCGAGTATTTGGTTGTAAATGCTTTATTCTCAAAAAACTCAAATGATCATCCTGGGAAGTTTGATGATAGAGCAGATGAAGGATTCTTACTTGGATATTCTACCACAAGCAAAGCATACAGAGTATTCAACAAAAATTCTCAGACTGTGGAAGAAACAATGAATGTAAGGTTTAAAGAAAACATTTAGACTCACAGAGATGAATCTGAATCACCTCCCCACATTCAAGTGTCTTTAGAAGGTCATCTAGAATCTCAAAAGATCGAAGATTCTATGGAAGAAGGAAAAGAAGACAATTTAGAGTCTGCAGATATTTAGAAGGAAAGATTTGACAAGAACTGGAAACATAAGTCCAGTCATCCGAAAAACCTCATCATTAGAGAAATAGAAGATGGAATCAAGACCAGATCCAAATAAAAAGAGAACATCGGCAACTTAGCATTGATATCTGAAATAGAACCAAAAGATGTTGAAGAAGCTTTATCATATGAAAGCTGGATAGAAGTTATGCAAGAGGAACTTCAGCAGTTCAGAATCAATGAAGTATGGGAACTTGTGCCAAGACCCAAAAACCATCCAGTAATTGGAACAAAATGGGTGTTCAGAAACAAACTTGATGACAAAGGGAAGGTCACAAGAAACAAGGCAAGACTAGTTGCAAAAGGCTATTCTCAAGAAGAAGGCATTGATTATGATGAAACATATACACCAGTTGCAAGGTTAGAAGCCATTCGGCTATTATTAGCTTATGCTTGTTTCCATAACTTTAAACTTTTTCAGATGGATGTGAAAAGTGCCTTCCTAAATGGATACATTAAAGAAGAAGTATATGTGGAACAACCACCTGGTTTTGAAGAACCAAGGAAGGATGATTATGTTTACAGACTCAAAAAGGCCCTTTACGGTCTGAAACAGGCACCCAGAGCTTGGTACGAAAGGTTAAGTAATTTCTTTTTGCAAAATGATTTCACAAAGGGTAAGGTAGATACAACTCTATTTGTTAAGAGAAAGGGTAAGGATTTTCTACTTGTTCAAATCTATGTTGATGATATTATCTTTGGATCTTCTAACGAATTACTTTGCAAGGAATTCTCTAAAAATATGCAGAACGAGTTCGAGATAAGCATGATGGGAGAACTAACATTCTTTCTTGGCTTACAAGTGAAACAAATGAAAGATGGTACCTTCATGTGCTAAGAAAAGCATGCCAAGGATATAGTCAAGAAGTTTGGACTGCAAAATTGCAAGAAGACAGACATTCCAATGTCACAATCATCCAAGCTAGACAAAGATGTAAATGGTAAAAAGGTTGATCAGAAGGTATATAGAAGCATGATAGGTTCTCTATTATATCTTACTGCATCTAGACTTGACATACTTTTTAACGTCTGTATGTATGCGAGATTTCAGTCAGATTCAAAGGAATCGCATTTTTTTGCAGTAAAAAGAATAATCAAATACATTGGAACTTATCCAATGCTAGGTCTTTGGTATTCCAAAGATTCAGATTTTACTCTTACTGGTTATTCAGATGCTGACTTAGCTGGATGTAAAGTGGACAGGAAAAGTACTACAGGTACATGCCAACTTCTCGGAAAGATGTTAGTATCCTGGTATTCAAAGAAGCAGAATACAGTCGTACTATCAACAACAGAAGCAGAATACGTAGCCTTGGGAAGTTGCTGTGCACGGATTCTATGGATGAAGCAGTAGTTGCGAGATTTTGCTGTTGAAGACTCAAATGTTGCAATCAAATGTGACAATACCAGTGCCATTAATCTCACTAAGAATCCTATTCTTCACTCTCGAGCCAAGCATATCGAGATCAAACATCATTTCATTAGAGATCATGTTCAAAATGGTGATGTGAATGTTCAATTTATTGATTCTGAGAATCAATTAGCTGATATATTCACAAAACCCCTTGATAAATCTTCTTTTGAATTTATTAGAAACAAACTGTGCATTACTTATCCTTTTTGAAGTGTTTCACATACAGGAATATTTTTCAGACTCAAGTGATCTCAGTCTGAACATTTCTCAGACTCACAAGAACGGTACGTACAAAGTTTAAATTTTGGCGGGAATATTTTTGGCAGGATATTTTCACATTTGTTATATTTGGAAGCAAATCAGGTACGTATCCTAACTTATCTGATTAATTGAGCTTAAAATATTATCATGATAGTATTCTAATCTTTTATGCTTCAGAAAATCTATTTCCTTCCTATTTACTTTGGCTTATTTTTTTTACCTTCTAAAAATAACCTTTTATTCCCAAAATCGGTCATTCACCTTTATTAACCTTTTCGTCTCTTTTCAAAACCCTCATCAGTACGATTTTCTGCTCAAACCTTTTCAATACTCAGAGACCCTCCTCGTCTTCCTTCTCCAAAAGATCAAAACTTTTTGTCCCAGAAGCAATCAAAATGCCTTTCAAGAGAAGATCTTCGCGTATTTTGAATCAAGAGTCCAAATCTACTGCACCGTTAGAGTTTATGGAAATTTTAGACACAGAGTCGGAACAGCTTGAAGAACCTACTCAAGCGACTCCTCCTCCTCGATCGTCATCTCCCAAATCAACGGGTAAAATAGATTTTCGTTTCAAAAACATCAAACTTGTGTGGCAAAATTATCAAAGATTGAAGAGAGGAAATGCCTCTTCTGAGGCTCTTCGCAAATGTCTCAAAGATAATGACCTTCGGTCTGAAACTCATCTTGTTCAAAAGTATTCTGAGTTTTCTACTGGGACTGATCACACTCCTGCCAGCACAACCCCAAAGATGACTCTTTCTAGAAAGGGGAAAGAAAAGGTCGGAGAAACATCCACTCCGTCTGCAAAGAATTCTGTAAGCCCTAAATCTTCATCTGCATCAAAGTTTGTTGTTCTTGAAGATGATGCTCGACTTTTCGAGCTCTTTGAAATGAAGGTAGGCATAGCATCTGGCATGCCTGGAACAGGTGGATTATTTAGAAGTTCTGAACATAATATCTGTTATAAGCTTTTGCTCGCTCGAGGAGTTATGAATCACAGAACTGTGGACTTTGCCTGTTTAGAAAAGGCTGATATCTCTGTCAAACATCTGTTCGAGAAACAAGGCATTTATGAGTTTTGCCTTCAGTCTGCAACCGTTTATTTTGAATTAACTGCTTATTTCTATTCAAATCTTTTAATTTTGTCACCCAATTGGCTCCAGTTTACCGTTGGTGACAAGAAATTTGATATAAAGGCTGACTTGTTGACAAGAATAATTGGAGCAAAATACTCCAAATTCATTCCATTGGAGGTAGACTATGAAAAGGCTTGCAAGGTAGCTTCTGAAAAACCCAACTTTGCTCTGGAATCAAATAGGCATATCACTTATTCTGACTTATCCAGAAGATCCATCATTTTGCACAAGATCATTATAAATTGTTTGAAGCCGAAGGCAGCCTCCAAAACTGACCTGTCCAAGTTTGAAATTAAATTCATCTGGGCTCTATTGAAAGGTCAACCTTTTTCCCTACCTTATATCATCATACTCCACATGTACATGACACTACAAAAGGGACAAGGGACAACTACCATATGGTGCATTAATCTCACGAAATTTTATGTTCCTGAAAATATCAATTCCTGATGAACTGCAACAGAACAGTGTTCCCTGTATTTTTGTTGGAGAAAGAATGCTCTCCAAGATGAAACAGTTTGATGACATACAAGAAAAGATCAAGGGAAAAGAGGCTGAAGCTATTTCTGCTGGTAAGTCAAATATCAGAAAAATAGAGCAGAGAAAAGGGTCAGGAAGCAAGAAAGAATCTCCAGTCTCACTAAAGGTGTACAAAAAAAGAAAAATCCTTCTACATGACGAAAGTGATAAAGCAGAAGAAAAACACCTTACTACAGGACAGGCTAATGTTCCAGAACATGCTTCTGAATCAGTTCCAGAACCAACTGTCACAGATCATGTCTCTGAAGAACAAGCACCTGTTCAGGGGGAGATTCCACCAGAAGCAACCCAGGGGTTCGAACAGTCTGAGCGAGACAATGTCCAAGAACAGTCTTCTAACAGTTAGAACATCCTCACACTTCTGCTTGAAATCAAGGACAAACAAGCTGCACTGGAACAAGAAGTAAAGAATCTGCAGAAAATTATTGAGGAAAACAACAACACTCAACGTCTTCAAGCAGCTACAGATAAAGCAGAACTGGAGGAGGCCATTACCCAATGCTCATCCAACATGGAGAAAGCGGAGGGTCAATGCAGTTCAAAGATTGAGGAAACTGTCTCTATCTTGGAAAACTTTCATCTGACCCGAACTCCTTCCAAAAAATAGCCTGTTTAAAACTTTTTCTCCCAAGTCTTAATTTTTGGTCTGTAAATTCATTAACATTATTTGTTTAGACTGGTTATTCTCTTAATATTAATGCCTTATATTCTCTATATTTATCTTTTTGCTGATGACAAAAAGGGGGAGAATTTATATGCAGATTTAATGCAGGCTATAGACAAAGGAAGCAAAGAAGCACAGATTTCAACAGAGTTTAATCTTTCAATCTGTGATTAATGCGCTGAATATGATTGCTTACTTCCAATTTATTTCAAATTGATTCAATCTGTAGGAAAGTTTTGTCGCCATAAAAAAGGGGGAGATTGTTGAGGAAAACTCCTACTAATTTTGAAGTTGACAAAACCTTCCATAATGTTTGTAATTCTGATACTTATTCTGAACCTTCTCATTTCAGGAATATATGTTCTGGAAGCTTAGAATGAAGTTTTTCAGATTTTACCAGAATTATCCATGTTCTGAGATATTTTTCAGACTCAGAAATAATTCAGACTTTATAAGTTCTTGAAGACCCACAAAAGCTAAAGTTCTGAGATTCAGAAAATTCAGAAGCAGACACGTAAGCTGAAATTTTTCAGAAGCAAATGCAGAAGTTGAAATTTTTCAGAAGCAGATGCAGAAACTGAAATTTTTCAGAAGCAGACGCAGAAGCTGTAATTTTCAAAAGCAGACGAAGACGTGGTAATTCTTCAGAAGCAAAACTCAGAACGAAGAATAACAGTTAGTGATCTGGCATGGATTTCACAGAGGAAAGTTTTGATTAGATCAATCTTAATCAAATTGATTGACAATCAAATACTAAGACAAGAATGCTTTACAACGAACAAAACTCTACTTATGGAAACCAAGATTCTGATTGTATGGGCGACCAGAATCAGCGGGATTCAGAATATATCATCTAACGGCTACTCAATCCTTATTTTACAAATCTGTCCAAGGTGAATATTGGAAGATGATCCTCTGCAAGTTGTCCAACGGCTAGTGTGGATGAAAAGAAGTATTTAAGGAGAACATGAGGAGCAAAAAAAATATAGATTCAAGAATCAACAAGTCCAAAGTCTGAGTTTACTCCAATCTGTTCTCTTGTCGTTCTGAACTTCAGATCAAGATCTTGAGGATTACTTTGTAAAGAGTGATTGTGTGAGATAGAGAGTCCTATCATACACAATAGTTCTGATACTCAGAGTCTGTAAATTCCTCTTGATTACATAGTGAAATCCAGCCGGTAGGCTGTAAGCGTGGGAGAGTGGACGTAGGCTTGCCATAAGCCGAACCACTATATATCTGTGTGTAGATTCTCTTTTCCTTATCTCTCACTTTACTTTCTGCATTTCAGAACTTCTCCCATTTGATCTAACTTGAATCTGAATTTTATTCAGACTCTTTTGTTATTCGTTTCACTTCCGCGCAAATATCTAAGATTTGTTTAGGATCACCTATTCACCCCCCTCTAGGTGACCCGTGCTAGCTATTTCATCAATAAGCAAACAACCTATACCCCACCAGGCCAATGCATACCCAAACAAGTCTAACATGCAATTCACCAGCCAACACAATCAATTCCACACAACATATTTACCTCACCTCGAACTACGTGTTAACTCTGCATATTAGAAAATCCACCATAAAACAGTAGTAGTTCAAGAATATACCATTGCCACTCAAATGCCATAACCACATACATTCAATCAATTCAATCACACTCACTTCGCATTCGTGGTCGAGCAACTTTCTCACCACCCACGCTACTGCGCCTCAAGTCCATTCTCACTGCCTGCGCCACTGCGTCTCAGGCCCAATCTCACTGCTCGCGTCACTGCGCCTCAGGCCCAATCTCACTTCCCGCATAACTACGCCTCAGGCTCAGCCCTCCGATCGATCTGGGCTTTTCTCATGCACATGCACCACCACACAAAATTCACCATTTCCTCAGTCGTATAATTCAAATTCAAATCACCACACTTTCACCAATGTCAATCTGACGCGCCATAACATTCAATTCAAGTCATGCTCTCCACATCAGCCTACCGATCCGACATTCAAATTGGCACATTCAATTAATCCATTTCACCCACAAGTGCCACAACAACTCAGTCATGTTATTCATCTCAATCAATCACTAAATTAGCTACACAATCAACACCACAATAATCTACAAAGTGAGCACAATCAATTTAACTAATCTACGTCTAATTTGATTCCTAAACCGGTACTAAATTACACCCTAAACAACTCTAAACATACCTATTATACTAAGTAGGATTTAGGAAGTCATCTACTAGGTTTTGACTCGGGAAAAGTCGGGTCGAGCCTAAAATGGCCCGAGTGAACAGTGTTAGCTTAGCACACGCACGGGCACGATGGTCGACCACGGGCTAGGCGCTCGGCATCGTGCTCGGCACGGCGCTCGACCACGCACGAGCAAATGGCCAGACGAACGAGCGGGCAAGCGGGCACGACGGGCGACGGGTAGCGGCCTAGGCTGAACGGGCGTGTGGCCTGGGCTAGACAGGCGAGGCACCAGGCTGGACAGGTGAGGCGCTGGGCACGTAGTCGAGCAACGGCCTAAGTGAGCTCGGCCACGGCTTGGGCTAATTGGCCGTCTGGCTAGCTGGCCGGCTGGGGCGGGCAAGCAGCAGCGGCGACTGCGATGGCAATGGGTAGCTACAACGGCGACGCGGCGGCGATAAGCCGAAAGGGAGGGGAAGGTCAGCCAGGGGTGGTGATGACAAGAGAGAGAGGGGGGCGGAGCTGAGGGGGCGCGAACCGATGGCAGTTGGGGTAGCACGGCGATGACTGGTGGGACGGCGGTGCCAAGCAAGCAGCCGGATGAGCTGGCCGACGGCTTGGCAGAGCTTGGCTACAGTGGACTCAGCGGAGAGCTGTTGTTTGCGTGGAGGAGAGGGAGACAACAGTCAGTCGAGGGCAGCAGCTGGCAGACGGCGTGACAGCGGCGATAATGGTTGGGTTGGAGGCGAGCTCGATCGGCATCAACTGGGGGCGAGCAGAAACAGGAGCAGAAACAAGGGCGCGGACGAAAGGGGGAAGAAGAAGAGAGAAGGAAGAAGAAAGAAGAAGAAAAGAAAGAGAAAGGAGAGAGACTTGCATAGGGAACAGGGGGGAGTGCACGTTTGCATGGGGCAGAGACGGAGAAGACGCGTGGACAGGGAGGAGAGAGAGAGAGAGGGGGGCCAAAAAGTCAATGTACTCGATCGCGATCCAACGGTCACGGTTAAAACCCAAAAATGATCCAACGGCTCGCAAAAATCCTAATTAATAATATAGAAAAAGGGCCCAAAAGAAAATAACCTAAAACATGCTACGAGGAAAGTTAATAGTCCAAATCTGCACCCGATCAAAAATTCACTTTTCCACTATTCCTGACAATATCGACGCTGGCCACAATAATATCGACACCGTCTAATTAAATTCATTCCGGAACTCTGAAAAATTCGACATCAAAGTTTGGGCTCTAAATAACGGTCAAATTCGTTCATGTGCGATTCTAGCGAAATCTCTAATTTAAAAATAATAACCCAAGAGTGATCAGTTCCGGGCGAGATTTTATTATAAATGCACTAACGAATTACATATTTTATAAATCCCAAAAATGGGCCGAAATTCGAAATATCACAACTCTTCCCCCTTACAAAAATTTCATCATCAAAATTTACAATCCAACCCTACTATTCAAACAAATGGGGGTATTAGTGTTGCATTAACTATTCGCTTTCCCATGTTGCACCTTTGGTTCCATGATGCTCCTAAATCACCTTGACTATCGAAATTGTCTTGTTCCGCAACACTCTCTCCATTCTATCCTCGATCCGTACTGGCTTTTCTACGTACGACACTCTATCGTTTACGTCTATTTCCTCATAATTCAGCACGTAGGTCAGGTCCGGTTCATACTTTCTTAACATTGACACGTGGAATACATTATGCACTTGAAACAAATTTAGCGGTAGCACGAGACGATAGGCCAAAGTGCCAATTCTCTCTAAGACCTTGAATGGGCCCATGTACCTCGGGCTCAACTTCCCTTTCTTATCAAATCGTGACAATCTTTTCATAGGTGACACTTTAAGAAAAACGTGGTGCCCTACTTCAAATTCCAAAGGCTTACATCTCCAGTCCGCATAATTCTTTTGGCGACTCTGAGTGGTCTTAAGCTTAAGCCTGTCCTGAATCACCTTGACTGTTTCAATTGATTATTGAACCAACTCGGGACTTGTGATGCTCCTCTCACCAACTTCATCCCAACAAACCGGTGTTTTGTAAGCTCTGCCATATAGTGCTTCGAATAGTGCCATTTTGATGCTCTGCTGGTAGCTATTGTTGTAGGCAAAATCAACCAAATGCAACTGTTCATTCCAACTACCTTTAAAATTCAAAACACACCCTTGCAGCATGTCTTTCAAAGTCTAAATCGTTCTTTTAGAGTGGCCATCCGTTTGGGGATGATAGGGCGTGCTAAACTGTAACTTCGTTCCTAATGCCGTATGAAAACTTTTCCAAAAGGCGGTAGTAAATTTAGGATCACGGTCTGAAGTGATTCTCATTGGCACTCCGTGTAGACGGACTATTTGTCGCACATAAATCTCGGTATACCTTTCCAAGACGAAGTCCTTTTGCACTGGCAAAAAATGTGCTGATTTTGTCAATCGGTCAACTATCGCCCAAATCGAATCATGGCCCCTTTAACTTCTCGGTAATCCCATTATAAAGTCCATCATGATGTGTTCCCATTTCCACTCGAAAATTTCCAATTGCTGCAACATTCTACCCGGCTTGCAATGTTGCGCCTTCACTTGCTGACATGTTAAACACTTGGTCATGTGCTTGGCTACATCCACTTTCATGCCGTTCCACCAATAATGTTGTCACAAGTTCCGATACAGTTCCGATACAGTTACTTACTACCCAGTCAATACTGTAATTGCTGCGTTGTGCTTCAGACAAAGTCTCTTCCCTCACTTCCGTATCACTAGATACACATAACCATCTATGGAACTTTAGAATCCCATCCTCGGATACTTGAAAATTCGATTTCCTTTTTGTGACCTCCATACCCAAAATTTTCTAAATCTCCGCGTCCATCAATTGTAAAGCCTTAATCTTAGTTTGGATTTCCGGTTCAATCCTTAATGTTGCAAGCAAACTCAAGACATGACTCACTTCAAACTTAAACTCCGAATCCCGAACTCCCTCCAATAGAGTCCGTTTCTTGACCATCATATACGCGATACTTGATTTTTAGCTCAGTACATCTGCTACTTTATTAACTTTTTCAGGGTGATATATAATATCGCAGTCATAGTCTTTAAGGAGTTGCATCCAACGACAGTGTCTCATGTTCAATTCCTTTTGGGAGAACAAGTACCTTAAACTTTGTTGGTCCGAATAAATCTGAAATTTCTCCTAGATCTCCAAATTTTTAGAGCGAAAATAATTGCGACTAACTCCAAGTCATACGTCGGATAATTCTGCTCATGTGGTCTCAATTGTCGCGATGTGTATGCCAGTACTATTCCGTGTTGGATTAGCACACATCCCAATCCTCTTAAAGATGCGTCACTGTAAATCTCATATCCTCTCGGACCTGATAGGATTGTCAATACTGGCGCGGTCGTCAACCTCTGTTTTAATTCTTGGATGCTCCTTTCGCACTTATCCGACCATTCAAACCTCGTCTCCTTCTTTAATAACTGCGTCAACGGTGTCGCTAATACCGAAAACCTTTCCACGAAGCGTCTATAATAACCAGCTAGACCCAAGAAGCTCCGAACCTCGATTACTATTGTCGATCTCGGCCAATTCATAACGGCTTTAATCTTCGTCAGGTCCATCGCAATTCCTTCTCTAGATACTACTTTTCTTAAGAATACCACTCGATGAAGCCAGAATTCGTACTTACTGAACTTAGCGTAGAGTGCATGTTTCCTTAAGGTCCGTAGAACCTTTTCCAAATATACCTCATGCTCGGCGGAACTCTTCGAATACGCCAAATATCATCTATGAACACTATTACAAATTGATCCAAAAACCCCTTGAATACTCGATTCATTAAATCCATAAAGACTGCAGGGACGTTCGTCAGTCCAAATGGCATCACCGTAAATTCATAGTGTCCATACCTCGTCCTAAATACCGACTTCAACACGTCTCCCTTCTCGATCCTCAATTAGTGATAGCCAGTCCGCAAATCGATCTTAGAAAATACTGACGCTCCCTCTAACTGATCAAACAAGTCATCAATCCTTGGCAACGGTTACTTATTCTTAATGGTCACCTGGTTCAGTTGTTTGTATTCAATATATAACCTTAATGATCTATCTTTTTTCCTCGCGAATAACACCAACGCTCCCCATGGAGACGCATTCGGGCGAATGAAGCCTTTATCCAATAATTCTTGCATTTGGACTTTCAATTCCTTCAATTTCTATAAGGTGCTTTTGAGATCGATTCCGTCCGTAGGGCTAGCTTAATCACGAACTCCATTTCTCTATTAGGTGGCAGTCCTGGCAATTCCTGAGGAAAGACATCGGGAAAATTGCACACCACGGCTATGTCTTCTAGTCTTGGCTTTCCAGCCGTTAAATCAACTACATTTGCCAAGAATTCTAGGCACCCTTTATCTAGCAGCTTTGTTACCTCAGGCGATGAAATCCAAGGAATCGAGATTCCTCCTCGGTTTCCTACAAACTCGAGTCTAGGATGTCTAACCGGATTGAATTGGATCATCCTGCTACTACAGTCCATAACATCTCTCTGTTTGACTAGCCAGTCCATACTGACAATCACAATAAAGTCATGCATAGATAAAATCGCCAAATCTATTCTTCCTTCCCTATCGCCAATCACTATCTTATAATCGGGGCATCCAAACACAATCAGCACTTTATCATTCAGTGGAGTAGTCACACGTAGCATAACGTCAACGGTTTTGGCTCAATTCCAGATAATTTAACAAACTGCTCAGATATAAATGAATGCGATGCCCCCGGATCAAATAAGGCATGTGCAGCATGATCACCAAGAGAGACCGTACTTGTGACCACGCCAGGCGCATCCTCAGCTTCCCTCCATGCCATTGCATACACCCGTCCTTGGGCCGGCGGCTTATTCTGATTGGCCGGTTGGATGGCTCCAATTTGATTTCCTTTCTAGGGCGGCGGTGGCAATAGTACAGGTGACCTGACCTGCCTGTTGTTAAGACAGTCCCTCATCCGGTGGCCCCTTCCACCACATGTAAAACATGCTCCACCCCTATTTGGGCAAGGTCCATTCTCGTATCTTTCTCCACACAGCCTACACAGGGTGTTCTAGAAACGATTTGGCTTCCCGATAAACCTCCGAGCGGGAGGGACGAGACAACTATTTCCCCCCATGGGTCTTTTCCTAAATTGACGATTATCCCTAGCTGGGGCATACCGCGATCCAGAAGCGACAACCCGATCCATTTGATCTCACTCAATTGCCTAGGCCCTCTCATAGATCTCATGATAGCCTCTCAAGTTTAATGAGATCATCTGACTGCGAAGATCCGGCTTCAGCCCATCCCGGAATCTCCTAGCTTTGTCCGTTGGGTCCTCCACCATTTTGGGGGCAAATTTGGACAATCTCGCAAACTCGGCTTCATATTGATCCACCGACGTCTAACCTTGACGAAGTCTCATAAATTTCGTCAGTTTCTGCTCTCGGGCGCTTTTCGAGAAGTACTTGCCATTGAAGGTCTCAGTGAAGATGGTCCAATTTGGAGAAATACCAATGGAGAATACTTGACCTCTGGTGGCCCTCCACCAATCACTTGCATTGCTTTGAAGCTGGTAGACTACTAGTGTTACCTTCTTTTCCTTGGTGCACCCCCGCACCTTAGAAGTTTTTTCTAGCTCTTCCACCTATCTTGGGGCAGCCTCAGCATCTCCTCTCCCATCAAACTTCAGGGGCATCAACCTCAGAAACCGTTCTACTAGCTTAGACATTGGCATGATCACACTTGCTCGCATTGGACCAGGATTTTCACAATCGCATTATTCCCTTGGCCTCTATTATTTCCAATAATCTCGCTAGTAGCTGCAACGACGACATTAGCACTTCTTTTCCCCGTCTATCTACCCAATAATATTCCCACTTCTTCGAGCGCTCTCTAGATTTCATCCACCCTAAGATCCTCTATAATTCCAGCTAATGGGGCTACGTGACCTCGACCTCTACCTCAATCTCGACTGCTCATCTTCCTAATTCTCACAAAGGCTCACCTGTTATAATTCCATGCCATCGTAGCTGCCCGCTGCGACGTTGGCAACAGCAGCAGGCAGCTACGACAGCGACGCGATGGCGATGAACCAAAGGAGAGAGGAAGGTCAGCCGGGGGTGGTGATGGCGAGAGAGAGGGGGGGTTGGGGCTGAGGAGGTACGAATCGACAGTGGTCGAGGTGGCACGGCAGCAATTGGTGGGGCAGTGGTGCCAAGCGAGTGGGCGGATGAACTGGCCGGTAGCTCAGTGAGTTGCTGCTCGCGAGGAGGAGAGTAAGAGAACAGTCGGTCGGGGGGGTGGTTGGCGGACAATGCGACAGCGGTTGGGTGACGGCAATAACGGTGGCTAGGCTGGAGGCAAGCTCATTCGGCATTGACTGGGGGCAAGAAGAAGCAGGATCAGAAACAAGGGCGCGGGCAAAAGGAGGAAGAAGAAGATAGAAGAAAGAAGAAGAAAAGGAAGAGAGAAGAGAGAGACTTGCGTAGGGAACAGAGGGGAGTGGACATCTGCATGGGGCAGATACGGAGGGGACGCGCGGGCAGGGAGGAGAGAGAAAGAGAGGGGCCAAAAGTCAACGTACTCGATTGCAATCCAACGGTCACGATTCAAACCCAAAAACGATCCAACGGCCCGCAAAAATCCTAATTAATAATATATAAAAAGGCCTCAAAAGAAAATAACTCAAAACACACTATGAGAAAAGTCTACTAGTCCAAATCCGCATCCGGTCAAAAATTCACTTTTCCACTATTTCTGGCAATATTGACGCTGGCCACAATAATATCAGCATCGTCCAATTAAATTCATCCCAGAACTTCGAGAAATTCGACACCAAAGTTTGGGTTCTAAATAACGGTTAAATTTGATTGAATGCGATTCTAGCGAAATCTCTAATTTAAAAATAATAACCCAAGAGTGATCAGTTCCGGTGAGATTTTATTATAAGCGCATTGAAAAATTACACGTTTTCTAAATCCCAAAAATAGGCTGAAATTCGGAATGTTACAACTCTTCCTCCCTTACAAAAATTTCATCATCGAAATTTACAATCCAACCTACTATTCAAACAAATGGGGGTATTGGCGTCGAATTAACTCTTCGCTTTCCCATGTCGTACCTTCGGTTCCATGGTACTCCTAAATCACCTTGACTATCGGAATTATCTTGTTCTGCAACACTCTCTCCATTCTGTCCTCGATCCGTACTGGCTTTTCTACGTACGATACTCTATCGTCTACGTCTATTTCCTCATAATTCAGCACATGGATCAGGTCCGGTTCATACTTTCTTAACATTGACACGTGGAATACATTATGCACTTGAAACAAATTTGGCGGTAGCACGAGACGATAGGCCAAAGTGCCAATTCTCTCTACGACCTTGAATGGGCTCATATACCTCGGGCTCAACTTCCCTTTCTTATCAAATCGTGACAATCCTTTCATAGGCAACACTTTGAGAAAAACGTGGTCCCCTACTTGAAATTCTAAAGGCCTACATCTCCAGTCCGCATAATTTTTTTGGCGACTCTAAGCGATCTTAAGCTTAAGCCTGTCCCGAATCACCTTGACTATTTCGATTGATTGTTGAACTAACTCGGGACCTGTGATGCTCCTCTCACCAACTTCATCCCAACAAACCGGTGTTCTGCAAGCTCTGTCATATAGTGCTTCGAATGGTGTCATTCTGATACTCTGCTGGTAGCTATTGTTGTAGGTAAATTCAACCAAATGCAACTGTTCCTCTCAACTACCTTTAAAATCCAAAACACACGCTCGTAGCATTTCTTTCAAAGTTTAAATCGTTACTTCAGACTAGCCATCCATTTGGGGATGATAGACCGTGCTAAACCGTAACTTCGTTTCTAATGCCGTATGAAGACTTTTCTAAAATGCTGCAGTAAATTTAGGGTTACGGTATGAAGTGATTGTCACTAGCATTCCGTGCAGACGGACTATTTGTCGCACGTAAATCTTGGCATACCTTTCCAAGGCAAAATCCTTTCGCATTGGCCTAAAATGTGCTGATTTTGTCAATCGGTCAACTACCACCCAAATTGAATCATGACCCTTTTGACTTCTCGGTAATTCCATTACAAAATCCATCGTGATGTGTTTCCATTTTCACTCGGGAATTTCTCATGGTTGCAACATTTCATCCGGCTTGCAATGTTGTGCCTTCATTTGCTGACATGTTAAACACTTGGCCACGTGCTTGGCTACATCCATTTTCATGTCGTTTCATTAATAATGTTGTTGCAAGTTCTGATACATTTTCGTACTACCCCCGGTGAATACTGTAATTGCTGCAGTATGCTTTAGACAAAATCTCTTCCCTCAGTTTTGTATGACTAGGTAAACATAACCGTCCATAGAACTTCAGAATCCTATCCTCGGAAACCTGAAAATCCGATTTCCTTTTTGTGACCTCCATACCCAAAATCTTCTGAATCTTCGGGTCTGTCGATTGTAAAACCTTAATCTTAGTCTAGATTTCTGGTTCAATCCTTAATGTTGCAAGCAGACTCGAGACATAGCCACTTCAAACTTAAACTCCGAATCCCGAACTCCCTCCAACAGAGTCCATTTCTTGACCATCATATGCGCAATGCTTAATTTCTGGCTCAATGCATCTGCTACTTTATTAGCTTTTCCAGGGTGATGCATAATATTGCAATCATAGTCTTTAAGGAGTTCCATCCATCGACGCTGTCTCATTTTCAGTTCTTTTTAGGAGAACAAGTACCTTAGACTTTGATGGTCCAAATAAATCTTAAATTTCTTCGCACATAGGTAGTGTCTCTCAATTTTAAGAGCGAAAATAATCGCGACTAACTCCAAGTCATGCGTTGGATAATTCTGATCATTTTGGCCTTAATTGTCACGATGCGTATGCCACTACTCTTCCCTGTTGCATTAGTATGCATCCCAATCCTCTTAACGACGCGTCACTGTAAATCTCATATCCTCCTAGACCTGATGGGATCGTCAACACTGGTGCAGTCGTCAACTTTTATTTTGATTCTTGGAAGCTCGTTTCGTACTTATCCGACAATTCAAACCTCATCTCCTTCTTTAATAACCGTGTCAACAGCATTGCTAATGCCGAAAACCTTTCCACGAAGCGTCTATAATAACCTACTAGACACAAGAAGCTTCGAACCTCGGTTACTGTTGTCGGTCTCGGCCAATTCTTGACGGCTTCAATCTTCGTCGGGTCCACCGCAATTCCTTCTCTGGATACTACATGTCTTAACAATGCCACTCAATGAAGCCATAATTCGTACTTACGGAACTTAGTGTAGAGTGCATGGTCCCTCAAGGTCCGTAGAACCTTTTCCAAATGTACCTCATGCTTGGCAGAACTCTTCGAATATGCCAGAATATCATCTATGAACACCATCACAAATTGATCCAAAAACTCCTTGAATACCCGATTCATTAAATCTACAAAGGCTGCAGGAGTGTTCGTCGATCCAAACGGCATCATCGTAAACTCATAGTATCCATACCTCGTCCTAAACGCCAACTTCGGCACGTCTTCCTTCTCGATCCTCAATTGGTGATAGCTAGTCCTCAAATTGATCTTAGAAAACACTGACGCTTCTTGTCGTTGATCAAACAAGTCATCAATCCTTAGCAATGGGTACTTATTCTTAATGGTCACCTGGTTCAGTTGTTTGTAGTCAATGCACAACCTCAGTGATCTATCCTTTTTCCTCATGAATAATATTAGCACTCCCTATAGAGACGCACTCAAGCAAATAAAGCCTTTATCCAATAATTCTTGCATTTGGACTTTCAATTCCTTCAATTCCTATAAGGTGCTTTCGAGATCGATTTCATCCGTGGGGCTAACTCAATCACGAACTCTACTTCTCTATCAGGTGGCAGTCCTGGTAATTCCCGAGAAAAGACATCGGGAAAATTACATACCGTAACTATGTCTTCTAGCCTAGGCTCTCCAGCCGTTAAATCAACTATATTTGCCAGGAATCCTTGGCACCCTTCATCTAGCAGCTTTGTTACCTTCAGCGACGAAATCCAAGGGATCGAGATTCCTCCTTGGTTTCCTACAAACTCGAATATAGGATGTCTAACCGCATTGAATTGGATCATCCTGCTACTACAGTCCATAACAGCTCTCCGTTTGACTAGCCAGTCTATACTGACAATCATATCAAAGTCATGCATAGATAAAACTGCCAAATCTATTTTTCCTTCCTTATTGCCAATCTCTATCTTACAATTGGGACATCCAAACACAATTGGCACTTTATCATTCAACGGAGTAGTCCCTCATCTGATTGGTCGATTGGATGGCTCCAATTTGATTCCATTCCGGGGCGACAGTGGCAGTAGTACAGGTGACCTGGCCTGCCTGTTGTTAGGACAGTCCCTCATCTAGTGGCCCCTTCTACCACATGTAAAATATGCTCCGCCCCTATTTAGGCAAGGTCTATTCCCGTGTCTTCTTCCACACAGCCTACACGAGAAGTTCTGGTAACGATTTGGCTTCCCAATAAACCTCCGAGTGGGAGGGACGAAACGATTATATCCCACCTTAAGCCTTTTCCCATATTGACGATTGTCCCTAGTCGGGGCATACTGCGATTCAGAAACGGCAGCCCAATTCATTTGATCTCGCTCAATTGCCTAGGCCCTCTCATAAATCTCATGATAACCTCTCAAGTTTAATGAGATCATCTGACCACGAAGATCCGGCTTCAGCCCATCTCAGAACCTTCTAATTTTGTCCGTTAAGTCCTCCACCATTCTGGGGGCAAATTTGGACAATCTTGTAAACTCGGCTTTATATTGATCCACTAACATCTGACCTTGACGAAATCTCATAAATCCCATCAGTTTCTACTCTCGAGCTCTTTCCGAGAAGTACTTGCCACTAAAGATCTTAGTGAAGATAGTCCAATTCGGAGCAGTATCAATGGAGAATACTTGACCTCTAGTGGCCCTCCATTAATCACTTGCATTACTCTGAAACTGGTAAACTGCTAGTGTTACCTTCTCTTCCGCGGTGCACCCCGGCACCTCAAAAGCCTTTTCTAGCTCTTCCACCCATCTTGGGGCAACCTGAGCATCGCCTCTCCCATCAAACTTTGGGGGCTTCAATCTCAGAAACTATTCTACTAGCTTAAACATTAGCCTGATCACATTTACTCGCACTTGGTCAGGATTTTCACCAATCACATTATTCCCCTGGTCTCCATTATTCCCAATAATCTCGCTAGCAGCTGCAGCAGCGACATTAGCACTTCCTTTCCCCGTCTCTCTACCCAATAATATTCCCGCTTCTTCGAGCGCTCTCCATATTTCATCTACCCTAGGATCCTTCATAATTCTAGCTAACGGGGCTATGCAATCTCGACCTCAACCTCTACCTTGATCTCGACTGCTCATCTTCCTAATTCTCACAAAGGCTCACTTGTTATAATTCCACGCAGGAATTGGAAACCTAGGCCAACTACACCAGTTTAAAGCCTTAGACAATAAATTACAACAATAATTTACTAAGCAAACAGCCAATCACATACATTGATCAATCTCAGCCAACATGATTCGTGCACTTACCTCAAGTCCTAACACTCCTGCACTTCACATATTAATGCATAAACTCAATCAACAACCACAATCACATAATCTGGGGTACGCATGGCACACAAGTCTCCCTAACTGGCTACCTCAAAGTTATCGCTCCTTATCACTTCAGGTTTCGACCAACTTCGATCGAGTTAACCTTGCTTTGATATCAAACCAACCGTGGTATCATGCCTCGAACCCCGATGGGCTCATAACACCCCTCCGAAGGTCGTATTGATCGCGACGTCCGAGGACGCGTTGCCGACCCCAAACGAAACACCCAAAGTCATGTGCAGGCGGAAGCGAAATTTAAGCATCCCAAACAAAAAAATAATGACAACAGGGTAGAACAAACGCAAATCAATAAACATATAACATTAGCTTGAAATTCCAAGTATTCATACATTAGGCCTCTAGGGTTAAAATCCACCGTCATCATAAAAAAGGAATAGGTGGCTAGGGAGACAACTTACTGCACAAAAAGAAGGGACTCTACCAAAAAAGCTTGCAAGCCTAACTCCTAAATATCCCTACGGTGCCCAATCCGAATCAGACTCTGAAGGTTTTGACTCCATGTCCGAGTCGATCTCGATCGGCTCCTCCCTATGCTTGGATATTATAGGCTCCTCCTCGGGCTTGGGCTCGAGCTCTGATTCCTCTTCAAGCTCGGGATCTGCAGGGGCCATATGTTCGGGGTCGGGCTCCGGAACGAGTGCTGGTTCTAGACTAGGGTTCTTCGGTGGACTGTTGGGATCCGATGCCACGCCATCGGGAGTAAACTTGTCCCAGGGCTCCCAATTTACTGCACCCTCATTAGCATGCTGCAACCCCTCAAAACCCTGGATTGGCCCAAAGTTTACCAACACGACCTATGGGGCCAAGCCAAATAGGTATGGCGTTCCAGCTCCTCTAGTCCCACGTCTAGCCAAACAGTGGTATGATGCCTAATGTACATCTCATCAAGGTTCAATCCCAGATACTTGGTCTCCTCATGCACCGTATGCATGGGAACCCTAAAACGTCTAAGTGGCAACATGCTTAAGGTCGGTGATTTGAAAATATTTGCATTACAGCAATGAGAATGAATCTCAATAAGCAAATAACCTATACCCTGCCTAAGCCATTGCATACCTAGAAAAGTCTAACATGCAATTCCTCAGCCAACACAATCAGTTCCATACAACATACTTACCTCGCCTCGAACTACGTGTCACCTCTGCATAATAGAAAATCCACCATAAAGGAGTAGTAGATCAAGAATATAATATCACCACTCAAACGCCATAACCACGTACATTCAATCAATTCAATCATATTCAACTCGCATTCGTGATCAAGCAACTTTCTCCTGACCCGCGCCACTGCGCCTCAAGTCCATTCTCACTGCCCGCGTCACTACACTTTAGGCCCAATCTCATTGCCCACACCACTGCGCTTCAGGCCCAATCTCACTTCCCACATAACTGCGCCTTAGGCTCAGCCCTCTGATCGATCCGGGCTTTTCTCATGCACATGCACCACCACACAAAATTCACCATTTCCTCAGTCGTATAATTCAAATTCAAATCACCACACTTTCACCATTGTTAATCTGACGCGCCATAACACTCAATTCAAGTCATGCTCTCCACATCAGCCTACCGATTCGACATTCAAGTTGGCACATTCAATTAATCCATTTCACCCACAAGCGCCACGACAACTCAATCATGTTATTCATCTCATTCAATCACTAAATTAGCCACACAATCACCACCACAATAATCTACAAATTAAGCACAATCAATTTAACTAATCCACGCGTAATTTAATTCCTAAACCGATACTAAATTACACCCTAAACAACTCTAAACATACCCATTATAGTAAGTAAGGTTTAGGAAGCCACTTACTAGATTTTGGCCTGGGAAAAGTCAGCTCGGGCCTAAAATGGCCCAGGTGAATAGTGCTGGCTTGGCATACGCACGGGCACGGCGGTTGGCAACGGGCTGGCACTCAGCACGGCCCTCGGCCACGTATGGGCAAATAGCCGAGCGAGCGAGCAGTCGAGCTGGCTTGGCAGGCAACGGCTGGGCGAGCAAGGCATCGGGCTAGATGGGTGAGGCGCCGAGCATGCGGTTGGGCAGCGACCAGGGCAAGCTCAGTCATGGCCTAGGCTGGCCTGGGCTGCTCGGCCAAGGCCTCGGCTAGTTGGCCGACTGGCTGGCTAGTCGATCGGGGCGGGTGAGCAACGGCGGCGATGACGGCGGCGATGGCAGCGAGCAGCTGTGATGGCGACACGATGATGACGAGTTGAAGGGGAGTGGAAGGTCAGCCGGTGGTGGTGATGGCGAGAGAGAGAGAGGACTGGGGCTGAGGGGGCACGAATCGGTGGCAATTGGCGCGGCATGGTAGCAATTAGTAGGGCGGTGGTGCCAGGCGAGCGGCCGAACGAGCTAGCCTGCGGTTCGGCGGAGCTTGGCTGCGGCGAGCTGCTACTCGTGCAGAGGAGAGGGAGAGAACAGTCAGTTGGGGGCGGCGATTGGCGGATGGGGTGATGGTGGTCAGTCTACGGCAGCGATGGTGGCTGGGCTGGAAGCAAGCTTGGTCGGCGTCGGCTGGGGGCGAGAAGAAGTAGGAGTAGAAACATGGGCACGGGCGAAAGCGGGAAGAAGAAGAGAGAAGGAAGAAGAAAGAAGAAGAAAAGGAAGAGAGAGAAAAGAGACTTGCATAGGGAACAGGGGGAGTAGACGTCTGTATGGGGTAAAGACGGAGGGGATGCGCAGGCAGGGAGAAGAGAGAGAAAGAGGGGCCAAAAGTTAATGTACTCGATCGCGATCTAACGGTTACGGTTCAAACCCAAAAACGATCCAATGGCCCGCAAAAATCCTAATTAATAATATAGAAAAAGAGCCCAAAAGAAAGTAATCCAAAACACACTACGAAGGAAGTCTGCTAGTTCAAATCTGCATCCGGTCAAAAATTCACTTTTTCACTATTCTTGGCAATATCGACGTTGGCCACAATAATATCGATACCGTTCAATTAGATTTATCCCAGAACTCTGAGAAATTCGACACCAAAGTTTAGGCTCTAAATTATGGTCAAATTCAATCAAGTACAATTCTAGCGAAATCTCTAATTTAAAAATAATAACCCAACAGTGATCAGTTCCGGGCGAGATTTTATTGTAAGCGCATTGATGAATTACATGTTTTATTAATCCCAAAAATAAGCCGAAATTCAGAACGTCACAACTCTTCTCCCCTTACAAAAATTTCATCATTGAAATTTACAATCCAACCCTACTATTTAAACAAATTGGGATATTGGTGTCGTATCAACTCTTCTCTTTCCCATGTCACACCTTCGGTTCCATGGTGCTCCCAAATCACCTTGACCATCAGAACTGTCTTGTTCCACAAGACTCTCTCCATTCTGTCCTTAATTCGTACTGGCTTTTCTACGTACAATACTCTATCGTCCACTTATATTTCCTCGTAATTCGGTACGTGGGTCGGGTCTGGTTCATACTTTTTTAACATTGACACGTGGAATACATTATACACTTGAGACAAATTTGGCGATAGCGCGAGACGATAGGGCAAGGTGCCAATTGTCTCTAAGACCTCAAATGGGCCCACGTACCTCAGGCTCTACTTCTCTTTCTTACCAAATCGTGACAATTCTCTCATAGGTGACATTTTGAGGAAAACGTGGTCCTCTACTTGAAATTTCAAAGGCCTACGTCTCCGGTCCGCATAATTCGTTTGGCAGCTCTGAGCGGTCTTAAGCCTGTCCCGAATTACCTTGACTCTTTCGATTGACTGCTAAACCAACTCGGGACTCGTGATGCTCCTCTCACCAACTTTATCCCAACAAACCGGTGTTCTGCAAGCTCTGCCATATATTGCTTCGAATGGTGCCATCATGATACTCTGCCGGTAGCTATTGTTCTAGGAAAATTCAACCAAATGCAACTATTCCTCCAAACTACCTTTAAAATCCAAAACAAACACTCACAGTATGTCTTCCAAAGTCTGAATCATCCTTTTAGACTGGCCATATGTTTGGGGATGATAGGCCGTGCTAAATTGTAACTTCGTTTCTAATGCCGTATGAAGACTTTTTCAAAAGGCGGTAGTAAATTTAGGATCACGGTCTGAAGTGATTGTCACTGGCATTTCGTGCAAACGGACTATTTGTCGCATGTAAATCTCGACATACCTTTTCAAGGCGAAGTCCTTTTGCACTAGCAGAAAATGTGATGATGTCAATCAGTTAACTACTACCCAAATCGAATCATGACCCCTTTGACTTCTTGGTAATCCCATTATAAAGTCCATCGTGATGTGTTTCCATTTTTGCTCAGGAATTTCCAATGGCTGTAATATTTTACCCGGCTTGTAATGTTGCGCCTGCACTTGCGGACATGTTAAACACTTGGCCACGTGCTTGGTTACATCTACTTTCATGCCGTTCCATCAATAATGTTGTTACAAGTTCTAATATATTTTCGTACTACCCTGGTGAATACTGTAATTGCTGCGGTGTGCTTCAGACAAAATCTCTTCCCTTAGCTCTGTATCATTGGGTACACATAACCGTCCATAGAACTTCAGAATCCCATCCTCGGATACTTGAAAATCCGATTTACTTTTTGTGACCTCGATACCCAAAATATTCTGAATCTCCGGATCCATCGATTGTAAAGCCTTAATCTTAGTTTAGATTTCCGGTTCAATCCTCAATGTTGCACACAGACTTCAGACATGGCTCACTTCAAACTTAAACTCCGAATCCCAAACTCCCTCCAACAGAGTCCATTCCTTGACCATTATATATGCAATGCTCGATTTCTGGCTTAATGCATCTGCTACTTTATTAGCTTTTCCAGGGTGATACATAATATCGCAATCATAGTCCTTAAGGAGTTCCATCAACGACTCTGTCTCATGTTCAGTTCCTTTTGGAAGAACAAGTACTCTAAACTTTGATGGTCCGAATAAAACTGAAATTTCTCCCCACACAGGTAGTGTCTCTAAATTTTAAGAGCGCAAATAATCGCGGCTAACTCCAAATCATGTGTCGGATAATTCTGCTCATGTGGCCTCAATTGTCGCGATGCGTATGCTACTACTCTTTCATGTTGCATTAGCACGCATCTCAATTCTCTTAACGACGCGTCATTATAAATCTCATATCCTCCCAGACCTGATGGGATCGTCAACATTGGTACGGTCATCAACCTCTGTTTTAATTCTTGGAAGCTCCTTTCGCACTTATCCGACCATTCAAACCTCGTCTCCTTCTTTAATAATAGAGTCAACAGTGTCACTAATGCCAAAAACCTTTCCACAAAGCGCTATAATAACTTGCTAGACCCAAGAAGCTTTGAACCTCGATTACTATTGTCAGTCTCGGCCAATTCGTGATGGCTTCAATCTTCGTCGGGTCCACCATAATTCCTTCTCTAGATATTACATGTCCAAAGAACACCACTCGATGAAGCCAGAATTCGTACTTACTGAACTTAGCGTAGAGTGCATGTTCCCTCAAGGTTCGTAGAACTTTTCTAAATATACCTTATGCTCGGCGGAACTCTTTGAATACGCCAGAATATCGTCTATGAACACCATCACAAACTGATCCAAAAACTCCTTGAATACCCGATTCATTAAATCCATAAAGGCTGTAGGGGCGTTCGTTAGTCCAAACGGCATCACCATAAACTCATAGTGTACATACCTCGTCCTAAACGTCGATTTCAACACGTTTTCCTTCTCGATCCTCAATTGGTGATAGCCAATTCTCAAATCAATTTTAGAAAACACTAACGCTCCTTGTCACTAATCAAACAAGTCATCAATCCTTGGCAACAAGTACTTATTCTTAATGGTCACCTGGTTTAGTTATCTATAGTCAATGCACAACCTCAATGATCTATCTTTTCACCTCACGAATAACACTGGCGCTCCTCATGAAGACGCACTCGGGCGAATAAAGCCTTTATCCAATAATTCTTGCATTTGGACTTCCATTTCCTTCAATTCCTCTAAGGTGCTTTCGAGATCGGTTCCGTCCGTGAGGCTAACTCAATCACGAACTCCACTTTTCTATCAGGTGGCAGTCCCAACAATTCCTAAGAAAAGACATCGGAAAAATTGCATATCATGGCTATGTCTTCTAGCCTCGGCTCTCCAGCCGTTGAATCAACTATATTTGCCAAGAATCCTTAACACCCTTCATCTAGCAGCTTTGTTACGTCGAGTGACGAAATCCAAGGGTTTGAGGTTCCTCCTCGGTTTCTCACAAACTTGAATTTAGGATGTCCAACCGGATTGAATTGGATCATCCTGCTACTACAATCCATAACAACTCTCTATTTGACTAGCCAGTCCATACTTACAATAACATCAAAGTCATGCATAGATAAAACTGCCAAATCTATTCTTCCTTCCCTATCGCCAATCACTATCTTACAATCGGGACATCCAAACGCGATTATCACTTTATCATTCAGCGGAGTAGTCACGTTTAGCATAACGTCAAGCAGTTTTGGCTCAATCCTAAATAATTTAACGAACTGCTTAGATATAAATGAATGCGATGCCCCCGGATCAAATAAGACATATGCAGCATGATCACAGAGAGAGACCGTACCTGTGACCATGCCATGCGTATCCTTAGCTTCCCTCCTTGCCATTGCATATACCCGTCCTTGGGCCGGTGGCCTATTCTGATTGGGCGGCTGGATTGCTCCAATTTGATTTCCATTTCGGGGCGGCGGTGGTAGTAGTATAGGCGACCTGGCCTACCTGTTATTAGGACAGTCCCTTATCTAGTGGCCCTTTCTACCATATATAAAGCATGCTCCACCCCTATTTGAGCAAGGTCCATTCTCATGTCTTTCTCTACACAGCCTACATGGGGTGTTTTAGAAATGATTTGGCTTCCCAATAAACCTCCGAGCGGGAGGGACGAGACGACTATTTCCCCCTATGGGTCTTTTCCCAAATTGACGATTGTCCCTAGCTGGGACATATCGCGATCTAGAAGCGACAGCCCGATCCATTTGATCTCACTCAATTGCCTAGGCCCTCTTATAGATCTCATGATAGCCTCTCAACTCTAACGAGATTATTGGACTGCGAAGGTCCGGCTTCAGTCCATCCCGGAACCTCCTAACTTTGTCCGTTGGGTCTTCCACCATTCTAGGGGCAAATTTGGACAATCTCGCAAACTCGGTTTCATACTGATCCACTAACGTATAACCTTGACGAAGTTTCATAAATCCCATCAATGTCTGCCCTCGGGCGCTTTCCAAGAAGTACTTGCCACTGAAGATCTCAGTGAAGATGGTCCAATTCAGAGCAGTACTAGTAGGGAATACTTGACCTCTGGTGGCTCTCCACCAATCACTTGCATTACTCTGAAGCTAGTAGACTGCTAGTGTTACCTTCTCTTTCTCGGTACACTCCGGCACCTCAAAAGCCTTTTCTAGCTCTTCCACCCATCTTGGAGCAGCCTCAGCATCGCCTCTCCCATCAAACTTCGGGGGCTTCAACCTCAGAAACTATTCTACTAGCTTAGACATTGGCCTGATCACATTTACTCGCACTTGACCAGGATTTTCACCAATCACATTATTCCCCTAGCCTCCATTAATCCCAATAATCTCGCTGGCAGCTGCAGCGGCGACATTAGCACTTCTTTTCCCCGTCTCTCTACCCAATAATATTCTCGCTTCTTCGAGGGCTCTCCAGATTTCATCCACCCTAGGATCCTCCATAATTCTAGCTAACGGGGCTACGCAATCTCGACCTCGACCTCTACCTCGATCTCGACTACTCATCTTCCTAATTCTCACAAAGGCTCACCTGCTATAATTCCACGCACGAATTGAAAACCTGGGCCAACTACACTAGTTTAAATCCCTAGACAATAAATTACAATAATAATTTACTAAGCAGGCAGCCAATAACATACACCGATCAATCTCAGCCAACATGATTCGTGCACTTACCTCAAGTCCTGACGCTCCTGCACTTTACATATTAATGCATAAACTCAATCAACAACCACAATCATATAATCCGGGGTACACATGGCACACAAGTCTCCCTAACTAGCTACCCCAAAATTATCGCTTCTTATCACTCCAGGTTTCGACGAACTTGGATTGAGCTAACCTTGCTCTGATACCAAATCAACCAGGGTGTCATGCCCCGGACCTCGACGAGCTCATTACACCCCTCCGAAGGTCGTATTAATCGCAACGTCCGAGAACGCGACGCCGACTCCAAACGAAACACCCAAAGTCGTACGCCGGCGGAAGCGAAATTTAAATATCCCAAACAAAAAAATAATCACAACGGAGTAGAACAAACGCGAATCAATAAACACATAATATTAGTTTGAAACTCCAAATATTCATACATTAGACCTCTAGGGTTAAAATCCAACATCGTCATCAAAAAGGAACAAGTGACCGGGTAGACTACTAACTGCACAAAAAAAAGGGACTCTACCAAAAAGGCTTGTAGGCCCAACTCCTAAACATCCTTTCGGCGCCCAATCCAAATCGAACCCTGAAGGTTCTGACTCCGTGTCCGAGTTGATCTCGATCGACTCCTCCTCATGCTCGGACACCTATATGCTCCTCCTCAGGCTCGGGCTTGGGCTTGAGCTCGGATTCCTCTTTAAGCTCGGGGTTTGTAGGGGCCATAAGTTCGGGTTCGAGCTTCGGAACAAGTGTTGGTTCTGAACCAGGGTTCTCCGGTGGACTATTGGGATCCGACACCTTGCCATCAGGAGTAAACTTGTCTGAGGGCTTTCAATTTACCGCACCCTCGTTAGCATGCTGTAATCCCTCAAAATCTTAGATTGGCACAAAGTTTACCAACCCAACCCTATGGGACCAAGCCAAATAGGTATGGGGTTCCAGCTCCTCCAGTCCCACGTCTACCTAAACAGTGGTACGATGCCTAATGTACGTCTCATCTGGGTTCAGTCCAGGATACTCAGTCTCCTCCTGCACCGTATGCATGGGAACCCCAAAATGCCTAGGTGGCGACATGTTCAAGATCGGGGATCTGAAAATGTTTGTACTACAACAATGAGAATGAATCTCAATAAGCAAACAACTTATACCCTACCTAGGCCAATACGTACCCAGACAAGTCTAACATGCAATTCACCAGCCAACACAATCAACTCCACACAACATACTTACCTCGCCTCGAACTATGTGCCAACTTTGCATATTAAAAAATCCACCATAAAGCAGTAGTAGTTCAAGAATATAACATCGCCACTCAAACGCCGTAACCTCGTACATTCAATCATTTCAATCACACTTAATTCGCATTCAATCAATTCAATCACACTTAATCACACTCAATTCGCAATGCAAGGCTTGACGAACGTTTACATGAACAAAATTGTCGAGATTTACCATGGTTTCGACAATGCAAAGACAGTAGTCGATGTTGGCGGTGGTGTTAGGGCAACCCTTAGGATTATAGTGTCCAAACACCCATACATACAGGGTATCAACTTTGATCTACCTCATGTTGTTAAAGAGGCAACTTCGATTCCTGGTAATCAATTTTTCTCTCTCACACACATTTTATTAAGTGTGCTTTTTTAGCAAGGCTAAGCCTGCGCAATGGACAGCACTTTGTAATGGATAAACTAATTAAATGGATTTTCATCATTGATCGGACATGATTCGCACACTACGAGTCTTATCTTTTTAGAAAAATCATTATATGAAGGTTAATGATATTGATAGAACGGTCATGTCCCTTAACCAAACATTTGATTGGTGGGTTATGAATATAAACATCATTCACATTTATAATTTAATAATATATCAGCAGCGAAAACAGTCTACGGCACCACCAATCTCCAACTCTTCCATGCCCTTCGTTCAATCTCCCTCCTTGTCTCCTGGTTCGGACGATCTTCCGATTGCCCTTCCCAAAGGTACTCGTTCTTGTACACAAAAATCCTCTTTTGCTTACCCGATCGAGCGTTATGTGTCTTTTTCACATCTTCCTCCTCCATTGCATGACTTTGCTCTATCATTAAATACTCACACAATTCCTACTTCTACCACTGAGGCCTTGTCTCATCTCGAGTGGAAGAGAGCTATGGATGTAGAAATGGAAGCTTTGGTGTCCCGCCAAACGTGGTTTTGTTGATCTTCCTCTTGGGAAAGATGTAGTGAACTGTTGTTGGGTGTACACTATCAAGTATAACCCAGATGGCTCAGTTGAGCGTCTCAAAGCTCGGCTCATTGCTAAAGGTTTTCCTCAAACTTATGGAGAGGATTATTTTGAGACTTTTCCCCCGTGGCACGTCTCAATTCTGTTCGTGTTATTATTTCTCTTGCTGTGAATTTTGATTGGCCATTATATCAATTGGATGTCAAGAATGCTTTTCTTTATGGTGATTTGTCTGAAGAAGTATATATGGAGCAACCTCTTGGCTATGTTGCCCAGGGGGAGGATCGCAGTAAAGTATGCCGACTACATAAAGCCATTTATGGGTTGAAACAATCTCCTAGAGCATGGTTTGAGAAATTCAGTTCAATGATTTTCAAGTGTGGTTTTCGCCAATGTTATTCTGATCATTCTGTTTTTGTTCGCAAGAAGGAGTCCGGAGTGGTCATTTTTGTTGTTTATGTGGATGATATAATTGTCTCTGGTAGTGATGTGACCGGAAATTCTGAGGTTAAATCTTTTCTTCAACAGGAATTTCAGATTAAAGACTTAGGAGCTCTTAGGTATTTTCTAGGTATTAAAGTTTTACGAAGTAGGAAAGGTATTAATTTGTCTCAGTGAAAGTATGTTCTTGATCTTTTATCTGAGACTGGTACACTAGCTTCCAAGCCAGTTGATACTCCTATGGATCCAAATCAAAAGTTTGGAGTTGATGATGGAGATGATATTGAAGATAAACATCAGTATCGGCATCTAGTTGGGAAACTGATTTATCTTACTGTTATACGTCCCGATATTTCTTTTGCTATTAGTGTGGTGAGTCAGTTTATGGAATCACCCAAGAAGGCTCATTGGGATGCTGTTTGTCGCATTCTTCGATATCTTAAAGGCTTTCCTGGTAAGGGACTGATTTAAAAACCAAATGGTTCTTCCACCTTAGTTAGCTATTCTGATGCTGATTCGGCTGGGTCAAAGTGTGATCAGCGGTCTACAACTGGGTATTGCACCTTTCTTGGTGGTAATTTGGTTACTTGGAGAAGTAAAAAACAGACTACCATTGCCAGATCTAGTGCAGAGGCTAAATATTGTGATATGGCACAGACTGTGGCTAAATTGCTGTGGTTGAAATCTCTTCTCTAGGAGCTTGGATTTTCTATTAATCATCCTATTGATATGATGTGTGATAATCAGGCAGCTATTTATATTACTGGAAATCCTGTTTTTCAAGAGCGAACTAAGCATATAGAAGTTGACTGTCACTTTGTTCATGATGCTGTGAAGCAGAAGTTGGTTGCCACTCCTTACGTTACCTCTAGAGATCAGTTTGCTGATATGTTCATTAAAGCATTGTGTTGTCCTACCTTTGTTACTGGTTGTTCCAAGCTAGGCATGAGTGATCTATATGCTCCAGCATGAGGGGGAGTGTTAGAGTAGAATTATTTTTATTTTCTAGGTTTTATTCCTTTTTACATATATAAGGGCATTATGGTCATATACAATTCATATTTAATATAAATATATTGTTATGGGTGTAGGGTTTCAGTTACACACAAAAATCAAGAGCCCATTTCTTGGATTTTACAATCTCTTTCTTTCTCTCTTCTTCTCCTTTTTTTCTTCTCTCTTCGTTCTTTTCTCTTGTTATTTTTCTGCGGATTCTCTAATCAACTTAGTAACAATAACTTGTAACTCACCAATCACTGGCGGATTAAGGAAATATATAGCTCTTGATATAGAAAAACGAGCTCAATAAGATGAGTCCTAATTTATTTGAATAAAGCTGTGGCCATGTACGTGATTGAATTGATTGAATGTATGTGGTTATGGTGGAAAGGGGGAAGAAGAAGAGAGAAGGAAGAAGAAAGAAGAAGAAAAGGAAGAGAGAGGAGAGAGACTTGTATGGGGAACAGGGGGGGAGTGGACGTCTACATGGGGCAGAGACGGAGGGGACGCGTGGGCAGGGAGGAGAGAGAGAGAGAGAGAGAGAGAGAGAGAGAGAGAGAGAGAGGGGGGGCCAAAAGTCAACGTACTCGATTGCGATCTAACGGTCACAATTCAAACCCAAAATGATCCAATGGCCCGCAAAAATACTAATTAATAATATAGAAAAAGGGCCCAAAAGAAAATAACTCAAAACACACTACAAGAGAAGTCTACTAGTCCAAATCCGCATCTAGAAAAAAATTCACTAGTCTACTATTCCTGGCAATATCGACGCTAGCTACAATAATATCAACACCGTCCAATTAAATTCGTCCCGGAACCCTGAGAAATTTGACACCAAAGTTTGGGCTCTAAATAACGGCCAAATTCGATTGAGTGCAATTCTAGCGAGATCTCTAATTTAAAAATAATAACCCAAAAGTGATCAATTCCGAGCGAGATTTTATTATAAGCGCACTGACAAATTACACGTTTTATAAATCCCAAAAATGGGCTGAAATGCGGAATGTCACAATACCAAATTCAAATCTTATTACCTTGACGTCAGATTTACCTACTTTAATGGAAAAGTTACTAACACGCTCCTTTGAACGACACCTGCTAGTTAATATACGGTTGGTGCCTAATAGAATCTGCAAATTATCAAATCCACTGATAATGAACGTAATTCAATATTGATAATCATTGGAAAGACGGGATGCGTACATAAGAATTAGATACGTAACTAAACATTTGCACTTGTATCACATCCAATGGCGACTACATAAAATGGTTTTGCACTGATAAAGGTTCTAAATTATAATAAGAAGCTATACTTTTGAGTCAAGAACACGCATCTAAGTTTTGCTAAAGTGTACGAGTCCGCCCTTTATGAACTTTTTTCCCCCAAAGTCCACACTACGGAAGATAAAGATGCATATAATATATAAAGACAGTCGATTGTGCTCTGAATTCGTACAAACGAGAATCTTCTTATCTCTTTCCCATTCAACGTCATTGCTCAAACAATGCATGTCACTTTGGCATTCTAGAATCCTCTTCACTGAGGAAACGCTTGAGACATCTTCATGTCATGATCTGCATGCATGGTTACATACATGAAATTCTGGAGTCTTCTTCACTGAGGAAACGCTATTAAACATGATACCATCACATGCTTCTCCATGCATATGCGATGTCATGAAGCTATAAGCTTTCATACTTTTCCATTGACTACAACGACCAGATGGGTCCTATTAAACAAGTTTAATCCGCGTTGTGGACTTCGAAGAAGTTGTTCTTAGCGAAAATTTCGTTATCTTGAGCTTGAGGTGGGATCCAGTTGAACAGTAGTTCCTTCTTTATCAAGCTAAAGGAAATTACTGGCTTTATTTGTGTTTATAAATTGACCCACTTGGAAGCGTTTGGAGTACAGCACTGTCAAGCAAAGCCAAGCCAAGCCAAGCCAAGGGTAGACTGTGTTTCCTGTGTTTGTATTCTCTTCCTCTTCTTATTTCACTTGTCCCATTCTCTATCCTTTTCCTCTTTCTTCCATTGCAGAATTGAATGTGAGACAGCAAGCGTATAGCATGGCAGGATCAGTGGAGGCGCGACAGGTGGGATACAGATTCAAACCGACGGATGAGCAACTCGTTGGTCATTTCTTGAAAAAGAAGCTCAAAGGACAAATGGAAGCTAATTGCGCAATTCCCGAGCTATACATCTACAACTGGGAGCCTCCGGATTTATTTCTCCTATACGATGGTAAGTTAAATTTAGTTCTTAGAGTTCTCAATTTCCCTATTTTCTTATGGTTTGATGGTAATTTGTAGTTGCCTATAAGACTTTAGTGAAATAACAGCTAAACAATCTTTGGTTGTAGTATTTTCAAGTGAATCATCAGATGAAAGCGAGTGTTTCTTCTTTTGTCCCCGTGGTCGTCAGAGGAAGACCCACTTCGGATTTTGGAAAGAGACGAGTAAAAAGCGTGTTATCCAAGCACCGGACACCGGTAAGCCAATGGGGACCAAGAGGATTTTGGTTTACTATGAAGGTCGACACCCAAAGGGCCGCAGGACTGATGTGGCCATGCATGAATATCACCTAAATTCAGATGTTTCAGATGGTGAAATTTCAGACCCGGTACTCGACTTCTCTACTTTTGCTTCCCCTAATTGAGCATCTTTAACATGGTTACAAGTGCAGGTAAAATTGATTTCTTTTCTCTAGATATGTTCCTCATTCAGCTTCTTGAGGTTTCTGGCTTTGTGATTTCATGATTGAGCCATAATTTAAGTGCGATTTACCTTGAACTCCAGCTGTACTTTGAAAATTAGTTTTCGCAAGTCAAAACTTTTCCTGCTGTATTTCGTAGAATTTCATAAGGAAGATCGAGAAACGAAACTTACCGATAATCATTTTAAGTTTTGGTTCCAGTGACTACTGAAGGTTACGGCTGCCAAAAATAGAGTGATTCTGCAACAACAAAGGGGAAATTTTTTTCCTGAAATTTAAATTACTCCAACTTTGATAAGTGATGCGTGATGTATCTCGTGTATAAAACACTTTCGGGCAACAATGGAGTTTCGGTTGCTGTAACCTTGATACTCATCACCAGTATCACTTTGTCTTTGTAGACGGCGTTGGTTCTCTGTCGGATAATAAACAGGAAAGGTAAGAAAGCAAAGTCAGCAACAGCGAGTGCTTCTACCGATTTAAGCGGCCTGAGTAATCTGAATAGTGCACAGGTGATCAAATGTTGCTTTAGGTTGATACGAAGCAACCTATGATCTAGAGATACATCTAACAATACTAAAGTTCGAGTAATGTTTTTTTTTTTTTTTGGTAAGATAAGTATGTTCGAGTAATGTTTGGTCTTTCTTTTTTTCTGTTTTTTTTTCTTTTTCTGTTCAGGCAACTCCAGGAGTAATTATTGAATCCGACGAGCCAACCGACACATTGTATACTGGTTTACCCGACTGGAACATGCCTATTCCTGAGCATCAAATGTGCAACGAGCAACATTTGTCTAATGTTGATAATCGGCATGTTGACGGACCTAGCAATGGACGATGTTATATGCCATATTCTCTGAGCGACGGCATGGATCCGACGGATTTCTTGAACTTTGACGAGAGCACGGGGCAGACTCAAACTTGCAAAGAGCAACATTTCGGAAGTGATGATAATTGCCATGTTGACGGACCTAGTGACGGACATCATTATATGCCATATTCTCCAAGCAACGGTATCAGTCTTAAGGATCTCTTGAACTCCGACAAGAGCAAGGATCCGTATGCCAAACTACATCGTGCGTAGATTATGCTCTATAGAATTGTTGTTAATCATGATAATGGATTGCTAGTGTTTGGTGGTCCTTTATAGATGTTAATCTCGGCCTAACTTGTTATATTAGTGATAATGCTATGTACCAACTATGCTTCTCCGAGGATGGGACATTATATCAATCTTGTATGCTTGTATATTGTAGCATTAATTTTTCATCACATTTTTATATTTATCTCGATATGATCTACTCAACACTGGTCAGGCATCAATATCTATTCGTCAAACCTCTGAGAGAGCTTGCAGTACAAGACTTTCCTCCATTGTTGTAAAATCCCAAGTCCATACTTATATTACTTGTCAAGTGATTTGTAAGTAAAAGACCCTTTCCTCATCAGTGCCCCGATTACTCCAGACATCGGGTTTCTTAGTCTCTTTCGATTTCTTGCCTCTTACCCTTTCTCGCAGCCTGTCCTCTCTCTTTAATGGCAGTGCCACCCCACCATGACGACTTATAAGGCAAAGTAAGGGAAAATTTTAAATAAGGTTCTAAAGTGAGATTAATTTTTCTTAGCCCAAAGTGGATTTTATATCAATAAAGTGCCAAACTTAGTCTCAAGTAAGATTCGAAGCTCACCAGGGCCAAATCTTCGTCGGCTGGCAAGCACATTCAACTCATGCGACACTTTCCAAGCCATGGTCAAGGGCATTTTTGTCCAACAACATGTTTTTACTTTCTTTTTCTTTCTTCTCTCTCTTTTTATTTTTTTTTCTCTTTCTTTTACGTTTTCTTCAATTCGAAGAAAATGAAAAAGAAAGAAACAAAGGAAAAAGGAAAAGGAGAAGAAAAAGTGTCACATGAGTCGTCAATGGAAGGAAGGAGAAAGAAAAATAAAACAAAATAAAAAAAAAGGCATAAGGACACTAAAAATGCCGAAAAAAAAAGAAAGAAAAAAGGAAAGGAAAAGAAAAAGTGTCATATGAGTTGTTGGTGGAAGGAAGGAGAAAGAAAAATAAAACAAAAGAAAAAAAAGGCATAAGGACACTAGAAGTGCTAAAAGTTTCATAAAGCGCTCACTTTAGTGCCAAATATTTTTTCCGAATCGCTTAAGTGCCAAATTGGAGAAAAAACGATTACTTAAGTACATTCAGTGATAAATGCCAACAAAAAATATTGCGTGACTTTTATAATAAAAACTTTTATATGAGTTGGCATTTTTTATTTATTAAAAACCTATAAAAAAGGGAGTCCTCGAGGTGATCGTCATGGAAGTGATCTAATCGTTGCTGTGGCTCAAGCGATCAATTCCAATCCAATGGCATGTCAGCGAATTCCATCAATGGCTCTCCTTCGTCGTCCCGGTACCTTGAGCAAGAAACCTACAAGAACAACCTCGATTAGTCACTAAAATTACCAGAAAAATTGAAAGAACAAAATACTAGGGTTTGGGATTGTCCGGATTGTGTTCATAGCCCATGCAGGTGATGGGTATCGGTGATTCAGCTAGATTCAAAGGAGTAATCAAGAGGCGACGGTGTATGAACTGTGAACAGGTGAATTGTACAGGCTTTGATCAGATTTAATTTGATTAAATATCAAGATGGAGGTCGCTTTAGCTTCGCAACAACAAGACGGGAACTTCTTCTGGTCGGATTTGCTTTTGTTGTTCGTATGTGGTGTTGCACGATAATTCTCCTTCGAATAACACTGAGCCTCTAGCAAATTATTTCGATTTCAGTTCAAGGTTGAATGGTTGATTTAGGGTTTTGCATTTGGGAATTTCCTGAATGGTTGATTTAGGGTTTATATTTGGGGCAAAACATGTAGACGACATTGTTTAGGGGTATATATGATGATTGGGCACGCTGGCAAGCCACATCGATAGTAGAATTTAATAAAATATGACCACATTGGATTTTTGGCGATCCATATCGGAGTTGGCATTTAAGTGATCTTTTTTTTAAATGGCACTTAAATAATCTGAAAAAAAAACTTTTGGCACTAAAGTGAGTACCATATGAAACTTTTAGCACTTTTAATGTCCTTATGCTGAAAGAAACTTAAAAGAAAAAGAGAACAAAGAAGAAATAAATATTGAGAAAATCACCAATGTGGTGATTGTTGGGAAAATCCCCTATACTATTTTGAAGATAACAAAGACAATTAAAGGCTACTAATGTGTATATTGATTGAGTAGTGCCAGGTGATATATACACAAGCCGAAATGCAGATATTGTCATAAACAACACCAAAACAATATGATATGAGGAGTGCTCTGTCACTGTCAAGATGTTCTGTTGATATCTAAGGTGAACAAGATATTGGATAATTGAAGATGTCTACAAGCTGGAAGGATCCTCAGATAAGGTGAACATCTAGAAGGACCATGATCGAGGATGAATAAGCCGAGAAGAACAGGGATGTTCGTGATGGTTTGGACGTACAAAGATCAGGTGAATAATTTGTCACGCCCCGAACCCTATCGAGCACTCGACACCCGTACCTGGCCGAATTGTGCGATGTTCCAGGAAATCGCCGACCTCAATATGCGTCATCAGAGACTTAAATTGTCAGCAGAAACCATAAATCACCCGGTTCATTTTGAAACTGGGAAAGATCATGGAGAATAAACATGTTCTTTTCTGATTCACACTTATACCATAATATTCACAATTCTACAAACCATAATATATAAGTGCACACCCCACTAAAACTTTAAAGATAAAAAGAATCGATGACCTGGCATTTCGGACCTAAAAAATGGTACTCCCAAAAATCTACTTTGAACCCCAATCTTGATCCCCACGCCCCCTTGGTCGGTGTCCATTCTGAGGCTAACTCCTTATCTTCTGAACCCGAACTCTCCTGATCGGTCTGCTCCTCAGAAGAACTCGACCCCGCCTCTATCTCAATCGGGTGATTGATGTCACCCGACTTAGCTGGAACTCCGTTCTGATTCTCCTTAGCTAGAAAATCAAAGAAATTGTACTCAGGCCCGAAATTGGGATCCATATACTCTTCAAACGGGAGTATATACTCCGGTTCTCCTACAGGCTCTTCCGACTCATCAGGTACGTCCTCGGGTTCCACTTCAGGCTCCGCTTCCTCTGGTTCTTCCTCGGAGATTGGTTCTAAATCTATATCCATCGGTTCAGCTTCAACTTGCGATGCTTCGGGCTTGGGTTCATGCTCAACTTCCGAAGATCCTTGAGCAGCGAGTGCTGGGTGCATCTCGAATTGTGCTAAGCTAACCCCTATACTAGTCAACTCTCCATCAATCGGGAGTATAGCAGTCGGGTCCCAATCCCCAACGAGATCAAACGGAACATCAAAACCCCTAACGGGCCCAAACTCGTCCCCGTTTGCATCTCGGAAGAACCAGGCAGTATATACTTGGGTTTCTCATAAGGGTAATCCTATCTCTACAAAAATAGTAATAGTCTGCCAAATTCAGGTCATGTTATCTAGCATAGGGAATTCTGCCACGTCATACTCGGTGTGCACTGGTACCCCAAAATGCACTAGTGGCGGTGGCGGAGGATTCACGAGTCCTGTCGGGATTCTGAAATTGTTGGTTGAAACAACCGTGAGAACACTTCTCAATAAGTTCACTCCTAAATCGCACCTAGGCTATCACGTACCTCCAGACAATTATATAAACAACACAATCACATACGCACAATCACTAGCAGGCACAACTCTCGTCACAAACATTCGTTTCATTCTCATCATTTCTTTTTCCACATTCCTCGCTAGTGACCCGCGTTGAAGTATACGCCTCAGATACACTGTGACCACTTTTCACAACACTTCAGGGCCCACGTTAACGTACACGTCTCAGGCCATGTTTCTTGCTCGCGTTGAAGTACATGCCTCAAGCTCAACACCTACCACCTACTGCGCAACCCGCGTTGAAGTACACGCCTCAGGCTGACAATCCTCCGATAATATCGGGCATCGTCCCGCGTTGAAGTACACGTCTCAGGACAGAACAATTCCCACGATCTCACATACCGTACCACGCATTATTTCTCGTTCTTTGACACGTGCAACAATCATTTGCCACTTAATTGGTCAATCACACGTGATCCGTGCACGCAACAATTGTACACAAACCATGCTCACTCAGCAGTCGACATGGCCAATTTTAATAATTAAAACAATCTGACCCAAGCGTATACCCAACAAACATAATTAAATCAACCAATTGCATATTCACACATTTAATTTCACCAACTCAATCTAAATATAATTCAAATGCATGTAAAACATAGAAATCATTATTTTTCTACCAAATGGCCTCAAATCGATTCGAGTCCTTCACGAGACTTTCTCGCCATAAATTCTCGATTCCAAAAATCCAACTTGCGACCCGATCAGCCCATCACAGCCCCATGAACATTAGTCCATAGCCCACTATTATTATGAATTTTCCAATAAAATTTTCTGAGTTCAATTTTAAGGCCCACCACATAATTCCACTCCTAAATCATGCAATTCTACACCTACCCTATACCCGGTTTCACCCAAAATCACCCGTCGATATCCAAAGTCCTAAGTTGGGTTTAGAGCACAACTTACCCGCGTTTTAAACTATCGCAGCTAGAACAGAAAGCGGCAGCACTTAATCGGGAACGGCGGCAACGGTGTACGGCTCCCGGGTGGCGGCGATCAGCTTAGGCGGCAACGGCGGGGCTTGGGCGTGATCGGCAAAGCTTACGGCCAAGAGAGGGGAGAGAGAAACCGAGAGGATAGGGATGGCGTGGGTTGGTGGGGGCGCGGCAACGAGGACGGCACGGCACGGTGGCGGTTTGGCAGGCGTATGGGTAGCGGTGATGGTGTGGCGGTGACGGCGAAGGGAGAGAGGGAGAGATCGGTGGAGGGAGAGGGGCTCACGGCAAGAGGGGCTGCCCACGGTGGGAGGCAGAGAGAGAAGAGGAGAGAGAGAGAGAGAGAGAGAGAGAGAGAGAGAGAGAGAATGGGTCAAGGATTTTAATATCTAATTTTGACCACTTTTTGGTAATTTACCAAAATGCCCTCGTCTAATCTTTTGATCCAACGGTCCAGATTCAATCTTATCTTGAAATCGACGGCCCAGATCGAATCTTACCAAAAATATCCAAGGGTATACTTGTAATTTCTCAAAAAGTCCAAGAGCAAAATTGTCTTTTCCAAATTTTAGGGCAAAATTACCAAAATGCCATTGCCCCTTTAAAACTAACCATTTAATAAGTTCCAAAGGTAAAATGGTTAATTTCTCTGTTTCTTGCCGAAATCGAGTTTTTCTGAAGGATTCGGGCACATCCAAAATTGCACGTTACATCCACAACGTCGTCTTAACGTCCCATTGTAACTCCCAAATTTTCCGGTGTCCAATTTGGGCTAAATTAAATAATTAAATTTTATTAAACGCAACTCAAGCGTTTCTCAAACTAACGGGCGGCTTGTTTGGGAAATTCGCATAGTTGACTCGTGACTGACAATATATCGAGTCACGTGCAAGTCCGCTCGGGTCGTGACAATTTCAGTTGTCATTAAAATCGCGAGGACCAATCGCTAGATCCGTGGGGTACGATCGTTCGATATAGGTTCAGGATAATTCGTCAAGTCATTTCGTGATCCAGCGGAATCATCCGTAATCCACTATTATGATAGTGGCAAACCGATCCCTGACTACCCTTAAATCAGCCAACAATGGCTCAAAATATCACCTTGGCGATTTCATGGTCGAAATTAAATTCACAATTGAATTTTCTAATAGTCGTACAAATTTAATTCCCTAATTAGCCTTTCCCTAATGGTTAGTATCCCAGGAATGATCAGTTCCGAGCAAGAATTTACTACAAGCACATTCATAAAACTTGGTATTTTATAAATTCTAAATGGACTAATTTTCAGGATGTCACATAATTGGACATAGCAATGGTGAACAAGCCTAGAACGTGGATGTTTGGTAAAGTTTAGAAGGGACCATGAGAATGAACAGCTTGGTAGAGTCGAAATTGCTGATATGTTTGAATAGACCAATAATATCAATATCGATATTGGGTGAAAGCAGTGTCTTATACAGATGAGATGGAAGATTGTGATGATTTTTAAGGACTACATGATATCCATGGCGTGATTCATTGGGAGAAGATCGCCAGATGTCCTCGTACGTTTACCAGCAAACAACACCAATAAATCTAAAGATCAGTTGTGATATTCTGAATTTCGATCAATTTTTGGGATTTATAAAATGTGTATTTCGTCGGTGCGCTTATAGTTAAATCTCACTCAGAATTGATCACTCTCGGGTTATTTTTAAATTTGAGATTTTGTTAAAATCGCACTTGATCGAATTTGGCCATTATTTAGAGCTCGAATTGTAATGTCGAATTTCTCGAAGTTTCATGACGAATTTAATTGAACGATGTCGATATTATTGTGATCAACGTCAATATTACCCGAAATTAATGAAAAGTGAAATTTAGACCGGGTAGGGATTTTTTACTAGTAGACCTCCCTCTTAGTGTATTTTATTTAGTGTCTTCTGGGCTTTTCCTTAATTTATATTTAAGGTTTTTGGTGGACCGTCAGATCGACTTCGAGTTTGAATGTGGGCTGTTAGATCGCACTCATTAAGTTGACTTTCTCCCTCTCTCTCTCTCTCTCTCTCTCTCTCTCTCTCTCTCTCTCTCTCTCTCTCTCTCTCTCTCTCTCTCTCCTCTGCGTGTGTCCCCTTCCCCCTATGTACGTCCACTCCTCCCCTCTGCCATGCAGACCTATTCCCTCCCTCTCTTTCTTCTTCTCCTTCTTTCTTCTTTCTTCTTCTCCTTCTTTCTTCTTTCTTCTTCTTCCTTCTTCTTCTTTTCTTCACCGCGGCTTCTGCTCCTCCCCTTCTTGGCTCACTCGCCCATCACCGTTCATCTCAGTCGTTCCTTGCTGGATGTCCGCCTTATGCCGCCTGCTACTGCACATCTCGCCGCCCAGTAGCCATTCGCCCGCCGCCACGTGTCTCATTCGCTCGTCACTCGTTAGCTCGCCACTCGCCTTCTTGCGGCTTGCCTAGTCGAGCCCGTCGCCACCACCGTCGCTGCCGTCCAGCCACCGCTCGCCATCGCTATCACCACTAACTCACCTAATAGCTCGTCGCTGCGAGTTTCGCCGTCCAAATCACTACTCGGCTACTCGCTCATCCCGTTGCTGCCCAATAGTTGCTCGTCTCCTCGTCGTCGCTGTACCACCCAACTCGCCAGCCATCTCACTTACCAGCTAGCCTAACCACTCACCCAGCTTGTTGGCCAGCTCAATCACCAACCAGTCTAGTCGCTTACCCAGCTCGCTCACTAGCCAACCGAGTCGCACGCCTACTCATTCGCTCGTCCCCGTCGCTGCTCGCCGGCCACCTGCCTAGCTCACCGTTATCGTTAGCCGCTCGCCTAACTTGCTGGCTGTGTTGCCCAGCTTGCCCAGGCCATCGCCCGTCCACCTAGTTGCTACCCCAGGCTGTGGCCATGCTGTCTCAGCCGGTGCCCTTGCCATGCCATGTGCCCTATCCGTGCCTAACCACTTACTAGCCGTTTGCAAGTCTGCTCGGCCATACACTCGTCGCCTGGCCGAGTGCCCTACCTGAATTGAGCGCCTTGCCCGTGGCTAAGGGCTATACCGAGGCCTTGCCTATTGGCCAACCGTTGCACCCTCACCCGTGCCAAGCCCACTGCTGCCCCAACCGGCCATTTGGCCCCCTTGCTAGTTTTTCTTGGGCCAAAACCTAGGTAAGTGACCTTCTAATCCCTATTTAGTACTTTGGGTATTATTAGAATTGTTTAGGAGTTGAAGAGGGTTGGTTTAGTGACTAAGTTAGGTATGGATTAGTTAATCAAATGTGATTGGTTTATGGATTATGCTGTGGTAATTTTGTGGCTAAATTAGTGGTTGATTGAGATGGGTTCAATGACCGAGTTGTCGTGGCATTTGAGAGGGGGAAATCAATGCTTGAATATGGTCGACTTGAAGTTGGAATTGATGGGCTAATGTGGTGAGCATAACTTGAATTTGAATAGTATGACGAGTTAGATTAGTATTGACAAGTTATGTGTGGCATATGTGCATGAGGAATGTCCTGAGGCGTGGTTACGCGGAATTAAGTCTGGATTGATCGGAGGGCTGCCAATCTGAGGCGTGGTTATACGGGTATGGCTAGAAAGGCAAAAAATGACTTGAGGCGTGGTTACTCGAATCGAGAGAAATGACCTGAGGCATGGTTACACGAGTCGAGAGAATTGTCCTGAACCATGGTTACACAGGACTGAGATCAGATTAATCGGAGGGCTGGACCTGAGGCGTATTAATGAGGGTCGTAGTTAGTTGGTTGGACACGCATGCGAAATGTGTTTGGTTGGATTGGGTAAATGTATGTGGTTGTGGTTCTTAAGTGTTTGTGTTATGTTTTTAAGTTATTATTGCATTATTGTGATTTTGACTAATGCGCGAAATTGGCGTGTGATTTAAGTCGAGATAAGTATGCATGAGAATTCTATTATGTCGATTGCTAGATTTCATGTTAGGACACGTCTTGGTATGTATTGGCCTAGGTAGGGTTTATGTTGTCTGCTTATTGAGATTTATTCTCATTACTGTAATGCAAACCATTTCAGATCCTCGACCCAGAACATGATCATGTCGCCACCTCGACATTTTGGGGTCTCCATGCATATGGTGCATGAGGAGACCGAGTATCCAGTTGGTCTACATCAGACTTATATTAGGTACCTCACTATAGTCTGGGTGGACGTAGGCTTAGACGACTTGCAGCGTCATACTTACTTGGCCTGATTTTATTGTAACAGGTTGGAGTTAGATGGCCTAATCTGTGGTTTCAAGGGATAGCAGCACGGCAAAGAGGATGCCGTGGATTGGGAGCCCGAGAACACGTATGCTCCTGATAGTGAGATTCTGGACATCGAAGATCCCCCGGAGAACCCTGGTCCTAAACTCGAGCCCGTACCAGAACCTATAGCGTCTGCGGATCTCAAGCTCGAAGAGGAATTTGAGGAATCCGAACCTGAAGAAGAGCCCGAGCCGGTGCCGGAGCCCATGGAATCTAAGCCCGAGGAGAAGCCGAGTAACGAGGAAGAACCGATCGAGATTAACTCTGACACAGAGTCGGAGTCTTCAGGGTCTGATTCAGATTAGGCACTATAGGAGTGTTTGGGTGCCGGGTTTAGAAGCTTTTTGGTAGAGCCCTTTTTGTGCAGCTAGTCAGCCTACCCTACCACTTGTCCTTTTTTATATGATAACAGTGGATGTTAACCCTAGGAGCCTAATGTCTGATTGTCTAGCCGAATGTTGTAAGTGACTATTTTCCATTGTTATGAAATTATTGTTTTATGCTGTTATTATCCCTCTGTTATTGTCTATTGTCTGGATTGTTATATTTCTCTTTCGCTTGCTTATTCATGTTTGTATCTCACTTGGGTCGGTAACGCATCTTGGGATATCGCGTTCGATACGACCCTTGAGGGGTGTCGTGAGCCCATTAGAGTCCGGGGCGTGATATCTACGTTGATTTGGTATCAGAGCAAGGTCAGCTCGGTTCAAGTTTGTCAAATCCTAGAGTGATAAGGAGCGATAAGGAGCAATGACTTTAGGGTAGCCAGTTAAAGAGACACGTATGACATGCATAATCCAAACTATGTGATTGTGGTTGCGGAGTGATCTTATGCAATAATGTATGAAGTGTAGATGCGTCAGGACTTGAGGTAAGTGTACAAACCATGTTGGCTACGATTGAGTGCCGTATGTGATTGGCTACCTACTTGGTGAATTGTCATTGTGATTCACTACCTAGGACTTTAGACTGGTATAGTTGGCCTAAGTCTCTAATTCCTAAGTAGAATTATAACAGGTAGGCGAGTGTGAGATCTTGTGAGAATGAGTAGCTGAGGAAGAGGTCGAGATCGAGGTCACGTGGCCTCGAAAGCTGGAGTTATGGAGGATCCCTAGGTACATGGAATCCTGACGGCATTACGAGATGTTGGAATTTTAATGAGCAGACAAACTCGAGATAAAGATGCCATTGTGGTTGCTGCTGGCGAAGCCGTTGTAGCCGCTGCTAATGGGCCAATGGAAATAATGGAAACAATGGGAACAACAGGAATGGTGGGCATCCCGCTTAGGGCCAAATAAATGCAAATGGGCTGAGGTTTAAGCTGGTTGAATAGTTTTTGAAGTTGAAGCCTTCAAGATTTGATGGTAGAGGTGATAATAAGGCTGAACCTCGATGGGTGAAAGAGCTAGAAAATGCTTTCAAAGTGCTGGGATGCACTGACAAGGAAAAAGTAACCCTAGCAGCATACCAGCTTCAAGGAAATGCGAGCAATTGGTAGAGAACCATAAGAGGCCAAGTGTTCCCTGCTGGTACTACTCCAGCTTGGACCATTTTTACTGAGATTTTTAATGGCAAGTATTTCTCGGAAAGTGCTCGAGAGCAGAAGTTGGCAGAATGCATGAGACTAAGTTTGCATGGTTGTCTAAGTTTTCCCCAAGAATGGTAGAGGACCCAGTGGATAAAGCCAGGAGGTTCCAAGATGGATTGAAACTAGACCTCCGTAGTCAGATGATCTCACTGAACTTGAGAGGCTATCATGAGATTTATGACCGGGCGCAGGCTATCGAGCATGATTTGATGGATCGAGCTGCCGCCTTTGAATCGCGGTAGGCCCCAACTTGGGGTAACCGTCATTTTGGGAAGAGACCTATGACGGGAAATAATCCTTTTGTCCTTCCTATTCAAAGAAATATCGAGAAGCCGAATCGCTTTTAGAAGGTCCCGTGTCGATTATGTGAAAGGAAACATGGAAATGGACCTTGCCCAAATAGGGGCGAAGCGTATTTTAAATGTGGCGGAAGGAGCCATTAGATGAGGGACTGCTCCAACAACAAGCAGGCTAGGTCGCCTACACTACTGCCACCGCCACCCCAGAATGGAAATCAGTTCGGAGCTATCCAGCTAGCCAATCATAATAGGCCGTCGACCCAAGGATAAGTATATGCAATGGCGAGAAGGGAAGCTGAGGACATGCCTGGCATGGTCACAAGAACGGTTTCTCTCTGTGATCATCCTACATATGCTTTATTTGATCTGGGGGCATCGCATTTATTTATATCTGAGCAGTTCATTAAATTTTCTGAAATTGAACTGAAACAGCTTAAAGTTATGCAATGTGTGACTACTCCACTGAATGATAAAGTGCTGATTGCGTTTGGATGCCCTGATTGTAAAAAAGTGATTGGTGATAGGGAAAAAAGGACCCATTTTTGGGATTTATAAAACATGTATTTTGTCGGTGCTCTTATAGTTAAATCTCGCCCAGAACTGATCACTTTTAAGTTATTTTTAAATTTGAGATTTCGCTAAAATCGCACTCGATCAAATTTGACCGTTATTTAGAGCCCAAACTGTGTTGTCAAATTTCTCAGAGTTTCGTGACGAATTTAATTGGACAATGTCGATATTATTATGGCCAGCGTTGATATTACCCGGAATTAGTGAAAAGTGAAATTTGGACCGGGTGTGGATTTTTGACTAGTAGACATCTCTCTTAGTATATTTTATTTAGTGTCTTCTGGGTTTTTTCTTAATTTATAATTAGGGATTTTCGTGGACCGTCGGATCGACTTCGAGCTGCAACATGAGCTGTTGGATCACACTCATTGAGTTGACTCTCTCTCTCTCTCTCTCTCTCTCTCTCTCTCTCTCTCTCTCTCTCTCTCTCTCTCTCTCTCTCTCTGCGTGCATCCCCTCCCCCCCTTATGCACTTCCACTCCTCCCCTCTGCCATGCAAACCTACTCCCTCCCTCTCTATCTCTCCTCATTTTTCTTCTTGTCCTTCTTTCTTCTTTATTCTTCTTCCTTCTTCTTCTTTTCTTCGTCACAGCTTTTGCTCCTCTCTTTCTTGGCTCGCCCGTCCATCGCCATTCATCCCAGCCGCTGCTCGCCTGCGTTTGACTTGCGTTGCTCGCTGCCGGATGTCTTGCCGCCCAACAGCCATTTGCTTGCCGTCGTGTTTCTCATTTGCACATTGCTCACCAGCTCACCACCTGCCTGCTCGCGGCTCGCCTCGTCGAGCCTGTCAGCACCATCGTTGTTGCCGCTTAGCCACCGCTTGTTGTCGCCATCGCCGCCAGCACGCCACCGCAAGTCTCACTGCCCAACTCGCTCCTCAGCTATACGATCATCCCGTCGCCGCCCAATAGCCGCTCGTCTCGTCACCATCACTGTACTGCCCAGCCCACTGCCCAACTCGCTCACCAACCAGCCTGGCCGCTCGCCCAACTCATCGGCCAGTTTGCTCACCAGCAAGCCGGGGCCGCATGCCTACTCGTTCGCCCTTCGCTATTACTGCTTGCCTGGCCGCTCGCCAACTGCCTACCTAGCTCACCATCACCGTCGGCCGCTCGTCCAACTCGCCGATCATGTCGCCTAGCTCGCCTAAGCCATCGCTCGTCCACCTGGCCGCTGCCCCAAGCCGTGGCCAAGTCATCCCAGCCAGTGCCCTTGTCGTGCCATGCCGTGCGCCCTGCCCATGCCTAGCCGCTTACCGGCTGCTCGCCTGTCGCTTGGTCGAGTGCCCTACCTAGGCCGAGTGCCTCACCCGTGGCCAAGGGCTGTGCCGAGGCCTTGCCCATTGGCCAGCTGCTTCACCCTCACCCATGCCCACGCCGAGCCCGCCGCTGCCCCAACCGGCCATTTGGCCCCCTTACCGGTTTTCCTTGGGCCAAAACCTAGGTAAGTGACCTCATAATCCCTATTTAGTGCTTTGGGTATTATTAGACTTGTTTAGGAGTTAATGAGGGTTGGTATAGTAACTAAGTTAGGTATGGATTAGTTATCGAATGTGATTGGTTTATGGATTATGCGGTGGTGATTTTTGTTGCTAAATTAGTGATTAATTGAGATGGGTTCAATGACCGGATTGTCGTGGTGTTTGTGGGGGAAATCGATGCTTGAGTGTGGCCGATTTGAAGGTCGGGTTGGTAGGCTAATATGGTGAGCATAACTTGAATTTGAATAGTATGATATGTTAGATTGGTATTGGCAAATTGTGTGTGGCGTATGTGCATGAGAAATGTCATGAGGCATGGTTACGGGGAACTAAGCCCGGATTGATCAGAGGGATGTCAACTTGAGACGTGGTTTTGCGGGTGTAGCTAGAAAGGCAAGAAATGTCCTGAGGCGTGGTTACGTGAGTCGAGAGAAAAGTCCTGAGGCATAGTTATACGGGACTGAGCCCGGATTGATCGAAGGGTTGTCAACATGAGGCGTGGTTACGCGGATATGGCTAGAAAGGCAAGAAATGACCCGAGGCGTGGTTACGCGGATCGAGAGAAATGACTTAAGGTGTGGTTACGCGAGTCGAGAGAAATGACCTGAGGCATGGTTATGCGGATCGAGAGAAATGTCTTAAGACTTGGTTACGCGGGACTAAGCCCAGATTGATCGGAGGGTTGAACTTGAGGCGTGTTAACATGGGTCATGGTTAGTTGGTTGGACATGCGTGCGAAATGTATTTGGTTGAATTGGGTAAATATATGTGGTTGTGGCGCTTGAGTATTTATATTATGTTCTTGAGTTATTATTGCATTATTGTGATTTTGACTAATGCACGGAGTTGGCTTGTGATTTGAGGCGAGGTAAGTGTCCATGAGAATTCTATTAAGTCGATTGCTAGATTGCATGTTGGGATTCGTCTGTGTATGCATTGGCCTAGGTGGGGTTTAGATTGTTTGCTTATTAAGATTTATTCTCATTACTGTAATGCAAATCATTTCAGATCCTCGATCCATACCTTGATCATGTCGCCACCTCGACATTTTAGGGTCCTCATGCATACGGTGCATGAGAAGATTGAATATCCAGTAGGTCCATATCAGACTTATATTAAGCACCTCACTACGGTCTGGGTAGACATAGGCCTAGACGACTTGCAGCGTCACACTTACTTGGCCTAATTTTATCGTGACGGGTTGGAGTTAGATGGCCTAATCCGAGGTTTTAAGGGACAGCAGCACGGCAAAGAGGATGCTGTGGATTCGGAGCTTAGGGATGTGTATGCTCATGATGGTGAGATTCTGGACCTCGAAGATCCCCCAGAGAATCCTCGTCCCGAACCTGAGCCCGTACTAGAACCTGTAGCGCCTACGGATCTCGAGCTCGAAGAGGAATTTGAGGAGTTCAAACCTGAAGAAGAGCTCGAGCCGGTGCCAGAGCCCATAGAGTTTGAGCCCGAGGAGGAGCCGGGTAACGAGGAAGAGCCGATCGAGATTAACTCTGACATGGAGTCGGAGTCTCAGGGTCAAATTCAAATTGGGCACCGTAGGAGTGTTTGGGTGCTGGGTTTAGAAACTTTTTGGTAGAGCCTTTTTTGTGCAGCTAGTTAGCCTACCGTACAACCTATCCCTTTTTAATGATAACGGTGGATGCTAACTCTCTGTTTGATTTAAACCTTGAAGTTCATCAAGGATTACGCCAAATAGTGTTGGATATTTCAACAGTTTTGAAAACTTGAAAGCCCTTATTTTGTAACGGCTTTTGTAACGTCATGTTCCCTCTATTTACTTTGTGCAGAGTATAGATGAAGCCATGTCATATCCTAGGAGGATAGCACTTGTCACACTAAGAATCGTACTTCAAAAGGCGGAATTATCCTTAAGGATAATACTTGCACGGCTCATATATTTGTTCTTATTTTCATCTTTTCTAACAGATTTTTTGAACAAATTTAAGGATAATTCAGATTGCAATTAATCTCTGTTTTAATTGAATTTTAGAATCGATTTTGTGTTTAGATTTTCTTCGCTACCTTGTTTTTATATTTTGCTTCTAATTGTCTTCTCAAGCAAAACCATGGGTGAACTTTGTTTGTCATTCGCGCCGTAACACACACGACAAAGCGATGGAGACCAATTACGACGGAAGAGTCAACGGCGAGATTATTGATGGGGGCAGGAGTAGAATGATTCATTGGATGGCGATATTACTAGTTCAGGTAAGTGAATTCTATCCCTTCGATGGTGGTAATTGGTAGACTCCGCCATTAATAAATGTGGTTAATCTCTTCTGGTTATTCTTATGGAACCTGAAGTCAATGAACTTACAAGTAGCTTGTGATCCTTTGATTCAAATTTTGAAATTTGACGTCTTGTAAGCGGAGTTTATGGTGAATTCCTGTTTTGTGTGTTCTCTTCGAATTTGACTGATCGAATCAAGCAAATTCCATGAATTTGTGTTTCTATACTTCTTATGGAGAATGCCTACAAATTTTCCAATTACCTAATTAGAGAAATCTTTAAACCGGCTTTGTGATTCTTTGTGGCAACTTAGAAAGAGAAAGAAAAGGAAAACTGAAAAAGAAACGGAAAGTAATCGGGCTAATCATTTATTTATTTATTTTCTTTTTGGGGATTAAAATGGTAAGTACTCAAGTTTCTGTGGCTTTTTTAACGGGTAATTTGACACTCTGGTCTCATGAATTAGGTTACTGAAATATACATCCAACAAGTCTCAAATATCCCCTCGTTCTTCAACCTCGTGAGCATTCACACATGTTTCTTTTATGATATTTGTGCTATGTTCATTTCTGAATCATCCGTCGTTTACATGAAGAGATGGGATATCGTGATCGGCTAATCTCTTGGTTCTTGATTATTTGTAATTAGTCAATAAAATTGATGCAAATTGGTTTTTCTTGTGATGCGTCCATGCTGGATGTTAAAAGAAATATAAAAAATTTGTGTCAATTTGCCATTACGTAATTCATGTTTGCGCCCAAGTGGATTTGGCATCCAAGAATATTCTGATTTTTAATATTTATTGCTATGATAGTATACATTAGCTTTCGATGGTTGCTGAAAAGATTCACTGCCATATTCAACTACATGTGATGAAATTTGAGTTCAATTAGACCTGGTTTTGTTACGAGGTGATACTGATATATGTGTGTTTGATTGAGTCTACGTGTGCGCCATTGAAATTGACCATCTTTGTCCCCCATGTTAGACTTTTTATGAATCTGCATACTGTTGAGTTACTTTACATCGTGTAGCGACATTTGTTGATTATGTTGGACATGATCCTGCATGTAAATTTACTAAAAAAATGTGTTTCATAGTAATATAATAGTCAAGACAAAGAATGTAGCATTGTGCAGAAAGAGAATATTGACATTTTATTTAGTGGATTTCCCGCTATATCAAATGAATATAGAGATGCTAACTGGATCTCAAATTTAGATGAGACAAAACCCACTAGTGGATATGTATTGACCTTGGTGGAGGTGCTCTAACTTGGAAATCAGCCAAACAAAAATTGTGAGAGAAATAACAATCCTACGTAACCAAATTAGTTGAAGGAGATGATTTATTCTCTTTTTTTTGGTATAAAATGTCAGTATTATAGAGCGAATGAAGTACAGCAACTTAGAGGTATTCCCCAGCATTACAAATGGTGCTAATAATTTGAGAGGATGGAGGTAGAAAGTCTCCATATAGTAGCCAATACAACATTTATCTGAGAAGGTCTAATGTTTTGATAGAGTGAAGCTCTACCTCTTACATTTTTATGCACGTTGGCCAAAATAATATGGAGATGATTTATTCTAATGATGTACTTACTGTGGTCATTTCCCAAGTCAATATTGTGGTCAATGTGAAAGAATGGGTAGTAGACTCAGGTACTACAAAGCACATATGTACAAACATAATGTTTTATCCTTCTACCCTTGTAGGGGAGGAAAAGAAAATATAATCTTGGTGATTTGAGAACTGTTCAAGTTCTTGAGAAAGAGAATGAACCGACATCTTCTGTGTCTATGCAATGTGATTGCCAAGCGGCAATAGCCATTGCAAAAAATAAAACTTTCAACGGTAAAAATAGACACATTCGGTTAGATGGGATGTGGTAAATCGATTGCTTAAAGATGGATTTAGGTCCACTGATTATGTGAAGTCAGAAGTGAATTTGACCAATTCTTTTACTAAACTTTTGGGAAGAAAATTAATGATACATCGAGGGGAATGAGACTTAAGCCAATTAAGGAAAATCAATAGTGATGGTAATTCAACCTATGTGATTGGCAATCTCATCAATTATGTTCATATGGGTAAGAACAAGTCACTTGTTTTTTTTTTTTTTGGTAAGGGTAAAAGTGTATATAACTTTCCAATAAACCAAATACAAACTAAGCACGAACCTATGCCTAACCCTGTTAGGACAAAAATGTCCGAATAGGGTCAAGGAAGGCCCTGCAAGGCTATACAGACACCGAAAAGACTAGAGAGAGCCCGGAACTAAACAAAGGACCGGGAAATAAGGAGGATCAGCCCACGTCAAAAATAGAAGGCGGGAGGTCCCACTTTCTTTGGAAATGGCGGTTCCTGGGAGTGTCTTGAACTTTTCCCATAGACAAAGCTTTATCTTTGACAACCTTGAGTAGGTGCTTGCGCATACCTGGGAGGTAAATGCTCTTGTTCCTGAAAATGGCGTTGTTTCTCTCTGACCAGATAATGTGGACCAACGCCCCAAAGGAAAACCGAGAGAGGCAGTGTGCAAAAGAGGTGCCGCCACAAACTGTCATAGCCCAAGTGATGTGCTCATGCCACGGCCGGTTCCGCCAAGGGAGGTTGCACCTGGTAGCCCAAAAGGAGGCTAGTCTTCTAGTGGAGGAGCAGTTGAAGAAGAGATGGTTGATCGAGTCCGGTCTTGCACCGCAGAAAGCGCATAAAGCAACCTCGATCCTGTGATATTGAAGGAGAAGGACTTGCGTAGGCAGCCGATTGAGGGTGACTAGCCATAGGAGAAAGGCATGGCGGGGTGCAATGTGGTGATCCCAAACAAAAGAGTGCCAAGGAACCAGGTGGCCTCTGCTTCTGAGATGGTCCCAAGCTGAGGAAACCGAAAAGGACTCCGAAGTATTTGGATTCCAAATCAGTTTGTCGGGTGCATCCACAAAGCTAGGCGACGGCTCATTCCAGCTGAGGATAGAGTCTAGAAAGGGTGAAGGTTGCCAGATGCCTTCATAAAACTTTCTAACCGTAGTATCCCTGGGAATTCGGGAATGATAAATGTCGACATTCGTAAAAATAAGATAAAGAGGTCCTCTGCAATGCCACCAGTCAAACCATAGGGAAACAGAGCGACCATTGCCTATCCTCAATCGGAAAAGTGTCCGAGCTGAAGAACAAGTCACTTGTTAATCTAGTAATGTACTATTAAAAATAATCCCTCATAAGGTGAGAACAGTGCAATACTACAACAAAAGAAAGGTTGAGCTAAGCTCTCAAAGAATTCCATAAACATCAGTGGTGGTGTATAAAACTGTGGAATACACTTGATGGAGTCATTTATATAAGTGTGAAGTGTGGCTGCTCCTATGAGCACTTAAGAATAAAATAAGCATGTGCATGGCCTGTTAGCACAAAACTGCATTGAACAACAAAATTTATGAGGGTCTAATGTAAATGGTGAAAATTATAATTTATGGAAGAAATTCTTAGTTCATTGAACTTTTAAACTACACCAATGATTTCGTGAAGTATATTCCATTCTTTCTAGGTCTAATTCATAACCCCAAAAGGTATTCATTCCAATGTATTACATTAAGTTTAACCCAACATTTTTTATTTCCTTTCTTTTTAAAAACCTTTGAAATATGTGGGGGATTATTTGATATTTCAACTGTTTTGAATATCTGAAAGCCATTATTTTGTAATGGCTTTGTAACATTTGATTTGATTTGTTTCTTAATTAAGCCTCTCCTTCATTTGCCTATAAAGAGAATATCCAAATCACAATCAAAACATACCAAAAACAAAAAATTCTCTTTTTTCTTTCCATTTATTTGTTGAGTTTTATATATAACGTTATTGTTCTTGTTCTCTCTATTTATTCTGTGCAGAGTAAAGAGGAAGATCTATTATATTTTGGAGGATAGCTACTAGAATCTGTTGCACCAAGTATCATACTTCGAGGGCCAAAATAATCCTAAGGACTGTGCTTGCACGCCTCATTTATTTATTTTTATTTTTATTATCTTTTCTAACATATTTTTCCAACAAATAGTCTCCCAGAGTTCTCTTTATGGAAGAGCCCCTCTCTAATCCTCTTGTTTAGCCCTAACTGGTGACATTTCCTTTTGTTCCCGCTTCATTCCTGGGTTCCCAGAACATTGCAACGAACATGGAAGGGAAGATGCTGCGGAAGCTCGATTAGGCCTTCTCTGCAGAAATTAAGTAGGCTTTGATCAGATGTGGATGTGCCTGTGATAAATGGTGTCATTTCCTCGGAAAAAATAAGTGAATGTCGTCTTACACTATTTGGGAAACCCTAACAAACCCTAACATCAATTTTTAAGCATTCCTATACACAACGAGGAATGCTCAGAGATTAGCTTTAGTCACCTGTTCGCAAGTGGACGCTGTTTCACATTTAAATCAGAAAATGAAAAGAATTCTATTCTGGAAGCTGGTCTATGGTCATTCGCTAATCAGCTGTTAATTCTTTACCATGGTAACTTTATACACCACCACATTACTATGAATTTACTCACCGTGCTTTTTGGGTTCAAATACATGGGCTCCCTTATGATTGGTTCTTGGAAGAAACAATGCTAAGGGCCTTTTCGTAACACTCTTATTTATCTATTATTCTGTTCTTTTATTTCTCAAAACAGAAAAAGAATCACAAACTTTCCCGCCAAGTTTTAGGACATCCAATGCAATTATTCGCTAATATACTTTGTCGATTTGTATTCACTGGCCGACACCCATTATTGTTTATTGCGATTGTAGGGACTATTGTTGAAGTTGCCTCTTTGTGTTATGGTCCCCTATCACAATTTTTTTTGTATCGGGTACGGTATTTTTTTTATAGTTGTGAGAACTAAATGCTAAAGTTGTTTGATTGTGTTGTGGTCCCCCATCACAAAATTTTTTTTTGTATGGGGTACAGTGTTTTTTTTTTTGTGGTTGTGAGAACTAAATGCTGAAGTTGTCTGATTGTGTTGTGGTCCCCTATTACAAAAATAACGTTTTTATAGGGTGTAGTGTTAACATGGGCGATATTGATGCACCCATTAAAGTTTGCTACAGTGGGAGGTTTGTTATTGGGGAAGAATGGGAATACGCTAGTGGAAAGGTTGTTGTTATCCTTGTTAGTCTCAGTAAGCTATCATATAAAGACTTTAAGAAGGATATAAAGAAATAGTTGCAATGCAAAATAGGGAAATTGCATTATCAAGTACCTGCTAAGAGTCTTAAGGATGGCTTGAGATATCTGTATGATGATAGTTATGTGAGGGATCTTGTTTATCATTATCTTCATGGTAGTGATGTTTATGTGTATGTTGAATATCATGGCGATGAAGATGGGCAAGTAATGTTAAAAGCCGGTGCTGAAACCCAGGCCAATGATAGAGTTGTTTTAGAAGGAGATGTGAGAGTAGAGGAGATCGAGGCTTTGCATATATATGATGTGTTAGATTTATTTGACCAACTTGAGAAGATCGGTGGCTTATCTGATGGTGAAGATACATTACCTGAAGAATCAACTAGAATAAACCTAGGCTCTTGGAAAATTGCACTATCAAGTGACGAAGATGAGGAAACATTAGTGCATGCCATTTGCACAAGTGATGTTGATGATGAGAATATTACACAAGCAAGGGAAGAAGTGAGGGCATTTCAGCAAAGGAGAAAAGTACCATTTAAGGTGGTGAATGAGGGCATTTCATTCAATAGGGACGAAAAAGCTTCTACGGCTAATTGTGATGATTTTGATAATAAGGAAATTGGGCATGATGATGACAATAGCTCAGAGCATGATGATGATGAAGATGGTGCGGTGTAGCATAGAAGAAGAAGTCAGTATCGTTCTTATGATTCTTTTTTTTTGCCGGTCCTACTCTATCTCTCACTCATGATACACACTCAGACTTGTGCCCCACCTCTTGTAGAGCGTAGGCGTCGAAACCCACATCTTAAACTACGCGGCCCCACCCCTATCCTCCCCTGCGAAGGTGGGGATTCGAACTCCTCACCTTCCCCTTCTCAAGTGAGAAGGGTGGCCACTAGGGTAAACCCCCAGTGGTTGGTATCGTTCTTATGATTCAACAGGTACAAATCCTACCTTTTGCGTATTGATGAATTTTGATGATACCAAGCATTTTAGACATGCTATTTTTAGGTACTCAATCACTCAACAGAGGAATGCTAAATTCACTAAAAATACCAAGAATTTTATGAGAGCAAAGTGTGCATAAGACAATTGTCCATGGAATATATATGGTGCATTGAGTAACAAGAGTGGCTCATTCCAAATCCGGTCACTCTAAGAGAAGCATAACTGCGGTATTGTTTTTTATAATAAAAGAGTGACTAGTGTGTGGTTGGCCAAGCACTTCTTCAATACCATCAAGGCAATGCCAGAAATGAAGACTCCTCAATTAAAACAGGTAATGAAAGAGCAGCTAGGTGTTAACGTGTCTAAAAATTAGTGCAAAAGGGCTAAGTACAAGGTGACAAGTACATTGCTAGGTACCTACAAGGAAGAATATGCAAATATCTAGAACTATGCTGGGGAATGTAAGCTTTAGAATCCACCTAGTAGAAGTTGTGGAGAAGCCCTTGCCAGATCATAGGACTCGGTTTCGTAGGATGTATATGTGCTTTGATGCATGTAGAACTGAATTCTTAGCTGAATGTAGAAAAGTGATAAGGTTAGATGGGTGTTTTCTAAAAGGATTATATAAGGGAGAGTTACTGGTTGCAATTGAGAGAGATGGAAACAACCAAATGTTTCCAATTTCTTGCGTTATGGTGAAGGTTGAGAACAAGGACAATTGGTCTTGATTTCTAAAAAATTTAATGGCTGATCTTGGAATAACTAATGGAAGAGATTAGGCATTCATGAGCGACCAACAAAAGGTAATGTCATTGAATTATTAGCTTTCTAATATCATTCATGTAGTTTACAAATGTTTGTTGGTTTTGCAGGGACTTGTTCCGGCGATAGTTGAGTTGATGCAATTCGCTAAGCATAGAATGTGTGCTTGCCACATATATACCAATTGGGCAAAGAAGTACAGAGGTGATCAATAGCAGAGATAATTTTGGTTGATTGCAAAGAGCACAAATATGGCAGATTTCAAAATTCACAAAGAAGCTATCAATGCCTTATCAACTGAAGCTTGTGAAGCATTATTCCAAACTGAAGCAAAGCATTGATGTAGAGCCTTCTTCAGTGAAGAATTCAAGTGTGATACCGTTGACAACAACCTTTGCGAGGCTTTCAACTGCAGGATTATAGGAGTCAAGTGCAAATCAATTATCAATATGCTTGAAGACATCAGAGTTATGGTTATGATGATGCTGCGAAGACAGAAAGATGAATGTTTAAAGTGGTCTAGACTATGTGGGCCTAGGATTATAAAAAATTTGGATGACAACATTGCTGCTAGTAGATTCTATCATCCAATTTGGAATGGGGACAATGGACACGAGATCATGAATAATTGTAACAAGTATGTTGTCCATTTGGAGAGAAAAAAGTATGTCTACTGAGCATGGCAATTGGCCGGAATACCTTGTTCACATGCCATTTACGCAATCCAATCAAAGCAGCTCAATCCAAAGGATTATATAGTGGACTGTTATAAGAAAAGCAAGTATCTTGCTGCATACCAGTTCATGATGCAACCTCTGAGAAGTTACAAGTTTTGGAACAAAACAAACCATCAACCCCCATAACCTCTACCATGGAAGAAGCAAGTTAGTAAGCTTAAAAGAAAAGGAGAATGTAGGAAATTGAGATTACTAGTAACAGAATGAGCAAGGTGGTGGAGCAATTCGATGCTCACACTGTTATAGGAAAGGGCACAACAAGACTGGTTGTCCAACTAAGAAGCAGCAACAGCAGTAGCAAGAGAAAACGCAGGCCAATGATGCCGAGGCATGTTAGGGCAACTCAAAAAGCAATGATATAGGACCAACTACAATGCCGACTCAGTCCAATAGTGTACAATAGAGGAGTAAATTTCAAGTTGTTAAGAAAATCTCCTAATAGATTTTGAAATTGACAAAACTATCTATGTGAATTCTGTAAGTCTGATACATGCTCTGAAGTGTTTTGATCCAGGTAAACATATTCTGGAAATGACAATTCCTATACTTCAAGAGAACTAAACTTTCTGAACACTCAGATTTTACAAGGCTCAGAAGGAAGACTTTAGACTTTATAGGATTCGGAATGAGAACTTCAAACTCTATTGATAAAGTCATTCAAACTTCATAGAGTACTTCAGACTCTACTTCTAAAAGGTTCAAACCTTACTAAAGACCCATACTGACTTAAGTTCTGGATGTGAAGCAAGAACCAAAAATTATCCAAACTCTTCAGAATGAACATAACGGCTAGCGATCTAGCGTGGATTTCATAGAAGGAAATTTTTTATTGACTCAATCTTAAAAGACTATAATTGATTGATAATCAAACATGAAAGCAAGTATATATCTCACAATAGATAAAGCTTTACTTATGGAAACCAAGATTCTAATTGTATGAGCGGCTAGATTCAACGATATTCAAATTTTGTCAATTGTTCAGTTATGTAAAAGTAATTGTATAAGCATTAGCCATTGTCATTTTGAGATTGAAAGGAGGGCACTTATGATTGCTCCACATGACGATGCAAAGCCTAATGCAGTCAAATATACTCTCTCATCTCCTGACAATGAAGAATGGAGAAAAGTTTTGGAAGATGAAATGGAGTGCATGAAAACAACTATGTCTGAGACTTGATTGATTTACCACTTGAACGCAAGGCGATTGGAAATAAATGGGTTCTCAAGATCAAGTGTAGTGTGGATGTATCTATTGAAAAGTATAAGGCTCATCTTATGGTGAAAAGCTATTCTCAATAAGAGAATATAGATTATAAGGAAACCTTTTCACCAGCTATGAGGTTTGCCTTCATATGTTTTATCCTAGCTATTGTCGCAAATTTGGACTTAGAAATACATCAAACGGATGTAAAGATAGCATTTCTCAATAGAAAATTAGATGATGATATCTATATGAAACAACCAGTAGGTTTCTTAGTTAAAAGTTAGGAGCACAAAGTTTACAAACCTTAAAGATCAATATATATGTCCTTAACCAATATTATAGACAGTGGTACTCTCGTTTTCATCGAGCCATGACTTTTTTGGGTTTACAATAATCAAAGAAGATCCCTGTGTGTATGTCAAGTGGTCCAAGGATAAATTTCTAATTTTATCACTCTATGTAGATAATACTTTGTTAATTGGGAATGATAAGGGTTAGTTATCAACATAAAAGAATGTTTATAGTCTAATTTTGAAATTGAGGACATGGGAGAAGTTGCTTATATATTAGGAGTTAAAATTAAAATAGATCATTCAAGGAAATTTTTTGCTCTATCACATGGGTCTTATATTATAAAGATTCTTGAACAATTCAATATGCAACATTATAATCCCATTGATACCCCTATCATACAAGGTAAAGGCTTGAACTCTAAGATTTGTCATAAGACTCCAAAAGCAAAAGAAATGGAAACTATTTCTTACTCTAGTGCAGTCGGAAGTTTGATGTATATTGTGATGTGTACTTGACCCAACATTTATTATGTCATGGGATTAGTGAGTTGATACTAGTCAAATCCATGAAAAGCACATTAGAAAGCAGTTCAGAGAAACCTGAGATATTTGAGAGACACTATAGACTATCAACTTTGTTATCAAGGAAACGATTTACTTTTATTATGTTACTTGATGATATTGGCGAATAAACTTAAATAAGCTTAAATTGACATATGGGTATGCGTACTTACTTAATTAAGGTGTAATCTCTTGGAGTAGCAAAAAACAAACAAGTATAGCTTTATCTATCATGGAGGTTGAATTTATTGCAAGCTCTTCAGAGTGTAAGAAGCTATATGGCTAAAACGATTCTTGGAAGATTTAGCCATTGTCACTAACATTCCAAAATCAGTGATAGTTTATTATTATAATTGTTCAAACATTGCCTATGTGAAAGATCCTAAGTATCATGGTAGCATATAGCGCAAAAAGAAGTGATCCTACAATACATTTCTACGAATAGAATAGTTGATGATCCATTCACTGAGCCTATTTCTAAAGACGTGTTCTTAACCCATAGGATGTCTCTAAGATTATGTAGAATATAATATGTAAAATTGTTTAGGATCATTGCGTTGTGTAAATGTACATATATGAATTGTACTTGTTTATTTTCATTAATGAATTGATGTTTTATCAATTAGTATAATTTGTTATGAGACTAACACAAATACATAGGTATTATTGAAAGGTATGTCATCAGGCAGTAATTGGCTCACTCACACGAGCAATTAACTCAAGCGCTATAGTAAGCAAGTTGGGATGAGGCGGTATGTACTCTAAATATTGGAAGAGCAAGTTTAATACATAATATAATTATATTTTATTTTTTTGTCGCCTTGATTAGGATTAAGATGAGGTCTATGATTTATATGTGATAAGATCGGACATGATAGTCCCATAATCATGTATTCCTTATGGAAGCCGAATGCGAGTACTTAATTGGACGCTATAAAAAGCGAGCTAATATAGCACTGGAGCTAAACATATGTACATGAGAAACCTGTTACTAGAGGCGAGGAGAACACTCGGTGTTTGACCTTCGGTGAGGACGGCTCTTGGTTCACGTCGGCAATAGCTTGGTGATCACCAGAAAGACCCGCACCAAAGAAAGTTCGAGAACAGCCGCGGGGAAATCACGTCACGGTTTGTGATGTTAACCGGCCGAGCGTGAACAACAGGAAAGATCAGTGATTGGGGTGGCCACGCCAAGCCCACAGCAACGTTGGTCGGTTTACCGCAAAAGCAGTAAAAGCTGGTCAGCAAAGGTCACCGAGTTGACGCAAAACTGGACAGCGACCCCCCGAGAAGCGCAGCAACAGATGAACTCCAGACAACGACGACCAGCAGCGACAGCGAAACTGGACAGCAAAAGATGACGCAGCGGCAGCGAAAAACAGAGCTGCAGCAGCTCGTTGGACAGCGGCAAAGCAACGTCTCCACGAGGTGGTAGTTACGAGCAAGAGGCAACAGCGAGGAAAGTAGCTGCGGGACCATCTTCGTGCGATGAAGAACGTGAATTCTCTTCTCTTGTATGCCTATGTTCCGTGATCCTCTATCCCCCCAATCTCACGAATTTCCTCTATATTGTGGCTGTGTGCTTTTTTAATGGGTCAATATCACGATACAAGCTAAACTGGTACAAATCCAAAATTAATTTTTTTTACAACTAAAAATCCCAAACAGGTACATTTGTGATAAGTTTACTCTCTGTAAGTTTCTATTAAATTTAATTAATATCACGAAAAATCATAAACTGATATAACTGTGACTAAGGAAGGGAAAAATCCCAAACTGGTATATCGGTTAACTGTTATGTATCATCCAACTTGTATCAATTTTTGGTTTTTCATGATATTTACCCCTTTTTAATTTTTCAACACCTCCTGTGAGGACAATATATAGGTGCATGTGAGGGGTGATGAAGGTTGGATCCTTGTGATAATGCTGGTCTTTTCTTAATCCCAGTATCCAATATTTCTTCTTTGTTTTTTTTTACCCTAGAAGATTCGTATTTGCCCCAAAAGGGATTCGTACATGGCTGAATATACGCTCCCCACGTGTGACAATTTTCTTTCCTTTCTTTTAGTCTTACCCTGAATATTTCTTTTAGCCTTGCAAAAGTGGATACGCCAAAGAGAAAGATCTTAGGCTCCGTTCGTTTGACGGAAAATATTCTCCTTTTGGAAAATATTTTCCCAGAAGTCATTTTCCTGAAAAATGTTTTCTTGAAACGCAATTTTCTAGCGTTCGGCGATCGTCGATCCGGCGGCATCCGGCGGCCGACGGTGGCGACCGGAGGCAATGACCAGTAGCTAGCGGCGGCGGGCAGGCTGCGACCAGCAGCGGGCGGCGGAGGGCGGCAGCGGCGGCGGCCGGTGGCCAACAGCGGTGACCAGCGATCAACTTCCTCTCCCACAAAAAACATTTTCCCTCCCATGGGTAATTTTGCCTTCACTTTGAGGGAAAATGATTTCCTCTTTGTGAAAAGAGGAAATCATTTTCTTCAAAACAATGAAGGATTTGGGGGTAAGGAAGAAAAATGTTTTCCCACGGAAAACATTTTCCGCCCCCAAACACCAGAAAACGTGGAAAATGTTTTCCAAAAAATTATTTTTCCGGAAACGAACACAGCCTTAAGATTAAAATTAACCCCCAATTTCTCACATACAAGTATCATATTACCCTGTGACCAAAACTTTGTTAACGTAATGCCTAATTTGTAACAGTCTGAATTTTCGATCATTTTTCCGGGATTTATGAAATGAATATTTTAGCCAAGGCACTTATAGTGAGATCTCACCCGGTACCCGCGTATTCTCGGGATGCTAACCTTAGGAGTAGGGCTATTACGAGATTGAGTTCGCACGATCAAAGAACTTGACTTGGGTTCAATTTTCAACCATATGGATTGACGAGGGAATGTTTTGAACCAACCGAGATCGATCTATTTGATTGATCGTGTCCGAAAGGAACTAGCGATAGACCCTCGCAATTAGATGACAATTGAGGTCGTCCTGGGTAGAGTCAACTTAAACGTGATTTGATTTAGTATCGGTCATGGGGCAAGAGCACATAATCCCAACGAGCCACCCGTTAGCCAGAGATAAGCTAAAGTTACGATTGTTCGATTTTAATCATTTCTTGAAATTCAGGCCCGGGAATCGAGAATTTTGAAAGTGACAATTTTGAGCGGCCGATGACATTTTTGGCTTGGCCAACTTTGGGGTCACCTATTTCTGCAAAAAAAATGGATTTCGGTTTGGGACCAGGAAAATTACGATTTTGCCCCTCTGGACACCAACATTGATTTTGAGGCCGTATGAGATTATTTTTCAAGGCCGAGGTCATTTTAGGGTGACCACATACATTTAGAGTTGTTACGGTCAGAAATTGAAATTTTGGCTCAGAAGTGAAAAATAATATTATTTTATTCCCTAGGACTTTGAAGTCGATTTTCAAGGGCTTAAGAGGCTATTTTCGTGATTCCTACGTCATATTATATTGGCCACACATATTTGAGGTTGGTATAACCAAAAAATGAAATTTTGACCCGGGACCAGAAAACTGACCATTTTGCCCCTAGGCTAATTTTGGGGTTCCGAATATTGGGCTATTTTGGGGATTAATTTAAGGCTATATTTCAGCCCAATAATTCAGCCTAGTAAATTACAAGAATGCCTCTCAATTATTGGATGAGGATTACCGTGAGCCAAGTATTTGAGGGCATTTTGGGCATTTAGGAAAAGTTGGTCCAACTTAATCAAATCTCTCTCTCTCTCCTCCCATTCTTGTTTCCCAAGCTGGTCACTCCCTCCCCCTCACTCTCCCGTGTTCTCTCTTTCTCCCGTCCTCCCCCTTGCTCGGCCGTGGACTCGCCGAAACCGCCGTACGCCGCCGCCGTTCGTTGCATGGCCGCCGGCGACGCTGCTGCTGCTGCTATTGGGCCAGCTACTCCAGCCCCTTATCCAGCCCATTCGTCTCGCCTTTCTTAGGTAAGTGACCTCCCCAAATGTTGCCTAGGATCTCGGGTATTGCTAGACTCGTTTAGGACTCGATATAGGATGAATTAAGTGGCTATTTTGGATTTCAGATAGGGGTTGGAAATTGGTTGTTGTGGACTGATTTAGAGACTAAAAATATGAGGTTTGGGAGGTTCGGATAGGGCCGTGATAATGCGGAACGATTACGATTTGAACTAGTGTGATTTGGTGTGATTTTCGGATTTGTGACTACCATACTCATCCGGATTGTTATTTTTGTGGAGCATTTTGTGGGCCGAATTTGAAGAAGTTTTCTTCATGAATGTTGCTCCCAACATCTTGAAGTATAACATACTTTAATTTGGGAATTTTTGGAAATCATTTTAGGCCATTCGGAAGTCCATATTTGGACCGAAACAAAACTGCCTGATTTACTGTTCACCCGACCTTCTGATCTGTTCGAATTTTTATAAATTTTTTCAGGTCTATTTTCAAAATACTTCCTTTATAAAAATTGTTGGGGACATTTGTGGCTATAACATATAAACATTTCAAAACTTTTCAAGGTGATTTGGGTGTTGAAAGAAATGTATTTTGAGGACAAAATAGTCTGTTAGAGCGAACTGATTTTGGTCTGATTTCAAGGGACAAAAAGGCATGGTTGTAGATTGAACCGGATTTCGTGTTCTTCATAAGAAATGTTGATCAAGATGTGTTTTATGATATATCGAAATTTTAAAATTTTTGAAGTTCATTTACTATTTATTTTGATGGGATTTCGGTCACTGTGTAAACTGCCTAGATTTACCCTGATGCTATGAATGTTTATTCTTATGAGCGAGAAATTGTGTGTGACCATGTGCCAAGCATGTGTGGCCGTGTGACGTGATTGTGTGATGGCAATGTATGTTGGCGTAAGGCATGTGTGGCGTAGGATTGTGTATGGCCGTGTGTATGTGTGGCCATGTGGTACATGTGGAATATGTGGAATGAAGGTACGAGAAATGTAGGATTGATTGGAAAGGATCCGTCCTGAGGCGTGTTCGTTTACGCGGGACGATGCCGTCCCTGACGAGGTGACAATGCCTCACCCAATGAGGTTTCAATACCTGATGTGGTCAGAAGACTGTTGGCCTAATGCGTTTTACGCGGGCATGATAATTAAGGAAAGGGAGAGGTAGGATTCCGTCCTGAGGCGTGTTCGTTTACGCGGGATAATACCATCCCTGACGAGGTAATGATGCCCGACCCGACGGGGTGTCGATGCCTAACGAGGTCAGAAGACCGTTGGCCTGATGCGTTTTACGCAGGCGTGGTATTGATGGAAGAGTTGAGAATGAGCGGGAATTAACTTAAGGTGCGAGGTTTGAAAAAGTGACACATGATGTGAGTAGTGTGCGAGTGTGTTTGTATCGCGTGATGTGATGATTAATTATGGGGTAGAAACTGCTAGGCATGGTATGGGACGTGCCTAAGTAGTTTCTGTCTTGTAATTAAGGCACGCGCGCGTCTGTGATGTATTACTGTGAGGTGCTGGCTATGTTATGGTCTAACGTGTAGGAACGTGCATAATGGGTTCCAGGTAGGTTCGTGTGTGATTGTTAGATTGATTGATCGTTGTGTGAGATGCGTGTTCTGTCTGGCGGTACGTGAGTGCCTACGTGGGGTTTGGGGTTGTACACTTATTGAGATTTGTCTCAATTAGACCCCCAACCTTAGACCCGGGAAGTTCGCCTCCTCTTTTTGGAAGTTTGAGGAACCGCTTTTGGTACCAAGTGGAACTGCATGTGAGTGTCCGAAGACTTAAGCCCGAAGAATCAGGAGCAGAACGGAAGGCGATCATTATGTTTTCCCTAGGGTATTTTAGAGGTTGTGTAATCGGGTTGACCCATAGGGAAGTTAAGTTAACCAGACCCCTATCTTTTGTTATGACGCCAATTTTGGATGTTAGTTCGATAATTATGTCTGTAATACAATGTTTGTATATTTGGTGCAGTAATATTGTATGAAATACTATTGTTATTGTTTGTCTATTCTATTGTTCTACCCTGTTGTCGTCATCTTTTAGTCCAAGGGTTTTTATATCCGCTTCCGCATGTGACTCTGATGTTTGAGTTGGGTCGGCAACGTTCCTGGGACGTCGCAACAAATTTGACCTGTAGTGGGATGTCGCGAGCTTGATGGGTTCGGGGCATGACATAATTGCTTCTCAATTTTAACCAAGAAAAAATCGATTCTTTCTAATTTGGTGCCTATAATTTCGACCACAGCGGGTTTAGTCCAATTGAGCTCAAAACCATTCACTTAATTCCATCCACCGCCAGTCCAATAAATGCACACATGTTCCTAATATCTATATGCAATTTAATTAATATTTTTATTTAGAGATCAGGTTGATCCCTAATTTTTAAGTAATGAATAATTGAATGGGTAACCAAAATTTAGGTGTCAACAAACTTGTTAGTTATTTTGTTTGGTTTTTTAGTTTGAAAATTACTACCTTTTCTTATCTCGAACGCCTTAAGTTTATAGACAATTCTATAAAGTTACCAACTCTATTTGAGGGACTTACCAATTTTTTTTCCGGATTAAGTAACCCAAGATAAGAGCGATTAGATTAATAAAACCAAATAATCATTGGTAATTAATTTGATGGTTGGTAATCTATAACCCATTGATAAATTAATTGGAGAAACTTTAGTAATGCTATATAAGAGTTATATATTTAAGAAAAAGTTAAGAGAAAAATAAACTTGCTAAATAACTCAAACGAGAATTGGTAAACTAAAACTAGTTGACGACTTAATCAGAGAAAAAGTTGATGATTCACTCTAACTAAGGTTAGTAATTTCTAAAGAAGTTGGTAAATTCAAGGCATTGCAAATTAAGTAATGTAAATAAATGTTTCCAAATGATAAGGAAAATTGGCAAATTAAAGGAGTCAAATCAACATCGGTAAATAACTCAAATGAGAGTTGGTAATCTAATCCTATGTGGTAATCAATGATAGAAAGGTTGGTGAGTCATGCTAATTTAGATCAGTAATCTCTAAATGAAATTAGTAAACGTAAGTGGTAAACTAGGCAAATGAAACTCGGTAATTCAATAGAAAAATTGATAGAGTATACAAAAACAATAAAAATTGGTAAGTAATGCAAATAAGAGTTGGTAACACAAAAATAACTAACCATCCAATATGACAAAAGTTGGTAAGTCCTTCTAATTCAGGTTGTCAATTTCATATAAGAGTTCATAAATAAAAGATGCCAATAAGTTATGTAAATAAAAGTTGGTAAGTTGGTATAAAAATTGCTAATTTGCAAACTATAAATTTATAATTTCATAAAAATATCGGTAAGTTTTCAACAAGTTACTAGAAAAATAGTCAGCTATCATTTTTCTTACTAACAAATTTTTTACACTTGCCAACACTTGCTGAGATTTATCAGCACGAAATAAAAATCCATGCATTTGGGCACAAAGCAATAGAATTCCATCAAACACGGACATAATTCGAAGTTCTGGGCTTTCACGAACTTTATTTCAAGTCAGGTTTTAGTTTAATGGGCTCAAAACTGACGCCTATTTTACCAATTTGAACTCATACTCATATGGATATACTAACCTTGTTTGAACAGTTATCAATCCACTTCTAATTTCAAAGGCATAATCTAATCTTCCAACTTGTGGAAATATGCCAAATTCAAATCTTGTTACCGTGACGTCAGATTTACCTACTTTAATGGAAAAGTTACTAATACGCTCCTTCGAACAACACCCGCTAGTTAATGTACGGTTGGTGCCTGATAGAATCTGCAAATTATCAAATCCACCGATAATGAACGAAATTCAATATCAATAATCATTGGAAAGACGGGATGCATACATAAGAATTAGCTACATAACTAAACATTTGCACTTGTATCACATCCAATGGCGGCTACATAAAGGTTCTAAACTATAATAAGAAGCTAAACTTTTGAGTCAAGAACACGCATCTAAGTTTTGCTAGAGTGTACGAGTCTGCCCTATTGAGGCTTTTCCCCCCAAAGTCCACACACCGGAAGATAAAGATGCATATAATATATAAAGACAGTCGATTGTGCTTTCAAATCGCACCAACGGGAATCTTCATATCTCTTTCACTTTCAACGTCATTGCTCAAACAATGCATGTCGCTTAGGAATTCTAGAATCCTCTTCGCTGAGGAAACGCTTGAGACATCTTCATATCATGATCTGCATGCATGGTTACGTACATGAAATTCTAGAGTCTTCTTCACTGAGGAAACGCTATTCAACATGATACCATCACATGCTTCTCCATGCATATGCGATGTCATGAAGCTATAAGCTTTCATACTTTTCCATTGACTATAACGACCAGATGGGTCCTATTTAACGTCATACCATCACATCTTAGCGAAAATTTCGTCGTCTTGAGCTTGAGGTGGGATCCACTTGAACAGTAGTCCCTTCTTCATCAAGCTAAAGGAAATTACTTGTTTCTTGTGGTTATAAATTGACCCACTTGGAAGCGTTTGGAGTCAGCACTCTCAAGCAAAGCAAAGCCATGCCAAGCCAAGAGTAGGCTCTGTTTCCTGCGTTTGTATTCTCTTCCTCTGCTTATTTCCCCAGTCCCATTCTCTATTCTTCTCTTCTTTTTTTCCATTGCGGAATTGAATGTGAGACAGCAAGCATATAGCTTGGCAGGATCAATGGAGGCGCGACAGGCGGGACACGGATTCAATCCGAGGGAGGAGGAACTCGTTGGTCATTTCCTGAGAAAGAAGCTCAAAGGACAAATGGAAGCTAATTGCGAAATTCCCGAGCTATTCATCTACGATTGGGAGCCTCCGGATTTATTTATCCTATACGACGGTAACTTACATTTAGTCCTTAGAGTTCTCGATTTCCCTATTTTCTTACGGTTTGATGGTAACTGGTCGTTGCCATTAAGACTTTAGTGAAAATAACAGTTAAACAATCTTTGGTTGTAGTATTATCAAGTGAACCGTCGGATGGACGAGAGTGTTTCTTCTTTTGTCGCCGTGGTCGTAAGAGGAAGACCAAGTGGGGATTTTGGAAAGAAACGGGTATCGAGCGTGTTGTACAAGCCAACACGGGTAAGCCAATGGGGACCAAGAGATATTTCGTTTACTATGAAGGTCGACAGCCAAAGGGCCGCTGGACTGATGTGATGATGCGCGAATATCACCTAAAGTTGGCTGTTTCAGATAGTGAAATTTCGGACCTGGTACTTGACTTCTCTTCTTTTGCTTCCCTTAACTGAGCATCTCTAACATGGTTACAAGTGCAGGTAAAATTGATTTCATTTCTATACATATGTTCCTCATTGAGCTTCTTGAGTTTTCTGGCTTTGTGAGTTCACGATTGGCTAGTTCCTCCCTCTGTGCCATGATTTAAGTGCGATTTACCTTTAACTCCAGCTGTCCTTTGAACATTTGTTTTCGCAAGTGAACATTTGTTTTCGCAAGTCAGAACTTTTCCTTCTGTATTTCGTAGAATTTCATGAGGAAGATCGAGAAACGAAACTCACCATTAATCATTTTAACTCTACTGAAGGTTACACTGCCAAAATGTGGTGATTCTGCAGCAACAAAGGGGATAATTGGTTCTTGAAATTTAAATTACTTCAATTTTGATAAGTGACGCGTGATGTATCTCGTCCATAAAATACTTTTGGGCAACAATGGGGTTTCGGTTGTCGTAACTCTGATACTCATCGCCGGTATCATTGTCTTTGTAGACGGCATTGGTTCTCTGTCGGATAATGAAAGGGAAAAGTAAGAAAGCAAAGTCAGCAACAGCGAGTGCTTCAACCGATTTAAGCGGCCAGAGTAATCTGAATAGTGCACAGGTGATCAAATGTTGCTTTCGGTTGATACAAAGCAACATATGATATAGAGATACATCTAACCATACTAAAGCTTGAGTTCTGTTTGTTCTTTCTTTTTTCTTTTTCACTCAGGCAACTCCAGGAGTTACTATTGAATCCGACTATCCAACCGAGACGTTGAACACTGGTTTACCAGACTGGAACCTGCCTATTACTATTGAATCCGACTGCCCAACCGAGACGTTGAACACTGGTTTACCAGACTGGAACCTGCCTATCCCTGATCAGCAACCTCAAACGTGCAAAGAGCAATGTTTGTGTTATGATGATAATTGGCATGTTGACGTACCTAGTGATGGACATTGTTATATACCATATTCTCTGAGCGACGGCATCAATGTCACGGATTTATTGAACTCTGACGAGAGCACAGGGCCGACTCAAACGTGCAAAGAGCAACATTTAGCATATGATGACAATCAGCATGTTGATGGACCTAGCGATGAACGTTGTGATACGCCGAATTCTCCAAGCGGCGGTATCGATCTTGAGGATCTCTTGAACTCTGACTAGAGCAAGGAATAGTATGCCAAACTACAGTGTGCGTAGATTATGCTCTATAGATAAGCTGTGAAGTATGATAATGGATTGCCAGTGTTTGGTGGTCCTTTATAGATGTTAATCTCAGCCTAGCTTGTTATATCAGTGATAATGCTATGTACCAACTATGCTTGTCCGAGGATGGCACGTTATATCAATCTTGCGTGCTTGTATGTTGTAGTATTAATTTTTCCTCACAATTTGCATATTTATCTTGATTTTCTCTACTTAGCACTGGTCATGCATCAATATCTATTCGTCTAACCTTTGAGAGGGCTTGCCGTATGAGACTTTCCTCCATTTTTGTAAAATCCCAAGTCCATAAACATGACTTGTCAAGTGATTTATAAGTGAAAGACCCATTCCTCGGCCCGATTATTCCGGACAACGGGTTTCTCAAGGCACACATGATAACCATTTTGTTTCTCTATTTTTCTAGTTTTCTACTTCTAGAAATAGATTTGGAATAGAAATCCGTTTATTAATGCAATTTCATTTTTCCATTTCTAGAACAAATTTAATCTCCAGAAATAAGTTTAGAACAGAAATCATAAGTAAAAATTGTCTACTTTTTTATTTCTAGAACAAAAATGAGAAATAAAAACTCTTCTCATCCCTCGCTATCAGCCATCCACCCATCGCTTGCCGTCGCTGCTAGTTGCCTTCCACTGCCACCAGCCATCGTTTGCCATTGCCACTGTCGTCCTCCGTCACTAGCCGGCCATCGTCCATCGCCAACAGCTACCATCCATCGCCAACAGCTACCGTCCACCTCCATTCGCTACCGCCCGCCATCTATCATCCACCGTCTATCATCGCCTGCCATCTACCATCCTCTATCACCTAACGCTAGCCACCTCCCACCGTTGGCCACCGCCATCCACCACCGTTAGCCGCCTCTTGCCGTCCTCCATCGGCTGATGTCTGCCATTCCTTAGCCACCACTCGACGCCGCCCACCTCTCGTCGCTGCTAGTCGCTGTCCTCTACTGCCGACTACCTCCCGCCACCGCCTACCGTTCTCCATCGCTGCTCGCCTGCTAGTTGCCTGGGAGGGAAAAAAATTTTATCGTTATCAAACAAAGTTCTATTTCAGGAACATAAATTTTGTGTCATTATCAAACGCGTATTTTGACTTAGAAATTCATCCATGAAATAAAATAGAAAAATCTATTTCTGACTAGAAGTTGATTTTTGGAATAAAATGGTCATTATTCACACCCTTAGTCTCTTTTGATTTCTTGCCTCTTACCCTTTCTCGCGGCCTCTCCTTTCTCTTTAATTGAAGCGCCACCCACCATGACATAGAAAAGGCAAAGTAAGGGAAATTTTCAAATAAGGTTATAAAATGAGATTATTTTTTCAAAAGAGGGCCCAAAGTGGATTTTGTATCATGTAAAGGCTATACAATGTCAAACTTAGTCTCAAACAAGATTTGGAGCTCACCGGCCAGCTGAATCTTCGTTGGCCGGAAGCACATTCGACTCGTGCGGCACTTTCCAAGCCATGGCCAATGGCATTTTCATCTAGGAGCAATTTTTTAAGTTTTCTTTCTTTTTCTTTCTTCTTTCTCTTTTTTTGTGAAGAAAACAAAAAAGAAAGAACAAGAAAAAGCAAAAGAAAAAGTGTCACGCAAGTTGCTAGTGGAAGGAAGAAGAAAGAAAATTAAAATGAAAGAAAAGAAAAGGCATAAGGACATTAGAAGTATCAAAAGTTTTGTATAGTGCTAACTTTAGTACAAAAAATTTTTACTGGATCACTTAAGTGTCAAATCGACGAAAAAATAATCATTTAAGTGCCTCTAGCGAGAAATTCTGGCAAAAAATATTGCTTGGCTTTTATAATAAAAGCTTCAATATGAGTTAGCATTTTTTTTTATTAAAAACCAGTCCACGTGGACATCTAAATGATGTCGCACGAGCCAACGTGGCTGGGTTGTCTAAACACGAAGTTGCCCGAGTATCCGGAGAAAAAACCACGTCCTCGAGGTCATCGTCAAGGAAGTGATCTTGTCATTGCTGTGGCTCAGGTGATCGGCCCCGATCCGACAGCATATCGTTGCAGTGCATCAATGGCTCTCCTTCGTCATCCCAGTACCTACAGCAAGAAATCCACAACAAATACCTCGATTAGTCACCAAAATTGCCAGAAAAATTGAAAGAACAAAAAAACTAGGGTTCGGGATCGTACGGATCGTCTTCGTAGCCCATGCTGGCGATGGGTATCGGTGAACAAGTGAATTGTATAAGCTCCGATCGGATTCAATTCGATTAAATATCGAGATGGAGGTCGCTTCAGCTTCGCAACGACAAGACGGAGACTTCTTCTGGTCGGATTTGCTTTTGTTGTTCATATGCGTTGTTTCATGATAATTCTCCTCTAATAACACTGAGCCTCTAGCAAACTACTCCAGATTTGATTTAGGGTTGAATGGTCGATTTAGGGTTTTGAATTTGGGAATTTCCTCGAATGGTTGATATAGGGCCTATGTTTAGGGCAAAACATGTAGACAACATTGTTTATGGGTATATATGCTAAATGGGCATGCCAGCAAGTCACGTCGGTTCCAAAAATTAATAAAATATGGCTACATCAAATTTCCTTAAGCCCCATTGCTGGAAAGGTTTGGTTTCAAAACAACATCTAATTTGATTTGTTTCTTTGTTTGCCTATAAAAAGAATATCCAAATCACAATCAAAACATACTAAAAACAAGAAATGCTCTCTTTTCATTCCATTTATTTGTTGGGTTTTACATATAAGGTTATTGTTCCTGTTTCCTCTATTTATTATGTGCAGAGAAAAGAGAAAGATCCATTATATCCTAGGAAGATAATCGTTAGAGCTTGTTGCACCAAGTTTCGTACTTCGAGGGCCGATATTATCCTTAAGGACAGTGCTTGCACGCCTTACATATTTATTCTTATTTTCATCTTTTCTGACAAATTTTTCCAACAAATAGTCTCCCAGAGTTCTCTTTATGGAAGAGCTCCTCTCTTACCCTCTTGATTAGCCCTAACTAGTGACATTTCCTTTTGTTCCTGCTTCATTCTCGGGTCCCCAGACCATTGCAACGAAGACGGAAGGGAAGATGCTTCGGAAGCTCGATTAGCCCTTCTCTGCAGAAAATAAAGTAAGCTTTGGTCAGATGTGGATGTGCCTGTGATGAATGGTGTTGTATCCTCGGAAAAAAAAAAGTGAATGTTGTCTTTCGCTATTTGGGAAACTCTAACAAAGCCTAACATCAATTTTCAAGCATTCTAATACACAATGAGGAAAGCTTGGAGATTAGATTCGGTCACCTGTCGGCAAATGGAAGCTGGTTCACATTTAAATCAGAAAATGAGAAGAATTGTATTCTGGAAGCTGTTCTATGGTCATTCGCTAATCACCTGTTAATTCTTAACCCATGGTAACCTAATGAATCGCCTCGTTACTATGAATTTACTTTGTGCTTTTTGGGTTCAAATACGTGGGCTCCCTCATGAATGGTTCTTGGAGGAAACAATGCTAAAAACAGCGGCAAAGATTGGACCGGTCTTAAAAATCTGGTGGCCCTTTTAAAATCTGGAACTGTTACAAGTTTTGAATGAAAATATTATGGATAAATTTTAATTATAAAAGACTCCCTCATTTTTCTGTTCTCATGAGAAAATTGGGCGTTATTCCAAATATTACGAAGAAGTGATCTATGAAGAAACTAGGCCCTCCAATGAGAATGAGCAATACTTTGAGCAATGGCTTCATTTTGTAAGCAAAACAAACGATCATTTATAAGAAAATGTTTTCCAAATCATTCATTTTCGGCGAAACAATCGAAGCCTTAGAGTGGAAGTAAATGATGTTACCCCTTTTTGGAACATTTTTTATTCTAAAAGACAAAAGAAAGTATTGAAGATGAGATAAATTCAAAAACTCAGGCAAACAAAATACCACTGCTTTCCTTTGACTTAAGAGGAGAGAGCCCAATCAGAATGTACAGTGAGGACGAAGAGGAAGATACAGGCACATTGGCTCATCGTGAAGTGTGTGGAGAAGAGCAGACCCAGGTAATTTCAGGGTCTAGAAGCAAGATAGGCCAGTTAATGCTCACAACAACAGCTCAGACTTGTGTAGTCTCCAAGTAAAATGGCCGATGTAGCAAGGGCAAAAAATCTCCAGCAAATAAGAAGTAGAAAAGATACAACCCCCATGGAATTCAACTAGCTCGTGTAAATGTAATTGATGAGAGCAAATTACTTGATACTCCAATTAATGTCCAGATAGCTCACATGAATGGGCTTTGATAATTACTCGCAACAAGTCACCGGGTATGAATGAAGAAATTAAGCTCAAATTGTTGAGGGTTAGACACATTTCTAACATTCAAGCTTTGAGAGCTTTAGTGACTCAAGAAAAGGCCAATGTTCTATTTCCCGTGGAGACAAAAAATCAGGAACATGTGCAGTGCATTAAGAGACATCTACACTTACAAAATCATTCAAATGCGAATCCAGTGGGAACTGTAGGAGGATTAGCAGTGCTCTGGACCAGTTTGGTATCTTCGAATGTTGTTGAATCTGCCTTTTAAAAGCTCATCAACTTGATATGTAAAGAGAACAAAAGCAACGAAACCATGAGAATCACCTTTCTTCATGTGCCAAATGTGTTCTACGAAAGAATATTATTATGGGAGTTGTTGAAAAGAATAAAGTCCAGCAATTATCTGCCTTGGATTCGTCTTGGAAATTTCAATGAAATTCTTTAGCATTGGGAGAAGGTGGGGAACCGCGTGGCGGAGCATTAGAGATTACTTTCGCGACTTTTTAAATGATTGTTTATTAATTGATGTGGAATATAAGTAATGTGCATTTCCTTAGGCGAATAATAGAGAGGAGGATGCCTTTATTGAAAAAAGATTAGATGAAGTGTTATGTAGCGTGTCCTTACCAAAAAAAAAAAAAAGTGTTATGTAGCGTGGAAAGGAGAGTTTTCCAACGCTGAAGCCCATGCTTTGCCTGCTATTGGGTTTGACCACAACCCATTTTTTTCTGTCGCTGTTCTCCGAACCAGCGAAAAGTAGAATACGAATTTAAATTTGAAGCATTTTGGCTCAAAGATGAAGAATGTAGCTGATGTCAAATCTGTTTGAGAGTCTCCAGATATGGAACATGAACATTTGTTGGGAAAATTGAAGAAAGTGTCAGGAGCATTATCTGCATGAAGTGGGAAAAAATTCTCAAATGCGCATCATCAAATTAACTCCTTAAAGAGGGAACTCCTGGAAATAACAAACAACAATATTGTTGGGCATGACGGAAAGAGAATTGAGGAAATAACAGGGTAAATTGAAAAATTATGGCGAAAGAATGAAATGTATTGGGAAATGAGATCTCGAATTAAGTGGTTTAAGTGGGGGATAAAAGCACTCAGTTTTTTCATTCGCCAATGATAAAAGAAGAAAGAGGGATAAAATTTCAATGCTGAAATTATCTAAGGAGGAATAGAGCCAATAACCTGGTCAACTAAAACAGCTAATGCGGACTTTTTAAAGTCTTTTTACTGCAATGTTAGGCTCAAAACTTCCAACCTATCATAGACTAGACCTGTTAAATGGGTAATAAAACCCATATATGATCCATTTAAAAAATAAATAAAACATAAATGGATAAATATAATTTTGAAGAGCCCATCTTAAATGAGTCTTAAATTTTTAAGCCTATCATAAATAGGTTTTAATGGGTTGAGTGTGGAATCCATTTCCAACCCACTCATTAAGCTCACCCTTTTTATAAAAATATATTTTTTTTAAATTGATTTTTTTCCTTTTTTCTTTTCTTCTCTTTCTTTTTTCTTTTATTTTTTTTACTTTTCTCTTTTCGACTGGTGGCCGTCCATGGCGACGATCGACAACTAGCGACTGGCCACAAGAGAGGAATGACCTCGCCATAGGTCAGCAAGGCATCGGGCTCACTGTAATTGGGCAAGCTCGACCTCGCCAATCTGGCGAGACTCAAGGTCACCGATCTGGTGAGACCTAGGCCTGGCCAACCTCAGGAGAGGTCGAGGTCACTCGAGGTTGGCGAGCTCAAGTCTCACCACAGGGCAGCAAGGCTGAGCTCACCCGATTCCAACAAGCCTGAGGCCTCACCGATCTGGCGAGACTCGAGCTCACTTACCTCGGGTGAGCTCGACCTCGCCAAATTTGATGAGCTTGTCCTCACCTGTGGCCGGTGGCCAGACATCGGCTATCATTGTGGCTGGCCACCAACCAAAAATAAATTAAAAATTAAAAATTATAATTAAAAATAATAAAAAAAATTGGATTTTTAAAAATAAAAAATATTAAATTAATAAAAAAATAAATTAAAAATTGTATTGTATGAAAATGTTTTAGTAGTATAATTTTAAAAAAAAATTCATAAAAAATAAGTTTTCCTATACTAAATTAAATATAGAAGTGTTTTAACAATATGAGTCAAGTCAGGTATAGATCGGGTCGAATATAGGTTGGGATATTTACATAACAAATAAATGGATCATAAACGGGTTAATGGGTTAATTTGAGTCGAACCATTTATGACCTGAACTAAACCCAACTCTATTCACCCGTTTAACATGTCTATCCTAGACTAGTGCTCTCGATTGGGTTTGGATGAAATGAATCAAACTTGAATCACTTAAGTGAATATGAAGGAAGTGAGAGAAGCTAAGTCTCCAAAGCTCTAGGATCAAATAGACTTAAAGGTTGATTTCATCAGCATCATTGGGAAGAAATTCAACTAGATGTGTTCACCATGGTGAAAAGCTTCTTTGATACACGTATTTTTAAACCTAGCCTAAACAAAACACATATATCCCATATCCCTAAAGTTCCAAATCCTGAGTATCCATATCAATTTTGACTCATTAGTTCATGCAACTTTGGTTATAAGATCATTTGTAAGGTTACAGCTAACCACCTTTAACCTTAGTTACCTAAACTGATTGCCATGGAATCACTTAGTGGGAAGCAGATTCAAGATAACATTTTGATATTGCAAGAGGTTTTGCATCAACATAGTCGGAAAGAGGAAAAAGAAACTTTAAGCAGTGCGCGAGTTGGATATGGGAAAAGCTTATAATAGAGTAGAGAGGAATCTCTTCAAAGTATTCATGGGGAAGATGGGCTTTAGTGCCAAATGAGCTAGGCATTGCAGTATGTCACATCAATTTTTTTAGTGTCAAACTCAATGGAGAGCCATTGTCAAATTTCCAACCGTCTCGAGGAATTCAACATGGAGACCTAGTTTCCCCTTATCTTTTCATTATCATGGTAAATGTGTTATGTTTCATCATGAATAATGGAGTTGAAGATGAAAGCATTACAAGGATAAAGTTTCATAGACACTGCACTAAATTATCGTGCCTTCTGTTCACAGATGATTCTATTTATATCCTAGATGGACCGATAAAAAATGTTAAGAGGCTTGGTGCTATCTTGATCTAAACAACTTGTTGATTGGTCTAATTTGAATGAGTTTGAAATTTATTTCAATATTTGCATGCCCTCAAAGTCCGAGAAGAAACATGGCTCGAGAATTGAGATTTCTTGAAATATAGAAGACAAAGAAATACCTGGGCTTTACCCAAAAAAAAAATACCTGGGAATTTCATCAGGTTTGGGGTCAATCCAAAAACATTGTTTATGTGGATATTGGCAAGGGTCAATATGAAACTTGAAGGATGGAAAGAGTTATTAATGTCGAAAGCAAGGAAGGAGATCCAAATTTAAGCAGTTGTTCAGGCTCTATCCCAACATGCAATATCAATTTTTAAACTCTCACTTTCTATTTCTCAAGCTATTGAACAAAAAAAAGCACCACTCTGGTGGAAAAATAGTGATTCCAAGTCAGGGCTCCATTGGAAGAGATGGGATGTCCTGAAAAGAAGAAAGGATTACGATGGGATAGGTTTCAGAGGACCTAATAACCTTCAACAAGGTTATGTTGGGCAAGCAGGCCCGGAAAATATCCCAGACTCTTTCTACACTAGTAAGCTAGGTACCAAAAGGTCTTCATTTTTCTAACCGTGATTTCTGGCATGCAGGAAAGGGATCTCATCTTTCCTGGGGATGTCAAAGTCTATCGATGGGAAGCAGACTATAACTAATGCCGTGAGGTGGTCAGTGGGAAATGGCGAAGATATCAACAGCAGAGATGATATATGACTCAGCGATTTGCGAATCAGGGTGAACCACAGAGAGTGGCAGAATTGATTGATGAGAAATATCCGTGTCGGGGGAAAAATACAGCATTACTTATTTGATGAACAAATTGTTGGTGAAATCGTAGTAATCCCATTACTTGGGCAAATGTTGGGGGAAAGACAAGCTGGGGTAGGCTTGTGCTGAATCGGGGAGCTACTCGGTAAAGAGTGGCTACAATTATCTCCGAGACATAGAGAACCAACATCATACAAAACAAGGATCATCATCATACCAAACTCCTAAATCTCTAAGGAATTTGATATAGAACTCGAATACTTCTTCAAAACTCAGAATTTTAATTATTTGTTCGGAGGAGAGTCATACCTGACCTTTTATGCCCTGTGTGTCGACAACACCCGGAAATCATTGATCATCTCTTCCTCCTCTGCTTCTGGAACGAAAGAAGTTTGGTCACAAAATCTGAGTCAGGACCTAAATCGAATGGTTCTTAAATTGCAAAAATTCCACTAGGAACTCACCTTCATCAGATCTACTGGCTGAAGTTCTCTAGAAAATGTGACAAACTAGAAATCAGTTTGCTTTCGGGCACCAACGTCCAGATCCGAGGATGGTTGTTGAATTTGCCATAGCCATGCACAGAAATTTCGTGAAATGGCAACTCGGGGCATAAAAAAAAACAGAACGAAGTCTAGAGATCTAACAGACACATAAGCAAGTCTGAAAATAGAAAATTATACCGATAGCTCGCTTTTCGAAGGATTATTAAAAGGAATTATGGCGTGTGTATGACTGTATGTCAAAGATTTTTTCAAGGAAGATTTTCAACGGATCTAAGAAAGATGCGAGGGTTACTTCAGCTGCACAGGTGGAAACTATAGCCTCTTTGGAAGCTCCCAATAAGTGCACTCACAGATCGTGATAAGCCAACGTGGGATGTGCAACCTCTTATAACCAATTGCAAGCTCTTATTAGCCCATTTTAGGGAAAATGACACATTGAACAATTTAAAAGTTGAATTAATGGAAGGATAATATTAAATATTTTCATATATTTTAGAGATTAAATTGAACATGTATCAAAAATTCAGATACAATATTGAACAGTTTAAAAGTCAATGGATCACATTGCATATTAGATAAAGTTCAAAGATTACATTAAACAAATTAAAAGTTCAGAAACCACATTATATAATAAGCCGAAATTCAGGGACTATTTCCGTCATTATCCCTCCATTTTCAGGACACCCAAATAGTCCATGCCTTAGAAAGGGTAATCAAGTTCAGGGATCACATTAAAAGTTCAGGAACCACATTGCATATTGGATTAAAGTTCAGGAATTACATTAAACAAATTAAAAGTTCAGGAATCACATTACACATTAAGCCAAAATTCAAGAACATTTGTGTCATTATCCCCCAATTTTCAGGATGCCCAAATAGTCCATGCCTTAGAAAAGGCAATCAAGTTCAAGGATCACATTAAAAATCTAGGGACCTCATATCATATTGGACTAAAGTTTAGAGATCACATTAAATAAATTAAAAGTTCAGGGACTACATGACATATTAAGTCAAAATTCAAGGATTACTTATATGATATAAGTTATGTCGTTATCCCCCAATTTTTAGTATACCCAAATAATCCATGCGTTAGAAAAGGCAATCAAGTTCACAGATTACGTTAAAAATCCAGGGACCTCACATTATACTGGGCTAAAGTTTAGGAATCACATTAAATAAATTAAAAGTTCAGGAATTTCATGACACATTAAGCCAAAATTCAAGAATTATTTATATCGTTATGTATCCCCCAATTTTCAGGATACCCAAATAGTCCACGCCTAAGAAAGGGCAATCAAGTAGCAGATTGAATGGTAAAATGCCCATAAACGACAAAGCCCTTCTTTATAATTGGCTTTCTAATCCTCCTTGAGTTTTATGGGACCTTTTATGCTCTTAGGCCCATTTTCCTCGTACTGACAATGAAAATTGATTGTTTTCGACCAAAAAAAAACTCACTATTTGATTTTACACTCGGTGGCATACCATTCTCTCTCTTTAAAGATCTACCCCCAAATAAAGTTAAATTATTCAATTGAATAAAAAAATTCACTTATTCTAGTATATAACGGGAATGTTGCTTTGCTCGTTCGATAGAAAATTAATCGATGATAATTAGAACCTTGCTATATATGTACTGATAAAACTAATTTATAATGATCTTCCATGTTGGGTAAGGCATTATTAATATTGAACCGACCATTTTTAAATTCCCTGCTGAATGGAAAGGTAAATTGAACCTAGGCCTCGTGCCGACCACAAGATCTTCGAACGATTTCAAAGGAGATAGAATATTCCCGTACCATCTAAAACGCTTGCGTTTGAATACAAAAGAGAGTTTACCTAAAAGAATGTACCGAAGATCTCTTTTCGCTGTTGGACGTTTAGAATTTGAAAAAGAAAAGCCACGTCGGACAAATTGCTTTTTCAAAAGAAAATTTACAAAAGATCGGAACGAAAAGACGTGTTTTTTTTTGCGTCAATAATCGCATGCATTTTCACTTGATACACGTAAAGAGAGCGGAAAATGAAGAGCTGCACTAGCTCCCTTGGTTTCCGGAAAATAAATAATTTAAAAAATATTAATTGAAAAATCGAATGAACGAAATGAAGATATTTTTAGTGACCGATTATTTCAAGCGATAACAATGTTCATTTTCAAAACGATGTTTTTTTAAATCATTTATTTTTTACGAAACAAACACACAAGTGAAAGTTGAGGTTGAGCACTATATATATAATAGTTGGAAGTTTAGGAGTCGATGTGTGTCCCGAGGGTTCATGAGAATTTTCCTGCTTTTTTTAATTTCAAATGCAATTGATAACGAATACAAATTCATAAGATAAATTTCTAATAAAGGGTCCATTTGTTATGAAAAAAAATGAATGATTTGAAAAATATTTTCCTAAAAGCGATTGCTTGTATAGATTATAACAATGAATAAACGAAAAATATTTTTACCCTCCACGAAAATGTCCGAGCATAAATTATTATCGATAATGAAAACATTTTCATCGACTAATTATTTATCATCCATTTTTCATCGATTAACACGATGGAAAAAATCGCGGTCTAATAATACGATTTGAAAATTCCAGAAAGGTCGAATTAAATCAAATGAAAACCAAATCGCAAAATCTCAAAACACAAAAAAACAGGGGCTTAAACAAAGAAAGAGAACACCGTGGCAAAACAAACAGTCACGTGGGCCCCAAACGCCCCCCCTCCCTCAAGGAAATATTAGGTGGTCCCGGACCGCCTCGTCAGCGTGGTCCCTGACCACTCACAAGGCGCCACGTGGTCCATGTGGCGCTGATGGGGCCGGCGAGCCGGAACCACTTTTTTTCCACAAAATATTATTTCTTTTACCCTTTTAGCCTGTCCCCTCCTCTGCAAGCTAAGAACCTACGCCCCATCAGTCACTCCCCTCTCTCTCTCTTCATTAATGGTGAGCCTCCTCCTCCTCTCTCCTGCTCTATCTCCTCATCTCTTCAGAGAAACTCACGAATTCTCTCTTCGTTTTTTAAAAAATCGCTCCCACTCGAGAGCGATTCGCCCGCCCGCCGGTACCGACCTCCGCCGTGGCCTCCGCCTCCACCCGCCGGTCCCAATCACCGTCGTCATAGCTACGTCCCAAGCTCTGACCACCATCGCCTCTGACCTCTGCCCACTGGTCCCGACCTTCGCCATCGCCTCCGCCCGCCCAAGAGCGGCTGGGTCTCGAACCTATCACCGCCATCGCCTCCGCCCGCCCGCCGGTCCTGACCTTCACCTCGTGAGTGGTCGGGGACCACGCTAACGAGGCGGTCCAAGACCACCTAATATTTTTTCTTGACAATCATTTCTCCTTCGTCCCCTGCTCCTGCTCCAATGTCGTCTCCTCTCCTCCGCAACTTTTCAGTGGGCATGCGGGTCGTCACGGTTGTTTGTGGTGTAGATCTCCTCTACAAGGACTACCAGAGCGACCACAAGTTCACCATCACTCCCTCCTCGGTCACAGGTGCCATGAGCTTTTCCCTCTATGTTTTTTTTTGGGAGACCATTGCATGCTTGTTCACTTCCTTGAGCTACGATTGAAACCGTTTGTGTTTTGGACTTGGTGAATGATGGCTGTTTCTTCTTAGGACTTGATATAGTCTTGGCTGATCGAGCTTTCCTTTGGAGATTGTTTGGGGACTTCCGACGGTTTTACTCAATGTTTGAAAACAGCGGTGTGTTCTCACACGACACCGTGCATTTTTAACTTGGACGTGATTGTGCAGAACTTGAAAAATCAGTTTCTGGATCTAAACCGTTGGATAGTTTCGGAAGAATGATGTTCTTTAAGTCCGTTAATGAGTTTGCTGATTTCAATTGGTTTTACATTGTATTTGTAAATAAGAGGTGTAATAAACTCGATGAATTCGCTCACAGTTCGAGCTCTATAGCAACTCTTAGATGTCGACATTCCTGCTTTTGTCTTGGATATTCACTTTTTATGCGCTTCGAGCTAGATGAAAAAGCTTACTCTTGTCTGGTATCGTAGTTTAATTTCTGGGATTGTTTGCAGCATATTATTTATTTATTAATGCAACTAAGATTCACAATGATATTACAGACTATAACATCTGCAGCAACAAAGAAAGGCGAGCTGTTTCTAGAGTTAATACCCAGTTGAAGAACAAGAATGTTACAACTGATGTCAAAGTGGACACGAACTCCAATGTAAGTGTTGTCAATTTATAGCACAAAGAAAGTGAAAAGTTCTCTTATAGCATGTTATTCTTTCTCTAAATCATATCTGGGCAGGTGTCGAGGGGCGAGAGGGGTTTGATGGAGAAACGGATAGTGGTCAATGGTATACTGAATGTAAACTCCTGATGATTGCTTGTCATTAGCAAAGCCAGCTCTATGACCAGAAATGGGTTGGGTGTCAAGAACATGGTGTGCAAGAATACGCTTATTGGGATCACTGGTTAGTTTCTTGTGATCCTTCGAAACATGGTTTTGGTTTATTCTTAGTAGTAATCAGGGAAGACTCTGCGTTCTCTTTAGTAGTTAGCGTTTGAACATTATAGGTAAACTGCAACTTTCGATGCTATTGACCAATGGGCTAGCAGTGTCAATTAGCATTGTACTTGTTTCTTGTAATTTGTTAAATTAGGTTGTACCATGTACCTGTAGGAGGCCAGCTTTATGGGACCCTATTGTACAGTCTTTGTTTGCTACTTGAGTAGTTGAGTCAAGTGAGTCAATTTTCAAGACCCTATTCTACTATCTTTGTTTGCTATTTGAGTAGTTGAGTCAAGTAAATTGATTTTCAGTAATCATGGAGAGAAATTTTAAAACTGGGGACCAAGTACTGGATCGTGGCTCAAGGGGATTCATAAATGGTGTGCTATATGTTATGGTTGTGGAAAAAGGCCTTTTATGTCAAGAACTTATTATGAGGCTGATTAAGTCTATATTGTACATTTTTGTCTTATGACTCATTAAGTTCTTTACAAGAATAAGTTGGATCTCCGATACCTTACTTAATTGTTTCATGGTTTTGCTGAACCTTGCCTCATAATACGCAACTTGTCACAAAAATTACTCTTGATGAACCTTGCCCTGGACTAAGACAATATTCTCTTCTAAAGTGCGAGATCAAAGGTCTGGCCAGGTGAGCATTCATGTCTCATGGCATCTTTAATGTTGATTAGAAAAGGATGATGGTTTTTTTGTTAATCATCTGAGTCGGGCATGTCATTGCTTTTATTGAGCTCCTTTACTGGATATATTATTGTTACTGAGAGAAAGGCACTTCCTGACTTTTGCAATTAACAGATTGAGCTACAATATTTGCATGACTATGCTGGGATAAGCACAAGCATTGGGTTGACCGCAAATCTTGTTGTCAACTTTGCTGCTATGCTAGGAAGTAATGTTTTGTCACTTGGCACGGGTGTGTCATTTGACAGCAAAACAAGCAATTTCACCAAATGCAACGCTAGCATTAGCTTCTCAAATGCTAACCTGATTGTGTCATTGGCCATGTGAGCAGTTTGCATTTCTCGTTCATGAATCGGAAAGTTTCTATATATCTGTACCTAGCTTGTACTCCATGTTGGATCTCTCATGTTCTCTTGAATAACACTGGCCATTGTTTGGTCCAATGTTGACATTACTAGATAACAATTAGGATGTTCTGAAGTTGTCACTTGCCTTTAGTCTTGATTATAGCTTGTACTTCCTTTGAAGAAAGGGGTATCCTAAAACCTATATGTTTCCTTTCATGTATAGTGGAAGCCATTCTTCTAACGTTTGGATTAGGAGGTCCGCTAGCTTTTTTAGAATCAACTGGGTTCTAATAGTAACATATCTCTTCTGAATTTGAGAATAAAACTAGATTGCTTTATTATGTAACTGTAGAGCTGGTGTGGATACTTTGCGCTCTTTGTCCCTATTTTGCTTAACATTCTCATTGTCTACGCAGGAACAACAAGGGCGACTCACCGACTGCATCCTATTACCACGTAGTGAACCTTGTGACCAAAATTGCCATTGGTGCTAAGGTTACCCATAGCTTTTCTTCCAATGTAAACACCATAACTGTTGGTACCCAGCATGCGCTGGACGCATTGACAATGTTGAAGGCACGGATCAACAACTCTGGTAAGGTGAGCGCTCTTATCCAGCACGAGTGGCGCCCAGGATCATTTTTTACCGTCTCTGGGGAGCTTGACACCAAATCCATTGATAAGAGTGCCAAGGTTGGTCTCGCCTTGGCTCTTAAGCCATGATGAGAGTATTTTCTTCACTTGTGACTTGGCGCATTGATGGGAAAAAGGAATTTAGGAAAGTTGTGTAGTTTGATTGGACCGATGGTTTTATTTGTTTTTATTTTTTGGGTTGGTTGTAATCTCTGTCTGAGAGTTATGCTGGTTTCCTAAGTTTCCCTCCACTTTTGGGTGGTTTTTGGAGGTGTAAAAATAAATGTCCTTGTCGTGAACCTTGGGGGCTACTTTTAGAATCTTCACTTGTTCAATCAATCAAATGGAAGAATGAAGAATTGTGATTCTGAGCGGCATCTGCAAGTATTGTCGCTCTTGTTTTCGGCACATGCATCCGTCTGCGTCATGTGAGTTTCGGAATATCTAGAGTCTCTAATTTTACATATTCAGACGCAGGCTTTACAATAAGGGCTAATACCACGAAAAACCCTAAACTGGTACACTTGTGACACATTTACCCCAAACTATTTTTTTGACCATAAAAAACCCCAAACTGGTATATCTGTGACAATTTTACCCTGAACATACCACGAAAAATCCCAAATTGGTACACATGTGACAATTTTACCCCGAACTATTTTTAATATTTTTATTTTTATTTTTTTGAATTTTTTCTTTTTTCTTTTCTTTTCTTTTCTTTTTCATTTTCAAACTCTGGCCAGTCGCCGATCCGGCGACCGGCCAAAGGCGGAAGCCGGCGAGGGCCGTCCTCGCCTGCCCAGGGCAAGTGCGACCCTCGCCGACACCCTCGTTGGCTCGCCCGCGCCGGCGAGGGCGGCCCTCGCCGGCTTCCACCTTTGGCCGGTCGCCGGACCGGCGACCGACCAGAGTTTGAAAATGAAAAAAAAAAGAAAAGAAAAGAATAAAAATAAATAAAAATTGGAAAAAAATAAAAAAATTAATATTAAAATTTTAATTCAGGGTAAAATTGTCACATATGTACCAGTTTGGGATTTTTTGTGGTAAGTTCAGGGCAAAATTGTCACAGATGTACCAGTTTGGGATTTTTGATGGTCAAAAAAATAGTTCAGGGTAAAATTGTCACAGGTGTACCAGTTTGGGGTTTTTTATGATCAAAAAAATAGTTTGGAGTAAATGTGTCACAAGTGTACCAGTTTAGGGTTTTTCGTGGTATTAACCCTTACAATAAACATTCCGATTGCACTTTTCACTATAACGCAACAACTGCTCAATCGAAATCTTTTCCTTTTCTCCAAATTGGACACAATGCCTCTTGATTGAACATGTATTTTTCATTTTTTGGGCCAAAACTGGACATGTGTATTTGGATTGATACCTTTTCCACTCCTATTTGTTTACATAACGAGATATATAATGAGTAGGATTGTATGGAAAAAAAAACTAGCCAAAAGAGAAGGATATGCTAAAAACTACATTATCCATGGCCTATTGAAGACCTTTCATTATTCGATTGTGTTGCATTGACCATTGAGTGGTCACTCTCAATCTGATTCAATAGATGCTGATCCAGAGTCTTGTGTGTAGTGTGTGAAAATAAGTTTTGCAACAGCAAGCTGTGGTCTCCGACTACTCACGTATAGTGTATGTACTAGTTGTATGAGACAATATTTTATTAGTGGTATACTTGTACCGTATTTCGGTGTCTTGAGTTATCGGATACAACTTTCTTTTGTCACCATATTTCCATACTCAGCAAGTTTTATTAGAGCCACACATCCACATTTAGCAAGTGGTATTAGAGCACCGGTCCCATACTCAAAAGTGAATTTTAACAATCCAATACTCAAAGTGATGTCTACACAATCTGATCAAAATGCAGAGTTGCAGTGCCATAATTTCCATAGGGTGGACAATATTTGGGTAAATGCACGTAAGGTTCAGGCAGAAGAACTCACTAGTAATTGCATTGATCTCCAGCAACTTCATCTCCATTCAAATCCAAATAAATAAGTACTTTACACTATGTACATCTAATTCAGAAGTGGAGCTCGTGATGCAACCAAATGATTAAACTTCAAACACCGAAGATGCTGTTACAAGCAAGTCCATTATCTGAATTTCTCCATCTAACCTAAGGGGTCCTGAACTTTTTTATCTTTCCCTCTCACTTTTACTGCCTCTTTGCTATAGTCTTCTTCAATCCCTTGATGATCTTTCCGAACCACAATAAGTTCATCACAATTAGCGCCAATGGTGCACCAAACACCAAGAATTTCCCAGACGCATGCATCTCATTGACCTGCGCAGAGACAGACCATCTAGACTGATAAATGGTTTGAGAATTTTAATATGGATATAACGCATGACAGTCCACAACCAAGACCGCCACTATAAATATAAGATACATAGTTTTAAAAAAAAAAGAAAAAGAAAGGAAGTAAAGCATGTTATCTGCCAAGACATTAATTTGCAAATGCAAAGTTCTTGCAAACATTAATTTTTCCACAGAGAAGAGCAACCTTAGTGATTATTTCTAATGAAACTAAACAAATAAAGACTATGAGAGGTTATTACCTGATGTAAGTGCAAGTAGACATGGTAAAACATGTAGACAAATAGGAGAATTTTGGCAACCTGCACAGATGTAATAAGAGTGTCATAGAAGGTCAAACAATTACAAGATGCATAAAAGTTACTGTAGCAAATAGAATCACTTTAACAATTTAACAGACAGCAGTAGCGTGAAGTTACTAGCCAAGATAAGAATATGACAACATCGTTGATAAGATATGCTTTAGACTTCTTCATTCCAACCAGGTCAAGGTACCTGAACCAAAAAAGTGAAAGCTATAATTTAAGTGAAAAAAGGCCAGAAGCATTTATCAAGAAACTTGCATTCACCACCCAAGAATTTCTTCATACATGAAAAAATTGTACATGGAAACTATGACAAGGAGTTATCAGACTCTCAATACAAATCTGCTTTCACCCAAAAGCAAAAAACGGTTGACACCAACTTGGGAGTATCACGATGATAAATGTAGAACACTGGTGATGGATAAAACCAAAATATCATCCCAAGGTCTGTGAGAAAGTATCCAACAGAATCCTGCAAGAAAATACATAGTAAAGCCACACAGCAACAATTTAGATTACTGAATTAAAAGGCATTGCAGCAAACCTTGCAGGAGTGGATATATTTCAAAATGGCTATGTCTTTAATTTTCATTACTGTATTGACAATACAATGGAACCGCATAGCACTAACTCCAAAGTACATGCCAATTGCCAAGTGAACCTATTACCAGCCATTTGAGCATCATTTCGTCTTCCTTACAGATTCCATTGAATTAACGTTTTCCACAGTGCAGCAAAACAAGATAGAGATGCACCATGCTAAAGAGAGAAGCCTACGAAACAGAATACCCATAAAAATGGGGAAAGAGAAAAAAGAAAGTAATCAACTTAAAAGGCTACTGACAAGCTTCCCTTTCTACAGTGCAAAATAGTAAGGTGTAGTTACAGGCACAACAATTTTTATGGTCAAACCAAAAGCAAACCATACAGTAGGAGACTATCCACAAGCAAAGCAAAACTACATAAGAAAAATGCTAAGATATTTAACATTAACACTAAGGATCAAAGATTGGATGCAGTCAACTTGAATACAATTATTTCTTCACAAGCTTTTAGTCACTGTAAATTCTAAAGCTCCAAATTTCATCCAAAGGTTTTTCACTTTGTATAAAAGAAAACCTAAACCAGTTACATAGTCTCCATATTTTAAGCGCTGCCCCTTATTCTACATCACGAGATCAGCCTAAAAATGTTAAAGCTTTGCGAAGTCTGCATTAGGACTTCTGGTTGCCATTACTTGCAATAGATCAGCTGCAGCGACTTCATCGACTTAGAGACCTTCTACTCGTGATAAAAAAAGTGAAGATGGAAAAATGCATATGCACATAAAAGAGCAAGTTGTATCTACTATCACTATGTTGTCCCCAAAGCTAAGGATCTTTGATACGCGGCATTATCAGCTGTGGAACACATAGATGCTATATTCCATCCTGCTATCTTCTGCCTTCCGACAAATTATTGTGCAACCATGCATTGTCTATGCCTTCAAAATCATTCAATTCATGCATCCTAGGATGTTGAAAAAAATTTGATGGCCTCTGTACAAAGGTATATAAATAATACATTGAGATAAGGTGGTATGCTAAATAATGTGCCTGCATAAATATTATCTCAAATAATCCCACGTCAAAAAAAGTGAGGCAACTTGTACCTGACTCAAAATGTTTCCATGGGATCTATTATGGTACTCCAACATCTATCACCAAAAAACCGTTATCAATAAGCATTAGAATAGTTTACTAAAGTAAAACAACACTGGTATCTAAAATGATTTTCATAATAGGTACCTGACTAGTGAATGGGGAAAATCCATTTACAACCCCTGGCGGCATGATATATGGTCATTGCATCTATATAAAAAAATGACCTCATTAGTAGAATGTAACAAAATGTAGCCACGGGATCTATTTTGCTACTCCAATATCTATAAAACGATACATCACTAATAATAAACCTTAGAATTTGCAACAAATTTCAATCAATATAGTAACCCAAACTCTAAATACCTGACTAGTGAATGAGGAAAATCCATTCATAATCCCTGTCGGCATAACGTATGGTGGTTGCATCTATATAAAAAAAGTTAACCAATTAGTAGAATGTAAATATAAATGTTGAAGTCAGAGGGATACACCTAATTATGGAGATTGAGATTTACAGTAGGACCACCAATGTTGTTAGGATGCAAGGTCTTTTGAGTCTAGTTTGAATATCTTGAATGATCTGGTAAATTAGTCATATCCTTCGTTGCTTGGACAGCTAGCTCTACATTGTAAAATAAGCAATATATTAATTGCCATCATGTAGCATAAGTATAAAAATAAACTTAACATATTAGCTAGAACTCTACATCGCTCAGCTCACCTCGACTCTCTATTAAATTTGGGGGTGTTCCTTTCTTATATTTTTTCTTCTTTTTCTCACTCGAGCTTTTAAGCCTTCTATAAATAGTTCTCTTTCCTTTCTTTCGAAGGGGATCCAATATCGATATCTCAGGCAAAGAAGTCTCGTCGTTATCATCATCACTAGCATCATCTATCACAACGAGACTTGAGTTGTATGCTGAATTTCAACCACTGTTACATCCAAGTTCTTCTTCGCTATCCTCATGGTGTTTTCATCTTGGGCTCCCAAACTCATCACTTCAAAAGAATTTCGCATTAGCGTGGAAAATCGATTAAATGTAGAAGGAGCCAATGACATCTCATGAGATTCATCATTCACACACCCTTGTTTTGCACCCTTACTCCATCTTTTCAATATATAAGAAGATGGAATAACCTAAACCGATATGTTCCTATTCAATACGTGCAAAGCACGGCGACACAACCACCCATTTGATTCATATAGTTTGCACGTACAAGAAACCGAAAAGTCAATAGGGTTAAATTTGACAACATGTTCACCTTCAATTCTCTGACATACGAGAGTGTAGTGCAAAATTACCCCGTCAAAAGCTTCACTTGAAACAAGTTTGGAAAGACCTTGAAGAAATTCTTCATGAAACCTTTTAAAAATGGTATGAGTATACATCAAACCGGCATGCTTCACTACCCTGTTATCCGCAAGCTGCGATTTGGGCTTCCCATGAGATTTATAATCATCTTGACCTTCAATTTCTCTCATATGTTTCAATTGTTCTTCATAGTGGTGAACAAATTCTACAAGGGTCAATGTCTTAGTCGACATTTTTTGGAAGACATTGTTAGTACTCTCGCTCCTTTGACTTGATCTTATTCCACAAGAAAAAAATGTCACGACCAAAAGCCGAACTCCATTTATGTCTAAAGTCGTATAACCTCTAAAGCCAATTGTTATTCTCAGTACCCCACTCCTCTTCCATTTTCCTCCAAGTACATTCAAATTCATCCTCTGATTTGCACTAATACATAAGTTTTGAGAAATATTTATCCTTGAACTCTGATTTGTGGTAAAGATGTGGAATGTTTTGATTGGCATTTTTCCCAATGTGCCATGTGCATAAACGATGTTGAGTATTCGGAAACACCGTTCAAATGGCTTTTGCCATGGCTTGATCTTGATCAGTGAAAGTGGTTTTTGGAGCCTTATTTTCCATAGAATTCAAAAACATCTCAAATGACCAAATAAATGAATTTGCAGTCTCATCCAACAAAAATGCACAACCACACAAAGTGTTCTTCCAATGATGATTTATTCCAACAAAAGGTGCACATATCATATTATACTTGTTAGTACGATACGTGGTATCAAAAACCACCACATCACCGAAACAATCATAATCAAATTCGGCCAAACTATTTCTCCAAAATAGATTTGTCAATCTACTGTCTTGATCTGCTTGTTGTGCATAGAAAAACGTTGGATTTTCCATTTGCATGCGATGAAAATGATTCAGAAGACTTTGACAATCACCCCCACTTATACGAGTTGATCTTTCACTTTGCAAAAAATTTTGACAATCGCGCAGGATGAAACCCAAGTTTTGGCTTCTTTCTGCTTCATTTGCCAAGAACTTATATGCCATGGTCCCTCCAATACCAGCTTTAGTCATATCAACTGAAACACCCTTGCAAGTATCAAAAATCATTCTTCCACATCTTTTCAAGTGCTTTTGATGTTCAGGTATAAATCCATGATTATGCTCGCGAACATACTCTATAACTTCATAAATACCATTCTCAACCTTAAATCTGATAAATGCATGACACCCACATCTAACTTCAAATCTTTTATATTTTCTTTCTTGTTCATACGAGTTGGCAGAATAACCCTCACAATTACATAGAAAAGTGCGTCAAGTTATTTCTCCTTTGTCGTTTTTTCTAGTCTTAGACTTCCTCACTCCAAATCCTTTACTTATAGCATAGGCTACATATTTTATGATATGCTTCAAGTTCACTTGTAAAAACCATTCCTACCATAAACTCAAAATCTTTTTCCAAGTCACGGGTAACATGCGCTATTTCATGCTGCAAGCAAAGAGCAACAAGTATTTAATGTAGTGCTTTCACAAGCAAAATAACATCCAACAAATATGTTTCCCATAGTATGAGTTAAAGATTACCTCCGACTCAGTCATCGGATAACCTTACACTTGCGAATTAACTAACTAATCTCGAGCGAATCCGAGAGAGATGGAATCTAGGGTACTCGATAGTTCCTTGCATAGGGTTGACTTAGCACAACAAGGTATTCCTGAGATATGATAAATCAAAACATAATGACCACATCTGAAGTAACAAATTATCCACAAGAAGAATTATAAGATGAGAATTTTTGGAGACCAATCTATGTTTGCTCAAACCAATAACTAATGATCTAAAAAGAAAGAAATAACAAAGTGGTGTTGCAACTAAGACGAAAAAAAAATCTTGCAGAAGCTGGACATACATAAAAAAAACTCCTGACAACATGCTCTAAACGAGACACTGCTTCCTCAGCTGAGGTCATCTATCATTATTACTTTTAAATTGGATGTTGATATATAGTAAAAGACAAAATGATCAGTCTCGTGTGAAAGGCATGAGAAGCATATGAGTGCAAGATTAAGATTTGCTTTATGTGTAGTGTGCTTTGTCTTTGTCAAAGTCAATTAACAAGGTGTCTTTTTTTTTTAAAAAAAAAATACAATGGCACAGACAATCTGAGGGGCATACCGGTAACTCACGATCCAATATATATTTCAAAAATCTCTTCACAATGCCAAATTCCAAAGGACAAGCATTGAGCAGCTTTTGTTTCTGCACGATGAAGACATCCAGGGGCAACATTAGGTCAAAGAATAATTAAATGGTAGAACACTACCCTAAAACTGAAGGAGACGTATGGAGCTGATAAAAAAAAGTTGATAATGACAAAATTGGACCGGATGTATTAGACATGGCAAAGAAGGCAGCAAAATAAAACAAAATTGCTAAATGTCTATTTTGAAAATATAATTAAAAAAAGAAATTGTTAGATGCCAAATGTTTTAGGCATTTTAATTTACCCATTCGGTGAATTACTCTGTAAATATAGGCACCATAATCTAGTTATTGTTTGTTACGGGGTATATAACAAGATTTTATTGTGTACTCTCAAAACTCAGTCTATGCATATAAATACATAACACAAATCCATTGTTGTAAGAAATTGGAGAACTGAACTAGGAAAGTAAGATCTCATGGCACAACATGGTGCCTACTAAGATTACAAAAAGGCAAATGAACAATTTTTAATCTTATAGCTAGCACGGTACGCACTTTGTTGGCTACAAAAAGTAAAAATAAGGTTTTGATGAATATTGTCCCACATATGCAAGAATTTTCTTGTTTTGGGGATGAAAAGAAGAAACAAAAGCCTAGAATTAGGGCGGCTCTAATGTCAGCTTGAAATGTTGTCGTATCTTTTATTTGATTCAGATGATTTCCTGTTCTTCCTGTTGTTGTCCATTGATAGTGCCATGTTTCAAATGATGTAAAAGCAATTCCTTTGAAGATATGAAACATACGAAGAACAGGGAGGGATGATTGACCAAGCTATTAACGAAAACTAAAAAGCAGAAACATCTGTCGATTTGATATCAGAATTACCGCAAACTGCTCAGGGGACGGCAAAGGTTGGAGCTTTGGATCAACGGGTGGACGGCTTGCTCTCGAGCAACGGCAGTCAGAGCTCGGGACCCAGCTGGTCTTGGGTGGAAGGAGGCGACGGCGGAGGTTAGGAGTGATTCAACTATTGAGCAACTGGCCTCTACAAACAGAACTCACAACAGCAGCGCACTATGGAAAAAGCTACATAACATATGGAGACTCGAGTCATGGAACCATACATGGTGAAAACAATTAAACACCTAAACTGCTAAGCAACTGTCCATTTGTGTGCGTACCATCTTGTTAGTGGTATGCCCTAAGAATCAATCAAGGTTGATACTCTAATATTAGTTATGGATTAGGTTGTGTCGGAAAATCGATCTTTACTATATTTAGGTAGTCATAATATCTTGCTAGAGACTGCTTATGACTTGTGGGCTAAAAGAGTTTTGTGCATACTGCTAATGTTTAGTGAACCTACAGGGTCGCACACAATCGCGAACGGACTTAATATTTTCTGTGCGCCTTGATCTACTTCAGAAGTAGATTTATTCTCCTATTTAAATTATCTACGCGGTCGTACGTGTTATGAGATAACGTTACATGTATGATTGGCAATGGATAGTTTGACGGGCCTAAATAACCCGGCCCATTAGGGTTTCCTATGAGGCTATATATAGATAGTGAGAGAGTCTCACGCCGCCAATGAAGGGAATGGGAAAATCCTAGAGAGAGTGCCTCCAGGAGAAACTCTAAGATAGAGAATCGTTCTCTATTCGGCGTTCAAGAAAAAGGAACTTCAATATCTTTCGCTAGCACGTGGATCGCTGGTGAATTCCGTTTGTGTGTGTGGATACCGGTAGAGATGCAAAACTTAGAGCGCTAATCCCGACACAATCCATTGCCGATTTATCTTCGATATGCAAAAGGTATGCTTCGAAATTCCCTTTCGATTTCAATATATACATTGATAGGGGTGTCAATGGTTCGGGTCGGGTTGGGTTTTCATGATACCCGACCCAACCAGAAATATACAGGGTCATGCTCGACCCGACCCAACTCGACCCAAGACCCTGTTCAGCATGTACTCCAAGAATAGGGTTGGGTCGGGTCGGTCCGGGTCGGGTTTAGGGTCACAACTGATGCGCTTCTCCGCTCAACAGTCCCTCCCAGTTCGCCCATCATCCACACCGAATCCCCCATCTCTCCTCGGGACATGCTTAGACTTCACAAGCAGCGCACCGTGCCCTGGCGAAGGGCATCACCCGGACGTCGTGGGGTGCAACAGTCGAGACTTCATCGAGATCCACGGCACCTACGAGATGCTCTCCAACCCGGCGGTGGGGGGAGGGCCAGCAGCATCGGCCGGCGCCGGCCGTGGGGGGTTGGAGACGAATCAGTGCTGGTGAAATGCGCATTGCCCCAATACAATAATCCACGCGCGATCGTACCCATAAAAAGGCAAAAAGACGAGATTTTTTTTGGCACTTTCTCCTCCTTCCATCTCCCTTCTTCTCCTGGCAAATTTTTGCGAATCCATCATCATCTTCTTGTTCTTCCTTCTTGGGTGTGTGCCTTGAATCAATCAGGAATTGTAAAGGGGATGTTCATACTGACGAGGACTGTGACGGAGACGGAGCAGGCGATGGAGGCGACGCCGCTCCAGCGCTCCTCGCGGCCAGCAACCTCTTCTCGGCCGCGGCGGCCATGAGCTCCATTTGCATCCGGTGGCCGTCCTCTGGCGACAAGCCCCCAGCGGCGGCGGCGGCGTCCCTGGGCTTGCTCCGCTTGGGCTTCGGCAGCGAGTGTTGCATGCTGAGGCGCAGTGCCATCTTCAGGTCCTCCTCCTGATCCGCCGTCGGACCCACCGCCGAGGCCGTTAGCTCGAGCTGTCGCGGCGGTCGTCATAGTGATGGTACGAGGGGTTGGGGCTATGGCAGCGGCGATCGGGCTCGCGGCGGTCGTATGAGTCGTAGGAGGGGCTACGATAGTGCTCGGCGAAGCAGTCCGATTCGGGGGTGTGGCGGCCGTTCTCGCCATGGGACCGGTCCCGACGACCGGAGACGCCGCCGGGGTACAGACCTCCCATCTTCGGCTTCGGAGGAGGATGGGATTTGGAGTGGCGGCTTCGTGGCAAATAACAGAGATATAGTAAAAGAGAGAGCGAGGGGGGGAGAGCGAAGAGATTCATTGCCGCCGGAGATAGACGAGAGCAAGGGGGGAGGGAAGATGGTTATATTTGGTACTAGGTCAAAAAACCCCTGGCCTGACCCAATACGGCCCAGCCCGGCCCGATCCTAATAAATACCCACATCTAAAATCCATACCCAGAAAAAATAAGACTTGACCCTAAAATACCCTAAAATGTCGGGTCGGGTCGGGCCAGGTCAAGCCGGGCCGGGTCAGCTCGGGCTTTTTTGACACCCCTACACATGGATTCTGTTTAAAGTTCTATATCCCGCTGCATTGTTTTCGTTGATAAACCCTTCACATCTAAAACTGTTTCCAAAGTAAAGAGGTCCTCATTCTGCCTGAAACCAGGACCTCGACTTTATTGGGCGGAGGCGAGAGGCGATGCGGAGCTTGGGACGGTGGAACTACATATATATTCGAGCAGAACCGTCGGAAGTCCCCAAACAATCTCCAAAGGAAAGCTCAATCAGCCAAGACTACATCAAATCCTAAGAAGAAACAGCCGTTGTTCACCAAGTCCAAAACCACGAACGGTTTCAATCGCAGCTCAAGGAAGTGAACAAGCATGCAAAGGTCTCCCAAAAAAAAAACAGAGGGAAAAGCTCACGGCACCCGTGACCGAGGAGGGAGTGATGGTGAACTTGTGGTCGCTCTGGTAGTCCTTGTAGAGGAGATCTGCACCACAAACAACCGCGATGAGCCACGCGCCCACCGAAAAGTTGCGGAGGAGAGGAGACGACATTAGAGCAGGAGTAGGGGACGAAGGAGAAATGATTGTTGAGAAAAAATATTAGGTGGTCCCGAACCGCTTCGTCAGCGTGGTCCTCTACCACTCACGAGGCGGAGGTTGGGACCGGTGGGCGGGCGGAGGCGACGGTGGTGAGAGATTCGAGACCCAACCGCTCTTGGGTAGGAGGAGGTGATGGCGGAGGTCGAGACCGGCGGGCGGAGGTCGAGACCGGCGGGCGGAGGTCGGAGGCGACGACGGTCAGAGCTCGGGACGCAACTACGACGGCGGTGATTGGGACCGGTGGCGAGGGCGGAGGCGGAGGCCACGGCGGAGGTCGGTACCGGTAGGCGGGCGAATTGCTCTCAGGCGGGAGCGATTTTTTAAAAAGCGGAGAGAGAATTTGTGAGTTTATCTGAAAAGATGAGGAGATAGAGCAGGAGAGAGAAGGAGGAGGCCCCACATTAATGAAGAGAGAGAGAGGGGAGAGACTGATTGGGCGTAGGTTCTTAGCTTGCAGAGGAGGGGACGGGTTAAAAGGGTAAAAGAATTAATATTTTGTGGAAAAAAAGTGGTCCCGGCTCGCCGGCCCCACTAGTGCCGCGTGGACCACGTGGCGCCTTGTGAGTGGTCGGGGACCACATTGACAAGGCGGTCCGGGACAACCTAATATTTTCTCCCCTCTCCTCCCCTCCCCCTCGTGCTGAGGTGGCAAAAGGAAATTTCCAAAAGGCCGAAAACGTGATTCGGATCAACGACGGCGAATGGAAGAGCACCAACAGGAAACTCCGCACGCAAACGCGAACGCTGACCGGATTAAAACGAGTCGCGGCGACGTGCTGAAGAGGAAGAGAGAGAGAGAGAGAGAGAGAGAGAGAGAGAGAGAGAGAACGAGAACGCGCGCTCGTGATTCAGCTGATCATCACTCTCCCCTCCAGAAGAATCCCTTCCTTCCATCGATCAGCGAAGCACCCCGACCGATCGGAACCCTAGCTCGGCCAGCCCCCCTCCCTCGTCCTCGATTCGAGTCGCGCTCCGATCAGATTCGGCCGGAGGATCCTGATCCGGGGAGGGGGGAGTTCCCCGGCGGGCGCGGCGGGGGCGGGGGCGGGGGCTGGCGGAGGGGGGCAAGAAATGAGGGCCATGGAGACCATCCACGATCTGGTCGAGGAGGCCAAGGCTCGGACCCTCTGGTGGGCTCTCGTCATCTTCGCCGTCTCCTACTTCCTCTCCCGTAAGTCCCTGCTTGCTCCCTTGCTTCCCCTCTCCTCCTCCTCCTCCTCCTCGGAATTTTGGGAATCAGTGACCGCCCTTTCCCTCGTCGTCCCCCCCGCGAGGGGAGCTGCCTGATCTTGTCGGTTTTGCGGTGCGGCGTCGATATCATGCCGTGCCGCTTCTTTTTCTTTTGTTTTTTTCTTAGTCGTTCTCGGAATTTGCCTGGTGATGGTAGTTTGGATTCGTTGGGCGGAGAAATGTGCCCGGTTCTTGCCTATCGTGGATGACTCTGTGTGTGGTTAGTGACGAGAATGGCGAAGGAAGGAGAGTGTCTGATTGTTGTATGGGAAACTTAGTTCGACAGGAGCAAGAAACCATGCCTTGTTCTACTGAGATTAGAGGGATAAGGCTCTTTAGCAAGAATTTGGCCACTGGGTTAAGTTACTTGGGCGGCGGTTTTTGGATGATGAAGTATTAGTGAATTACAATTTTTTCGTTCTATAACATTTTCGGTGGTAGTTTCGGTTGTCGATGCACCGTCTTCCCATTATCTGGCTATGCACAGCGGTACCCGAAAGCAGCTATCAACATCTAAGGGTTACTGGTGTTCGTCCTTAATTCTACTGTGAAAAATTCGGAATACGCATGCAGATCAACTTTGTGACCGTAATCTGTTTTTCTTTTCCTGAAAAAATAGAATAATGAAAATTACCATAGTAGATTTGCGTACATTACTGAACCTGGACTTTGAGTTTCACACTTAACTGTTGAAATGTGCATACAAGATTAGGCATACACCGAGACACAGGTGACTGGGTAAGTTAGAATGAAAAAGTACACGGGCAGCACCACCTACCCTGCTCCCCAACTAAACACACACAGTCCCACCCACATGTGCACGTGGAGAGACTAAGATGTCCTTCACCAGCAAAATGGTTGCTAATTTGCCTCAGTGTTTTAGTGTTCACATAGTCTTTTCCTCTGTTAAGTCTGATTATCAGTTTTAGCTGTATCATCGCTAAGATGATTATTCTGAAGATGTATATAATGTTGCAGATACAAGTAAATCAATGTGGATGAATATACCTATAGCAATACTATTTGTCTCTGCAATGCGGATTGTTTTCAATGAAGTTGATTTCCAGTGGAAAGTTCGGTCCATCCGTCCCCAGTCTTATTTGTCTATTCTGAAGGAGAGGCAGTTATCCATAAATGACTCACGTCTTACAACTCCTCCACCTCCTCCAAAATGGAAGAGAAAAGTTGATTCACCTATTGTGGAAGCTGCAATCACTGAGTTCATTGACAAAATCTTGAGGGATTTTATTATAGATTTGTGGTACACTGATATCACACCAGATAGGGACTTTCCAGAGCACATACGTGCAATAATCATGGATGCTCTTGGGGAGATATCAGGAAGAGTCAAAGCAATTAACCTTGTTGACTTACTAACCAGGTATATTTTTACTTTTACTTATTTATGTTATGGGAGTTGATTATAGTTCATCTTTAAATTGTTTGATATCAGTGGTTACAGGTAAAGTTAATTGTCCTCTAAATATTTCAGGGACATAGTTGATTTGATAGGTCATCACTTAGATCTTTTCAGAAGGAACCAAGCAGTTATAGGTACTGATGTGATGGGGACTCTATCGTCTGAGGAGAGGGATGAAAGGTTGAAGTTCCATCTTATGGCATCCAAGGAGCTCCATCCTGCATTGGTGTCTCCTCAGAGTGAATACAAGGTGTGAGGTGTAATATGCTTCATGATTTCTGGTCATCCATTGAGTTTTCTCTGTTTCATGTAATCTCTGTGAATTTCCAAACAGGTGCTTCAGCGACTCATGGGTGGAGTTATAACTTTAGTCCTGAAAGCAAGAGAAGCTCAGTGCCCTGTCGTGAGATCCATTGCTCGAGAGCTTGTCACTTGCTTAGTCATCCAGCCTGTCATGGACTTCGCAAGCCCAGCGTAAGTTTTTAGAACATAATTCTCTGTTCATATTCTCTAAATGAGCAAATAGTCATGTTTTCTTTAAGCTTTTGATCATGAAAACTCTCAATAAAATGCATGGTTCAATTTCCTGCTTTGGTATGTACATGTCAATATTAGTCATTGGGTAGATATGCAATTGATTTTCTGGATCTCGAGTTTGGCTTCTGAATAGTTTTCTCCTGGAAAATGAATAGAATTTGGTGGTGCAAAATTTCCTCACGCATTGAGTTCTTGGTGTGTTCTCGTTGGGCTTGATTTTTTCTTATTGGTTGTTCTAGTTGTACCTTAGGAACCAATGAATGGTTGTTCTATGATACATATTTTGTTATGATGGTTATCTTGAATCCAAGATCTTAATGCCATTCAATGGCTAATTCACACTTTTTCTCACATGTCCAGGTATATCAATGAAGTAATTGAATTACTTGTCCTTGCTTTTAAAGAGGATGGAAGCAAAGTATTTGGTGGTATCCAGGCAACTAATGTTGCTGACCCCCATGGTTTTTCTGGCACTGCTCAGGCTAAAGATGGTGAATCCAAATTTCCATCCAGCAATTCTAATATTAATGCAATGGTAGGTACACCTGGAGATGAATCCTTTGGTTCTAGTACAGTTCAAGAAGAGAGTAAGCAACCTAGGACTGCTGATTGGGCAAGGGTGCTGGAGGCAGCGACCCAGAGAAGAACTGAAGTTCTTATGCCTGAAAATCTTGAAAACATGTGGTCCAAAGGAAGAAATTATAAAAAAAGAGAGGCAAAGAAAGTTAAAGCAGCAGGTCAGGAATCAGTTGGAAGTGGGTCAGTTCATTCTATTCCTCCTATAGATCGAAAACGGGGATCATCAATCACTGGGGCGGGAGATTCTACTAGATCTGAAGAGAAAGCCATAGTCCAGTTGCCTTCCCCATCGGTCTTTGATAGTCCACTGGATCTTGAGAATGATTCTTCGAGAAAAGAAAAACAGCCACTTTTTGGACAAGGGATTTATGAGGAGACAATGGAGGATGCTGATAATATTGGTGCTAATGACAGGAGAATTAGACTGAAGAGATCGAACAGCACTTCCGCTTTAAAAGTTGATCCAGAAACAAAAAAGGCATTTACAGGAGGTAGTGAAAGTGCATATATTGCCGAGTTCTACAGCCCGGATTTTGGCAGCCATAGCTTTGATTATAAACTTAAAAGTTCCTTGGACATGGTAATTCGAAGCGAGGGTCCTCGTCTACCCAAGCTCAAGTGCCGGGTAAGCTTTTTATGCCGAAGTTTTGACCTGTAGATGCAGAATTGCTGTCAAGTCGTCAGAGAAATGAAGAATCCTACTCTAAGCCAAAAAATCTTTTCCAGTCAATGTACTGCAGATTTGTTTTCTTATTTAAGTGTCTCCTTATAGGTGTTGGGGGCATATTTTGAAAAACTTGGATCGAAGTCTTTTGCGGTTTATTCAATTGCTGTGACAGATGCAGGAAGCAAAACATGGTTTGTCAAGAGAAGGTGTGTTTCCTATCTTTTTTACTATATAACGGTTGGAGCTGACTTCTGAAATATGTAACATTTTCCTAGGGAACTGTTCTGTAATACTGTAGATGGGTTTCTGTTCTTTTTCAGTAGATATCAGGATATTTTGGTTTATGGTAGTCTTTTTGGGCCAGCAGATACAGTAACTTTGAGCGGTTGCATCGACATCTTAAAGAGATTCCTAATTACACACTACATTTGCCACCTAAGAGGATATTCTCATCAAGTACAGAGGATGCTTTTGTACATCAGCGCTGCATTCAGCTTGACAAGTATCTGCAAGTATTACTATGTTCCTATTGACTCTTCTATATTTCTTTGCTGTTTTTCATTTTCTGTAATTTAATTATGCTGTCTCACTCCAGGATCTTTTGTCGATAGCTAATGTTGCTGAACAACATGAAGTGTGGGATTTCTTGAGTGCTTCCTCAAAGGTGTTCAATTTCTACTATAATATGAATGAATAGTCATGATAAGTAGTTTTGGCAGAGTAATTTCTTTCTTGTACTTAAATTGACTGATGTCTGATACGTGTCAATAATCTCTTTCTTCCATAGAACTACTCTTTCGGAAAATCATCTTCGGTGATGAGGAGCCTAGCAGGTACATCTATATCTGTTCATTTATTGTCTGGATGTAATGTGTGGCAGATATTTTGTGGTTGTGGTGGTTGGCATGATAAGTTCCTTGACCTCTGTTGTGCTTGTGGGCCTAAAAAGCCTGGTTTGGTTCTATGCTGTGAGCAGTATCGAAATTTCTGGTTGGGAACTTCTCAACCAAGAACCAAGGACCTAATCCAAGATTGGAAGCATGAACCAACCTTCGGTTCTGCTCACGAGTTTTTTTCCTTTTCCTGTCTATTTTATCCTCATCTTGTTCCTGTCTCTTCCTCAGCCACATCATGTGTCAGGAAATATGGAAAAAAAAAAACCCAAATGTGCAAAACATACATTGATAGAGACACATTGATTTGGAAAAAAAGGCTGCAGTTATAGAGATGCGAAAAAAAAAGCCTGCAAAAAGCAAGGTGTTTCCCAATTAAGTGATCACATGATGATTAGATTCTCAGAAGAGGTGGGAGAAGAAAGTTGAGAGATGAAGACGAAAGTTGCAGTGGCTTTTGAAGAACGTGTATACTTTAAGCCTGTGCAATGCTCAAGACCTGCTTTTGTAAGCATTCACTGGTTAGCACTTGACAAGATAGTAAAACATGTGGAAAAATTAAGAGAGCTTTTGACTTTTAATGGGCACCTGAACAAAAACCAAATGTAAATCGAAACATAATGAAAAGCTAAATTAGTCCTGCTAAGAGCCAGAAAATTTCAGTATGATTCTATCAGATCTGTCTGGTTTTTCAGGTTCACCTGGTATTTTAATAGGTAGATTCACCTGGTTGTTTTGACATCCTTAGTTGTGCCTGTCGTTGGTCGTTCATGCCTTATACTTGGCCTCTCTTAACATGTGTGTAAGTAACCAATGAAAGGCTTTAAGCATATGTTATTTGGAGCTTATTGTTCGTGTTGCTAGGTGAGGAGTAACTTGTCCTTTGTGAATTACTTTTAGGCCACTTTTGCTAGCCCGTGTATAGTTCCAGATAGGGTTTTATCTACCTGATCTGTAGGATTTGAATCATGTCAAATATCTGTTTCCCATTTGAATAGGGAAGAAAGATTGGCTCATACTTTTCCCTAACTCTGCCCGGGGGGGTTGAAGAGAGAGAGAGAGAGAGAGAGAGAGAGAGAGAGAGAGACTTATAAAATCATAACTGCACACCAAATGACAGCTGATGCTCCCACGTTGATGTCGCTACTGTTCTTGTTTTTCCAGAGCTGTAGTTGTTCTGCTAATCAGGAGGCAGCAGGAACTGCATTGTTTTGTTCCAAGACTCCTCTCTCTCTCTCTCTCTCTCTCTCTCTCTCAAACTGGTCATCAACCTACACTGTGCTGCTCACCGTTCCATGAATAACCGCAGTCTTTCTTTTATAAATGCAAAATGTTCAGCAACAACTGCGTAATGTGATTGTTTTTTAAATGACAGGAAGAATCCTAAAGCTTTTAATTATTTTTACATAGAACCATCAACTTTACAATGTTGAAAAGAATTTTTAATGTGACTTCTATGTTACACTTAGTCCCTTTGGTATATGGTCATTATTTTATCCATAAAGTACTAGGAACATCCTTGCCTTTAGCTACTAAAACATCATGCTCTATCAGTAAAGTTCATGGACACTTATTACTAGGTTGTCATCCACACATTCTAGCCAAAAAAAGGGTTATCATCCACACTGTGTGCTTTCTCATTTAACTTAAAAACATGGTTGAGCAAGTTACTCCATAAATGTCCCCAGATGTGCGTGTGTGTGTTATAAATGAAAGGATACATTGACAAAGCCTTTTATTCACACTTTAACAATTCTTTTATGTATCCTTTCTTTTTATCTCATTGAAGAGTGAGTTGGTTTTAAGTAAAACATGGAAAATCTATGAAACAATCAATTAAAATAATACAAGATTTTGTCACGAAAGTATATACATCCATTAACGAGTAAATATGTACCCTCGCAGGGATTCATTCTTCTATTTAGATTGAATCTGACATGTTTCAGGCAACTTTGTCCAATATGTCTATGTAAATGATTACTGTATCAATGCGCTGTGCTTTTTTTTTTTTGGGCTTTCATGCATGGTGTTGATGCATAGAGAATGCTAAGTAGATTCTGAAAATATAGAGGAAAGTAAACTTAGAAGAGATTAGTGATGTAACATGTTAAATGCAAATTGTTACATTTATGTGGAATTATGTCTTGTTGAAGTGTGCTAATGTGTTGAGAATTAAAAGTTAAAATGATGAAAGTTGGAAATGTCACCTAAAATAAGTTACATAAGGTTGTGTTATTAAGTGCATTTAAGGGGAATAAATCAAGAACAAAATTGAAGATGGAGAGTAGGCAAATCGAGGCCTACTTGCACCAATTTTATGCCCTCACTACTTTTCTACTATTCAACCCCCAAAACTCTCCTTTCATCTATTTTATGTTGCTGAATTTAAAAAAACAAAAAGAGTGGCACATTCTATTTTGACAAATGCACTTTCTTGGAGAGTATTTTTCTTTCCACATACCTGACTTGTTTTCAAGAAAATAGGAACAAGCACTTAGTACCTATGAAAATGAAAACTGAAAACATTTTCTCAAATCAAACAGGCCCTTAGATTTTTTCAACATTATGATTGAAGATTGCGTGGAGTTTTCTGGTTGTCTTATATTTTTACCTGTCGACCTCTTTTAGAAACCCACTCAGCACGGGCTCTCCCAAGCCCTACCAATCGCAACTTGCTACTCAATTTCAAGTTGGACGGACTTGTCAAAATAAATAGATCCAAAGTCAAGTCACACAAAAAAGAAAACAACGAAAGCACTCTTTCCTTTTTTGCATCCATACGAAAGCATAATGGTTATTATGGCCGTGACTGACCAATGCAGTTAGTAAGACAATTTTAAAAAAGAAATACACTTGATCTCAAGTAACTTCAAAATAAGTTTGAGCCCACAGTACTCCAGGCAACTAGGGGTGAAAATGCCCAATGATATCATACAAAAAATTCTTGTTTTGGCGATGCACATGCTTATTAATTTGTAATCACCTAGAAGAAGAAATGACTGTAAATTATGTCCTTGCACTCTACCTAAAAGCTGTAGCAGAATTATGAGGTTTTTTAGAGGAGAATACTTTGGAACAACACAGACAGTAGTTCAGGTTCCATAAAGTAGGGAAAGTGGGAGTAATTGATGAGGTTTTCGCATCTGGTCACTTATTTGAGTGTGTGACAATTGAAATTGTTCTGGACTCCTTAAGATACTCGAGAGTATCTACCACAATCGAAATTATACCATATTGTTCCCTTACCAGTCTTAGGCCAATAGAAAAGTGAGTACTTTTTCATGGTGTGCCCACCCATTTAATATTAGTGTAAAGAAAATGTATGCATATGGGCTGGGAATGGTGAGAAGGTGGCTTGGAGAGACGGAGGAGGGGTGTGGGGGGGCGGGGGTTGGCGGCGCGGTGATGTGGGATGGGGTAAGGATTTGAGGGAATGAGTATTTGCAGTTCAATGTTATGAATTAACCATTTTTCATCAAAACTTGAGAAACGAGCTCACAGTTTAAATCTTACATATTCCTTTACACTCCCTTGTGAGTACAATCTTACATGTGAGGCACAGGATGCCATATTGATGGAATTGGAGACTACATCACGAGAATAGGAAAGCTAACAGAATAACAATAAGAGAAGTGTCAGTATCGAACTTGAACTCTTGACCTGTGCTATATTATTAATGTGAATTAATCATTTTTTTTAACTTTAAACTGTTAGGTAATGGGCGCACAATGAATATTTAGCATAATTCTTAATAAATTGATTGATTTATAGTGAATCCGTTTGGATCTTAATTTTCTAAGCATTAGAGGTTGTAGCATAGAAGAAGTGCATCTATCAATGTGGTGCTGATCATCACTCAAAACATGACTTTGTTGGGGTGTATACTATCATCTGGTGTTTTTTAAGTAAGTGGAAATGGAAATTTTATACTTAATTTTAATGACATCTTGCACTTCCCTTTTTATTTCGAGTACAAAATTTGGATAACATTGTGCATTTTCTTTTGTGATTTTTAGTTCACTCATGGCTTTTGCCCTTCCTGTCAATGAACAGTGAATGTGGACGATGCAGTGGATGATATTGTCCGGCAGTTCAAGGGGGTTTCGAATGGATTAATGCGTAAAGTTGTAGGTCCTACACCTTCCTCTTCTGAAGCCTCGGCATCGATTTCAGCGAGGCACCTGTCCTGGAATGCAGTTGAAATAGATAGATATGTTTACAGGCAAAACACTGCAGAAACACCAACCAGTATCTCTGATAATGAGGATGGTGATGGAGATGGAATTCGTGGCAGTGATGAAGTAGGATCTAGCGGACATGCAAATGGATGGCATTCAGATAATGAGTTGAACTCCAAGAATTTTCCCCCTCGGGTGGTCAAACGTGGCGAAGGCTCTAGGAACTCGTTGTCTGAAAAGAAGCACGGTTTGGTGCTTCATTCTGATTGGAATGGGCAGCCTGGTTCTTCCCTGACAAATTTTCGAGTAGGTCCAGATCAATTGGTAGACCCTGTTGGCATGCCTCCTGAGGTACTACTGGATTTAGCTACTTTTCCGCCCTTTTTCTTCAACCCACCTGATTAGGTTTTGTTGTTCCTTGTGGTCCTCCTGTAGATATCCTGCAGATTTAGCATCTATCCTTCTACCAACTGATTACTTTGACAAATGTGCATGGCATGAAAATTGGAAAGATTTATCTTTTTTTAATTTGTTTATATTCATACAGTGCAGGATCAATTCATAAATTGTAGATTACTTGTAAGAAACATATGATGTATTAAAGCATCAAAGAGTTACAATTTAGTCAGCTCTTCTTTGGATAATTATTTCTGCTGCGGATAACAAGTGATGATTTACTTAACAGTTTTAAATCTCACTTTTCGTGTAGGAAATGCTTTTTTTTTTTTTTTGAGTTCCCATTTAAGGGACTGGAGAGTGTGTCGTACGTATTTCACAAGGTGCCTTTATAGGCTGAAGCTCCCTATCTTTTGTGTATGTGGATCATGAATTATTTTTAAATGTTATACTGGGAAGTGTTTGTGTAGTCTGGTGTTGTGACTGATCAAATCAGATCCGCGATACCTAATAATCTGAACTCCAAATTCTAGACCTTCTATCCTGTCACCTGTGTATGTTGGGGTCACTCTAGTCAATGACATCTATCCTGGTAGATGACCTATGCCTTCTGAAATCTTGCTTAGGTTGGGCAGTTCAAGTGTTTTGTAGAGAAGTGCATTTCTCATATGAATTTTGGTAAGCTTTAAATGAACAAGTAGTTCTGAGTCAGCTCAAGGTGTAAGTGCTATTGTTTTGCATTCATGAGCCACAACGGCCTCAAGGTTGGCATCTTACACTGAAGATGTGTTTGAAAAAGGTTATGCCTGCTCTATATAATGCATCAAGAAATTGTTCATAGAGATGTAGATGGTAGATAGGTCAAGCAGAGGACTTAAAAGCTCACAACCGTTTTCTTTCAGCACATGTTTATTTATAATAATCTTCATTTGCCCTGACAGTGGAGTCCTCCGAATGTTTGTGTGCCTATGTTGAATTTGGTGGACAAGATTTTTCAGCTTAAGAGGAGGGGGTGGCTAAGGTGAGCTGATTGACCCTTTTCTTCTAGAACTAAAATATAGTTTGTTTGACTTTTGTCCCATTAGCGATTGTTTGAACCATGAGTAATTCTTGTTAACTTATTAAAGAAATTATCAATTCAGATTAGTTTGTGATTGTCACATAACTTTGCTGTCTGTACTTTGGTTGAATTAAGTTATGATGAGTGGTTTATCCTGTTAAACTGTAAATTATTTGTAGATTGTTTGTCAATGGCTGTAGAGGGTTGTAAAGTATGTCTGTCAGCTTCCTTCACTGTTGAGTGTAGTGCTATTAGCTAGTTTTGTTACTCGTTATGAACACTAGACTAGGTAACGTCTTAGTAGCTGGAATTTCCACTCAATGAACTGGCCATATGAAGCCTTCAAACTACAATTCATCTTGTGCTCAGATTAAGAGGTTCTAATGGAATAAATTCAGCTAACACTTTTATCTCAAATTGATTTTGTGCCTTATGTGGCATTAGTGCCAATTCTCTTTTAATTTCATAGTATTTAAGAGATCAATAAAAATACATCGGAATGCATGGAATCGCACATTCAATAATTAGGTTGCTAATTATATCCACGGGCACGGATTACCTCCTTAATATTTATCAAGCATATTTGAAAAGATGTCTAAGTTGCCATTGCGCCATTTAAAATTCCTCTTATTGCTTGCCTTCATCCCACTGACAGTAAGGCACCATCACCAGTCAAGTAGATAATCGCTGGCATCTACTTAAACCCCACAATTGGAAGACTGCAAGATGGAAAACAAGATCCCTATAGGAAGCGATTTACTTTAAATTTTGCAACATAGTAAGAAAGAAAAAGTGAATGCGTCCATGTACAGCAATTAAAGTTGATCAAGGAAAGTTCATTTGGCTGCCTAAAAGTCCTTGGAATGTAGGCTTGGTACTGCATGCAATACTCCTGACTACATTGAACACAAGGGCTAGAATGAACTTGCCACTTGTCAAGTCTGATACTGACTGTATTCTTGTAAGACTGCAAAAAGACCCATTCTTCTGTGAAAAGAAAAATGAAATTAAATGGAACAATACGCTGTCAAAGGTTGTATGGAAAGAGTAACAGTTGTTGGCAGTCCTCAACCGTTGATTGTCAAAACTCTTCAATGCAGGAGACAGGTATTTTGGATTTCAAAGCAGATTCTACAGTTGGTAATGGAAGATGCTATTGATGATTGGCTCTTGAGGCAGATTCACTGGCTTCGAAGTGAGGAAACTATAGCCCAAGGAATTCAGTGGGTTCAAGATGTAAGAACAAAGAATGCTGTAGTAACAGCCTCTTCTAGTAAGGATGTGTAGTGCATGCAACATCTATATTATTTAGAAATGAGGGAATATGATAGCTGATGTGCATTCAGGATTAACCTGATCTGAACATGACCAACTTTTAATTGGATTCATGTATTTTGAAGCACGATTGCATGTAGCAGTAGGATAAACCTGATCTGAACATGAATGGCTTTTAATGCTATTTATATATGAAAATAACTGGCCGAAATATAATATACATCAAAACATGATTGTGTGTAGTTTCTTAGGTAATGCTCTTTAACCAGGCAGTATGCTTCAGAAGCAATATGACCTTTTCTTTGCAATGATCTGAAAGAAATGAACTTCTTTCAGGTTCTCTGGCCTGATGGTACATTTTTTCTGAAATTTGGAAAAAGCAAGATTGAAGAAGATGATATGCAAGCAAATGAAAGATTATTTCAGACTATAAATCAATTTGGTGGGAGTAGGATATCCAAACAAGGGTCCTCATCCTTCGAGTTGCAGCTTGAAGCTGCACGCAGAGCCAGTGATGTCAAGAAGATGTTATTCGGTAAGTGAATGGTAGCACATGACCCCTAATTTAATTTTAACAAGTGTGACTTATTATGTTGTAATTTTTAATCTTCGATGGTAAAGCTGTTCTGTGTTGCTGGTTTATTTGCCTTTTCTGTTGGATGACTAATTGTATTTTAAGTACTCAACTTAATGATTATATCTTGTTTAAGTATATAGGTATAGAAAAAGAGGTGAAAAAAGAAAATATCTAGCCACTACACCCCATGCCTGCAATGATTTTTCCAGTGGAGAGTTTGCATCTTATAGTTTGTGTATCAGATATTGTGGTTTTACTACTCAGGTATCTAGTTATTTAAGCTTTTACTATGATTTGATATATTTAACTAAGAGCAATGTCTCGAAAGCATTTCGAGGACCTTTTATGGCGAGTGAACATTGAGTTTATGTCTATCTTGTATACAAAATTCATAATAAGTGATATAAGAATAAGAATACTGCTTACTGTGGAAATATAATTAAGAAGGAAATGAACTAATAAGAGAAAAAGCAATTGACGGTAACTTAAATAGAAGCCTTCTTTTGACAGTAAGAAATTCCTTCTCTTTCGAAGGTTTGTACATTCTAATATCCATAGCAACAATGTTGTCCTATTGGAACGATCCTGTTTTATTTAAAGTACCCATCATACATATAAGACGTGCCGTTTCTTAGTGGATTTCATATGATGTGTGGAAGTCATTTGATCATTTTGTGATGAGTCAAATGTCTTCACATCCCCTTATCTTTTAAGGAGCTAATTAGTGATCATCTTGTGAAAAAGAATGATTTCTTTTAGCAATTAATTAGGATCTTTTTGCTGGGGACTATTGTTATGATGGTTTTGATATCTTGCCTAATCATGAGAGTTGAAATTACAGCAAGAGGACAGTGGATTACACCTCATGAACAAGAAAAATGAAAAAAATGCTAATCTCTTGTTCCACTATAATTACTCTCTGTAACCTGTCTCTTTCTAGATTATGTAACTTTGCTCTGTATGACTCATCGACTGCAAATACCAACTATTGATAAAATTGTCTTGTTGAAATTGCATGTTATTGACTGTTTCCTTGTTTAAGCTTCCCTAGGCAGTGAGTGCTATAATATTTATGCAAAAGGAGACTAAAGTTTCACCAAAAAAAAATCAAGGAAACCAGTTGAAGTATAGCTTCCATCTGACCTTGTTATTTAATGCGCATAATTGGAATTGGGAGAGCAGGCTTATTATAGTAATTGGATTGGCTTGAAACATAAGAGTAGACATGCTACACAAAGTTCGGTGGTTGTATATTACAAACAAAAATAAAGATGAATGAAGAAGACTGCGCATGTAATTGGAATGTCATAAATCATCTTAGTCAATTCAATCAAATACTTTGTTTGCATATCTTTCATTTCTTATTAACCACGTAATGATGGAGTTGAATTTTGTAATGGCTGGTAAACTTTCATTTTCATCTCTATCCAATAAACTTTCGTCTTTTATTTACTTGGGGTTGTATAGGTGCTTTGCTTTCAGGGGTAAGTACATGGCAGCAACTTTTAACTTTTTATATAAATGCATTTTTTGCCCTTATGTCAGAGGGAGCTCCCACTACACTAGTCAGCTTGATTGGCCACAAGCAGTATAGGCGTTGTGCCAAAGACATGTACTACTTCCTTCAGGTTACCATCGTCGTTACCATCGTCTCACATCTTTCTCTGTTATTTTTATATTATTTCTATTCTCATATTGCTACTGTCTTCCTACAATTACCTACATGATGCATCTCAACTGGATCATTTTTTTTTTCATTTTGAAATGTGCAGTCTTCTATTTGTGTGAAGCAACTGGCGTATGGAATACTGGAACTCTTACTAGTGTCAGTTTTCCCCGAGTTGCGCGATGTTGTCGTAGACATCCATCAGAAGATGCGTGTCGAGCAACCTGCTTAGGGCAATTAACGAGTGATTTCACAATTTTGGCCATGTCGTCTTGGAATAGTCCACTGGGTCCTTACCGCCGTTGCATCCTGTCTATGTTGAACCTTCCCCTATCAATCGGGAATATACAAGTAAATGAGGATTGTGAATTCACGAGGTCCGACGAAACCAGTTTTGCAGGAAAGGATCGGGCTTTGTCTCCTCTGATGCTAACTGTACAGAAGCGCACATTCAGCGTCTGTATATAGTTCATGTGCATACCTTGTTTCACTTGAAGCAAAATACCCCCACGTTTGATTGGGGTACGTGTGTTCTCCTTTGTGCATATTTTCTGTTTGAAGATGAAAAGGAACGATCCACCCAATTCTTTCTGTATTGTATACCCGAACGGTTGTCTGTTACGATTGTAGAGAAGCTCAGGTGCTAATGCTCACAAATGTGCGCTTTCTCCATCTCTCTTCGCTCCTGCATGGCCTCAATTTATAGTTGTGTGCAACTTAACAATTCTGGACTTTGTGATATTTGAGCATGCTAAGAACACAACTGGTGGTTCAGTCATGCCGATCTCTCTCTCTCTCTCTCTCTCTCTCTCTCTCTCGCATGGGGGAATTGGAGCACCCGGGTTTTTACGTTGTCGTATGCTTGTGTGTGCGTACGAGCGCCCTTTGTGGGTGGGCGAGATTTTGGTTCTGATGGTACTGATTTGGGGGCCAACTGTTGTCCGTGCAAATTATCACAAAGTGAGGTTTTAACTTGGGCTAATACCACGAAAAATCCTAAATTGGTACACTTGTGATAATTTTACCCTAAACTATTTTTTTGACCATAAAAAACCCCAAAATGGTACACTTGTGACAAATCTATCCCGAACTATTTTTTTGATCACCAAAAATCCCAAACTAGTGTACATGTGATAATTTTACCCTGAACTAATTTTTTAATATTATTTTTTATTTTTCGAGTTTTTTTATTAAATTTTTATATTTTATTTACTTTTTTTTTCTTTTCTCTTCAATCTCCGGCCGGTTGCCGGACCGGCGACCGGTCGGAGGCCGAAGCCGACGAGGTCGGCCCCGCTGGCCACTGGCGAGGCTCGACCTCGCCGGCGTTGGGCGAGGTCGACCTCGCCCTGCAACAGCAGGGTCGGGCCCTCGCTAGATCTGGCGAGGCCCGACCTCGCCCAACGCTGGCGAGGTCGGCCTTGCCCCGCAACGGCGAGATCGCGCCTCGCCAAATCTGGCGAGGGCCTGGCCCCGCCGTTCGCTAGCGAGGCTCGACCTCGCCGGCATTGGGCGAGGCCAACCTCGCCGTTGCAAGGCGAGGCCGACCTCGCCAGCCGCCGGCCGGGCCGGGCCCTCGCCAAATCTAGCAAGGCTCGACCTCGCCGTTGCAGGGCGAGGCCGACCTCACCCAACGCCGGCGAGGTCAAGCCTCGCCAGCAGCCGGCGAGGCCGACCTCGCCGGCTTCGACCTTCGGCCGGTCGCCGGTCTGGTGACCGGCCGGAGGTTAAAGAGAAAAGAAAAAATAAAGTAAAGAAAAAATAAAAAAATTCGAAAAATAAAAAAATAATATTAAAAAATTAGTTCAGGGTAAAATTGTCACATGTATACCCGTTTGGGGTTTTTGGTGGTCAAAAAAATAGTTCGGGGTAAAATTGTCACAAGTGTACCAGTTTGGGGTTTTTTATGATCAAAAAAATAGTTCGGGGTAAAATTGTCACAAGTGTACCAGTTTAGGGTTTTTCGTGGTATTAACCCGTTTTAGCTTAAGGTCTATGTTTTTTTCGAGAAAAAAAAAATGCAAACTTAGGGTTCATATGTTTAATGGAAAACTGTTTCTAGAAATTTATTTTCTGACCTTGGTAAACGTTTTTCGTGAATTGAAAATAAGAAGTTTAGATCGAAGGAAAACTTCCCGTCTTGTCAAGGAGAAAATTATTTTCCTTAAGACTCCATTCGTTTGCCGAAAAATATTCTCCTTTTGGAAAATATTTTCCTGGAGTCATTTTCTTGAAAAATGTTTTCCTAGAATACAATTTTTTGGTGTTCGGCTAAAATTTGAAAAAGTTTCGGATTGGCGTCCGGCAATCAGTGGCGGGCAATCGGCGGCCGCAGTGGCGGGCGACGGCGGCCACGGTCGGTGGCAGTGGGCGACCGGCGGCGGCGGCCGGCGGTCGGCGGGGGACCGGTGGCCGATGGCAGTGACCGACGATCAATGAAAGATTTGGGGGAAAATGATTTTCTCTTTGTAAAAAGAGGAAATCATTTTTCTCAAAACAATGAAAGATTTGAGGGTGGGGAAGGAAAATATTTTCCCACGGAAAACATTTTCCGCCGCCGAATATCGAAAAACACAGAAAACATTTTCCGGAAAAATATTTTTCTGGAAACGAACGGAGCTAAATCACCAAATAAGTTAAAACTAACTATTCTCTTTGAAAAACGATTTTCATTAAAAATATTTTCTTTTATCTTGTAATGTTTAGTGAAGCAAAAGCGCTCTTAATTAAAGTGATGTTCATCCACTGGTCATAGGCATATATACTCTGCTCAAACGATGGAGAAAATCATCGCCTTTTGTTAAATATCTTTAGTGTATTTACAGTACCCAAAGAGTGATCATTGCCTCTAAAGAAATATTTTTGCTGAATTACTCATACCCAAGCTCGGAATCGCTCCTGTACTAATGGAGAGCATACATGGATTCCTAAAATTTAGTTCCTCTGGCTTGTTTCATTTGTTGACTTGCTTTTTAAGGTACCTGAGCAATCATACTTCTAAAAGTCAAGGCAACACCATGCTTTGGTCCGGGTACGTATTTATATTATCTGTCACAGTGTCGAGACTCGGACATCGCTTCATTTGCATACTACTCCTACTCCTATGTCCGAAACTAGCGCAAGTCCCGACTCTCTGAAACTCTCTTCACAGAGAGAGAGGGAGAGATGGTGGGGAGGAGGACAGGTAGAGGCCGAGAAAGCAGCAAAGGGCGGGCGGTCAAAGGCAGAAAGTAGCGGGAAAAGAGAGAGAGCTGCTCGGTCTACAGGCGGTTCAGGGAAGAGAGGATCAGAGAGAACCGGGAGAGGATGCAGAAGCTCGGCATTCCTTCTCTTTCCTCCAATCTCAAATTCATTCTCGTGAAACCCCGTCATGTGGAGAAGAGGTCGCACGTCTCTGCTCCTGCTTCTACGCCTCTGCATTCGGTTTCTTGTCAGGTCGGTGTTGTGTATGCAGTGATTATCTTGCAGTACTTCGTCTATCATTGTAGCGAGGAATAAACCATATTCTCTTTTTGAATGGAAAAACTGTCGTTCAGATGACTAGTTGATAATTTCGTTTTGGCAAAAAATGGAGTGATATGCTTACGAGTTAGCAGTAGGATATGTTCACTTGTGCAGATATTGCATAGTCTCGTCGGAATCAGTACGGAAATCCTGAAATTAAAAAGGTATTCGAATTCGAAAGGATTGACTTCAACAATACCCTTTCTACTTCTTTTCTACTTCTGCAGATATGGAAATAGGGTCTTTGTATCGGTTGGACAGTCACAAAGTTCAACTGAGACCAGATTTAAGTGTTTCTGTTTGCCCAAGAGAGGCAGCACAGGCAGTGAAAACCTACAGCTTGAAGTGAGGTTACATGAGACAGTACAATGGCATAAGGATCACATCAGTTAGAACAGATGATTAAGATTCCGCACATCTGAATAAACGCTGAGAAATCTATCTAGCAAAAACATAATTCTGAAAAGAGTTAGTAGCAGATTTATAACTTTCTGAATTAAATCAATGAGGTTGGTACGTGATGTTGTAGGCTTCTACTTGGAGAAGTTAAGCGGCGAGAATTTGATGGACCTGCACATTATTCCTCATTCTGTTGAGCTGACTATATTTGTTTTCCAATTGACATAGGCAATCATCAGAGACTCAGAGTCAATACTTCTTATACACCATTTCCACTATCAAGTGATTAGTCTCAGAACATATTTTCGTATGGGCTGGTGATTCTATCACGAAGATCAGAGTATAGGCCGTACAGAGAGTACCGGCGAAGATTCTTTACTTCGTACCACGAGTTGAGCACAACGTCGTTCTTGTCAGTACCCGAGCACGTGAGCTGTACGCCTATGTTGCACACCCCGGCATGACCACACTTGGAGTTTGGTACTGCACAGTCTTGGTTGTTGAGACAAACAGCAGAATCCCCGGAGCACGAATCGCACCCGAACTTCTTCCAGTACAAGTTTTGGAGCGTACCTTTCTGGAACTCGAGGACCTGTGGCAAATCGTATCTGCTGTCAAATATGAGGGAGACAGAAAAAAAGGAGGAAGAAAAAGTAAAAAGAGAATGGCCGGTGAAGTGACAAATAATCGATTTTGTGAAATTTACCAAAGTGAAACTGGTTATTGTGTGAGTAAAATCGGCCACTTGTACTGGCAATGATCTTGCAGCATACTTACGTCCTGCGAAGGCTACCATATATCCTCCTGACATTGCCTATGATTTCATAAATAACATCAAAAGAAAACTTCATGGAAAAGAGCAATTTCATTGTCATAGTGATGTTGCTATAATATATATGAACAATCACACCAATCTCATGCGGAAAGAAGGCCGGTACCATCAATTTGATTCATAGGATTAAGTGAAAATCAGCACTCCTAGGAAGTGAAAGTGGAGAGGAGTAGAAGAGAGAAATAAAGCTAATTGTTTGAGAGCGTTGGCTTCCAATTGAGTATCGACATTTTTGCCTGTTTGCAGATATTACGAAAAAATAACTACGAGAAAATTTGCACCGGAGCAAAAGTGTCGACAAAAAGGGAGCAGATTCCAGCGCACAGAAGAATATCAATAAACCAATAGAGAAGAAGACATAAGAAAGGGCCTGGTCTTTAAACTAATCCAAGCAGCATCAACTCCTCCAGGATGTTTTGTAATGTGAAACACATTTCTAAATTATCAACCATCACTCAAAATGCCAATCAATATCTGCTGCTTTTAGTTTTCCTTGAATAAGCATACACAACATTGCCACATTAAACATATCAACAGAAGTAAAGACATTAAGAAGACACCAAATCCAGAGATTATAGTGGAATTCCCACTTAATCAGCAAGAGAAACCAATCTTATCTGGGGAACTTAATGCACAAATTTAATTTGATTGAAATCGACTTCCCTAATTTCGGAGAGAGTTAGCCTTCACAGCTTTGCACCATCACCTGGTCTATGTACAAAATCACTTTTAATCACACCTTCATTAGCCAATGCTGGTCTCTGAAAAATATGTCCTAGCATAAACAATTACGACCATGGACAAGCTCCATAATCCGAATTTTAAAAACCCAAGTGATGATTGGCAAAGCGAACAAACGAGATGCTCCATCAAGCATGCCGGCACGATTGGTAAAAAGCATGTGCCGATAACACTGACATATGCTAATTAAGCACATACAATGGCGCAGACTAACATGCACTGTAGTGCATACATACAGGCCATTCTTACGTATCAAAGCACAGAATTAATTGAAAAATCAACTTCACACGCTTCCTAAAGTACATACTGGGTTGAATGTGCTGCTGTTGATGGTGAGCAGAGAGATCTCATCCACTTTTGGCCTGAAAACTGCAAGCTGAGCATTAGAGCCTGCTAGAGGAAGTCGCTGATCACAGGGCGAAAGCTGAATCTGTTGAAAGAAGAACGATTCCTTTGTGGAGAAGGCAAGGCCGAAGGTAAACCCATCCCCTTTCTGTATTTTCGTGTCCGAGCATGGATCGAAAACAAGATTTGTGTCTGCTGCATCTACAGCGACTGTCATAATCGAAATCGCTGCAATCAACAGTATCAAAACTAATATGTCCGTTGAACTGTGTGCTCCACATTCTCCCATCTTGATTTCTCAAAATCTAAGAAAGGCGAAAACTTCATCAATCGAGCAGGATTTAATCTCACCGACTACGGATGCGAAAATAAGTGACCAGTCATGATCTGCTTCAGTAAATACGGCGGATGCCTCGACATAACATGACATCAGGAAATCAGATGAAAGAAAAATACTCGCTCTTGATTTCTAGCACCATGAACCAGCAAAATCAGAGAGAAAGATTCACAAGAATAAACTCAAGCATAATCAAATCCCCCCCACATAAGCAAATTCATTGTATGTAAAAACCCAGTTGGGAAAAATGCTTACTGATGCAATTATTATGCAACATACATAGAAAGAGGAAAAAGAACAGTGGTTCTGGATTTGCTAGAACCAATCTAATAAAGCGGGAATATAATCTTCAACATATGCAGTTTTTGTCAACCCATTTAATGCATCACCTCGAGCACATAATCCATCAGATCATAAAGAAAAAGGACAAAAAAGAAACCAAGGACACACCTCGCTGGTGCAGCGGAAACTCTCTATGCTCTTGAAGGAAATTTCAAGAACAAGAAAACGAATCGAAAACTTTCTGCAGAATACGTCAGGGGAAAGTTCCAAAGGGGTCGAAGGTTTAAAGAAACGGTGATTGGAGTGTGCTCGCAGAAGATGCGGAGGGAAGCTCAAATTGCATGGGGAAAGCGAAACTCTGATGATCTCAAAGTTTGCAAACTGCGATTTCAAGATTTCAAGGAATTAAAAAGAAAGACGGCAAACGTTGAAGGAAACGGCCCCGAGACGCGCGAAACGGTCGTATCGGCAGGCCAGGTGGATCTTGTCCCCAAAACGGTTATGGAAGTTGGCATTCTGGAGCAGATCACGAAATGTACTAGGTAGTTTTTTTCCTTTTCTTTTGAAAAGTTATGTCCCAATCGATAAAAAAAATATATATCAAAACATAAGACCTAAGGCGCCAAGTAGGATGAGACTCATGACACGCGGATAACTATGATTGATCTATTACGTCACATCATCACCGGCATGCGATGTAATTGCCACAGAAACTGCTTGCTCTATTGGGTGGACAGATCGATACTAGGTTGGATGGGCAAGTACACGAAAAATCTAAAATTCTGGTTGCAAGGCTGTCGAGACTCGAAAGCAATGCGAATGCGGCTGGGTGGCGACTAGTAGGACAGATTGTTTGGTACATTTGGTTCAAGAAGATAATTACATGATAAGGTCCGAGTAGAGTCAACATTACATCAGACACGTGAACATCAACAAGAAGTTGAATCCTTAGGTTTTATGATTGATTGATTTATCAATCGAGTGAATTAAAAGCTGCAGTGCTGCTATTGCTCTATTTCTTTCGTAAAAAATGAATAATTTGACAAATATTTTCATAAAAAATAATTGTTCATATCTCTTGAAATAGTTAGTTGATGAAAAATGTTTTCATTATTAATAATAATTTATATCTAAATATTTTTATAGACGACGAAAATATCTATCGTTTATTCATTTTCGCAAGCAATAATTTTTTTGAAAAATATTTTTGAAATCATTCATTTTCCGCAAAATGATTTCTTTAAAAGCTGTCAATGAAATGCATTTTTACCGTCAATAATAATTTATACCTTAATATTTCATGAACGGTGAAAATATTTCTTTTAAATTCGTTTTAATAAGCGATAAAAGCCGTCTTTTCGCGTAGTTTAAGATTTAGATGCGCGCGCGCGCCATACGCGTTCTTGGGCCAAACTGAGGAAGAACTGTAGGAGCAAAACCTTGCTGATGATCAAGGACTTGAACAGGGATCGAACCGCCCCGATTCCGTGTTGGACCCAATCATGCACCGAACCTCCCGGTGATGAAGGAACTGAAGCCCCATCTGCTGACCAGCTGTTGGGTCAGGCGGCTCCATGCTCCGCCATCCGCTTCGCCGCCCCTTTTCAAGAACGGGCAACCCAGTGACGACCACCTGATCTCTCTCTGCCAGCGAAGTCTCTACAGGGAAGCTCTCGAAGCGTTTGACGCCTTGCGAAAGACCCCGGATTCTCGGCTAAGTACCGAGGCCTGCGTCGGTCTGATCTGCGCTTGTTCCGGTCTGAAGTCTTTGAAGTATGGCCGCCGGGTCCATGATCGCATTCGGGCTTCCGGAGTTCGAACGGACGTTATACTGGACAACCATATCGTCAACATGTACGGAAAATGTGGGTCAATGGCGGATGCGAGGAAGGTGTTCGATGGAATGCGCCGCAGGAATGTGGTTTCTTGGACTTCCCTCATTGCTGGATACTCACAGAATGGTCAGAATAGTGATGCTCTGCAACTGTACTTTGAAATGTTACGGTCAGGTTTTTTGCCTGATCACTTCACTTTTGGGAGTGTTTTGAAGGCTTGTTCCGGGTTGGGAGGTGTTGGCTTAGGGATGCAACTGCATGCCCATGTTGTGAAATCAGAGTTTGGTTCTCACCTTATAGCGCAGAATGCTCTTATAGCAATGTACACGAAGGTGGATAGAATTGGCGATGCGTGTAGTGTATTTCGTCGCATAAAAGAGAAGGATTTGATTTCATGGTGCTCAATAATTGCAGGTTTTTCCCAACTCAATCACGAGCTACAAGCCTTGTGCTACTTTAAAGAAATGCTTTGTCAGGGTGTATATCAGCCAAATGAATTCACATTTGGCAGTGTTTCCAGTGCTTGCGGGAACCTGCAACAACCGGAAATTGGAAGACAGATCCACGGGATTTGCATAAAGTTTGGATTTGCGGGAAATAAATTTGCAGGATGTGCCCTTTGTGACATGTATGCTAAATTTGGCCTCTTGGGTTCGGCTAAGATTGTGTTTCATCAGATAGAAACGCCTGACTTGATATCTTGGAATGCAGCTATTGCTGGATTTGCTACTGATGGTCATTCCAATGAGACGATATCGTATTTCAATCAGCTGAGGCGTTTAAATTTCCATCCTGATGATATCACTGTCCGCTCCTTATTTTGTGCTTGTATGAGTCCATCGTCACTCCGGCAAGGTAAGCAGATCCACTCGTACATTATCAAAATGGCATTTGTTCTAGATATTTCAGTGTGTAATGCGTTAGTTACCATGTATGCAAAATGCTCCAACCTCATGGAAGCATTTAAGGCATTTGAAGAGATGAGGCACCATGATGATCTCATATCATGGAATGCAATTCTTGTTGCATGTATGCAGCACAAAGAGCCTATGGAGGTGTTCAAATTGTTTAAACTGTTGCTCATTTCTGAAGTGAAGCCTGACTATATCACATTAACTACCATGATCGGGGCCTACACTCAAATGGCATCTCTAGAAATGGGAAACCAGGTTCATTGCTATGCCATGAAAACTGGGCTGGTTCTTGATGTTTCTGTTTCAAATGCGCTGATTGACATGTATATGAAGTGTGGATCGGTCAAAATTGCATGCAGTCTCTTCGATTCCATTGTAAATCCTGACGTCATCTCATGGAGTTCTCTGATTGTGGGGTATGCTCAGTTTGGACATGCCGAGGAAGCTCTTAAGCTTTATGAAAAGATGAGAAGCCTTGGAGTTAAGCCAAATGAGGTAACAATTGTTGGGGTGCTCACTGCTTGCTGTCATGTCGGACTAGTGGAGCAAGGATGGGAATTATACAAAACCATGGAACTGGAACATGGGATTATACCTACTAAAGAGCATTCTGCTTGTGTGGTTGACTTGCTTGCTCGTGCTGGTCATTTATATGAAGCGAAAGATTTTATCAAACAAATGGAAGACACTCCTGACATTGTGGTATGGAAAGCTCTGTTAGCTGCCTCTAAAACACATAAGAATCTTGAAATTGGAAGATGGGCCGCAGAGAATCTCCTCAAGCTAGATCCCCTTAATGCTACTGCTCATGTGTTGCTTTGCAGTATATACGCTTCTACTGGCCATTGGGATGATGTCGGAAGATTAAGGAGCTTGATGAGGGAACTAGGTGTCAGCAAAGTTCCAGGTCAAAGTTGGATTGAAATTAAAAGTAGGGTTCATGCTTTCTTGGCTGATGATAATCTGCATCCTGAAAGAGACAAAATATACCAAGTAATGGGGGAACTGTGGTTACAACTGCTAGATCATGATTACGTTCCATTCCAAAATCGTGTGTTAAGCAGATTGAGTTGAATAAAATTAATGCAAATGTGTACCTCTACTACCCAGAATTGCATATAGGATTCTCGGTTCATTATGGTTCCCTGGAAAAGGATTTGCCCAACTGCTGCAGGATTTGCTAGATGGTATGCTTCTGTTCATTGCAATTTTCATGCATTAATGCATCTCTTATGAATTGTTGTTTGTTCCTTTTGATGTGCTATCTAGCAAAAGTTGTATTTATGGTTTTTGTGGCACAATAGTTGTGTTTTTTTTTTTTTTGAGAAAGGGTCACCAGAAACCCCAAACTATGTCCACCATGACACATTTACCCCGAACTATTTTTTTTGTGACACTAAAATCCCCACACTTGTATCCTTTTGACACATACCCTCCATTAAGGTTATGACAACGAGCACCCTTAAAAATATTATGTGGCTGCCTACATAGATGACGGAAAGAAAATGGTACTGACTCGGTGTGCATGTGGCTTAAGTGAAATAAAAACGACATCGTTTTGACTGGAAAATCATCTAACCTGGTTTGTTCAGGGAAAGCTGTTTTGCTTTGTGTCCCTCTCTTTCGCTGAACTGAAGAGAAGAACAAATTTGCTTCAAATTCTAGGGTTCTTAAGCTCTCTCCCTCAGAATATGTCAATTCGTGCTTGCTCTCTCTCTATTGGTTCCTCCACGTTCTCCGGTGGTTGATGCTCTCTCTCTTTCTGAAGCTTGATTTGATGGTTGAGTTGTTGCTGAAGCTCTATTTTTCAATATGGGACATGCTCTATTATCTTCTCTCTGGATTCGGTCCCAAAAGCAAGCTCAATTCTAATTTGGTTTTTCTCAGAATCTGCGACATAACAACCTTGAGTTTCTTTAGAAAATGACATGTCAAGTTCGCAAAGCTTTTCCTAATGATCTTGAGTTCGCATTGTGGGTATGCAAAAGAAAAGAAAAGAAGGGTCTTGTTATTTTTGCACCCTGGAATATAATGTCAGTTATCTTTTCCTTAAGTTTTTCAGACCATGATATGTCGGTTACCTGTTCAATATCTTTCTATTTTTTTATTCTGGAATGAAATATAACACACACACACACACACAAAAAAAAGTTGGGTCTTGTTATTGAACAGGGTTCTCTACTTGTTTTCGTTGTTTAAAGTTTTTTTTTTTTGGTAGGAACGTTATTCAACAATAAAGGGTGGTTTTTATCAGGCTTACAAAATCCACAAAGTGTGCCTATCCCAGCTCTAGTGAAAGTTTTCATTGCCTGAACTTCTTGCCTCTTCCTACATGTTTGCTTTTTAAGACTGATTGGACCTGCTAACTTGTGGCTTCTAAATATTCTTTGAACGTGGAGATGCAAACTTGTGTATCCTATTTTTTCAGTAATTTCAGTGATTTATTTTCTCTGTGACACCTGTTTGTGTTTGTGTTCTGGGTTAGTAGAATGAAGAAGCGGCTTCTTCTGGTGTCTAAAATGCCCACAGAACTGGAGGTTTATTCTTCATTCATGTATTTGTCTCTATTATCTTAAAAATGGGATTTTTTTCTAGCCATGACAGTAGGTCTTCTAAGCTCCAATGGAGAAGCATCTAAGAGCTCAAGAGGAGGCTGCTAGAGAAAACTCGGCCTTGACAGAGGTGCCCACAGACGTAATCTCCTACATACTTTTGAGACTGCCAGTTAAGATGCTGTTGCGATTCAAGTGCGTTTCAAAATCGTGGTGCTCCATCATCGAACACCGGTCGTTTGCTGACTTAGTTTTAGCTCAGTTACTTGGTCGCTTCAACATCACCTTGCTCATCTGTATCATGGACAACATTGAGCCAAGTTGCTTTGGCCGTGTTGGCCGCAGGCACTTCAGCTTAGACCATCAAACTGGATTAGCCACTCCCTTGAGCCAACTGGGCCAGACTATCAACATGACTCTGGAGGATTCGTACAGCGTCATTGGCCTAATTTGCTTCGAAATTGGGGATCTTACATACCTATGCAACATCAGCACTAGAGAGGTCAAGGCCCTTCCGCCTACCGGTCCCGATTTCCCCATCCATTTGCACCGTAACATCCGCAGCTTCAGTGTCTTGGGCTTTGATCCGGTCGCAAAAGCACAGTCATGGAGACATGGGTTCTGAATGCCCTCAACCATTCATGTGATGTAATCACTGCACACAAGATTGACATAGGGAACTGGTTCGTGGAGGAAAATTGCTAGCGGCACTATTGAGTTTCCTTTGGGAGGTAGCATTTACGTTAACGAAGCTATTCATTTCCTGATGCTTGAATCAGGTGCATAGACCTGAAGTTGATACCATTCAGTGGTCCTCTGATGGTGTTAGACTATGAGCACCTTGAGGATGGAAACATCACCTGAATGTATGTACTAGAGGATTATGCTAGTCAAGTTTGTGCAGAATGTCAACTCATGCTACCCCTTAGTTGGAAAGAGGATCAACTGCATTCTTGGCGGTTTCTCGTTGTTAGTGTCTGTGCTGGAAAACTCTTGATTGCTCCAAAGGTTACAACTGGTGAAGTGTACTTGCTGTCTTATGATGTAGAGAACAGGACTCTGAAGAAGGTCCAAGTCTGTGGTCTCCGCAAATCCCTATTGAGTTCTGTGATCATCCCTTGTGCACTCATTGGATTTGTGCATAGCATTTTGGCTTTTAGTGAGGTTTGCTCGTAAAGCTGTCGCACAAACCTTTCTTCTATATAGTAGCAGTGTAGGCAATTAGCATTACCGCATATATTTGATTAAAATATGTCCTTTATGGGTTATGGTCTTCTAAGGAATGCCTTGATATAAGTTATATGTTACGTTGACACTTGCAGCTGGTTTACATCTCTTAGGAATATGCTGTATATAATTTGTTCTTTGTCCCCCTTCTGTTTCATCAAGCATTATTTTCCATCTTTCGCTCAGATAAAAGAATTCACATGTATCTGGTGGCTGACCCACAAGTAATGAACAATTGGCTGACCCACCGATTGTTCACATTGTGCTGAATTGGCTTCTCACATTAGAATTGACTAGTTTCCATTAGGAACAACTAAAATGATCGAGGGAAATTTTGAGGGGTAGGCACTGAAATAACTCTTCTAGTACAAAGAAAGTGAATTTGTTTTATTTGACTGGGTCTGAATAAGCCCTGTCTCTTCTAATTTGAATGCATTCATTTATCAAAGCTATCTCACAGCCAATTTACAAGTTCTTTCCTATTTAGTCTTGAAGTGAAATAGGATCATCTATCTGCACAATATGCCCTGATTATTATGCATTGAACTTCGTTATTCTTTTGTTATTTCTTGCTCTCTGGAAAGATTACTGCAATATTCTGCTGATTGTTGTTGTCATCATTACCTGTTTAGCTACTACATTCATGAATGCTGTTTGCATCTGCTGGTGTGCATTATTCTCGATCAATGAGTAAAAAGCCACCATTGTATATTACAAAGTGTGTGGGTTGATAGTTATCACCGCTTCGAACTAGGTTGATTATGTGAAGCCAAAACATTGCCAATATAATCCTTGAATCATCTCAGGTTATATCGGTAATATACCGTATGAGAGGATAATAATTGTCTTATTATGTTTAATGAAGGAATATGCATAAAGTAAACCCCTCTAAACATAATATTACAATTCTACCCTCATAATCATATTTCAAACACTCCCCCTCAAGTTGGGACGTAGATATTAAATAGTCCCAATTTGTTACATAAAAAACTCACTCTATTCCCTTTTAGAGATTTAGTCAAGATACTTGCTAGTTGATTCTCTGTCCTTGCATGTTGACGAATGATCTCTCCTTTCTGGACTTTCTCTCGTATAAAATGACAGTCAACCTCAATATATTTGGTTCGCTCATGAAAGACATGATTGCTAGCAATATGGATAATTGATTGATTATCACAATATAATGTTGATAGATCTGATGTTAACATATTAATTTCTGGCAATAACATCCTTAACTAAAGTAACTCACCTGTCACATGTGCCATAGTTCTATATTCTACTTCAGCACTTGATCGAGAAACCACATGTTATTTCTTACTTTTCCTGGCCACTAAATTACCTCCAAATGTAGATCTCCTATCAGTAGGATATCCAGCCCAATTCGCATTGGAGAAGCTTGTAGTGTTTAGATGACCATAATTCTTGAAAAGTAGTTCTTTACCTGATGTTCCCTACAAGTACTTAATAATCCGCAATACAGCATCCCTGTGAGTAGTATGAAAAGAATTCATAAATTGACCCACTACATTGATAGCAAAAGATATATTAGATCTTGTGACAGTAAAACGGTTCAATTTACTCACTAATCTTCGATATTTCATTAGATCACGTAACAATTCTCTATGTTCTACATCAAGTTTCACATTAGGCTCCATTGGAGTATCAATTAGTTTTGCTCCAAGAAATCTAACCTCATAAAGAATGTCAAATACATATTTTCATTGTGATAAATTAATACCTACCTGTGAGTAGGCAACTTCAATCCTAAGAAAATATCGCAGACGTCCCAGATCCTTAGTATTGAATTTTGTATGAAGAAACTTCTTAAGTCCTTGGATACCATTTGAATCACTATTAGTGATAATAATATCATCTACATATACCACTAGAAAATCACAACCAACTGAAAAGACAAAACTAAATACTAAATGATCTACTTGACATTGCTTTAACCTAAACTTGGTAACCATATCAGTAAACTTACCAAACCAAGCACGAGGAGACTGATTGAGTCCATACAAGGCCTTATGTATACAGCATACCAAATTCTTCCTCACAGCAACAAACCTAGGTGGTTGCTTCATGTACACTTCCTTAGCTAAATCACCATGTAAGACAGCATTTTTAACATCAAGTTCATGAGGAGCCACTCAAAGTATGCTGCTAGGGATATAAAAGCACGAACATATAAAAATTTTGGCTACAGGTGAGAAAGTGTCATCATAATCAATACCATATGTTCCTTTGGCAATCAACTAAGCTTTTAATCAATCAAGAGTACCATCAGGATGAACCTTAATAGTGAAGACCCACTGACAACCAATGGGTTGTTTCCCTTTCGGTAAAGATTTGAGTTGCCAAGTATGATTCTTAATAAGTGCCTTTATTTCATCTTCCACGGCGTGCTGCCATCTAGGATAAGCAAGAACTTTAGCAACAATGCTAGGCATAGAAATAGAGGACGAGAACAAGATAAAGGGACAAAAGATAGGGGACAAACGATCATATGATAAAATTGTATATGGGATTATGACTAAGAAGACAAGGAGAGAGATCAGAAAAGTGAGCATAGCGATTCACAGGAAGACCAACACAAAAGTGTATACCTTTCTGAAGAGTAATGGGCGGATCGGGATCAGAGGATGGTGCAACAAACGGTGAGGGGATAGATGAATCAGGAGTCGATGGGACTTGTGTTACTGTGGTAGGAGCTGTAATACACCAATGATAAGTGCGCTTAGATCAATGATGTTAGAGCTACTGAGAGTGGTGGAAGTGCTGGTAGGACACACCCGCCACCCTCAGTAGCCACCATAGGTATTGTCTGAGTATTATAATAAGTCTGATTTTCAAAGAAGGTCACATTTGCTGACACAAAAAGACGACAACGAGTGGGACTGTAACTATAGCTCTTTTGAGTTCTAGAGTACCCTCCAAAGACACATTTCTCGGCACGACAATTTGACTTATCAACTGGAGTAAGACAATGAGGAAGGCTGACAGAGCTCGGCATGAGAGGGGCCGATCTGGAGTTGGCTCTAATGAGTCGCCGGTCTGGGTGCTCGGCAATGGCTTTGGTGACGAGATCTGGAAGAATTTGATGAGGCTGACAGATCTAGAGTTGGGTGGTGAGGTGGCTGGGTGATGGCTAGGGTTGCGCCAACGATGGCAACAACCTCTAAAAATTTGCTTATTTCAGCCTGCTTTGATATCATGTTTGAGAGGACAATAATTGTCTTACTATGTTTAGCGAAGGAATTACAATATATATATATATATATATATATATATATATATATATGCTTAACGTAAACTCCTCCGATCATAATATTATGATTGGAAGAATTTAGAGAAAAGAATTGTGATAATTCTCATTCCACTTTGTACCACAATTACAATGCTATATATAGGACTATTTTAAGTACAAACTACAATAAAAAAATTTGAAACATACGGCTATAATTAGAGATGGCCATGGTTCGGAACCAACCGGTTCCAGTTCGGAACCGGCGGTTCCGGTTTGTGGCCAAGAATGAACTGAAACCGTCCGGTTCCGGTTCGGAACCGGAACATAATTTTCTTTTTTTAATTTTTCCTTTTCTTTCTTTTTTTTTCTTTTCTTCGGTTCTCGTTCTTCCTCCGCTAGCCTCGGCTAGGGCCGGCGGAGGTCGCCGGCCTCAAGCGAGGCCGCCTGACGCCGGTGAGGCTGGCCCTCGCTAGATCCAGGCGAGGGCCAGCCTCGCCCGACGCCGGCGAGGCTCGCCCTCGCCAGATCCAGGCGAGGGCCAGCCTCGCCGGCGTCGGGCGAGCCTCGCCCTCGCCTGGGCGACTGTCGGGCGAGGCTCGCCCTCGCCTGGGCGAGCGAGGGCGAGCCTCGCCCTCGCCGGCGAGGGCGGCGTCGCCCCGTCGAGGGCGGCGTTGCCCGACGCTGGCGAGGGCGGCATCGCCCGAGGCCGACGACCTCCGTTGGCCCTAGCCGGGGCCGGCGGAGGAAGACAAGAAAAAAAAAAAGAAAAGGAAAAAGAAAAAAAATAGAAAAGGAAAAAGAAAAAAAACAGAAAAGAAAATAAAAAAAATTAAAAAATTATTGCTCCGGTGACGAAACATTATTCAATATAAATTGTAATTAAATTTGGGGATAAAAAACAAGATAGGGCTTGAACTTAATAAATTATCATTAAGCACATTACAATTCGTTACAACGATCTATAAAAAAAAGGAGCACAATATATATGCCCTAAAATAATCCCAAAATCTAAACATTCCGTGCGCAGGGGACCAGAGGGCACATGTCGTCGGATTATACTTGAGTTTCTCTAAGCTCATGTGGGCGTACCCGATATGAGAAACAAGGGTTCCCGAAATATTTGCCAACTCCAATAGTTCTTTTACCCTCAATCGTCACTACCCGTTCCAGTACCGGTAGCGGTAGTATCTCCGTTGTTAAAGAATTCGGATTCATTATTCCGATCTATCTCTTGTTGCCGGTATTGAGCCTTCGTCCAATCAGCAACACAAGCTTGAATCTCCACTGATTCTGGATCTAATCTTGAACGATGTTCATCCAAAATATTACCTCCGGCACTAAATACTTATTCGACCGCAACTGTGGAACAAGGGGTTGAAAAAATCTGTTTTGCAATAAGAGAAAGGATTGGATATTGGCTTGCGTGCCTCTTCCACCAATCCAAAATTAAAAAATTTGTACCACGTTTGGATTCAGTAAACTCAAATGAAACGGTTAGATAAATCTCTAATTCAGAAATATTTCCTATTACTCCCTTTTGTTTTTTTTGTCTATGTAATAAAAGTTGGTACCCTCTACTAATTTTACCTGTTCTGTCATTTTGTATCTCCATAGATTGAGAAGATTCAATATCACCTAAATTATATTTAGTATAAAATTCATTGTATAATTCTATTACTACGTTTTTAACATTACGTACTATGGTTGTAACATTTATCTCATCACAATGTAAACATTGATAATACACACGCAAAAACTCATTTAAGCCATCCAATTTGCAGCGCGGATAAAAAACACAAGCAACTAAATAAATAATGGAAATTTCCCTATAATAATGTAGCCACTTCATTTTCATTGCAAGTATAGTATGTTGTAATTCAACATCATTTTTACATTCATCAAAAATTCCGACAATATTAGTACACTCTACTAAAAATAAATGTGTAGTATGATAATAAACACCGGACAAAGTATAAGTTGCATCATTAAAAACCTTTAAAACATCTAAAATTTTTTGGCAAATATCCCACTCTTGTGGATATAAATTAATCTGAGGTATATTATTAGAAATGAATGCACATAATAAATCTTTATATGCTAAAGATTCAGTAAGCAAGTGGAAAGTAGAATTCCAACGAGTTGGAACATCTCTTGGAAATCTTTTTGGCTTTTTGCCATTTTCTCTACAAAATCTACCCCATTCTTTCATTTGTTGGGGATGTTTCCATAAAAATTGAATCGCCGTTTTTATTGATTGAAGAAAAATATCGAGAGTTTTAAAACCATCTTGTACACATAAATTTAAAACATGACAAGCACATCTAACGTGAAAAAATCTTTCGCCAAAAGCGGGTTTACAAATATTTTCTAACTCGGCTATTAAAGCGGTATTTGCTGCAGCATTATCAAAACCAATTGAAAAAATTTTGTTAAGCAAATAATATTCTTCTAAAATTTGCCCAATTATTCTATAAATATTATTTACCGTATGATTATCATCCAAAACTCTAAACGCGATAACTCTTTTTTGAATACTCCACTCGTCACTTATCCAATGACATGTTATGCCCATGTAAGAATGATTTTGCCAAGGATCACTCCAAATATCACTACCTATATGCACGCATCCATTAGATTGCATAAAAAAGTTTTGTAAATCTTTTTTTCCTTTTTTGTAAAGACCTTTAATTACTTGTTTAATTGAATTTCTAAGAACACGTTTTGCTTGTGGAGCACATGCTTTTTGTACAAATTCATTAAAACCAAATCTTTCTCCAAAATTAAATGCTAAATGCTCAACGGAAATAAATTTGCCTAATTCTTTCTTATAAGTTTTGTCATTAAAACGAAATAAAGGAAAAGTGTTAGAATTGACGTACCCGGAAATTTGTTGTTGCCTGATATCGATTCCCGTTTCGGTTGGATGTTTGCTCCTAAGATGTCGTTTAAATGTTCCATATCCTTATCTACCTGTATATTTATATATTTTCCCACAATATTTACAAATTATATCATACCTTTTTTCACCAATATCAAACCTTTCCATTTTCGTGAAGTGATTTCAAATGTCAGATGTAAATTCTCGTTCCACTTCCTTTGTTGTAGATATTTCGCCAGGAGGATGAAAACTTTTTTTTAGTCGGGACACGCTCCATATCGGGAAAAATGTTGATTTCATCATCTTGAAAATCTGCATATTCACGAGGATCAAAAGAATGATGGGATTCCGTCGCGATATTCTTACCTTTGCCAATTGGCACTCGACTTCCACTTGCCATTTTTCGAGTGGATTGAGAGAATTAGGCGGATTAATTGGGAGAATTAAGAAAGAATTGCATGGATTGAGAAAATTGAAAGAATTTAAGAGAATTAGCAATTGGAGAGAATTTCGAGTATTGAGAAAATTTGAGACTTGAGAGAAGAGAATTTGAGAGAATAGTGTGAGTATTAAGAGAATTTGAGAGAATTTATAAGAAAAAATTAAGAAGAAAAATTGCAACGGTTATCTTCTCCTTTTTTTTAAAATTTTTGCCCGTTGGGGGCAAAAGTTCCAATTTTGCCCGTTTGGCAACGGGTCGCAAGCTCGCTGCGGTGCTGCCCGTCTACAGGCCCTGCTGCGGGGGCAATATATATATATATTTTCCCCGTTGGGCAACGGCAGTTTGCAGAGGACCAGAGGTCCAGAGGTGGCTGGCCGCCGGCCTCTGGCGAGGCCGCCCTCGCCGGCCTCTGGCGAGGCCGCCCTCGCCGGCGTTGGGTGAGGGCCGCCCTCGCCTGGGTTGGGCAAGGCCGGCCTTGCCAGTTGTCGGCAAGGTCGAGCCCTCGCCGGTCTGCTGCACAGCTGCAGGCTGCAGCTTCTTCTTCTTTTTTTTTTTTTGTGGAACCAGGCCCGGAACCTGCGGTTCTGGGCCGATTCCAAAATTTCAGGAATCGGAACCGGGCCCGTAGGGCATGGGCCGGTTCCGATTCCGAACCGCAGGCTCGGTCAACGGGCCGGGCCCAGGTTTGACCGGGCCGGTTCTGGTCTGGTTCCGGGCCAAAACCGGCCCGTGGCCATCTCTAGCTATAATCCCACAAATTAAGGGATACTAAGAAATTATTTCCTAACTAAATATTTACAACTATTTCCGAATAATCAGGACCTAAAAGTCAGGATCGAATATTTTTAATAATCAGGTCCTAAAAATCAGGATAATTCAACACTCCCCCTCAAGCTGAGGAATAGATGTCTTCCATTCCTAGCTTGGAAATTATTTTGTGAAAGATCCCACCATTAAGTCCTTTGGTTAGCACATTTGCCAATTGATTTCTAGAAGCTATGTAAGACATGCAGATCAACCCCTCTTCTAGTTTTTCATTGATGAAATGTGAATCAATTTGAATTTGTTTCATCCTATCACGATGTACGAGGTTATGAGCAATGTTAATTGCTGATTTATTGTCACAATACAACTTCATAGGACCCTCCCACTCGATTCTCAAATCTTCTAGGATGATTTTGAATCATAATAGTCCATATATTCCTTGGGCCATTGCTCAAAATTTTGATTTTAGCACTTGATCTTGCAACTACATCTTTTTTTTACTCCTCTAAGTCACTAAATTTCCATCAAGAAATGTGCGATAACCAAATGTTGACCTTCTGTCCACTGTGGATCATGCATAGTCAGCATCAATGTAAGCTTGTAACACCAATTTTTGATTTCTTCTAAATAGGACTTCTATTCCGGGACTTGCTTTTAAGTAATGTAGCACTCGATTGACGGCTTGCAAGTGTGATTCTTTTGGGTCATGCATAAACTGACCAATCACACTCACCGAATAAGCAATATAAGGCCTAGTATGAGCCAAATAGATGAGTTTTCCAACAAATTTTTGATACATTTCCCGATTTACCGCAGGTTCTTCCTTTGCCTCCCCAAGTTTTATATTAGGCTCGATAGGTGTAGCTATTGGTTTACAACCGAGTTTTCTTGTTTCCTTCAAGAGATCGGTCACATACTTATGTTGTAAGACAAAAATTCCTTGTCTAGAGTAAGAAACTTCAATGTCAAGGAAGTATTTGAGTCTTCCCAGCTCCTTTATTTCAAACTCTTTAATCAACTACTATTTTAGCTCTTATTTCTCCTTATCATCATCACCCATGACCATAATATCATCAACGTACACTAGAAGTACCATCACTCTCATTGTTGCTGAATGCTTAACAAAAAGGGTATGATCGCCTTGGCTTTGTTTGTAGCCCGAAGCTTTCATAACTCTGGAAAATCTTCTAAACCAGGCTTTGGGCAATTGCTTGAGCCCATATAGTGCTTTCCGTAATCTACATGCTTTGTTTGTAGTCCTTTCTCCTTCAAGGCCTGGTGGAATACTCATGTAGATCTCTTCCTCTAGGTCTCCATGTAAGAATGCATTCTTCACATCATACTGTTGAAATTGCCAATTAAAGTGAGCCACCAGGGAAAGTAAAATTCTCACAGTATTCATTTTTGCCACCGTAGCAAATGTCTCTTGATAATCTACACCATAGGTCTGAGTGTAATCCTTTACCACCAATCTTGCTTTATATCTCTAAAAAGAACCATCAACTTTGTATTTCAAGCGAAAAACAATTGTAGTCCACAAGATTCTTTCCCTTCAGTTTTTCGACAATCTCTCAAGTCTGGCTTTTTTCTAGTGCATCCATTTCTTCTCTCATTGCATTCCTTCATTCTTTTTTAGACAATGCCTCAAATAAAGTATTTGGAATAGCAATAGTGTTTAGACTCACAATGAAATTTCTATGAGGTGGTGATAGGCTTTTAAGTGACACATAGTGAGATAGTGGATACAAGGATTGCTTTATGCACTCTCTAGTACCTTTTTTACAACAATGGGAAGGTGCGAATCATTTTCTGGCATATCAATCGACTGTTTATGCAAAGGAGAGTTGGGACTTACTAGAAATTCGTTTGCATAACTCGGATGGGAATCTTGAACCTGTGTTTGGTCTAAAATAGCTATCTTTTTTTAGTACGCTTGAGAAAATCTCATAGAGTCATAAATATGGGTAGATACAGAAGTGAACACTTGTTTCGAAATAGACTCAGATGTAGGGAGTAAGTCCGAGATTGAAGTAGTATGAACTGATTCATCGGAATTGATTGGTCAAGAGCTGATCGATTAGAAACTGATTGGTTAGGAGCTGATTGATCAGGGACCGGTTGATCAAAGGTAGGAGCTTAGATTGGAAGATTATCAGGAGTTAAGTCAAGATTAAAGTTGTCAAAGTCTTTATCCTTCTAAGACTATGGAAAGCAAGGTTTATTTTCTTCAAATGTAACATTGGCTGATATGTAGGTATTTCTAGAAGGAGGATGATAACATTTATACCCCTTTTGTGTAGAGGAATAACCAAGGAAGATACACTTGATTGCTCTAGGATCTAGTTTTCCCTTTTGTTGATTATGAACATGTAGAAATGAGGTGCAATCAAAGACTCTAGGTGTGAGATTATTTGTTGTCTTGAAATGAGGATAAAAGCTTGAAAGAACTGCCATAGGAGTTTGGAAATCTAATACTCTTGATGGCGGTCTATTAATCATGTATGTAGATGTAAGAATGGCTTCCCCCCAATATGACTTAGGAACATTTTCATGAAACAAAAATGCTTGAGTAGTGCTAAGCAAATGACCATTTTTCCTTTTAGCAACCCCATTTTATTGTGATGTGTTTACACAAGATGACTCATGAATGATTCCTTCTTTTTCGAAATAGGTTGACATGATCAAATTAAAGTAGTCTCTGACATTAACTGACCTAAAGCTGTTAATTTTAACTCCAAATTGATTTTGACCAATGGAATGGAAATTAGGAACAATACTACTTACATCAGAATTGTGTTTGAGTAAGAATATCCATGTGACCCTAGTGTAATCATCGATTAGAGAAATAAACCATCGAGCTCCCGATTTGGAATTGTGGAAAGTCCCCAAATGTCGCTGTGAATCAAATCAAAAGGATGAGAACTTCTTTTGTTATTAATAGGAAAAGATACACAGTTGTGCTTAACGAATTCACGAGTATCACACTAAAATTCACTCATATCTAATCCTTTAAACAAAAAAGGAAACATGATATTTAAGACATGAAAAGATGGATGACCAAAACGAAAATGATAAAGCCAAATGACATCCTTCTTTGAAGTACTAAGAAATGACAAGGACAAGTTATTTATGACTTTCTTCAAAATTCTCATCGTCTCAAGATAGTACAAACCATTCCTTTCCTTAGGAAGTCCAATCATGTGATCATTAGCACCTAAGTCTATTATCCAATCTTCACACCCATTCCAGTGAATGTTGGACTTATCCAATCTATCCAATCTTCTTTTGGTGTTTATATCAGTAGCACCTGAGTCTATTATCTAATCTTCACACCCATTCCAGTGAAGATTACATTTAGACCAAAGGGTTGGAAGTATGAGTCATGTGATTAGTAGTACCTGAGTCTATTATCAAATCTTCACTCGAAAGTGTTTCCGAGGCATTTAGACCAAAAGAGAACGAAGGCTTACTTGAGAGTGCCAAGGACCATGCACCAGAGAACTTTTCAAGAGACCCTAAAAGGCCTCTAAATCTTTATATTTCCTCACTGTTAAAGGATTCTTTCTCCTATCCTTCACCATGACTGATTTGCTAGCTGGTCTGTTCAATTAGATGAGCCTAAGGCCTTGGCTGTCCTCCTCTATTTCCCCACTCTCAGCTTAAGGTTGTTGGTTTGCCATTCAGCTTCTAGCAACGCTCCTTTGTATGCCTTGGCTTCTTACAATAGGTACACTACATACTATCTTGATTATCCCTCCATGTAGGCTTTGAAGCATCCATCCTTCATCTTTCTTGTGTTAATGCATTGTGAGTTATTAATGCTGAGCCTTCCATAGCTTGAGGCTCCAACATTATTCCCCATCGACTTTCTTCTGTCTGGATTAGCGAGATTGTCTTTTCCAAAGAAGGGACTTCTTCCATTCCAAGTATTTGAATTCTGACTTAATCAAACTCAAAATTAAGACCTGCCAGGAAATCATATGCTCGATCCTTTTCAATGAAGATCTTTAGAGTTGCAGCATCATCCACGCACTTCATCTCAAATACTCAATAATGATCGAGTTCTTGCCATAGATTTTGAAGAGAATTGGCATATTCCGTCACGGTTTTGGTCCCTGGCCTTGTTGCACTTGTCTTTACCTTGATTTCATACACTTGTGCTGTATTTTGAGCCTTTGGATAAGTCTTGCGAATAGAATCCCAAATCTCCTTTGCAATCTCGAGAAACATACATTTATCACTTATAGCCATATCCATTGAATTCCATAGCCATGACATGATCATTGAATCTACTTTATCCCATTCGTTGAACACGGAATCTCCTCGTTTTGGACCTATTCTGAGAAGGTGGTTGAGTTTTCTTTTACCCTTCAGGCGAGTCTTGACGAACTGTGACCATTTGAGATAATTCTTTTCATTCAGCCAATAAGTTGCCCTTACATTTTGTGGATCTCTAGTCATATGATTGGTGTTGGCCTCCTCAGTTTAACCTGTAGTATATGAGTTTTGAATTTTTGTCTCAGACATGAATATTTCCAAGCACAGGGAAAGTACTCGGAAAAGGAATATTAGAGGCAAAGTGGCAAAAAATAGATAAAGGGAACACCAACAATGATGGTTGCGATTAGATTGTTAAGCACAATAACAAATCTAGCAATGAAGGCTATGATTGGAAGATTATTGCATCAATGAAGGCTGCACTACAATACTATCCTAGAAAAATGAACCTAAATCTTTGATACCATGAAGAATTTAGAGAAAAAGAATTGTGATAAGTCTCATTCCACTTTGTACCACAATTAGAAAGCTATTTATAAGACTATTTAAAGTATAGACCGGGAAAAATAAGATCTGAAAAACACGGCTATAATCCCACAAATTAGGAGATACTATGAAATCATTTCCTAACTAAATATTTACAGCTATTTCCTAATAATCATGATCGAATATTCATAATAATCATATCCTAGAAATCAAGATGATTCAACACAATTCTACCTCATTATCATATTTCTAACATTTACAAGACTGCTATATAGATTATGCACGTTTTCTCCCTCCCAAGAAGCCTAAAGCAATAAGTGCAGCCGGTAACGTGGCTGAATTGATTAGTATGATCATCAACTTTGACGCCCTAAGGTATGTATTGCTTTTTATGAGTATCTTATTTGCATGGTTTGAACTGAACCATTATCATCTAGCTGGATATTTAGTCTGCAGCTAAACTGAGAACCCTGTAATCAAACAAAGTGGACTTCTCAAAAAGGACACGAGAAGGAGTCAACAAAGAAAGTGAAAAAGGCTCATGAAGTCACGTGCTAGAAATGAAAATGCTTCAGCAGTAGGTATAGTCATTTTTAAGCTGCTAGTCGTTGCTCTCTTTTACCCGCAAAACTTGTGGAGATTAACAAGCACTTTATCAAGGAGAAGTTTGAGGGTGGTTTAATTTGTATGCCTTTTGTTCAATTCGGTGATCAACTTAGTGATGGGTATTTATGCTAGTAGTTTGAGGGTAGCTGCTAGTAGTTGCTCTCTTTTGTTCACTAAATGTTAGAGAGTAAATTGTTTCATCCTGTTTTAGTTAAGTTGTGCATGGGTATTTATGCTCCAACTTGAGGGAGAATATTGAGAGTATTTGGCCGATGGGGCATATTTGTCCATTTCCTTTATTATATTATGTATGACGGCAATAATAATGATATTGTAATTTTGGCCTCTCGGCTTTATTATAAATAGGTAGGTTGGGGCTATATCGACCTAACCAAGCATTCAATTCAATTTTTTGTCTCTCAACAGAACTTAAACTAGCCTTAGATTCTGGAATCACAATCTTGAGAACCCGAGTCAGCATTGTGTACAAAGTGATACAAAGTGGTTAGCACAAATTCAAAGAATGTTTAAACAATTTCATTGGTAAGATCTGTCCTTGCACTTCATTTTCACCATCACTTTATTTCGTCAGGCAAGATTTTTCCGATGCGGCCACTACCGATGAGAAAACCATCAAGAATGCCGTTGATCTTGTTTCCAATTAATAGGGTAGCACAATTTGATGTTTTGTCCAAACTTGACTTGCATAATCCTCTAGTACATACATTAACATGATGTTTTCATACTCAAGATGCTCATTGTCTAACACTGTCGGATGGCCTCCGAATGTATCAACTTCATTTTATGCTGCTAATTCAGGGCACCATTCCTTAACTTCTTGGTCCCAAGATCAAGCACCACATTATTTTGTTGCTCATCTGGTCAAGCGTCAAGAAATGAATAGCTCCATTCTTGCAAACTCTACCTTCCAGAAGAAAATCAGTGGGGCCGATACCAATTTTCCTCCATGAACTGGTTCCAATGTCAGAATTTTTTGCACAGTGATGACTTCACCTAAATGGTTGAGGATAGGAGTGAGCATGGTTCCAAGGTAGATTCCAAGTTCCAAATATTAGAGAGCCGATTTTGATGAGTAGGTTCCAAGTTTCAAGTTTTGAAATCTAGAACCTAGAATCTGGAACTTGAGACTTGGAACAAGTCTTTGTGTTTGTCATGTTCTATATCTTCACCCAATCCTGCTATATTACATAGCGTTCGACGATGAGCGTGTAATAATGAATCACTAGTCTGAGCTTCCATTTCTGATAATATCAATGATTGAGACTTTCACTTTGTTAATATTTTATTATTTTCATATGTCTAAATATAAGTTGTGTTTAGTGGATTGTAGCAACAAATGGTAGTCATTTGAGGTGATAATTTACTGCAATCATTCAATTATGAATATAGGTGGAACCTAAGCAAACCATGGAACCTGCGACAGAGTAGGTTCTATATTCTAAGGTATGTATGGTAGGTTCCAAATTTCAAAAACATGAGAAATCTGTATCGACGAATAGGTTCCAAGCGGAATCTATGAGGAACCGAAACCACTCAACCCTAATTGAGGGCGTTCAAAACTCATGTCTTCATGACTCTGTGCTGTTTCATGACGAGATCAAAGCCCAAGGCGCTAAAGCTGCTGGTATTGACGGTGCAAATGGAAAGAAAAATTGAGACCGGTAGGCAAAAGGGCCTTGACCTCTCTAGTGATGATGTTGCACAGGTACGTACGATTCCAATTTCAAAGCAAATTAAGCCATTGATGCTTTGCGAATCCTCAACGGTCAAGTTGATGGTATTGTCTAGTTGGCTAAGGGGAGTGGCGAATCTAGTTTGATGGTCTAAGCTGAAGTGCCGACGACAAAAGTGACTCGGCTCAATGTTGTCCATGGGGAGAGAGAGAAGGCATAGATTGTGAACACATGAGGAGGGAAGAGCCAAGCGTGCAACGGTGGTGTGTGGCGAAGTGGAGAGCCTAGAGTATGTTGGGGGCTTGGGGATTTGCAATGGCGGTAATTTTGTATTCTCAACATAGGGGTAATGTTTGTGAGAAAGTATCCATTGGTTGCAAAGCGCAGTGTCAATCGCTGACGTGGCACACATTTTTTTATTCATACCCAATACCTAGTCGATGTGTGTATGCTGAGGTGGAATAAAAAATAAAAAACTTGATATTTCTTTTCTTCTTCCTCCATCACAGCGGAGCACCCCATCTGGCCAACATCTCTTCCATTTCCAGCACAGCTTGCTATCGGCTCCGTCATTGCGCCAAGTCAGCCTAAGCTACCTCTCCGTCACTGCTTGTAGTCGGCTCCGTTGTTACTCGTCCAAATCTGGCCTTGGCCATGGCCACCAGATACGACTTGGCGGTCATTCTCCAAGTTCTGTCGTGGCCATGGATTTAAGGTCCATCTCGGCCATGACCACCAGATCTGACTCGGTGGTCATTCCCCAATGTCTGTCGCGGGCATGGCTCCACAGTTCCAGATCTGGACGTGACCATGGCTCCAAATTTTTTGCAGCCGCACAAGGGAACTCGTCAGAGGGAACTCAATGGAAAAGGACACTGTTTTGCCAGAAATGGTTCCCGCAACAAAATATAATTCACTAAAAGTCGTTCTTCGGTTTTTAAATAGAGGAGACCTGGTTTTGGGCTTAATTCCAAACAGGAGTGATCCAAGCGTGAGCAAAGAGTCTGATTGTCTTGATTGATAACACAAATCTCGTACAACGACGAAGTTTGACTTAGATTTATAGAGGACTCGGACAAATCCGTCCAATTACTCTTGGCGTTTGAAGTTCATCGATACGATATTACAAAGTTACTGACTTGGAAGATAAACAGCTATAGCTACGGAAACTAAAGGTGCGATAGTGGAAAGTAAAGATAAAAAGACAGCATTTTGGTTTGTGTTCATGAGGGGGCTTTCTTCTAGCAGCCGAGTGCTATTTATAATGTGAGCTTGGTAACCGTTTTTGACATTGTGTTTGATAACCACTGTTGAGTTCATCTTCACCGTCCATCTAATGACATCTATCCGCCAACTGCTATCGTTCTTATCTTCTATCCGAGGTGGTAACCGTTGTCGAGTTCATACCGTCTTGACACTTGTGCTTCTCGAGACAGCAACCGTCATTAAGCTCATGTCATCTTGGCACCTGTTTTTCTCAAGGCAGTAATCGTCATCGAGTTCCTCTCATCCTGACAACTATTCTTTCTAGGTGATAACCGGCGTTGAGCTCTTCTCATTCTGACACATGTCCTTCCCGGGACAATAACCATCATTGAACTCTTCTTATTCTAACACCTATCTTTCCCGTGATGATAACTGTCTTTGAGCTCTTCTTATTTTGACACCTATCTTTCTCGGGACAATAACCGTCATCGAGCTCTTCTTATTCTGACGCCTGTCCTTCCCGAGATGATAGATGTCATCGAACTCTTCTCAAACTTACACCTATCCTTTCTAAACAGGAACTGTTGTTGATCTATTCCTGACTTGACACCTGTCTTTCTTAAGCAGGAACTATCATTGAGCTCTTCCTGGCTTGACATTTGCCCTTTTACTTGTCGACATCCTCAATAACAATCTTTTGTCGACAGCTTTAGCGCTCACTCTGAAGCCTTTTCAATTTCAAATTCCTGCCGATATCTCCCGGTGCTTGCCAGCTGTTTTGCTTACGTGAGCCGTCTCATATGGGCTACGTCATCTTTTGACGTCTTTTATTCTTTTATTTATTTCAATTATCAACAACCTAATTAATTATAGGTGTTAACATATGCCCCCTTTTAAAAGAATTAATTCTTTTTAACTTTAATTCTTTTAAAGAATTATATCCGGCTCGGGTGGTCTAAATCTTGACTCCTTGTAACTTATGCTCATTCAATCTTCCTGCTTTATTCTGAGACGTCATCTCTATCATTTATGGCTTGGCAAACCTTCATGATGGCATATCATCCGAATTGTCGTATCTTCGGCGATAAAAATCAAAACTTTAACTCTTCATCTTCTCCTTCGATCGTCGTATCTCGATGATCAAAACTTTAACATTTCATCTTCTTCAGTCCCACATTTATGTGTCTTCTCTTTCTTTGTTAACAATCCTCTTGAGTCGTTGCAATAGTCTGGCCATGGCCAACCTTTCTTCTTCTTCACCCTCTAATGCTTCCTCTTTCAGTGAAGACTTTGTTGCTCTATGGAGCGACTTACTATGTCGGCTGAGTCTCACTTATACCTTTTTATCCATTGAATCAAGGGCTATTGATGAGATCTTCACCTTCCTCAAAGAAGCCAAACTCCAATTCCTTCCTGCTGATCACCCTTCAGAACTGACTTTGATGAGTTTTGTGCAACTTTTACCCATGGGCTTCTGAAAATAGGTCGATAATTAAGCAACATGCAATCACTGGGAGTAAGTATTTTAACAAGATAAACCTTATTACTGAGGCTGAAAAAGTGTACTTTGATCGACTCAAAGTTTTAGAATCCGCTTGTGCAGGGTTGGCCAAGTTGTCCCGTTCAAAGGACGCAAAAATCAAGTTGTTGAGCATCATAATTTGCCATCTTCAGGGAATGTTGTCATTCGAAGAGAGAGCGGAGGCCGAGACAAAGAGGACGGGACTGATCAAGCTGCTTGCCAGATAAACGAGGATATCAACTCTTGTGTGTCGCTAGTGAGTTATTTGGACGAGCAAGCTAACGCCTACTTTGAGACTCTCACAGCACTAGAACCAGAATGTAACCAGGCCTACTCAACCAGGAACGCCAGTTCCTCTGCCTGCTACCGCGCCGAAGAGGAGAACCGTCAACTGGAGGGTCATCTTTCCCGCTTTGTAAATAGGTTCAAGCATCATATCTGTTTAGACTAATTATGTAATGATGATTCCTGAACAATTTTTGTAAATCCAACCCTCTTGTTCGGCTAGCTTGACCCCTTTAATCATTCAGTGCAGTAGTTGATCTTTTATCTATAAGTTCCGTAAGTCGATGTATTCTCCTTTTCAGATATGACATGAATGACTGAGCTTCTTCACTTTCTTTCATCTCCCACATAGTCGGGTAATACTTCTTTAAGAATTTTTGTTGATCGACCTAGGCATTTCCCCAATCCATCGATTTCCATTAAATGATACTCATTTCCACCTTGAACTTCTGTAACTAAATATGGACCTTCCCAATTTGACGACAATTTACCAAATCTCTCGTTATATGAACCCACCGGTAAAATAGTTTTCCAAACCATGTCACCAACGTCAAAGGATTTCTCTTTCACGTGTTTGTCATATGTCCTAGCAACCCTATTTTTTTTAGCGTTTAGCTTCTCTAAAGCCATAATCCTGTTTTCTCCCAATTCATTGATATTTCCATACATCAGCTCATCATATTCCTATTTGGACATGCCCCCTTGCAATTTTACCATTAACGATTATACCATAATTTTTACGGGCAGTACTGCTTCCTAGCCATAAGTTAGCATGTATAGGCTGACTTCTATACTTGACCTTTTCAACGTTTTATAGGCCCATAACACAGTCGATAATAGTGAATCCCATTCTTTAGGGGTTTTCTTCCACATGCCTTTCAATAAGATTAATAATAATCTTATTAGACACCTCAGCTTGTCCATTTGCTTGAGCGTAATACAGAGTAGAATGAAGCATTTTGATTCCTTTGGATTTAGTAAACCCCAAAATTTTCTTATCAGTGAATACAATACCTTGATCTGCTATTATTGTTTCTAATATTCTGTATCGATGAATAATTCTTTCTTTTATAAATTCTTTCACCACTTTTTGAATTATGTTTTTATATGAGGCGTCTTCTACCCACTTGGTAAAATATTCAGTGGCAACCAATATAAAACTATGTTTTTTAGATGATAGAGGATAAATTTTTCCAATTATATCCATTGTCCATCCTCGAAATGGCAATGGTTTAATAAGGGGTTGCATAATTGCCGCAAACACATGTTGCACCAGATCATGTTTTTGACATGGCTTACACCCTTTAGCATAATCAATGCAATCCTAGGTCATTATTGGCCAAAAATAACCATCGCGTCTTAACAACCACTTCATCTTTATGCCTGCTTGATGTGCCCAACATATCTCTTCATGCACCTTCGCCATTACTGCCATCGATTCTTTTTTACTTAAGCATCTAAGTAGAACACCATCGACTGCTTTTCAATATAGTTCACCATTGAGCAATAGGAATTTTAACGCTTGCCTCTTAAATCCTTTATTATCAGAAACTGGGTTCTCTAGATAATCAATAAAAGGTGTTCTCCAGTCTCTTTCGTCGATATCAATGTGCTCTTTCTTAGATAGCATGATCATGATTTGATTTTCTATTGATGGCAAAGTTTTGTTTGCATAATGATAAATCTAGCTAGTTCTTTTGATATTTTAGATCCAGATGCCATCTAAGCTAACTCATTGGCTTCCACATTTTCATTTCTTTTTATATGCCCCAGTTCATAGTCAAAGAACTTATTCAACAAAACTTTCGCCATATTGAAGTATCAACTAATGTTTTTATTAAGGCATTGATAATTTCCCGATAATTGGTTGATCACTAACTGAGAATCCCCTTTTATTTTTACAAACCGAGCCTTCATATCAATCAGTATGTTAAGGCCGGCAATCAACGCTTTGTACTCTGCCTGATTATTTGAACAATTAAAATCAAGTTTGCACATAAGTTTATTTCAATGTCCCTGAGGGGATACAATCAAGATGCCAATACCAAATGTTATTGCCGTACTTGATCCATCGAAATACAATGTCCACAATACCACCTGGATCGAGCCCTTAACGTTCTATTCTTCCAAATGTACACATGGATATTCTGTGATAAAGTCGACAACCGCCTGTCCCTTAACTACTTTAAGTGGTATATACAATAAATGTATTTCGAACAAAACAAAGGCCCATTTTGCAATTCTTCATTTGATAATCGGACGAGTCAATATATATTTAATAATATCTATTTAACAAATTACCTAAACTATAGTCGGTAACATGTAATGGCGTAATTTTGTACAAGTAAAATACAACGATAGACATAATTTCTCCGCTGAAGTATATCTTTTTTCTGTATCATTCAACATTCGATTGAAATAATATATTGCCTATCTTTTTCCGTTGTCATTTTCCTGCGCCAACATACTTCCAATAGCATTATCAGTTGCTGACAAATAAAGTTTCAACAGCCTACCTAGCTTAGGCGGCATTAAAACTGGTGGATTGGTCAGATACTTTTTGATATGTTCAAAAGCATGCTAATGTTTTTCCTCTCAAACAAATTGATCTTGATTTTTTAACTTAAGTAATAGAGAAAATACCTCCATCTTACCTGACAATTTAATAATAAATCGAGGTAGAAAATTTATTTTACCTATAATCATTTGTAACCGTTTCTTATTTAAAGGCGATGGCAACTCTAGGATGGTTTTTGTTTTGTTCTTATCTACTTCTATCCCCCTTTGATTTACTAAAAACCCTAGAAAGTTACCAGCCCTTATCCAGAAAACACATTTAAGATGATTCATTTTCAATTTAAACTTCTGCATCCTTATGAAAGCTCATTCGAGATAAGTTAGATGACTTACCTGGTCTAATTTGATGATAATGTCGTCAATGTATATTTCCATGAAATCTCCAATCATATCGTAGAAGATAAAGTTCATGGCCCTCTGATACGTTGCCTCGACATTTTTCAATCCGAACGGCATCACCAACCATTCAAACGTCCTAATAGCTCCCGGGCATTTAAATGTTGTTTTATGAACATCTTCTTTTGATATGAGTATCTGATTATAACCCGAATGACCATCCATTAACAGCATAATCTTATTGCCAGATGCCGAGTCAATTAACATGTCTGCTATTGGCATTTGATACTCATCTTTCGGGGTTGCCACATTTAAGTCACGAAAATCTATGCACACTCTTAACTTTCCGTTCTTTTTAACCGGTACCACATTAGATAACCACTTGACATATCTTACAATTCTAATAAAACCTGCTGCCGATAAGTGTTTGACCTCTTCTTTGACTTTATGCACAATTTCTGGTGCAAATTTTCATGGTAGTTGCTTATGTGGCCAAAACCCTTTCTTGATTGGCAATCTATGCTAGACCACATCTCGGCCTAATCCTGGCATTCATGATAATCCCATGCAAAGCAATCCCTATATTTACTTAACAACTCAATTAATTGGGACTTTGTAACCTCGTCCAATAATGCACTGATGAAAATTGATCGACAGTTTTGAAGATTCCCAATATCAACTTTTATTAACGGGTCCTGAGCCTCAGTTAGTTTATCATCTTCTTTAAGGGGTGATTCTTCAAATTCCATAATACAATTGCTGGCTTCTATATCTTGCTTACCTAATTTGGCCACATAGGCCATATAGCTCCTATTGAGGTCGTCTAATAATGTAAGGTTCTCATTTCATAACCTTATCTAAACATCCCACCAAGTCACTTTTGGAAATCCATTGGACATTTCCCTTGTCAAAACGGTAGAACGCTACATTCCTTGAGTCAATTCTAGGTGGCTCAATAACACATGAATTTTCATCTTGTATTTTTATTAATTCTCGATCAATCTTTAAGGCATGTGCCCAAGATACATGAGCATTACTATTAGCTTTAATATACTTATCTTTGCTTTCATTCAAAAAAGCTAGCATCTGATGGAGTGTTAAGGGCACACACTAATTTCCATGAATCCAATCTCTCCCCAACAATAAATTATATGATCCATCTTCCTCGACAACACATAAAGCATTCCTAGAGGTTTTCGATCCCATGGTCAGACCAACTACAAATATTCCCTTAACTTCTATTACCTCTCCTGTAAAATCTAACAACTGAATATTCGATGGGATAATTTCTTCATCCCTTTTTCCTATCTCTTTAGAGAATTTATATGAAACCAGATTAAGAGTAGATCGTCCATCAACAAGAACCTTAGAAACTAGACGTCCATCTATCCTGGCATTTATATTAAGTCCCCTAAGGTGTTTGGACCTACATAAGACGGTTTTTCAAACTCCCTTAGTTTCTCTTCATTATCAAATTGAAATTCTACTTTGTCTTCTTCATCGACGACTGAATCTCCATTGGTTGCCGAGTCTACAGACGTCACTCTATATTGTAATGGGAGCCTAGCTTGTATCATGCATGAACTTAGAGGAGAAATAGATCTTGACAACACAGCTGGTCTAAATTCTGTTTTCTCATTGGTCTCAGCATTTTTCTGATTGTCATTCTGTTCATCCTGACTGGAGTTCTCAGGATTCCTTCTCCACACCAAATTCTTAACTCGAAATTTTTTAGGTTTATAAGGGCTTGGAGAAACTTGAGTAATACGGATCTGATTAACCTGTCTTTGTAACTCGTGCATTTTCTTTTTCCTTTGTAGCCTCCTTATATGAGTTCTTGTTACATTACCCCCTGGACCTTGAATTTCTCCTGATTCAAACCATTCATCCTCTGGTGGTTCGATTGGTATTTTCAAAGTCCTCGTACGATGAGGCGTCACCAATACTTTGGCTTCCCTTTCATGTGGATCATTGAACTCTTAACCCCATCGAGTTGCAATCACTTTTTCCGAATATCTGGGAGGTGAACCATAGTCAATTCAGTAATCGAATTTACCATTAGATTCTCCTAATGCTCCAATTCTCAAATCACCCTCTTCATACCGTTGCTTGAAAGACTTTCACTTCGTTGGGCATTGTCTCGAGTTATCGATAACCTGGGTATTTCGATTCTGATTCCAACGTTTATCAATGTTTTGAGCAATTCAGGGTTGATTCTAGCATCCAGCCATCCTATTATAATTCTGGTGTCTGAATCAATCCCAAAAAGGTTTTTCTTATGAAAAAACCTGTGTCAAGGAATGCCTTCCTTCTGGGTCATAATTGATCTCCTCTTTACACCGAGCACATAAATGCGGTTATATCATTTTACCTTTAGATTTTAAAGACGCCATTCCAGTCATCATAGGGAATGGGTCGACATCTAACTCCATGAGAGCCTTTTCTTTGTCATCCACAAATCTGATTTTCCCTTATCAAATTGCTTCCTGAATGTTCTTTCTTAGCACAATGCAATCGACTATATTATGACTCCATGAGTGATGGCATTTACAGTATTTCTTCCCTATTAACTTTTCTTAACTCGGTATTACTTCGCTCTCAGTAAGTTTGATTTGTCCATTAGCCAAAAGCAAATCAAATATCTCATCGACCTTATTTATGTCAAAGAAATAATATTGCACATCTTTCGATTTGACCATAACACTTCCCTTCTTTTTCGCCTTAGCCAATTTTAGCGCAGAGCACGTATATGGCTTTTCTATTATCATCTTTGCCACCACCACCTCAACATATTTTGATTCATTTTTGTCGACTAATGTTTCATCGACAAAGTTCACTTCATGTTTAACATGCTTTCGATCCTTCTCTTTTAAAAAGTTTTCACGTTTCACAGCAATGAAGGTCAAGGAAAACAAATCATAATAAACATGTCCTACCATTCTTTCCCTTATAGCAAACTTTAAACCATTAAATGCAAACTTAGCGAACATCTTCTCAGGTAATGGTACGAGACACCTATTCCTCGTCTTTCTAAATCAAAACATGAACTGATCGGCTGACTCATTGTTATATTGTTTCATTGCCAACAAATCCACCACAGACATTTTTGGCATAGCTGTTTAAAATTGACTATGAAACATTGTTTCCATTTGATACCAAGAAAATACAGAATGAGGTGGTAGAGATGTGTACCAGGTCAAAGCAATCTTGGACAATGATAATGGAAATAGCCGCAACTTCCAATGATTTCCATATGCAGCATCTCCACACAAAGCAGTGAATCAATTGATGTGTTCCTATGTCAACTAATTATCCTCACAAGTAAACAGGCTAAATTCTAGCATTTTAAACCCCCTTGGGTATGGAACTACATCCATCCATTTCAGGTATGATTTTTTGTATACCTGCCTAAAACTTCTTGCTTCACCACCATATTGCAGTAATACTAGATCGACCGCATACTGATTTTGTCTTGGTAGGATCATGACTGGTGGTGTGACTGTTTGAGCCGCTTGCACGACCTAAGGCATCATTTGAGGTACGTTCTATTGCAAAGGTTGATGCATTTGGTATTGAAGTACTGGCATTTGTGGTATTAGCTACGGCTTTGGATACTGTGGTATTGGCTATGGATATTGCGGAACTGGATTTTATGGTAATGGTTGTGGCGATTATAGAACTTAGTACTGTTGTACTGGTTACGGTGGTGTTAAAATCCTCCCCTAAACCTCTGCAGTAGCATTTGGCCTAAACAAAGTCTAAGGGAGATTAGGTTGAGCAGCAAAATCACCTAACAGCATATTGTCATGCGGCTGGAATAGAGCAGTGTGCTGAGGAACCAAATTTACATTAGCCATATTTGTTTGAACTGGCCCAGACAAATTAACACCATTAGCTGTTAGCTGACCAGTGTTGGTCTTCTCATTATTCTATGATAAATACACCACATTACCTTCACTTATCACCACTTGGCCGTGTGCTTGACCTACCAACAGGTTCTCTCCTCTTAGAAGAATCCTTACTAACGCAAAAGGTACAAACTGTCTTGCGGTTCCAAAGCCAGAGAGCATAGCAGCGGGTTGTCCAAGACTTCCAACTATGCTGGGAGGAATAACAAGAATAGTTTGTAGCTGGGTAGAATTCATCGATGAGCTCTGCCTTCCAATAATCTCCTAGACTGTATTGATAATCAATGGCCTAATAGTAATAGCCACATATCTAGTGACTATATTGGCTAGATCGTTGTGCTGTTCTTCCATGATTTTTCTCATAGTAGCAAGTGTAACGGGGTTTGATTCCAATTGGCTTCTCCATTCTTTAGTAAGGTGCCTAGGAATATCCATCTCTCCTACTTGTCCTTATTCTGCCACTGTTCATCCATTCGATGACTCTGTATGCGTCATCCGCTCCACAGTAGGATTCAAGGGTGCATTGCTCCTTGCAACATTGTTATTATGATCCAATTGGCTCTGACTCCTCATTCACGCCATCGTTACTCCTCCAATTGACCAAACAGGTCTCACCAAGCGTGCCAAAATTATATTTCGCTGGAAATGGTTCCCGTGACGAAATATAATTTAGCGAAAGTCGTTCTTCGATTTTTAATTAGAGGAGACTGTGTTCTGAGTTTGATTCCAGACAGGAGTAATCCAGGCGTGAGTAAAGAGTTTGATTGTCTTAATTGATAATACAAATCTCATACAATAATGAAGTTTGACTTAGATTTATAGAGGACTCAGACGAATCCGTCCAGTTATTGATAGCGTCCAAAGTTGATCGATACGATATTACAAAGTTATTGACTTGGAAGATAAAATGACTACAACTACTGAAACTAAAGGTGCGATACTAGAAAGTAAAGATAAAAAGACAACATTTTGGTTTGTGTTCACGGGGGGTTTTCTTTTGGCAGTCGAGTGCTATTTATAATGTGAGCTTGGTAACCGTTTTTGACATTGTGTTCGATAATCACCGTTGATCTCATATTCACTGTCCATCTAATGACATCTATCCGTCAACTGCTATCAATCTTATCTTTTATCCGAGGTGGTAATCATTGTCGAGTTCATATCGTCTTGACACCTGTCCTTTTCGAGGCAATAACCATCACTGAGCTCATGTCGTCTTGGCACATATTCTTCTCGAGGCAATAATCGTCATCGAGTTCCTATCATTCTGAAACCTGCCCTTTCTGTGTGATAATCGTCATTGAGTTCTTCTCATTCTAACACTTGTCCTTCCTGGGACAATAACCGTCATCGAGCTCTTCTCGTTCTAACACTTGTCCTTCCCAAGATGATAACCGTTATCAAACTCTTCTTGTTCTAACACTTGTCATTTCTAAGCAGGAACTGTCGTCGACCTCTTCCTAGCATGAAACCTGTTTTTCTTAAGCAGGAACTATCGTCGAGCTCTTCCTAGCTTGACATTTGCCCTTTTACTTGTCGACGTCCTCGAAGACAATCCTTTGTCGACAGCTTTAGCACTCGCTTTCAAGCCCTTTCAATTTCAAATTCCTGCTGAAGTCTCCCAGTGCTTGCCAGCTGTTTTGCTTACGTGAATCATCTCGTGTGGGCTACGCCATCTTTTAACGTCTTTTATTCTTTTATTTATTTCAATTGTCAACAACCTAATCGATTATAAGTGTCAACAGACACTTGAGAGAGAGACTCCAAGATCGTTCAAGTTCCCTCCGGCAATGTGGCACCAGTTCGAGTGCTGGGTACGAAGGCAAAGGGAGGTGCGACAACAAAGTGGAGAGAGAAAATTGGTGCCGAGCGCAACAAACACAGCGCAGCAGTAAGCCTCAAGGATGGAGATTGTGACAGCTGGCACGGTGGAGACGACCACGCTGGATTCTCAAGTGGCTGGGCAAACGATGATTGGATGAAAGAGTAGGCGGTGGTTCGATGGCGGAGCAGGCGATGTTGTCCATGGTCGATAACCGGATATGCAGAGGAGAGTGAGCGAGGGAGGAAGAAAATAAAATCATATTTTTATTTTTTTAATTCCAACTCAGCTGACATGTGTCAATTTCTTATTGAGTATAGACAAAAAAGAATGCTGACTTGGCGCTTTGCAATTACTAAATTTTTTCTCCTAATTTAGAGTTTGTCTTAGTGGTCTTTGAGTGAAAAGTGAGGTTCTTTTTTAAATATTTTCCTAAAAGTTATCGATGCTAAGGTAATATAATGAATTAGTTTCGCTATAGAAACCGTTTAACTGTTGCATAAGATGCTTTTACGGCTCCAATAGCAGCAAGGGCATTCCAATTTTTCCAACCAAATACATATAAAGTACATTTGTTTCACGGAAAACTCGATGATAAAAGAAAATAATTTTACAAAAAGCTTTTTTCTAGGAAAACGGTTAGTTTTCCTTCGTTTGGTAATAAATAATCCAAATTATTTTTTGACGTTTGGATTTTATTGGAAAATAATTTCAATCTCATGACTTTTTCTCAGGAAAAAAAATAGAATTTTTTAATTATTTTAAATTTTAAATTTATATTTAATTTTCTTTTTTACAAAAATTCAAATTTTTAATTTTAATTTTAATTTTTTCTTCTCTTTTTTCTTTTTTCTTATCTTTCCTCTTCTTTTTTCCTTTCTTTCCTTTTGTTTCTCCTTCTTCCTCCACCGCGACCGATCGACGACACCCCCACAACGGCCCTAGACAAGCTTGAGCCCGCCGACATCCAGCGAGCTGAGAGCCTGTCGCCCTCGGCCAAGTCCGAGCTCGCTTGGATCTGGCGAGCAGTGAGCTTGCCAAGATCGGCCGAACTCGAGCTCGCCTAGATCTAGCAAGTCACGAGCTCGCTGGCCTCGGCTGAGCCCCAAGCTCACTTGGATCTGGTGAGCCTCGAGCTCGTTGGCCTTAAATGAGGTCAAGGCAAGCTAGAGGTGGCGAGGTCGGGTCTTGTGCAACGCCTGCGAGGCCCAACCTTGCCCAAGGTCGACGAACTCGAGCTCGCCAAATCCCAGAGAGACTCAAGCTTGTTGCGCTGAGGTTGGCACGCTCGGCCATTGCCAGCCATGCCTGTTGTCACGCCCCGCACCCTACGGGCGCGCAATCATCCATCGATGGTCGAACATTGAATGCGACGTCCCAGACACGTCGCCGACCCGACCCAAACATCAGAGATTTAGCACGCGCGGAAATAAATAAAAACAACCCAGACAATTAACAATGACAATGGGTAGCAATAGCACAAAACAATAACTAGAATTTCTACACTTGACAAATACATACTACGTCCACGAAGGACAGTCCCCAAGCTAAGTCACAACAGCAAAACTACAATTCTCAAAAAGGGACAATAGCAGCAAACTTAACTCCTCTACCAAAAGGGGAAACTCAAAATGCCAGGTACTTGACCCATCCTCGATCTCCGAGATACCCTTGTAGCGTCTTCCATCTCTTATGGTCACAGATCTGAAATGGTTATATAATAACCGTGAGACAGAGTCTTAATAAGCAACTCCCTAAACTCCACATAGGCCAATGCGTAACCAGACAAGTCATACATGCAATCTACCCCATAACATATAAAAATTCACATCATTATGCTTACCTTGCCATCAACCCATGCCGACTCTGCACGTTAGTCATAACATGGCAATATAGTAATAGTAACCAAATAGTACATTGCAACTGCATCAAATGCCAACCACACTTGCACGCCATTCATCTTACTAATTCGATCACACATTCCATCAGCCAATTCAATCGCACGCTCAACCAGACAATTCAGTCATGCTCAACCAGACATTTCAATCACACGCTCAATCAGTCATTTCAATCACGCTCAACCAGCCATTTCAATCACACGCTCAACCAGTCATTTCAATCACGCTCAACCAGCCATTTCAATCACACACTCAACCAGCTAAATCCAATCACGCTCAACCAGCCATTTCAATCACACGCTCAACCAGCCATTTCAATAACACAATCCGCATACGTGGTCGAACATCTTTCTCACGACCCGCGCCACTGCGCCTCATGTCCATTCTCACTGGCTCACAAGCCACACAATTCGATCAATCCCAATGGCCGCCGTCAACACGTCCCAAGCCACCATATTCATTCAATTCCAATGACCGACGTAAATACGTCCCGGTCCAATCACACCTTCAACGGGCCACCGTCAACACGTCTCAAGCCCACATCCAATTGGCACATCGGCCATTCATGCCTTCACACGGACCGTCGTCAACACGTCCCAAGTCCGTAGCCCTCCGATCGATCCGGGCTTAAAAATCGACAGGCATACACACGCCATTCAATTCAATCGTATTCACGCCAAATTGCATCAAACAGCTCAAATTCACAAATTCGTTCCAATCCACAAATCGCCACTTCACCACAAACTCGACATTCAAATCGGTCACACACAATATTCCAAATCGAGCATACTATTTAATCCAATTCAAATTGCACAATTAAATCATAAAATCACTAATTTAATGCACGCCCTAGCCGTTCTAGCCCGAGACTAGTTAATAAGTACTCACGCACGAATTCAATTCACATCACAGCCCATCTCACTTACCTACCATAATTAGTCATTAATTATGCCCATAATTTTTCACAATTTAATCTATTAATTATGCACGTACTAAAATTGTCCATAATCCATGTTTAATCCCTAAACCGGTACTAATTAATCCCTAGACAAGTCTAATAATACTCAATGTACTAAGTAAGGTTGAGGGAGTCACTTACAAGGTTTTGGCCCGGGAAAAGTCGGCTCGGGCCCAAAATGGCCCGGGTGAGAAGTCCGGACTAGGAGCGGGCGCGGGCCACACGGGTGCGCTGACCGGCCAAAGTGGGCACAATGGCTGATCGGCGTGCCTAGTGCGCGGGCGCGGAGAACGCGCGGTGTGCCCGGGGCGCTCGGGCGCGCGGATGGGCGACTCGCCTGGGCTACGGGCGCGGGCACGGGCACGGCGACGGGCACGGGCACGGGCGATGGGCGCGGCGACGGCTTGGCCGGCCGGGCTGGCCGGTGGCGACGGCGAGCTGTGGCGACCGGCGGCGACGGTAACCGGCGACTGAACAGTGGCGGAGAAGAGGTTGGCCGAGCGGGTGAGGGGGAGAGGGGAAGGAGAGGGCGGGGCTGAGGGGCTGAGGGCAGCCGGACGGGCGGACGGGCCGGCGGCGGCGAGCTGGCCGATGGGGCGGCACGGCGCGGCGGGCAGCGGCAGCGCGCGGCTGGACGAGCCGATCGGCGGGCGACGAGCTCACCAGCTCGGGCTCGGGCAAGACAGGACAGGAGGAGGCCGGGGAAGAGAGAGGCAAGGGGGAGGTGGTGCGGCTGCAGAGGGCGGCGGCGCGGCGGACGGCGGCGACTGGGACGACGGCGGAGCGGCCAGGCGCGGCTGGGCGGCGCCGGGCACAGTGGCAGCGGCGAAGAGCTCGCTGCTCGCACGCGGAGGACAGCGAGGGAGAGAGAGAGCAGTCGGGGGTGGGGGCCGGCGGCGACGGGGCAGAGGCGGCGGGGCTGCTGGCGACGACGGCGGCGCGGCGGCACGGTGAGCTCGGGACGAGGCGGAGGCGGCAGAACCAGATGCGGGGGAAGGACGAACGCGAACCAGAAGAGGAAGAAGAAGGAGGAGGAGGAGGAGGAGAGAGAGAGAGAGAGGGAGAGGGCGAGAGGGGACAGAGAGAGAGAGGCCTGACAGGGGGGACATGCATGCAGGGGGAGGGGACGTGTGCGTAGGGGCTGCGTGCACGGCAACTAGGGGGAAAAGGGAGAGAGAGAGAGAGAGAGAGAGAGAGAGAGAGAGAGAGAGAGAGAGAGAAAGAGAGAGAGTCACGCGCGGGGAAGGGGGGTTGGCCGAGAGAGAGAGAGGAGAGAGAAAGAGAGAGAGAAAAGTTTAAAATTTTAAATTTAAGCGCGAACCAACGGACACGGTCCAAACTAAAAAAAAAATCGACCTATCGGTCCCGATTAAATTCGGGAAAAAGGCCTAACGGTCCCCGAAAAATCCCAACAATATTATATGGCATACGGCCAGAATAAAATAACTCAAACCGCACTATGAGGGAGATCTACCAGTCTAAATTCGTACCCGGTTCAAAAATCCATTTTTCCACTATCCCTGATAATTTCAATGTTGGCCACAATAATATCGACACCGTCCAATTTATTTTGTCCCGAAACTCCCGGAAATCGACTGCCAAGTTCGGGGTCTAAATAACGACCGAATTCGATCGAGTGCGATTCTAGCAGAATTTCTATTTTTAAAAACAAGAACCTGAGAGTGATCAATTCTCGGGCGAAATTCCATTATAAGCGCACTGATGAATTACACGTTTTATAAACCCCAAAAATGGGCAAAAATCCGGAATGTCACACCTGTGGCCAACGGAGGGAGGAAACAAGAAAAAGAAAAAAAGAAAAAGAAGAGAAGAGGAAAAAAAAGACTAAAAGAAAAAAGAACAAAATATTAACAAATTTAAGATAATCAATTCCAGAAAGTGTTTTCACCTTCTTAAAGTAGAGAATTTACTTTCTTAAATTTATACATGAATAGTTTCCTTGATCGAAAAGTGTTTTCGGTTGATCAAATTATTTTTGGATAACCAAACGGATGAAAGTCCAAAAAACATTTTCTTGGAAAATAATTTCACCAAAACAAACGCACCCATAATGTTCATCTCTTCTAACCAAACACAACATTAGTGTATAAAGACCATGAGAAATACAAACACACGAAAATGCCAAGTAATTTCACTATATAAAAGGGTAAATGCTATGAAAAATCTCAAACTTGTACCTGTGTAATAGATTTACCCTCCATCAAAGTTATATCAATGAAAACCATTAAAAATCATTCTATATGGATGCTAGAAAACAAATAGTATTGACATGGTACCCACATGACCTAATTGTCTTGGCTACAAAATCATTGGATAAATATATCACATAAGTACAAGTTTCGAGTTTTTTTATGTCACAAGAAAAAATTTAGGGTAAATGTGTCATGGTGGCATATTTTGGAATTTTTGGTGTTACATAAAAAGATTCAAGATAAATATATCACAATAGGCATGGTTTGGGGGGTTTTGTGACTTTTTCCTTATTTTACATAGTAATGTTGTAGACTAATGAAGATATACATATTTGACGTTTCAGATTGCAATTGCACATGTAATAAATTGATTATTTATAACTCTCATTCAGAGCCTTTCGCTATATTTCTTTTTTCAATGGAGGGACATGTGTAATTTTTTTTTTTTTATAGGTAGAGCCATTGGAGGTCTTTGAATTTTTTCCATTCTTGCACTGCTATTCCAAGATTTTTTTTTTTTTTGGTTTCAATGTCACCCCTAAATTATTTATTTTTTATACAACTGCGGTGGTCCTCCCATCAAAAAACCTGAATGAAAATACCGACACCGTCGTTAAACATGAACAAACATTTAACTTCGTTGGCCAAGAAAATTCTTCAAATAAAGGAGCTGTCGACCAATAAACGGCGGCGGTGGCACCTCCCATGGTGACGTGATCCTCATCTTGCCTCAAATATCTCTCTCGCCTCAAATATCTCTCTCGCCATTGTCGTATCCTCTTGAGCTCAACAAGGGTCTTGCCATCCTCGTTGGCTGCCTCTTCGAGGCAAATCAAGTTGAAGATTCTCTTTCTTTTCCAAATTTTTATTTTCCTAAATCATCAACATTATACCTTTTAATCTTTACCCAAAAAAAAAAACATTATACCTTTTAAAGTTAAAATTTTTAATAGCCGCGTAAGAGCTACATGGCTGTCGCGTAGGAGTCACGTGGCTGTTGAGTAGCTGCCAATGAGGCACTTAACGACCATGTCGCCACTTCCCGTTGGTTGTTTTAAAGGAAGGACCAAAACTTAAAATGGCTAATATAACAAAAAAACCCTAAACTGATATATATGTAACAAATTTACTCAAAGCTAATTTTTTGAACACAAAAAATTCCAATCTGATACAATTGTGAAAAATTTACCTTTCGTTAAATTGGATTAATATTACGAAAAACTACAAATTAGTACATTTGTGACAAATAGAGGGTAAAACCCAAAATTGATACACCCGTCAACTATCACTTGTCATCAAACTCAAAAATTTGACAGCAAAATTTAATAAAAATTAACGGAAAGTAAAATTATCATAATTACATTAGTTTAAGATTTTTTGTGATAAAAAAATTAATTTATGGTCAATTTATCACATGTATATCAGTTTATGATTTTTTATGGTATTAAGCCAACTAAAAAAACTTAAGTGTAATTTAGAGATGAATTGTACACAAGTCTAGGGACATTAGGCGATCACTGTAGGGTTAAACAGCAAGCGGTCCTTTGCTCCTTCGGGGACGAAGCAACAAAAGTTTTGAAAATTCAACGAGAGGTTTTGGTTTTAGTATTTGAGGACTTCAGGACTAAACCTTGTTAATTTTTCTCAAACGAGCTCCAAGTCAAGAGATTGGCAAGTTTGCAACTACGTCTCCTTCGCATGCCAGTAGAACGCAGTCCTCCTCCACACGAGACGAGATCACGAGCTGGTCCGTGGTTCGCTCACAATATAATCCATACCTACGATCAGGAGACCACCGAGACGTTGGTAGATTTGTAATTCAAGCGGCGTTGGGCGGGTTGCACGGTAATTACGGCCGTGTCTCATCGGCTGTACCTTATCCTTTGCTCGCGCATTCGATTCCTCCTCGTGCTCCAACGCACTCGCACGTGCAAACCACGAATGGGGGCCTTGTCCCCCGAGTTAACACAGCAACGAGAGCGGAGCGGGACCTGGATTTGACTCAACGATCCGAGAGCATCAACTCAGCTTCCTGTCTCTCTGTCTCCGTCTCTCTCTCTTCTGTGTCTTCTTTTTTTTTTTTATTTAGGTCAAGTTGGCCATTTCTTTAGTGTAAAAACACGCTAACAACACTAATTGACTGGAAAAAGCAGTGAAAGGGGTGTAGATCTAGAAAGGCAAGAAACCAAGAAAAGAAAAAAACACGAGCTGGGTTTTCGTGGGAATCGATTCTTGTGGGGTGCCAAGCACAGAATCGGCTTTGGTTGCGGAAATTTATGCGGGACTCCTCGATTTAACCTAAACTTGGTAACCGCGTAAATGAACTTACCAAACCAAGCACAAAGAGACTAGTTGAGTCCATACAAGGCCTTATGTATACAACATACCAAATTCTCTCCCAAAGCAACAAACCTAGGTGATTACTCCATGTACACTTCCTTAGCTAATTCACCATGTAAGATGGCATTTTTGACATCAAGTTGATGAGGAGCTAGTTAAAGCGTATTGCCAAGGAAATAAAAGCACGAACAGATAGGATTTTGGCTACAGGTGAGAAAGTGTCATCATAATCAATACCATGCGTTCCTTTGGCAACCAACCAAACTTTCAGTCGATCAAGAGTACCATTACAATGAACCTTGACAGTGAAGACCCAACGACAACCAATAGGTTGTTTCCCTTTAGGTAAAGATTTGAGTTGCCAAGTACGATTCTTAATAAGTGCCTCCATTTCATCTTCCATGGCGTGCTGCCATCTAGGATGAGTAAGAGCTTCAGCAATAATACTAGGCATAGAAATAGAGGACAAGAACAAGATAATGGTAGAAAAGACAGGGCACAACAATCATATGATAAGAAATTGGATATGGGATGATGAGTACGAAGATGATGAGAACAATAAGAAAAATGGGCATAGCAATTCACAGGAAGACCAACACAAGAGCATGTACCTTTTCGAAGAGCAATGGGCAGATTAGGATCAGAGGATGGTGCAATAAATGGTGAGGAGACAGATGAATCGGGAATCAGTGGGACTTGTATTACTGTGGTAGGAGCTGTAATACACCAATGATAGGTGCGCTTAGCAAACTAAAATCTGATCAATCGTGCTAGAGGTACTAAGAGTGGTGGAAGTGCTGGTAGGACACACCCGCCACCCTTAGTAGCCACCATAGGTACCGTCTGAGTATTATAATAAGTCTGATCTTCAAAGAAAGTCACATCCGCTAACACAAAAAGATGACAACAAGTGGGAATATAACATTTATAGCTTTTTTGAGTTTGAGAGTACCCTACAAAGACACATTTCTCGGCATGAGAATCCAACTTATCAACTGGAGTAAGACAATGAGGAAGGTCGACAAAGCTCGCCACGAAAGGGGCCAATATGGAGTTGGCTCTAGCGAGTCGCCGGTCTGGGTGCCCGGCAATGGCTTTGGTGACAAGATTTGGAAGAATTTGATGAGGCCGATAGAACTAGAGTTGGGTGGTGAGGCAGCTCGGCGATGGGTGTTTGGCGATGGCTAAGGTTACGCCAACGGCGACAACAACCTCGAAAAATTGACGTACTTCAGGCTGCTTTGATATCATGTTTGAGAGGATGATAATTGTCTTGTTATGTTTAATGAAAGAATTACAATATATATATATATATATATATAGACACACACACACACTTAACGTAAACCCCTCTAATCATAATATTACAATTTGAAAAAATTAGAGAAAAGAATTGTGATAATTCTCATTCCACTTTGTACCACAATTACAAAGCTATATATAGGACTATTTTAAGTACAAACCGGAAAAAACATATATGAAAAATACAACTATAATCCCACAAATTAAGGGATACTAAAACATCATTTTCTAACAATCAGGACATAAAAGTCAAGATTGAATATTTCTAATAATCAAGTCTTAGAAATTAGGATAATTCAACACTCCCCCTCTTGCTAAGGAATCGATGTCTTCCATTCCTAGCTTAGAAATTATTTCGTGAAAGATCCCAACATTAAGTCCTTTGGTTAGCACATTTGCCAATTGATTTCCAGAAGGTATGTAAGACATGCAGATCAACCCCTCTTATAGTTTTTCTTTGATGAAATGTCTACCAATTTCAATATGTTTTGTGCTATCATGCTCTATGGGGTTATGACCAATGTTAATTGCTAATTTATTATCCCAATACAATTTCATAGGACCCTTCCACTCGATTTTCAAATCTTTTAAGATGATTTTGAGCCATAATAGCTCACATATTCCTTGGGCCATTGCTGAAAATTCTAATTCCACACTTGATCTTGCAACTACATCCTGTTTTTTACTCCTCTAAATCACTAAATTTCCACCGAAAAATGTGCAATAACTAGATGTTGACCTTCTATCCACCGTGGATCTTGCATTGTCAGCATCGATATAAGCTTGTAGCAGCAGTTTTGATTTCTTCTGAATGGGACTCCTTTTCCAGGACTTCCTTTTAAGTAATGTAGCACTCGATTGACGGCTTGTAAGTGTGATTCTCTTGGGTCATGCATAAACTAACTAATCACATTTACCGAATAGGTAGTATCAGGCCTAATATGAGCTAGATAGATGAGTTTCTCAACCAATTTTGATACATTTCTTGATCTACAATAGGTTCTTCCTTTGCCTCCCCAAGTTTTTTATTAGGCTCAATACGTGTAGCTATTAATTTTCAACAGAGTTTTCCAGTTTCCTTCAAGAGGTCGGTCACACACTTCTATTGTGAGGCAAAAATTCCTTGTCTAGAGTAAGAAACTTCAATGCCAAGGAAGTATTTGAATCTTCCCAGCTCCTTTATTTCAAACTCCGTTTTAGCTCCTATTTCTCCTTATCATCGTCACCTGTGACCATAATATCATCAACATACACTTGAAGTGCCATCACTCTCACTGTTGGTAAATGCTTAATGAAGAGGGTATGATCGCCTTGGCTTTGTTTCTAGCCTAAAGCTTTCATAACTCTGGAAAATCTCCTAAACTTGGCTCTAGGCAATTGCTTGAGCCCATATAGTGCTTTCCATAACCTACATGCTTTGTTTGTAGTCCTTTCTCTTTCAAGGCCCAGTGGAATACTCATGTAGATCTCTTCCTCTAGGTCTCCATGTAAGAATGTATTATTCACATCATATTGTTGAAGTTGTCAATTAAAGTAAGCCAGCAGAGAAAGTAAAATTCTCACAGTATTCATTTTGCAACCATAACAAATGCCTCAGGATAATCAACGCCATAGGTCCCAATATAATCCTTTGCCACCAATCTTGCTTTATATCTCTCAAAAGAACCATCAACTTTGTATTTCAAGGAAAAAAATTTGTAGCCCATAAGATCCTTTTCCCTTTGGTTTTTCGACAATATCTCAAGTCTGATTTTTTCTAGGGCATCCATTTCTTCTCTCATTGCATTCCTTCATTCTTTTTTAGACAATACCTTGGATAAATTATTTGGTATAGCAATAGTGTTCAAAATCACAATGAAATTTCTAGGAGGTGGTGATAGGCCTTTAAGTGACACAAAATGAGATAGTGGATACAAGGATCGCTTCGTGCACTCCCTAGTACCTTTTCTAACAACAATGGAAGGTGTGAATCATTTTCTAGCATATCAATCGACTGTATATGCAAAGGAGAGTTGGAACTTACTAGAAATTCATTTGCAGAACTCAGATGGGAATCTTGAGCCTGTGTTTGGTCTGAAATAGCTGCCTTTTTTTAGTATGCATGATAAAATCTCATAGAGTCATAAATATAGGTAAATACAGGAGTGAGCACTTGTTTCGGAATAGACTCAAATGTAGGGAGTAAGTCCAGGATTGAAGTAGCATGAACTAATTCATCGGAAATTGATTAGTCAAGAGTTGACTGATCAGAAATTGATTGGTTGATCGGGGACTAGTTGATCAGAGGTAGGAGCTTAGATTGGAAGATTATCAGGAGGTAAGTCGAGATTAAGGTTGTTGAAGTCTTTATCTTTTACTAATGATTTCTCCCCCTTGAAGATAAGACTGTGGAAAGTAAGGTTTATTTTCGACAAAGGTAACATTAGCTAATATGTAGGTATTTTTATAAAGAGGATGATAACATTTATATCCCTTTTGTGTAGAGGAATAACCAAGAAAGACACATTTGATTGCTCTAGGTTCTAGTTTTCCCCTTTGTTGATTATGAACAGGTACAAATGAGGTGCAACCAAAGACTCTAGATGTGAGATTATTTGTTGTCCTGAAATGAGGACAAAGGCTTGAAAGAACTGCCATAGGAGTTTTGAAAGCTAATACTCTTGATGGCAGTCTATTAATCATGTATGTAGATGTAAGAACAACTTTCTCCCAATATGACTTAGGAACATTTCCATGAAACAAAAAGGCTTGAGTAGTGTTAAGCAAACGACCATTTTTTTTTAGCAACCCCATTTTATTGTAGTGTGTTTACACAAGATGACTCAAGAATGATTCCTTCTTTTTGGAAATAGGTTGACAAGATCTGATTAAAGTAGTCTTTAGCATTATCTGACTTAAAGCTGTTAATTTTAACTCCAAATTGATTTTGAACCATGCAATGGAAATTAGAAACAATACTACTTACATTATATTTGCGTTTGAGTAAGAATATCCATGTGATCCTAGCGCAATCGTCGATTAGAGAAACAAACCATTGAGCCCCTAAGATATTTGGAATTGTGGAAGGTCCCCAAATGTTGCTGTGAATCAAATCAAAAGGATGAGAACTTCTTTTGTTATTAATAGGAAAAGATACACGGATGTGCTTAGCGAATGCACAAGTATCATATTGAAGTTCACTCATATCTAATCCTTTAAACAAAGAAGGAAACGTGATATTTAAGACACAAAAAGATGGATGACCAAAACGAAAATCATAAAACCAAACGGCATCCTTCTTTGAAGTACTAAGAAATGATTTCCGTCACGGTTTTGCTCCCTTGTTGCACTTATCTTAACCTTGATTTCATACACTTGTGCTGCATCTCAGGCCTTTGAATAAGTCTTGCGAATAGAATCCCAAATCTCCTTTGCATTCTTGAGAAATATACATTTATCACTTATGATCGGATCCATTGAATCCCATAGCCATGACATGATCATTGAATCTGCTTCATCCTAAGTGTTGAACGCGGGATCTCCTGGTTTTGAACCTGTTCCGAGAAGGTGATTGAGTATTCCTTTACTCTTCAGGTAGGTCTTGCCACGCCCCGAACCCTACGGCGCGCAAGCATCACTGCCATGGTCGATTTGAGTACGACGTCCCAGGACGCGTCGCCGACCCAACTCCCAGCACAGAGACTTAAAACACATGCGGAAGCAACTCAACACCCATACAAAGATAAACACAACCAAGGATAACCACAGAAATCAATACTTGTACTAGGACTGGAAATCATATACAATATCCAAGTACAACTCGGACACCAAAAATTAAAAGCAGGTCAAGGCCACTACTGACAAAAAGAGGTAAGTGGCTCGGGGTTCAGGCACTACAACTAGCCGGGGGTCCTCCCAAAAATGCATCGATACGCCTGTCATCCTCAAGGCTGGGGGTCTAAAAATGTGATTTTAAACAACAATGAGAATAATCTCAGTGAGTAATTCCCTAAACCTAAACTAGGTTAACGTGCACCTCCTGACGAGTACTAAATTATGCATAAATCAAAACATAACTGACTCAGGCCCTTGGGCCTAAATCTAATTCATATTTGACCCTGCAGGTTAGTCATTCTATAAACTTAATCACAACAGCACCATAACATTTAGATCGCAGTACAAATACACATATCACTTAATTCCGATGTATGTAATGCACGTGCTCATGTTTGCACTCATGTCATGCCTCAGCAATGCAGTAATGCACACTCGTATGCTAGCACTCTGCCATTTACCAATTTCTCCTCCGACCCACGATAAACGCATCAGATCCGACCCGCGTAAAACACATCAGGTCTATCACTTCGAGATCGATCTCTGGCCTGCGTTAAACGCATTAGGCTAATGACATACTACCCGCATAATATGCCTCAGGTTGGTCATCTTCTGGTAAACCGGGCATCGTCCCATGTGACACGCCTTAGGACGGGTTCACTACCCCGCGTAAAACGCATCAGGGTTTATTGTGATCACACATTCACAGTCACCAATTTTTATCTGAACCCCGCGTAAGACGCATCAGGGCATTTTAGGTTATCACAATGCACATGTCACTCGGACACACTCGTATATGCACATGCCGTGTCAATGCTTGATATGCACACTCATGGCTATACATTCACATTTGGGCATTCACTTGCACTACCTCACTTGCTCAAGTCACGATGCAATCATGCGCACTTGCACCACGTATATTTAATTCCACAAATCAACATGTCCAATCAGATAATCAATTCAAACAGTCATGGCACAACTTGACACGCAGTCCATGCACATATTCACACAGCCGGGTCATCAAGAATTTGTATATCTAAGGTCCGCCAAGCTAATCCGTTCCTAGTCTCGCTAGACATGCAACATGGCATCATCAAATTAATCCCAAATAAGGCTCAATTAGCCCGTCAATTGCACACTGCAGTCATTCCCGGTAATTGCACGGTTAAACCTCAAATTGATCGTGCCGCGCCCAAATTAAATCCCGTCATGGGCAACCACTATGCCGCAATTCCTAAACTAATAATTATGACCAAAATGCTCCATTATGGTCCCCAAATATCATTCTAATCAGCCACCACAAGACCAAATACGGCGCGCACTATAATCCATGTTTAAAAACCCGAACTTTCCCGAACTTGGGCCGTTCCGATCCTAATTTGTCCAGCCCACGTATCGCGCCTCTCGGGCCACTAATTCTCCATTAATTCATCATACTAATCCACCGAATCGACCACAATCATAAACCCTAATCACCTCCACAATTTAACCCCTAAATTACCCTAATTAACCCCCAAAACCCATCTAGAAATGTAAATTGTCCTAATTAGGGATTAAGGTCAAACTCACCGGGTGTCCTGAGCTTCAAACAGAGCTGAACACGTGGTGATGGCGGTTGGACAGCGACAACCCCACGCCGGAACAGTAACGATGGTGGCGGCTCCGGCGAACGGCGCGAACAAAGGCGACGAACTAGACGATTCCGCGGCTTAGGGAGGGGGAAAGGACACAGCCAGAGAGTGTGGGACGGCTGGGCGAGGTTGGGTGAGATGGTGGTGGTGGCGGAACAGCTCCAGCGGCGGCAGACCTCCTCCGGTGAACGGCAGCGAGGGCGTCCAGAACAGGGGAGATGTCAGGGAGGAAGAAGAACAGGAGAAGGGAGGTGGTGGCGGCCAAGGGGGCAGTAGGGAGGCGGAGGTGGTTGAGGGGAGCGGCTGGGTGGCAGAGGCGGGGCAGTAGCGGCCGGAACGGTGGCACGCGGCGGCGGTGAAGCTGGAAGCCCGAAACAGGGGAGGGCTTCAGGGGAGAGAAAAACAAGGGGGAAAAAGGGGTCGTGCGGCAGCCGGGGGTGACACGGCGGCGCCTCAGGTGGCGGGCGATGGAGGACGGGTCGGCAGACAGCTGGGCGACGCTGGACCGCGGCAGACGCCGCGGCGAGCCGCTGCTTGTGTGCTGCGCGGATAGGGCCGGCGAGCGGCGGTCGCGGGTGACAGGGCGGAGGCGGCGACCGAGCTTTCTGGCGGCGGCGACTGGTGGAGTGGCGTCGGACGGAGGCGGAGGGCGACCGAGCGGCGGATGGCGACTGGGCAAAACGAAGCAGAACCAGTCGCGCTCGGGGAAGGAAGAAGGAAGAAGAAGAAGAAGAAAGAGGAAGAAAAGAAAAAAAGAAAAGAAAGAAAGGAAAGAAAAGAGGAAAAGAAGAGAGAGAGAGGGAGCAGGCGAGAGTGGGTGAGTGAGGGGACGTCTGCGTGGCAGACGTGCGCGGTCAGAGGGGGAGCATGCGCGCGGAGGAGAGAGAGAGAGAGAGAGAGAAATAATAAAAAAAAACTTTATTCAAATATTAAATGCGATCTGATGGCCCAAATTCAAAATCGAAAGTGATCTACCAGTCCAAAATAAGCCTCGCATATAATAAGGGATAAAGGCCAAATTAATTAAACCAAATTATAACGATGGAGATATACTAGTCTAAATTCGCATCCGGTCAAAAACTCCCTTTTTTCCATCATTCCTAACAATCTCAACATTAGCTACCATAATATTGACATCGTCCAATTTATTTCGTCCCGACACTCCCGAAAATCGACTATCAAGTTCGGGGTCTAAATAACGGTCAAATTCGATCGAGTGCGATTCTAACGAAATCTCTATTTTTAAAAACAAAAACTCGAGAGTGATCAGTTCACAAGCGAGATTCTATTATAAATGCACTGACGAATTACACGTTTTATAAATCCTAAAAATGGGCCGAAATTCGGGATGTCACAGGTCTTGACGAACTGTGACCATTAGAGCTAATTCTTTTCATTTAGCCTATAAGTTGCCCTCACATTTTGTAGATCTCCAGTCATATGGTTGGTGTTGGCCTTGTCAATTTGACCTAAAGTATTTGAGTTTTGAATTTTTGTCCCAGACATAGATATTTCCAAGCATAAGGAAAGTACTCAGAAAGGAAGAATAAAGGCAAAGTGGGAAAAATATAGCTAAAGGGAACACCAACAATGACGGTTGCGATTAGAATGTTAAGTACAATAACAAATCTAGCAATAAAGGCTATGATTGGAAGATTATTGCAACAATGAAGGCTGCACTGCAATATTATCCTAGAAAACGATATTTATAGGACTATTTTAGAGAAAAAAAAATAAAGTTGATTTTGCCGCTAATTCAAGGCACCATTCCTTAACTTCTTGGTCCCAAGATCGAGCACCACATTATTTTGTTGCTCATCAAGTCAAGCATCAAGAAATAAATAGCTCCATTATTGCAAACTCTACCTTCCAAAGGAAAATCAATGAGGCCGATACCAATTTTCCTCCATGAACTGATTCAATGTCAGAATCTTTTGCATAGTGATGACTTCACCTAAATGGTTGAGGGTAAGAGTGAACATGGTTCCAAGGTAGGTTTTAAGTTCCAAAACTTGAGGAGTCGATTCCCATAGGTAAGATTCAAGTTCCGGGTTTTGAAATCTAAAACCTAGAATCTGGAACCTGAGACTTGGAACAAGTCTGTGTTTGTCTTATTCTATATCTTCGCACAATCCTACTATATTACATGGTATTCGATGTTGAGTGTATAATATGAAACCACTAGTATGAGCTTCCATTTTTGATAATATCAATGATTGGGACTTTCACTTTGTTAATATTTTATTATTTTTTGTGTCTAAATATAAGTTGTGTTCAATTAATTGTAACATCAAATAGTAGTCATTAGAGGTGATGATTCACTACAATCGTTCAATTAAGAATATAGGTGGCACCTGAGTAAACCATGGAACTTGCAACAGAGTAGGTTCTAGGTTCCTAGGTATGCATGGTAAGTTTCAGATTCCAAAAAATGAAGAATCTATTTCGACGAGTAGGTTTCAAGCGGAACATGTGAGGAACCCGAAATCACTCACCCCTAATTGAGGGCATTCAAAACTCGTGTCTTCATGACTGTGCTATTTCATGATGGGATCAAAGCCTAAGGCACTAAAGCTGGTGGTGTTTACGGTGCAAATGGACAGCAAAATTGAGACCGATAGGCGATAAGGCCTTGACCTTTAGTGATGATGTTGCACAGGTATGTACGATTCCAATTTCAAAGCAAATTAAGCCATTGATGCTTTGCGAATCCTCCACGGTCAAGTTGATGGTATTGTCGAGGTGGCTCAAGGGAGTGGCGAATCTAGTTTGATGGTCTAAGCTATAGTGCCAACGATCAAAGTGACTCGGATCAATTTTGTCCATGGGGAGAGAGAGACAAGGCATAGACTATGAACACAGGAGGAGGGAAGAGCCAAGCGGGCAACGGTGGTGTGTGGCGAAGCGGAGATAGGGTTTGGGCGAAATGGAGCCTAGAGTATGTTGGGGGCTTGGGGATTTACAATGGGGCTAATTTCGTATTCTCAACTTAGGGGTCTTGCTTGTGAGAAAGTATCCATTGGTTGCAAAGCTCAATGTCAATCGCTAGCACGGTGCACGTTTTTTTATTCATACCTAATACCTAGTCGGCACCTTTTTTTATTCGTACCCAAACCTTGTCAACATGTTTATGCTGAGGTGGAATAAAAAATATGATATTTCTTTTCTTCTTCCTCCTCCATCACAGCGGAGCACCCCACCTGGCCAACATCTCCTCCATTTCCAGCGAAGCTTGCAATCGGCTCCGTCATTGCTCCAAGTCAGCCTAAGCTACCTCTCCGTCACTGCTTGTAGTCGGCTCCGTTGTTACTCGTCCAAATCTGGCCTCGGCCATGGCCACCAGATATGACTCGGCGGTCATTCTCCGAGTTCTGTCGCGGCCATGGCTTCAAGGTCTATCTCGGCCACGACAACCAGATCTAACTCGGCGGTCATTCCCCAAGGTCTGTCGCGGCCATGGCTCCACAGTTCCAGATCTGGACGTGACCATGGCTCCAGATTTGTCGTAGCCGCGCTTGACGGAAGGCAACTCGCCAGAGGGAACTCGATGGAAAAGGACACCTGGGAGAGAAACTCCAGGATCGTTCGAGTTCCCTCCGGCGATGTGGCACCAGTTCGAGTGCTGGGTACTTAGGCAAAGGGAGGTGCGGCAACAAAAGTGGAGGGAGAAAATTGGTGCTGGGCGCAGCAAACACAGCGCAGCAGTAAGCCACAAGGATGGAGATTGTGACGGCTTGCACGGTGGAGACGACCGCGCAATGGAGGAGCAGGCGATGTTGTCCATGGTCGACAACCGGATCTGCAGAGAAGAGTGAGCTAGGGAGGAAGAAAAAAAAATCATATTTTTATTGTTTTAATTCGAACTCAGCTGACATATGTCAATTTCTTTTTCAGTATAGATAAAAAAAATGCTGACCTGGTGATTTGCAATCACTAAATATTTTCTCCTCATTTCGAGTTTTTTTTTTATCTATCCTTATCTAGAGTTTGTCTTGGCGGTCTTTGAGTGAAAAGTGAGGTTTTTTTTTAATATTTTTCTAAAAGTTATGGATGCTGAGGTAATATAATGAATTAGTTTCACCGTAGAAACTGTTTAGCTGCTACATATGATGCTTTTTCAGCTCCGATGGTGGCATGGGCATTCCAATTTTCCCAACCAAATACATATAATGTTCATCTCTTCTAACCAAACGCAAAATTAGTGTATAAAGACCATGAGAAATACAAACACATGAAAGTGCCCGATAATTTCACTATATAAAAGGGTAAATGCAATGAAAAATCTCAAACTTGTACCTGTGTAATAGATTTATCCTCTGTCAAAGTTATGTCAATAAAAATCATTAAAAATCATTCTATATGGACGCTAGAAAGCAAACAGTGTGAACATGGCACCTGCATGACTTAAGTGAAATAAAAACGATATTGTTTTGAATGAAAAATCATTTAACGGAACATTGATGGAAGATAAATGTATTATACAAGTACAAGTTTAGAGTTTTTTATATTACAAGAAAAAATTTAAGGTAAATGTGTCACGGTGGCATAGTTTGGAATTTTTTGTGTCATATAAAAAGATTCATGGTAAATATATCATAGTAAGTATAATTTTGGGGTTTTTGTGACTTTTTCCTTATTTTACAGAGTAATTTTGTAGACTAATGAAGATATATATGTATTAATTGACGTCTCAGATTGCAATTGCACATGTAATAAATTGATTATTTATAACTCTCATTCAGAGCCTTTCACTATATTTCTTTTTTCAATAGAGGGACCTGTGTAACCTTTTTTTTTTTTTTATAGATAGAGCCATTGGAGGTCTTTGAATTTTTTCCATTCGTGCGCTCCTATTCCAAGATTTTTTTTTTGTTTTCAATGTCATCCCTAAATTATTTATTTTTTATATAATTGCGGTGGTCCTCCCATCAAAAACCTGAATGAAAATACTGACACGGCTGTTAAATGCCACGTCAACTCATATTTGACAACCAAGTAGAGCTTATTTGGCTTAAATGTTAAACATGAATAACATTTTACTTCACTGGCCAAGAAAATCCTTCAAATAAAGGAGCTGTCGCCCAATAAGCGGCGGCGGCGGCACCTCCCATCCCATGGTGACTTGATCCTCATCTTGCCTCAAGTATGTCTCTCGCCGTTGCCGTATCCTCTTGAGCTCAGTAAAGGTCTTGCCATCCTCATTGGCCGGGCGCCACCGCCGCCGCCTCTTCAAGGCAAATCGAGCTGAAGATTCTCTCTTTTTTTTCCAAATTTTTATTTTCCTAAATCATCAACATTATATCTTTTAAAATTAAAATTTGTAGTAGCCACATAAGAGCTACACGGCTATCGCGTAGGACTCACGTAGCTATTGCAACGACCATGTCACCACTTTCCGTTAATTGTTTTAAAGAAAGGACCAAAACTTAAAAGGGTTAATATAACAAAAAACTCCAATCTGATATAATTGTGATAAATTTACCTTTTGTAAAAAAATTAGATTAATATCACGAAAAATCACAAATTGGTACACCTGTGACAAATAAAGGGTAAAATCCTAAATTAGTACCCCCGTCAACTGCCATGTGTCATCGAACTCAGAAATTTGATAATAAAATTTAAAGGAAATTAATAAAGGATGAAATTGTCACAATTGTACCAATTTGAGATTTTTCGTTATAAAAAAGATTAGTTCATGGTAAATTTATTATAAGTTAGGGTTTTCATGGTATTAACTATTAAGCCAACTAAAAAAGCTTAAGTGTAATTTAGAGATGAATTGTACACAAGTCTGGGGACACTAGGTGATCACTGTAGGGTTAAACAGCAAGCGGTCCTTCGCTCCTTCGGGGACGAAGCAACAAAAGTTTTGAAAATTCAACGAGAGGTTTTGGTTTTAGTATTTGAGGACTTCAGGACTAAACCTTGTTAATTTTTCTCAAACGAGCTCCAAGTCAAGAGATTGGCAAGTTTGCAACTACGTCTCCTTCGCATGCCAGAGTAGAACGCAATCCTCCTCCACACGAGACGAGATCACGAGCTGGTCCGTGGTTCGCTCGCAATACAATCCATACCTACGATCAGGAGACCACCGAGACGTTGGTAGATTTGTAATTCAAGCGGCGTTGGGCGGGTTGCACGGTAATTACGGCCGTGTCTCATCGGCTGTACCTTGTCCGTTGCTCGCGCATTCGATTCCTCCTCGTGCTCCAACGCACTCGCACGTGCAAACCACGAATGGGGCCTTGTCCCCCGAGTTAACACAGCAACGAGAGCGGAGCGGGACCTGGATTTGACTCAACGATCCGAGAGCATCAACTCAGCTCCCTGTCTCTCTGTCTCCGTCTCTCTCTTCTGTGTCTTTTTTTTTTTTTTTTATTTAGGTCAAGTTGGCCATTTCTTTAGTGTAAAAACACGCTAACAACACTAATTGACTGGAAAAAGGCAGCGAAAGGGGAGTAGATCTAGAGAGGCAAGAAGCCAAGAAAAGGAAAAAAAAACACGAGGTGGGTGTTCGTGGGAATCGGTTCTTGTGGGGTGCCAAGCACAGAATCGGCTTTGGTTGCGGAAATTTCTGCGGGACTCCTCGAGAAGCCCAAGAAATGCCACGCCCTTATTTCTACAAGCTGGTGCTCTCCTCCACAATCCAAGACAAGAGGCTGGTGAGGATTCGTTGTGTTCCTTTCGACGATTCCCTTGCGCGATTCCTCAATTCGATTGCGTTCTGTCTGTGATTGTTGTTGGCCTTGCATTTTCAAGTGGTGTTTCTCGTTGGGTTTGTGTTTTTTTTCTGTTGTTGGGTGGTGATTTTTGGTAAATTCGAAGCCGCGATGACCTAGATTTGATTCGTTGCCCGTCACAATTGAGACCCAGAAAATAGTTTTGGCCAGAAATCTTGGTGAAAGAGAAAAGAGATTGAGGTCTATGATGATTGCTCTGCTATTTGGAGGCAGCGGGTATACTCAACTTAGGGTGGTCAAATGGTATTAGAGCTTGATTTTCCGGAGGCATTTTCTGGTCGTCTGGCCCATAGAGAATGCAAATTGGTGAAGTTGTGTTATATCTTAATGTGTTACCCGCTTGTTTTGTGGTCAGGAGAAAATTTTGGCCGATTTGATAAAAGGGTTTCATGAAGTGAGAAAGAGTAAGACTTCCCTCTGTGCTACTAAGCAATCATAAAAAGTGGAGGAAGGTGAATTTTTTGTTTTTCATCTTAAGTACAAAGTTTCAGTCGAAGCTATGAGTGAGGAGGACAAATTGCTTTGTATGAGTGGTTGCAAAAGTATCTGCTGCATAGAAGGCTTCAAGCTCAACTTTTAATTCACCATGCAGCATTTGCTTGACTCTTTTGCATTGCAATCTGTGGGAAACTGGTATCTGCGTGTCTTCATAGCTTCACCTGAACAAGATAGATGCCTTTGTATTCTTGATGGCGAATCCCATTAGCTTGACATGCATGCAAACACAGGCGCATGGGCTCGCCCATGCACACAGTGAATTTTGTTATGATGCTTATGTTAGGTCCATGGAACATAGTCATTTATTGTAAAGGTTTGGCAACGTGACTTTCTAATAATTGATAAAGGATGTTAGGAGGATAAGATTTGTAATGTTGGTATCATAATGTGACGGACAAAGTGCAATTGTGTGACTCTTATGTAAGGCTTGATCTTGACATGAGAGTAATCTCTTGAATTGTGGGCAAACTTGTACTGATCCACGATTTCAGCATTTGTTGAATGAACTATTCAACACTGCCATTTTGCACTGTTCTAATTTTCTCAGCTTCATTGTGCTATATTGGACTATTTAAAAACAGTTCATTAGAAGTAATTTGAGAATTCGTCAGGATGCAATCAAAAAGCTGCTGGCTAAACTGTCTTCTTACTTCTTTTTCTGTAATGATTCGTATAATTTATATGGCTATTGTGATGCTGTGTTATTGTCTTTCCAGAAGGCATGTTATTTGAGCTTTGTCTTTACATCAACTGAAAGCAAATTGCTTGACTGCAGAGAATCCCAGAAAATTTTGTCAAGAAATTCAGAGATGAGCTTTCTTCTGTTGCGACTTTGAACGTTCCTGATGGTCATGTCTGGCACGTTGGAATCAGAAAAAGTGACAGCAAGTTATGGTTTCATGAAGGTTGGCAAGAGTTTGTGGATCACTACTCCATTGGTATTGGGTACTTTTTGGTCTTCAGATATGAGGGCGGCACAACCTTTCAAGTGTTTATATACAATTTAACAACATCTGAGATTAATTATCATGCCAATGGCCGCGTTCCTTCTGAAATGCCTCATCACAGCAGGCAGTACCATGTTTTCAAAGATATGGAAGATGATGATGCTGTCGACATATCCAGTTCCTCAACATATTACGCTTCTGGTGATTCTTTGAAAAGGAAGGCTGCCAATAGTACTGTGGATCAACTGACTTTAAGCAGGGGTTATAACCCAATGCACTTGCAGAATTTGTTCAACGGGACCGTGCATCAGCAAAAAGGTGCTGTCAACTCACATGCAGGTATGCGGCCTATTGAAGATATTGTCATTCAAGCTGGTGGGATCAAGTTCAAAACTGAAGATGAAGTGAAAGTGCAGAGCACAGATCAATCAACGCGGAAAGTCAAGAAAAGCTCTAAGAAAAAGCGGAAAAATGATCCTAGTAAGCTCTCTGAACTCGAGTTTCTTAATTACTAATGGCCTTTGATTGCAAAGAGGGTTTTCTCATTCATAACTTCCACCTTTAGATGAGCCAATGCCATCTGCTCTACAAGAAGAGGATGGTGAAATGCGGTTTCGGTTTTATGCCAGTGCTTCCACGAGGAAGCGACTTGTAACGGCTGAAGAGAGGGAAAAGGCCATTAATGCAGCTAAAATGTTTGAGCCTCCTAATCCTTTCTGCAGAGTAGTCTTGCGTCCATCCTACCTATATCGCGGTTGTATCATGGTAATCGTAAATCTTTTAATGCATTTCTGATCTCTTTGTGCGCTGCTTAATGAGAATTCCTTTTGCCTGTGCAGTATCTGCCATCCTGCTTTGCTGAAAAGCATCTCAATGGGGTCTCGGGATTTATTAAGCTCCAGAGTACTGATGGCAAACAGTGGCCTGTTCGATGCCTTTATAGAGGTGGTAGAGCCAAACTAAGCCAGGGGTGGTATGACTTTTCTTTGGAGAACAATTTGGAGGAAGGCGATGTTTGTGTTTTTGAGCTGATGAGGGCTAGAGAGGTGCTGTTGCAGGTCACTGTCTTCCGTGTCGTAGAAGAAGGTGGTCTGTTGAGCCATCATGGACGGTAACATCCAGGGAGTCTAATCTAACTAGAATCGGAAATGTTGTACTTTCCAGATGGTAGTTTCTTTTGGTTAACTGTTTTGTCTCGGTCGGTGATATGGTTTTTCTTATTTTCCCTTGTGTGGAGGTGGGTTGCAATTTAGTGTCCATATGCTCTTCGGTACAACTTAGTGGAACCTTTTGTTAGAAGCTTCAAGTCACATTCTCTCTCCCCGTGTTTTGGTAATTTCCCTCTTTCTTCGGTCACCATCATGTCACGGCTAGGGCTGTAAATATTGTTAATTTAAGTTGGTAATGAAGTGGGCCGAGCTGCTGTCCTTGTTCATTATTCTGTAATTGGCCAGCTTGAACTCAAAGTACTGTTTCTTTTTTCCTTTGGCCAGCTGGAAGTTGATGTTTATATCTGCTTGAAGTTGCAAAGTCGGAGCCTAGTATGGTCTAGGACAATATCATGCAAAGACCTTTAGTTTCTGGCACCACGAATCCTGGCCCCGCTGGTCTCTTCCTGTGTAGAAGCTGTGTGATATTCGGACATGAGATGGTGTCTGAGATTATCAGCTCCGCTAACACCGCCTCTCTCTGCCTTTCTGTTCTTTTTCTTGGCAGCAATACCCTTAACATTTTTCTTTCTTGTGATGAAGGTTATTCATGGTGTCTCTAGTGTAGAAGCACTTGGATTTCGTTCCAGGTCTCAAATGCATATGTTTTTATGAGCAAATTCAGATTATATTCATGATCATTAACCAATGCAAACGAGTTGATTAGGGTCATAACTTGGTCTTAAATTTATATTTTATGGTAACACGTGAGATGAGACTTTTGGTTTTGTGCTGTAGCTGCTCGTTTTGTTTACACGTTCCTTGTGGTACTAGTTGATCTCCTATGATTAGGTTTTTGCTCCCGAAACTATGGCCAGGTGAAGATAAAGAAAAGTGGATTCAGACATTTGAGCAAGAGTTTTGCATACAAACACGAGCGTGCTTCGGTGAATGGATTGAATCAAGCGTCTTGGTTTGATGATTGGCTTACTTTCAGTTATCCTTGTCCTCACTCGAGTAATTAGCATGTCTTCATGTCAGTATGTCCATCTATGATTGTCGTCGCTCTCGATTGTTTCCATGTTACCCTGCTTGTTTAGTTTTTGCTGGTAAGAATCGGGAGAAGTACAATTATGGTCGAGGATCCCTGGATCATGTGTTATGTCAGCCTGTCGATCATGTGGGTGCCATATGTGTGGCTCATGTGACCTCGTGTGATCAACTGTTGTGATCTATACAGAGATGGACCCGTATCTAGATAACTATATTTGTAAAGTCTGAACTTTGGGATTGCGTGAAAAAGGTGACGTGATAATTTTTGTGGATTTGTCTTTGGAGAAGATTTGCATGACAATTTTTCTGTACTTGGCATAGCCATTCAAGAATAAGGTCTGGATGAATGATGTTTAAATTTATGGAAAATTATATCAAGCATGTGTAAACTACAGGTTGTATACTCTTTAACATTAGTAGCAACATCATAACATCTAAAATGATGCTTGTGATCAATATAACACGATACGATTAGGACACTGGCATGCAAATAGACTTACAGTAAATTGTAGAAATATAACGGTGAGAGAGAAAAAAAATTTTTAAAAAAAAAGCCATAAAGAACAAAAAAGGCAGACTTCTTTCATTGCTCTATATTTTCTTTTATTAGCTAATCTTTATTTTAAGGGTTAATACCGCGAAAAATTTCAAATTGATACATTTATGATAAATTTATTCTAAACTAATCTTTTAACTACCAAAAATTTAAAATGATATACCTGTGATAAATTTACCCTCCATCAGTTTCCGTTAAATTTTACCATTAAATTGCTAAGTTGGATGACACGAAGCCGTTGATAGGTTTATCAATTTAGGATTTTACTCCTCTATTTGTCACATATTTGTCAATTTTTTATTTTTCGTGATGTTAATCCAATTTAACAGAGAGTAAGTTTGTCACAGTTGTACCAATTTGGAGATTTTGGTAATCAAAAAACTAATTTGAGATAAATTTATCATAAATGTATTAGTTTTGGGTTTTTCGTTATATTAACTCTTATTTTAAATACCTTACCAAAAAAAAACTCTTACTTTAAATATATTTAGTATTCACAACATTGAAAACAGGGAAGACGAGACGTTAGGTAAGAGAAGGTTTATATCATCGAACACTTAGACCATCTTAACCTTTAAATTAATGTGCACTCAAATGTCGAAAAAACCACTCAAGAGTTCTTCCATTCCATGAAAACATGTCAAAGGCATGGTTATTAGTGTAAAGGATTTTTATCAGGTCTAATGCCGGTATAAAAGATAAATTACACATCATGGTTGACGTATATACCAATTCGCTAAGTATTTTTCTATACCGTTATGTAGTAGACCTAACAATATCCTTAATTAAAACCTTATTTTACTTTGGATGAAATCAATACAGCCAAGGACTTAAGATGATCTCTCGAACAGAAAGTTCGCAAATGAGACTTGAACGGAGTGATAAATCTATGCGAACCCAATCACAAGGATTTGCAAACGCATAGGAATTGGAATTATATGGAATTGAAGTACATCGAGATGAAGGATAGAATTCCACTCCAGTGAATGTGGTGATCCGTGCGGGTGTGTTTGCTCGATGTCTCGAGCTCTCTTTTGTGATCTTGCCTGATGTGCTAGGTCACTGGTGCTAAACTCCATGAACGCACTTGCTTTGGCAGAAACTTGGTTCTTAACTACCGATCACTTTCTCCATGTTTTGCTCACTGACACCCCCCTCAAGTTTCCATGCTCTCCACATGTATAATCCAGGAAAATTTCAAAGTGAGCACTCGCAGTTCGTGATCTTCACTTGGTGGAGTAAATTACCTAATAAAAACACTTTGAGAAATACTTGGAACAAATTAGACCAAGAATATTCAGGGATAATTATCCAAATAGTCATAAACCTATTTTACAGATGTCAATTTAATCCTAAACTTTTCAATTATAATCCTAAATATTTGCATGATATTTCAATGTAGTCTTATTAGCCAATTGTGGCTAAAAATTGTTGATGTGGCATCTAGCCATTGTCAGACAGCCATTCTACGTGGTATGCCAATGTTGATAATTTGTGAATTGTCATGTCAGTAATTTCTAATAGCAATTGGCTGGAAGGACTAATTTAGAATTAAATAAACAACTATAATAAAAAATAATCATGCAAATAATCAGGAATGATAAAAGGACACCCAAGATTTACGTGGTTCGATCCGAGTTTCGATATGTTCATCACAGTCTAGCAGCAAATAATCCACTATAATCAGAAAATCAAAGTGTACAATTGCTCACATACTCAAGTGTTAAACTCAAAGTATTTATAAATAAACAACTCAAATGGAAGTACAAAAACTCACAACACAACATCCATGTGTCTAGAGCTTCCTCATCGTGCACCCACACGAAACGCTCCTTGTGTGGCTACAGGAACAAAGGCTTGACAATGACCCTTTTACCCCTACAATAAAAAATATAATAATATAATAGCGAGTAATTTTTGTCTTTTAATGGCATCTTTTCTCTTGTTTGTTAACCTACGGCAAAGGTGAGTCCAACTCTTGAAATTCACTTCACGATCGAACTCGGATATTTATTCAACCGGGTCGGGTTCCCTAAATGACTCAAACTCGAAACATAATATAACAATTCTCCTCATTGGCTCGTTGTTTGAAGACAAATCATAATTCTCCTCATTGGCTCGATGTTTGAAGTCAAATCATAATGCTCATCATCCATGCTGCACTCCCAGCGCCCTGATGGATTTTTGACTCTCTATAGATGTCAATTGTGCTCAAGCAAAAGTTGAACTTCACCAAAGGAACATGCTTAGTCATCATGTACACCAGGTACTCTGTTGTCGCCATCTTTTTCATAACAACCTTACCCTTCGCTAGACATCTTTGATGAAGTGGTACTTGATGTTGATATGCTTCATTCACTCATGATAACCCAAATTCTATGTCAAATATATCGTATCTTGGTTATCACAGTATATCGCAACTTAATTATCACAGTGTACATCAATACTTTTTTATTCTAACCTAAAATCCAAGAGTAAACCTCATAGCCATATCGGCTCTTTCATTATAAAGGTCATTTCCATGTACTCTACCTTAGTCAAAGACAAGGTAGTGTGATCCTATAAGGACACATTCCAACTCACTGCACCACCTGCTAACATAAACATATACCCTACTAAAGACATGCAGTCATCCAAGTCACCAGAGTGATTTGAATCCATGTAATCAATGTACTCACTATCATTACTGTCCCTTCGGTACTCTATACCAATATTTGTTGTCCCCTTCAAATATCTAATGATCTACTTCACAGCTTCCCAATGAGTTTTACCATAAAGCTTTATGTAACGACTAACTATACTCACAACTTGTGAAATGTCGGGCGGGCCTAGAGCGTACCACATCATACATAATACTACTTATTGCATTATAATAAGGAACATGGGATCATGCTCCTCTTCTTTCTCAGCTTGCAGTGATAGCTTATCAAAAAGTTTAAAGTGTTTCGCTAATGGTGTACTCACTAATTTCGCTGATTGCATAGTAAAACATGCAAGAATCTTTTCAATATATTTCTTTTGAAACAGACGTGAAACTCTTCCAGTCTTGTCACGTAAAATCTCCATACCTAATATTTTCTTTGCAACACCTAAATGCTTCATCTCAAACCTAGCACTCAACTGCATCTTCAAGATATCAATATCATACATATCCTTAGTTTCTGTCAACATGCCATCAATATAAAATAATAGATATATCAAAGACCCATCCTCTAATCTCCTAAAGTAGACACAACTATCTGTTTGACATTTCGAATCGTCCTCGTTAGCCATGAAAGCATCAAAACACTTATATAACTGCCTAAGAGATTGTTCCAACCCACATAAAGATTTCTTTAAGGAGCAAACATCATCTTCCTTACTCGAAATAGCAAATCCCTCTAACTAACTCATGTAAATCCTCTCCTCAAACTCATTATGAAGAAACACCGTTTTCACATCTAACTACTCCAGCTCAAAATCCTGTGTAGCAACTGAAGCAATTAATATACGAATAGAAGTATGACTTATCACAAGAGAGAACACCTCGTTATAGTTAATGACCTCCTACTGTGTATACCCCTTCGCCACAAGTCTCCTATTATATCTCGTTGCCTCGACACCTATAATACCCTCCTTTCGTTTTTAGACACATTTGCTTCCAACAATCTTCTAGCTCTTTAGTACTTTGACCAACTCCCATGTCCGATTTAGATGGAGTAATTCAATCTCTTCACTCATAGCCCCTAGCCACTGCGATGACTCACTATTAGCCATCACCTAAAGTAAGACGAAGGCTTATCTGTCTCCACCTCATCAGCTACAGTCAATGCATAAGTAATATTTATATAACCATAACGTACTGCTAGTTTAATTTATTTTATCTGTTTGCTTGTGGCTATAGTGTGCTATAGCTATGCTATTTTTTTAGTACCACTGACTTTAGCAACTGCGGCCTCATCTCCGATCTCAACTTATGTTACCTCCGAGGTCTCTACCTGAAGCTCTACCTCACTACTGACACCATGATTTGTTTGTTATGTTTGTAATGTCTGAAGACTCCTATGTTGAAGGATTATAGTCTTGTTGATGATCACGTCACTATTGATTATGAAACCAAGTGATTTGGGATCAATACACCACAACCGGTAGCCTTTCACCCTATGTGCATAACCCAAAAATAGGCACTTCTATGCCATCGGCTCAAAATTACTATCATTCACACGAGCACATTATTGACACCTAAATTTTGACGATCCAGTTAATCGTTTTTTGCATAAAAAAATTTGGGATCAATCCTGGTCTCTAGACAAAAAAAATGAGTTAAATTGCATACAGATTAGGAGCATTTGAATTAGTATTTAGGCCCATATAATTGAATTTGCATTGGACCGGTGGCAGATGGACTCGAGTCGATAACTCTAAACTTAATGAATTATCTTGACTAAGCCCACAAGTGAAGCAAAATTTGGCCAAGCCCATGTCCCTCATAAGAGGCCAAAAATTGAAATGCCAAGTAAAAAATATTGAATAATTGGGTAATTTCGTTTGATATTATCACAATTAGATTTGATAAGAGAAAAGTTTTCTTTTGGGGGAAATAGTGTATATCTCTTAAGATATTTGAAGATTGAAAAGTTGAAACCCTAATTGCACTGTACATAAAAGCTCATAGGTTCACGATCAATAGGAGGCCACACAATCGAAACACAAGGCCACATTACATTGAATGACAATACAAACGTGAGAGAACGGCAGAGAGAGAGAGAGGAAGAAAAAAGAGCTTGGAGAGGGAGAGTCTCGACCGAGTCCCTCACGACTGCACCTTCATTGTCGCACTAGACCAGTCGCTCCCTCATCCGAGGACGTCACTCACTACAACCAGCAAACTCCTCCATGAAAACGACTGCCGCTCCTCCTTCCTTGCAGCACAGTCGTAGACCCACGCCTCACCAATCCAGCAATTTCACGGCCACCGAAGATCTTGCAACCTTGGTGTTCCAGCGAGCTCCATCGTTCCTCAACCTTAGAAGTCCCTACACAACGATGCTCAACTAGCCTTCTGACGACGAAGCCACCTGGCTTCGTTTGCTATACTGAGTTCTCAGCCTCGCGTAGCATTCCTGACACTAGCGCTGCTCATCACGTTGTTGGCAACGCCAACAAGCCATCAAAAATTTCAGATTATATCTTTGCGTGTTGGGTGTCTTTTGCAGGTCTTTCTGGCGAGTTTCTCACTACAAGTAGCCTTGGTCGTGCCACATCAAGCTACATCAACGTGTTTAGTTCCATTCAATCGAGTTCAATCCTGCAAAGTTCTGAAGTGGCTAAAGAGGATTGCTCGGTCAAAGTTTTCAGTGGAGACTCCGACACATCAACTCACGAAGGGATTTGCATATTGAGAGTTCGTATCGGACTTGGAGGCTCAAAGCTCACCAAGCTCAATAGCAGCACTCTTTTGCGGCCATCCTCACTAAGTCATCGTGAGCATCACCATGCACTGCGGATCACCATGAAGCACCGCGTCGAGTCGAGCCATCCATCATTCAAATTTGGAAACTCCATCCACACAATATTTTGAATTAGGTAATACATTATCCGATTCAATTTCAATATATTAAATTGCCTGATTTGAGTTTATTGTGATCTCAATTAGATATTGTGTCAATATTGTCACATCCAAAAATCTTTTCGAGATCCATGAATTAGGATATTTTCCTAATTTCACAAAGTGCATATGATCGCCAATCAAATTTCATGCCCGAAATACGAATTGCGATCGCACAAAAAATCGTCAATCTAATCTCTCGGTTGAAGAAAGCTCCACGATTGCAAAGAAAATTAGTTGTCAATTCGATTTCATGTCCGAGATATGATTCGCAACTCCATGGAAAATCGTCCAATTGGATCCTCATGCCCGAGATGCGATTTGTCAATTTATGTTCTAAATTTAAATGGATATGGATGATATCTTGGGTGATTGGATGCTATCTTTGATTTTGGTTTGATCTTTGTTTTGATATGATTTGATTCTCTGTTAAAAATCCCAAAAAGATTAGAAAGGATCAAGGTAAATTTGTATAGATAGATTGCATGCTAGGATAGGATTTATTTAGTTAGGATAACATTCCAATTTAAATTAGGATTTGGCCTAGTTTAATTCCCAAAATGAATTGGATAATAACTTGTACTAGACAATAAATTTTCATTATTTTCTAATTTCGAATTTCATTGAAAAATAAAAAAAATATATCATGTGCATGTCATATAGATTAATTGCATTGTGCTTGCATGTCATGTTGCTATGTCATCATAACATGCCATGTCATTCATAATTTGCCAAGTCATCATGAATGTCATGTCATCACTTGCATGTCATTTAGCGATTGTATGTTAGGTTCATGAAATTGTGTGTCATGCTAGAATAGTTGCATTTTAATTTTGCTCACCATTTGAATCATGTCTAGGTTCACTAACACGTTATTTTCAGCATCTTTCATTATTTTGGAAAACTTATCCTTGCCCTCCAATTCTTTAGCCAAACCTTTAGTTGTTAATAGTGCCTTCATCTTAACGCTCTATAATCCAAAGTTGTTTTTCCGTTAAATTTATCAATTTTAACTTTTTCTCCAGACATTATCGCAATAACAGAATTACAAGATAATAATCAAACAAGCAAAAATCTCAAATCACAATCCAGAAAAATCTATCCTCAATTTTCTGATACCAATTGTTGTAATATTAACAAACACGGAAGTTAACCAGGATTTTGCAATTTAAATCAATGCGAAAGCATTGAAGATATAAACGAGGAATGATAAAAAGACACCCAAGATTTGCTTAGTTCGGTTTAAGCATCGGTACCTACATTCACAAGGAGGGCCGACAGTAAATAATCCACTATAATCAGAGAATCAAAATTTACAATCGCTCACACACATAAATATTTTTCAAATCTAGATTATATTTCCAAGTTCAAAGTATTTATAAAAAAACAACACGAGTTAAAATGAAAAAACTCACAGCATAACATTCGCGTGTCTAGAGCTTCATCAACGTGCATCCACACGAAACGCTCCCTATGTGCCATCTGGATTTTTCTTTGAGCGGTGTTCAACAAAAGAACACACTAATCGCGCCTCCTTTTCTTTCACTGTGCGGTTACAGGAGGCTACGTGTCTGGCCGAAGGAACCCCACAAGCACTTCATCGTGCGGCTCGTAACGAGGAAGAGACAACCTGGGCTAGGGAACAAGTAAAACCCTTGGCTTCTCCTTTATTGTCTCTACAATTTTGTGCGGCTGCAAAGCGCTCCAGAGAGGAAAGAAACAAAACTTGACAGTGACCCTTTATCCCACAATAAAAATTTTAATAACAGAATCTGTGAGTCATTAATTTTTGTCTTTTATTAGTGGCTATCTTTCATCTTGTTCGTCCAGCCGGCCACAAAGGTAAGTCCAACTCTTGAAATTCACTTCCCAATCAAACTTGGTCGTTTATTCAATCAAGTCGGGTTTCATAAATGATTTAAACTTAAAACATAATATAAAAAAAGAACAAATGTGCATCGGCTACATTTGTGATTTTTCAAAATTTTCTTACACTAATTGCAAATATTGAGAAAATATTTGAATGAAAATCCTCCTGTCCGCAAAGGGCTTCTCTAATTATATAAAAATAAATGGAATTCTCTATACTTTTTACTATTCTTTTTCCGTTTTCTTTAGTTGTTTTAGCATGTTTCAAATAATTTATTGTGGTATTTTTTTTAATTGTTGAAATTTTTTGGCATATGTAGTTTTACAGAGCTTACTATATGGGAAAGAAATGGAACTCAAAATTCATTGTATTTCATCGTTTATTCCATGAATGCTTTTTGATTCAATTGATGAATGTTTTAATATATCCCAAGAGTTCTATTCATTTATTTTCTAACCCTTTAAAATCTCTTGCGAATTAAGTTTGTCCTAAATACGTGCAAACTTTTTAAACGAAGCATTTACTTACTTGGGTAAAGGTTCTATGTGAAGAGCGTTTGGAAGAGTACAAGTATCAAAGTCACTATACACCTCCATGTTGACAAGCATGTGTCTTTTGCTCTCTCAAATTATTGCTGCATGTCGTTCGTTCTTTATAGTCATTTTAAATATAAAGAATAATTTGATAATTCACTTTCAGTCGAATTAAAATACATACAAAAGAAGATAAAGAGGAAAAATTAATAAATTACATGAACCAACGTACGAGTTTTCAAGACATGACGAGACTTCACGAGATCTAGTATATTAATATTGACCTGATTGCAACCAAAACATTGGATCTAATAATTAACATGGAGATGGTCTGTCTTATTAGGCCTTTCTTGGTACGTGAGAATTCACATTTTGGCCCATGATACTTGCAAAGGTCGATGAATTAGAAAGAAAACTCTTTGGTAGAGGGATTGAACTTGAAGTAGAACTTCAGAAAAACACAAAGCATTTCCTCATTTGGTTAGCGATGACATTTGCATCCTTTTCTGGAGTCGTACACACAGAGAAATTATTATATGAACATCATGTATAAATTAATAAGAATTTGGACCATTAAGTCCGATGAGATTCGAATTGAATTCACAATTTTTCAATAAATCAAGTTCAATTTAATAATTTCTCCCGCATCCAAGTCCATGTCCACCTGCAATTTTACATGCAGAGAAAAAGCAACATGGTTGTTGGCCTGTCAAATCAAAGTTCTATTCCATCTACCGTTGTCCTGTAACCTCTGTAAAGGTAATCAGAAAGTGGAGTTCCAAATCCGAGCAAAGTAGAAAGAGATCAATCTCTTTTAAAAATTAAAAAAAGGTAAAATTTCATTGAGTTTTCCAAAATATTTAAATTAACTATAGGTGAAAATTATCACAAAAAAAGAGAGAATATTATCCAACAATATCTATATGTCCTATAGAAATTCCAATCTCGACATTAAATAAAAGTCAAATTATTTTATTACAAAATTCACAAAATCAAGAAAGACTCCATTTTGAGCCATGGCACGTTAAATTGCAGTCGAGGTTTGTCGTCCAATTGAAGCATTGTAGATGCGAATTACCTAAAGATTGGATGGAATGCTCGTAAAGAGTAAACATGTTATCGTTATTTCAAATTTTTAATGTTTAAATATTTTATCTACAATTTATCAATAGTATCCAAGTTAAGCCATCTTTGTCTTGTTAAATTTCAAAACTACAATTTTTGTTGGGGGTAATAGTCATAATATTACGTACTTATACCCATCAAAATACTTGCATCATATGTCATAGTGGACAAAGTACTCCCCCTTTGCATTGCATGGTTACTTAGAGGATTAATATCGATACTTGATGAATAATATTATGTTGGTATCAATTTTCGTCCCTTCAAATACTCATAGGATGAAGTTAAATATCGTAGTTGTTAAGTATATTCTTGGGGTTTATATATTCGTTATATACATATGGTCTTTCTTCATCTATTAATTTTTGGATCGAACTTTCTAACAATATTTGCGTTCTCTCATATATTTTAAGTGCGAATAACTCTATTCCTAATAATAAATCCTGAATTAATTAGATGGTACAGTAATGTCATTAATCAAGTAGGACATGAGCCGAAATTGATAAGTGACCAAAACATGAAAAATTAGTGAGACTAACTCACGTACATGCATAAGAGGGAATGACACCCAGTAACCAAGGTTGTGTTTGGTCATCTGGATTTCTAATCAGGATAGGATTGAATAGGATATGATATGATATGAAATCTAGTGATTTTGCAATATCATATCCACTATTTAGTAAATTTCAGTAATAAATCCTGATAACCATTGTTTGGTATGAACTACATATCAATGTAAATAAACCTGAAAATGCATATACAGAGATGGTAATAATTTCTTATGATTCAATGCCAAAGAAATCACAAATGCACAAATTGAGATAACCTCCATCAATCAATTCATAATTATTGTATGATCTCATCTTAAACAGAATAGGAGCTCATTGCAGCATTCTAGAACCATATGTTCAACTATGACAAGAAATATAAATAGGCTACAACAACATCGACGAGGTAAATCAGCTAGTGTACGCTAAATCAAATAGAAGAGAGAAAAAGCGATTATTCAACTTTGCAATCCCAAAAAATATAGTGCTTTGAGTCTCAACATTTATGTGAAACTTCAACATGAACCATGGTGTTACGAAAAAGGAGTTTCAACTCTTTTATTGCTTTCATAAACTTTTGATGTGAATAAAAGAGTTACGAAGGAGAGAGCTTCCACTTTTTCATTGCTTTCAACATGAACCACAAAGTTATGAAAATGAGTTTCGACTTTTTATTGTTTTCATAGACTGTTGACGTGAACTAGAGAGTTACAAAGGGAAAAGAGCTTTGATTCTCTTGTCGTTTTTCGTAGAGCTTCGACGTGACTAAAGAATTATAGAGGAGTCATGAAACTTCAACATCAATCAGAAATTTAAAGGAGAAGGAGAAGGAGACAGAGAGAATTAGAAATATCCGTTTCAAGTTTGAATTTGTTCATTTTAAATCGGGGTTCTATTATTTCATTATTATTACTTATTTTCAATTATTTTGCCTCTCTTTTTTATTTCTTCTTTATTCCCTTCCATCATTCCTTAATAAAAAATTTATTAAAATATAAATTATAGTAATATACCTAAAATGTGTAATACTATATATACTAAATATATATATACACACAAAATATATTATAGAATAAAAATAAATTCAAATATATAAATAAAAATGAAAATTGTCCATCATCTTTTTGTTATTTTGAATTTTCTTTTTTATATTATAATCCAAATATTAATTTATATTTTTAATTATTATTTTAATTTTAAGTTAAGAAGTTCCTTATTCAAGAAAATAACTTTTCTACCACGGAGATAAGAAATACCATCCACCTTTATCCTACCTCTCATATGTGATATTTTTATCCAAGCTATATTCCTTTATATCCAACTTTATTCAAATATTGGGTAAGAACCAAACACAGGATCCCGACTTTTATCCTAACCCAAGTATATTTCTTCAGATTTATTTAGGAAAAATGCTGCTTTTCTCGGCAAATTCTTGTTTGGATCGGGGTCCATATAGGTTAGATTCATTGCAAACCCACGAAGTCTAACTGCTGTAATTTCTTTAGGTCCTCAGATCCGAGTAAATGCAAGATTTGCTCATCCTTCCTGTCGACCTCCTTCACATTCAGATTCGGACATCAAACTTCACTTCTGTCCTCTGGCTGACTCCAAAACTAACACTATAGAGACCTCCTCTTCAAGAGGGAACTTCTGCGCGCGTTCTTGCTCGCTATCTTCCATGAAACAACGCCAGGAAGACGCAATAATGATAATGTGGCCTTCAGTCCTCAGAGAACAAAAACTGGTACTTTTTAAAGGTGACATTTATTTGGGCCCTTTTCTGGGTCGTTCTTTTTTCGAGCTTTTGCGTACTATGAATCAAAATGGATGGAAGCGAGAGTGGCAAGTGGGTTTTGTGTTTGACAGTTTCTTGTTAGTGAAATTGGAAATGCCCTCTTCTGGTTTGTATGTTAAGTATTAAGAGATCTTCATGTTCCTTTTGTTTGTGGACTCTGAACGCGTAAGGTCTCACTTTCACCACTCCTTGTCCAATCTTTGCGTCTTCCTTTTATTTGATTGAGCTCCAGCCAGTGTATCAAAGTCGCTTCTTTTATCCCAACATCAAAGTGGCTAGTGTTTCACCTTCACTTCATACGGTATCAGTGCTTAGCATATGCCGTTTCAGTTGACATTTGAGTCCAATGAAGCAAAGTTTCCTGTAATCTTTTGCCATTTGAGAGACCCCTCTCTTTCACTCAAGTCTTCAACTGAAACTGTCTTTTGAAGACAAACCAAATAGTTTCTTCATCTTCTTCAATTGTTATTAGCCAAAATTGGTGTTACAGCTAGCCATTGCTGTTCCATTCGATGTATTGACGGGAATGATGGATTTTTAGGCGGTCTAATGGTGACAATCTGTTGTTTGATTGAACCACTCTGGTTTTCATTTTCAATGACTGGTAGCATCAAACCAAATATCGATAGATCTCCATATTTCAATTCCTGTCACATGAATCATTTTTTGCATAAAAGATTAATGCATATACTGCTGCACTAGCTCTTTCTCTTGCATTTTAGTGATCATCACATAAATCTTGCCATTCTGATTTCAGAGGATTCCAGTGACAATTACTAACAAGTTTGAGGACGAGCTATCCACTAGGGTCACTTTAACGTTCCAACTGGTAGGATGTGGCAAATAGGGCTGAAGAGTATATTAAACACCCTGTGGCTTCACAGTGGCTGGAAGGAATTCGTGGAGTTTTATTCTGATTGGTACTTTTTACTTTCTGCTATTGCAATACAGTGGGAATTCGGGCTTTCACGTATCCAAAATCTACATGACTGCCCTGGAGATTTGCTATCCACATGCTAGACCAAGACCCGGTCATTTGACTCCTCAAAGGGAGCAAATCTCCCGAACTCTCACACTGTCCTCCAGGAAAAAGCTTCACTCGAAAGTGTGTAAAAAAAATGATGGCGGGTTTGTCAAAGACGCTGCTTACGAGAGGAAAAAAGATCGTTTCTTAATATCGGCTCACGGGAAGCATTGAACTCCGTCCAGGAACACAAATTTTGTACAGGACAAGACATCAAACTGAAATTATGTGGTTGATCTTACCCAGTCTGATACTAAGGATGTTAAAGTTCATCATTTAGAAAAAGAAGCCAATCCTTGTTAACTCCTCGCATAGGAATAGTCTCCATTCAATTGACGGTCATATGCAGCTGCAATCTCTTTCTAGCTAAACAGTTTCCGACATGTTATCCTCAACAGGATGTAGAATGTGCCCCAAGCTACAGAAAGCGATCCACAAGCCATGATGAGCTTCGTCAACTGTCGTCATGCACTGCAATAGCCTTTACATAATTTAATTAGCATTGAAGCTCATTCGGCTCATGAAGTTTTCTGCTTTGCATCTCCGAGTAACCTATGCTCGGCCATTCCAGTAAACTAGGATCAAACCATTTGGGTTAAGTGTTTTTAGTATGTGCCTGCTGATTTTTCTAGGAAGCATCTGAGTTTCGCCGCTGCTAGCGAGTGGATCAACTCCAGGTTTCTGATGGGAGACAGCGGGGAGCTTTGTTCGGTCCTAGAAAATCCCATGGTTCGCTAACCGGCAGGGGATGGGTAAAGTTTGCGAGGGGAATGTGTGCGTCTTTGAGCTTAAGAGGACGAGCCCAGCGGTGCGCTTGTGCAGAATGTCTCGATCTCGCGCATAGGTGTGATTACTCGGGCTATCACCCTTTAGGTCTCATTGGTCTGTCCTGCCTAGTTTTTGCATGATTTCCACTTATTATATGCTTTCCTTCGTCGTTTGATGCTCCATTTGGTTATCACCGTTTCAGCATCTGGATGCTCTGTGAATTCTTGTGGTCAGCTTTCTAATTAAAGTACCCAAATCTCGATCATTAGCAGCTAATTGTGGTTGAAAAGAGGTGTGCGCTGCTTGCTTCGTGATTGCTAATACCTCTTATTACATGATATGAGAACAATCGATATTGATGATAACAGTCCGCAGAAGAAACTAATATTTAGGTTCTTAAATAGTAGACGTTTATGATAATGTGGCGCCAAAGTTTTCTCGATAATTTAAAATTAGAGATAGTCAGACTCCTGTTTTTTTATTATGAAAATAAAAACGTTTATCTTTTAAGATAATGGATTATGTTGGAATTTTTGTTTTCAAAATAATCAAATTCATTCATAACCATCCAAAATGGTACTTTTATGTTAAAAAAACTAATTTTCTTCTAAAAAAAGAGAATAACTATTTATTTTGGTAGTTCGTATACAGGGTTGGACGGGATTGGGAGCTATATCATCCGTCGCTGAAATGTTTGACTTAAGAAGAAAGCACTAACTGACCACTAGGTGTGGTGCAACCCCACCAGATGCGAGTGAAGAAGCCCAAGACTCACGATATGCCTAAGCTTAAGGCTCGTCTTACACAGAGTAACTGAGATTTTTTGAGAAAGGGTATAGAGTGGGAATTGAATTTGTGACCTTCAACTTGCAACCCAAGTCTTGGACCACTCAATGAACCATTTGGTTGGTCGGAAAAATTATTCATGTAAATGTCACCAAACGATCTCAAAGTGATTGCTTTTTGTGGACATCATCTCCCAGTCCTATTTACTAAAAAATCTATGGTTAAGGGCCGAGGGGGTTATTCCCTCGCAAAGCATTGCATTATATTGTATGAAAGGTATTTGAAATTGTATATTGATATTGTGATATAAAATGGGCCGCGCTTTTTCTGCTCCTCATTTGACTTAGACACTCCCATTTTTTTGTGTTTTGACCATATTATCGTTTAAGGGGCCCATCATTTCTAGTACAACTCTACAAAAGTGATCTTTTTTTTATTATTTGGATATCGTTTCTTTTTTTTTTCCTTGCGGGTCTCACTTTCCTTTTTCTTCTTTTTTTCATGCCTTTGACATCTTAATTCTTCACTTTTGCTAATCACCTTTGGGCTCCATTGTTGTCAAAGAAAATAGATTACTTCAATTCTCCTAAGATTAAACAACTAGATTAAACATATTATGTATCATTATTTCCAACAAGTCAATTAATGAGAAGCAACAACAACATCACAAAATTGAGGATGAAGAACTTATGGAAACAATGTTTGTAAAATTGAATCACAAAATTAAGAATTTCCATAACCAAAAAGTCAAATTCACTTTTAAGAAAAGATTATCAAGAAATACTCAATAGAGATCGGGATGAGCATGATTCGAGAACAAGAAAACTTAAAAGAAAAAACAAACAAGCCTTTTGCCAGAACCATACCTCCGATAATGAATGAGGAGTGTGCGGATTGCTAAAGTAAGCAGTTTTTAGGGGATTGCAAATGCATGATAGATTTACTGAAGAAGGAGGAGGAGTGGGAGGTCCAAGAGAATGGCTTGTCAAATAGAAAATATAGAGACGATTTGTAAAAGTGAAGAATTGAGATGTTAGAGACATGAAAAGAAAGGAAAAAAAAAGGAAAGTGGAACTCGCAAAGAAAAGGAACAAGGATTGAATAATTAAAAAAAATTACTCTTCTAGAGTTGTCCCAGAAGTTGTGTGTCCCATAAGGGATGGTATGGTCAAAATACAAAGAAAATGAGTGTCTAAACCAAAAGAGGAGTGGAAAAAGTACGAAGAAATAATTTCATGGATGGGTTTTGACAATAATGAACTCATGTTTTTGGTTTTATAGTGCCAAACAATCTCCAAAGTGAAAAAAAGAAAAATTGATGTGGGACAATCGTCAATGGAAAACATGGAAAAAAATTGTCCCGCACTATTTACATAGAGAACTTTCAAGCTCTATCTCCCATTAAAGCAAAATTTGTTTGGAGAAGAAGCTGTTCTTTTAACATGGAGTCTTTTTATATTTTTTATTTTCTGTTTTTTTATCTCAACAATCCGCAAAATAACTAAATGAATAAATATATATTCTTTCTAGAATTATACAAAGGGAATGCATACGAAGGGCGAGATGGCAGGGCGGGTCGGATCGGGTCGAGGCTAATACATCCCCTCCCCTTGTCCCTTGGTCCGTGCCCCACCCAATTCCCCGTCGGACACAAATTTCTAGCACCTTTCGTCAATCTTTTGCTTTAGGTGCTGCATGAAAACCATTCTGGTTCTGCCCAGAACTGGTTTTTTGCTTTCAGAATCAGTTTTGGACCAGAAACCCGTTTGGTAACGCAATTTCATTTTTCTATTGCTAGGACAAGTTTGCTTCCAAAACTGATTCTGAAATCAGAAATGAGAACCAAAAAAAAGTTGATTTTTCATTTCTGGAACAAAAGTGAGAACCATTTTTGAGGAATTCATTTTCTTCAACACACATTTATATGGAAGTCACGATCTTTGAGGTGAGAAAAAAAAGTAAAAAAATCAAAAATTTCAAAACTTAACGGAATGATTTAGAATCCGTGGCTACTCACTTTCAGCGAAATTTAAATTTTCTTAGGTATCGAAAAAAATAAAAAAAATAAATAAAATAAATAAAAAATTTCAAAATTTCACAAAATAGCTTAGAAAACCTATGGCCACCCACTTTGAGCAAAATTTAATTTTTTTAGTTGCAAAAAAAAAAATAAATAATAATAAATTCTAAAATTTAAAAACTTCACAAACTATCTTAGAATACCTGTGGCCACCCAATTTGAGTGAAATTTTATTTTTTTAGGTGCCAAAAAAAATAAAAAAAAAGCAAAAAATCAAAAATTTCAAAACTTCACAGAATAGCTTAGAATACTTGTGGCCATTCACTTTGAGTGAAATTTAAATTTTTTTAGGTGCCGAAAAAAATTAAAAAAATTAAAAAATTTCAAAACTTCATAGAATAGCTTAAAATACATGTGGCCACCCACTTTGAGTGAAATTAAAATTTTTTTATATGCCAAAAAAAATAAAAATAAGCAAAAAAGTAAAATTTTCAAAACTTTACAGAATGACTTAAAATACCTGTGGCCACCCACTTTGAGCGAAATTTTATTTTTTTTAGTTGCCGAAAAAAATATAAAAAAAAAGAAAAAAAGAAAAAATTTCAAAATTTCACAAAATGGCTTAGAATACCTATGGCCATCCACTTTAAGCGAAATTTTAATTTTTTTATGTGCCGAAAAAAATAAAAAAATAAAAAATAAAAAACTTCACATAATTGCTTAGAATACATGTGGCCACCCACTTTGAGTGAAATTTAATTTTTTTTAGGTGTAAAAAAATAAAAATAAGCAAAAAAGAAATATTTTCAAAACTTCACAGAGTGGTTTAGAATACATGTGACTATCCACTTTGAGTGAAATTTAATTTTCTTTAGGAACCAAAAAAATAAAAAAATCAAAAATACCATTTGGGCATCTAAAAAAAATTAAATTTTACTCAAAGTAGGTGGCTAGAGGTATTGTAAGTCATTCTGTGAAGTTTTGAAATTTTTGATTTTTTGATTTTTTTTGGGCACCTAAAAAAATTTAAATTTCACTAAAAGTGGGTGGCCACAGGTATTCTAAGCAATTCTGTGAAGTTTTGAAATTTTTGATTTCTTGATTTTTTTTGAAAAAATTCAACAAATTTCCTATTTTCCCGAAATCTAAATTTTTTTTATTTTCTCGACATTTTGATGATTTTTTCTGGAATTTTTCAATTTTTGGGATTTTCTGAATTTTTTTAAAGATTTTTATGAATTTTTCAGATTTTTTATTATTTTTATTCCATTTCTAAAAAAATGGATTTTTATTCATGGAAATAGAATTTTCTGTTGTTTATCAAACAGGTTTTTATTTCAAAAAATAAAAATTTTGTGCTGTTATTAAACGGGTTTCTGTTCTAGAAGCAGAAATTTTTTGTCATTATCAAACGAGTTTTTTTTCTCAGAAACTCATCTAGGAACCAGAAATAAAAAAATCTATTTCTGGTTCAGGAACTCATTCCGGAACAGAATGGTTATCATTCGCTACCTAGTCTATGTAAGCTGCCACATTCGCTCATTTTTTAAACCACTCTAATAAAAAAATCTTAAATGAATTTGATGTATGTGAGCTCAAATTACGTGCATTGTCGCACTTGATCTAATGGTACACAAAAGTTGGTAAATACAGGCTATAACTTCTCCTACTCTAATAGTTATATTTAGGGGTAACTTGTCACGAAAGAGCAATTAAGTCTTAAAACTTTTAAAAAGTGCAATTAGATCTTAAAGCTTTCAAAAAGTGCATTAAGTCTTAAAACATGTCGCGAAAGTGCAATTGAGTTAAAAAAATTTTCAAAAATACAATCAACAAAAATACTTAATTGAACCAAATTGATATATTCTAGGACTTGATTGTGCTTTGTTAAAAATTTTAGATTTTAACTGTATTTTATGATAAATTTTATGATTTAATTGTACTCATTTAAAGTTTTATCTCCACGTGAGCCAACCAAAATTCTTCCGATCTTATCCTCTTCCTCTTCCACTCGTTCCCACTACCCTCCTCCATTTTCTTCCTTCCCATTCTCACTTTCTCTTTCCGATCTCCACGAACTCCTCCAAACCCTCTTCGCGAAACAAGGTCTGCATCACCTCTCGTTTATTCAATCAATTTTCTCACTAATTGAACACCACTGATTACCCTTCCTCTCCTCTCTCTGTTTTTTCTCCTCTTCTTCTCAACTTTCCAGGTTGCGGGTGTGTCTGACAGAAGCCATGGCAGCCGCCTCCGCCGCCGTCTGCCCGGTGCCCCTCGCCGCCTCCGCCGCCGTCGTCCCACGGCAGCGGAAGAGCAGGGTGAACTACATAGTGGGACTAAACTCTTTCGGCGGCTTGAAAGCTCACAGCGAGGTGGCTTCGCTGGGAGTGCCGGTTTGCACTGACCAGTCGTTTGCGAAGATCGTGAGCTCTCTCCGGTCGCAGGGCAAATCGAGAAGCGGTGGCGGTGGGGCTTTGTCATCGACCTGCAACGCGGCGGAGGAGATTTTCAGGATCGCGGCGATCATGAACGGGCTCGTCCTCGTCGGGGTCGCGGTCGGGTTCGTCCTCCTCAGGATCGAAGCTTCTGTTGAAGAGGCCGAGTAAGAAGAAAGCCTGCAGCAAAAATGTCCTCTATTTTCCCGTTTTCTCTAATTTAATTTGTGTATTTTGGGCAGGATTAAAATTATGTCTGTTCATTTGTTGTTTGATGATGTAAGAAGATACTCTGCTTCGAAACCTGGGGGCAATATTCTTAGCTGGTTGATTTCACCCCATAAAAAAAGGGATGAAATTTTAGCATTCATTAAGAAGGCAGAAAAGATTTGAAGGAAAAATTGGTAGCTCTAAACGGATTATTTGGTTCTTTATAAGTCATAAATTATACCCGATCGACACGAAATTATGCGACCAGGACTTCAGATAGAGTCGAGTCACTGGCGGGATTAGAGAAGCCGGAGGGGAAAAAGGAAAATGTAAAATCGATTTGAATTGGAGAAAATGAAGCTAAATTCAGTTTAACTTAATCCGATTATTTAGTTTGAATTTGAGGAGGCCTTTAAGTTCGAAGTGTCACTCGATAGTTTAATGACCTTTGCTTCTTCAGACATGAAACTATATATTTCTCAAAACCATGTGATGTTGTGTGCATTATGTCTATTTTTTCCTGCATCAGGTTAGCTTGACATTCATTGACCAATCTTATGGCTATGTCTCTGTGGACCAAAAAAAGAAGATGGTTTAACCTTAGGTTCAATTCTTAAATCTAGTCTTATCATTTGAATTTTATCACAAAAAGACCCTACCTTTAATTTTGCTTCGGTTTTAGCCAATTATGAACTTTAGCACTGCAAAAGGTCTGTCATTTTATCACTGCTCAGTACCCACTTAGAACTCGTGCAGTGCAAAGCTGGCAAAATAATTGCTTAATTTCATCATTATTCACTAATCTTTGGTGGTGTTTGTGATATGGCAACTTAACACTTAATTTCAATCATCTGATTTGCGAAACTTTTTGGATTTTTACAATCGACGCACTTCGGCTGGAGTGCCATCTATTTTTCAATGAGATACTGACATGGCGTCCAAGTTGTGACGACATGGGTGCCATGTCAGCCCTAACAAAAAAAATCTAGAAATAAATTCACAAAACGTGATGATAGAAGGGTTAATATCACGAAAAACCTCAAACTGATATATTTATGAAAAAATTATCACAAACTAATATTTTGACCATAATTGGTACAACTGTAATAAATTTACTCTCCATTAATTTTCGTTAAATTTTACTGTCAAATTATTGAGTTGGATAATACGCCGCAGTTGACCGGTGTACCAATTTAGGGTTTTACCTCCATTTAACGTAGGCGTACCGATTTGTATTTTTTCATGGTATTAATCTAATTTAACGGAAATTAACGAAAGATAAATTAGTCACAAATGTATTAGTCTGAGGTAAATTTGTCACGGATATACTATTTTGGGGCTTTCGATGATCAAAAAATAACTTGAGGTAAATTTGAATAGCCACTTTGCACCCTTTTCTACTCAACGAAAGTTTAGGGAGGGGTCAAGATCTAATAACCGTGAAAGAGAAATGAATTGGCTTATCAAACGGAGATACTTAGCTCTTTGACTTTTCATAACATGTTTACCTATATGTAGAAATTGATTTTTCTGATGTTTCTTTCAAAGGGAAACGTGACTACTCCCAGATTTGGGGCAATTGGTTCAAATATTAGGGATTCCAGTTCAGGGTCCGGACATTACTTGTTCAAATTTCACCAACTACATGCAAACCATAGTTTAGCTTAGGCCCACTAACATGGGTCAAAAGCTTGGACTTAATTGGTTCTAGGGTGTTTTATGAAATTTCAGGTAGATAGGCTTGGACGCTTGTGCTCCTACCTTATTGCAAAAAGTGAAACATGACCTTTTAATTAGCTTATTTCTAGATATAGTGTAGCTGTTTATTTGGATAGAAATTGAACACATGAGAAACCAGACAAGTCGAGATTGCTTGTATTAGGCACCATAGAGTGAGAAGAACAAAAGGTCATGTTGCCCCTCAAGTTATTCATGATACAAAGCTTCTCAAGAACGCTTCACATAACCATGATAGATTATTATTGTAATTTTGACTATACTCATATGCATATATAGATATAGTCATAATTCTCACTTTATGATCATCTTCAACTTAACCTTCATTGAATTCATAACCCTCATACCTAATTCTACAATCTTGAAGCTAAATTTGAGCGTTGACACTAAAGTGATAATACTTCATTATCAGTTGCTTAGCGTCACCTAAGCATGTCTTGCAATCTGGAGGAGTGAGTAACCCATTGCATGCTCCGTGGCCGAAGTAGGTATTAACCAAGAACTCAACCTTCTTATTATAGTAATTGAAGCCGGAGTCCGATGTACGGTGCACTATATCTTGAAGGAGATCATTGACCTCATCATTGTACGCCTAGCTTGTACCCATGTCTCCATTGCAAATTTTGTACACCAATGTTTCATTTGGATCACCTTTTATAACGTTGCATGAACAAACGAGTACTATTAATATAATTGCAATTTTGTGGAATGAAGCCATGTGTCTCTTACCTCCTTTTCTCGATCTACTACTCATCTTTTATTGCTCCTTATATAGGGGCTATGCCCAAGAGAATTATGCTTCTCTTAGGTTTTTCAACTCTTTTACATGGATTTTCCTCTTTGATTTCTTTGGTCTCGACTTTATCAATAGTCGAGAATGTAAAAGACAGTAAAGTTCTTGCTCTAGCTATAGTTTGTAATCTTTTTCTTATAAAATGAGCAAGTTGCCATCGTCTTATTTAATATGAGTATCTTTTCTGTCGTACCTCTTATCACATTTTGTTTGGAGTCAATGGCCTTTTCTTAATCAGCCTCTTCCAGAGATACACTTGTGTATTCCCATACTTGATGGGAGGGCTTTTGCACGAGTAACCCAAATCTTTGCTAGCGATAGACATGTTAAACGGGTGGGTTGGGTCAAAAATGGTCTGACCCAACTTGACCCATTGAACTCATTTATGACCCATTTATCGCAAGGCAAATTTCTCGACCCATGCATGACCCAACCCATTTAACTAAATCTAGGAAAGCTTATTTTTGGTAATTATTTTAAAAAATTTTATTGCTAAAACATTTTCATGCAATACAAATCTAGTGGACAATTTATATATATTTTTTTTAAAGAAATTGAGGCTCCGTTTGTTTCACCGAAAATATGACATTTCTAGAAAATAATTTTTTTAAATATTTTTTATTTTCATTAAAAAAATCATATTTTAATTTTTCTCTTTTTCTTTTCCTTTTTCCTTTTCTTATTTTATTTTTTATTCTTCCCCGCTTGTGGCCGGCCGTCGCCATGGCCGGCCACCAGTGGAGGAAAAAGAAAAAGAAAAAGAAAAAGAAGATGAAAATAATATAAATTCAAAATTAAAAAAATGAAAAGAACATGTTTATTAGTCACTTAAGCTTATTGGGTAATCCATTTGTAACCCATTTAATACCCATTAAGTTAATAGGCTAACTCATTAATGACCCATTTAAGTCCACTTTTAAACTCAAGCCAACCCATTAATAACCCACAATCATTATATATGGGTTAATAAATGGGTTCTTGACCCATTTACCACCTCTAGCCGGTGATAAGATTGCTTCGCCCTAGTTTGAGTTTTCCAAGTGCAAAAAAATAAATTCATTTTAAAAAGTAGGGATAATGACACAAATAGTCCATAAACTATCTTAATGTGCAATATGGTCTTTGAATTTTTAATTTATTTAATATAGTCCCTAAACTTTAACTTAATGTTCAATGTGATCCTTAAACCTTTAATTTATTCAATGTGGTCCTTGAATTTTTTTATAAATATTCAATGTAGTTCCTAAACTATATGAAAATATTCATTGTAATCCCTAAACTTGAATTAGTGGAATGACTATATTGAACATTTTCATATAGTTTAAGGACTAAATTAAATATGTACCAAAAATTCAGGAATGATATTAAACAAATTAAAAGCTTAGGGATCACATTGTTTATTGGATTGAAGTTCAGCGACTATATTGAACAAATTAAAAGTTCAGAGATCATATTGTATATTGAATCAAAGTTCATATACTGTTTGTACCATTTTCCTTAAAAAGTAATTTCCGAGACGAGTAATCTATTCTCCCACTATGTACCCAATAGCCTTCTCACTGACACATTACTATTGGGGATTGTCTAGTAATCACACTCCTAATCCTAGGCACCTTGTCTTTCTCTATTGAAAAAAGTTGTAACCAATTTTTTAATTGTATAAATCAATGTATGACAAAAATTTAATAAAATTGGAGAAGAATTGCACATATCCAACCGCCATGGATAACAAATATTTTGAACCACGTTTTAGACTAATATAGTTCATACAAAATATAATTAAAAATGTACCAATTCAAAAAATTGCCGTTAAGTTAATAATAAAATGTTTATAAATTGATAGCATATGTGTTCTTGCAACTTCCTTCATTAAAGTATCCATATAAGCAAGATGCTAGGTTTCTTCTGCCTACTTTGCCCATGGACCAAAGAAATTTGGGCAGATCCAGTGCTCAACCTACAAGTTTCGAGCCAGGGATTATCTCGAATTGACGAGTGGATCAGTAAGTTATCGAAGAACAAACTTTCAGACCTAGCCCTAAAAGCTTCGGTAATCTGGGGTGTTTGGGAAGCCAGAAATGCAGCCATCTTTGGACAAAAAACTCCGGACCCCAATGATGTTGTGGATACAGCTCTCACCACTCTCAACCTAGGAAGCACGGACACTCTCCGGAGACCTCCATGTTCGTGTCGGACGCATGTTGAACGTGTCTATCCGACACGCATCTAACACGTGGTCAACAGGTGTTAGACATCCGATATGTGGTCAACGCTCCAGACACGCTAGCGACACGAGAGTCCAGCATCCCGACACATCATTCCAACACGCGAGGGGTCAATTTTAAACATTTTCAATAAATTAGGGGTCAAAATGTAAATTCATTCTAGGCTTTTTTTATTATTTATTTATGTATGGATTTGAATCAAATTAATTTGATTGAAATAATCATAAAAATGATAATTTATCATGTATCTATAAAAATATACATTTAATATTTAACGTTTTCCAACATGTTGGAATTCTCTATTTTTGGAGAAAGGATGTGTCGACGTATTATGTCGTGTTGTGTCGTGTGTCAGTCCTGCTTAGCTCTCAGCAGCTTTCAAAAATGGATTATCTTCAGCAAGCAGGGATGGAATCAAAAAGGAAATGCCTCAAGCAGCTGGAAACCACCTAAAGCTCGCACCTTTAAGGTAAATATTGATGAGGCTTCCAAACCTGGAACGGCGGAAGGGTCGATTGCGTGGGTATGCCACGATTCCGCCGGTCGATTCTTGAACAGAGGTGTGAAAACGGTGGCTGCGTCGTTGGCTCTCTTGGTTGAAGCCCTGAATTACACACTCTCTCCTCAAGATGAATTGCACTCTCTCTCCTCAAAATGAAGAAGACGAAGCCCTTAAGCGTACTCTCTCTCCTCTAAACGACAAGGTAGAGACCGACCGTTTGCTCTTGGTCAATGAACTTCCAAGCCCTCAACAGCTCACTTGGGAGCTCACGTGCCTATTAAGAAGTGCAAGGAAAATTTGCTCACTGTTTCTAATGTTCAAGTATCTTGTTGCCCTAGAGAAGCCCATTTGTTTGCGAATTGGGTAGCTAAAACCCATAGGAAAAATGCCTTACCTCATAACTGGGTTTTCTCTCCCTCCCCTAGCTCTTTGGAAATTATTATATACTGAAGCCCATCTCTCGGGCCTCTCTAACTTTGAACCAGTTTAATGAAACTTCTATATTCTAACCAAAAAAAGAAAAGAAAGATGCTAGGCTTCATGTTACATGTAATTGAATTCAATCAAGTCCTAATTTGAGCAAATCATTCAAGCATGATCATTATATCCTATTATTGTTCAATTCGTTGATAAAGGTTAAACCTCAATTTTCAAATATGAACATCATCGGTATTATTGGATACTTTCATGAATTTCAATCATAAGATTGGAGGCCTACCTTGGATCAATGGAAGAAATCAAAACCAGTGGTCAAAAGGAGGAACTCCGTGGCCGTAGTAAGACAAGACCGACGGCAAAAGAACTTAGACAAGCCACTGTTACATCGGAGAGAAGACAGAGCAGTGTGATCCGTGGAATGGACGTCAAAATATCGTCGGAAGTGGAGGAATCACTGGTGAGAGAGCTCCACAAGAGTTTTACACAGAGAGAGAGAGAGAGAGAGAGAGAGAGAGAGAGAGAGGGCCAATGTTAGGGCTTGAGGACAATATAAATATTGTTTTTCCTCAAGTTATTAGGTTAAGGAGTTGAGATAGAAATAGTTTTTAGTTTTTTGAGCTACCTTTTGTGATCCTTGAATTTTCTATAGTGGATTTTGCTACTCCTCTACCCATGATTTTTCTCGCAAGGGTTTTCCACGTAAATATGTGTTATTATTTTTCCCAATTTTAATTTCGTTATAGTTTCTAGATCAATCATAATAATCTGGTATTAGAGCCTTGGGGTTTTTCGATCTACTAGTTATGGCTTCAAGTTCAAAAACAAAATTTGGTATTGGGAAGTTTGATGGGGGTGGCAGTTTCAATCTATGGCAGGTTCAGATGTTGGTTGTTCTTACACAACAGGTTTTGAAGAAAACTCTATTTGTGAATGGAAAGAAACCAATTGGTACGTTGGATGAAACTTGGGAAGAATTGGATAAAATGTTCTGTTATATATTCAGTTGTGTCTCACGAATGAAGTTTTACAGGAGAGACTAGATCAAAAAATAGCTTTAGGTTTATAGATGAAATTGGAGAGTATTTTTCTGAAAAATCCTCACCAATCGGTTGATGATCAAGCAACGACTCTTCACTATTTGTATGTCTGAAAGTCCTTCTCCTAAGTCTCATATTTATGATTTTAATGCTATTATCTTTGAATTAAGAAGTATTGATGTTAAGATTGAAGGTGAGGATCAAGCTCTCTTATTGTTAGTTTCACTACCTCCCTCTTATAAAAATTTTAGAGAGACCATGATTGTTAGCAGAGAAACTATCGATCTTGAAGATATCAAAACTAATCTTCTAAATAAGCAGAAACTAGATACATGATTGAGTTTTGAAGGCAATAATGACCATTGGGTTGGTTTAGTTGCTAGAGGAAGGTATGTTGAGAAAAGCAATGGTAGAGGAGCATATCAAAATCAAAGCATAAGGATTTGACTTGCAACTACTGTAAGTCTAAGGGACATATCAAGATATATTATCTAAAATTGAAGGCAAAGCAGTAAAAAGAAATAATCTCAATTGGCAAATCCAAGGAAATGCAAATTGGCAGATTAATCAGAACCTTGGAAAATGTTAAACACATTCCTGATTTGAAGAAGAACTTTATTTCTGTGGGTATACTTAATGCTAATGGTTATAGTTTTACAGCTGAAGGTGAAGTTATGAAGATTATGAGAGATTCACTTTTGTTGATGAAAGGTTTGAAAATTGGCACTTTGTATCAACCGCAAGGCACTACGGTTACTAGTTCAGCTGTACTTTCATCCGCTATGTCAGAATTAGACAACATTAAATTATGGCATATGAGATTAGGCCATATGAGTATTAGAGGGATTGAGGAGCTGAGTAAGAGAGGTCTTCTACGTGGTCAAAAATTTGGAAAACTAGAATTCTGTGAGTACTTTGTCTTTGGAAAACATAAAAGGGTCAGTTTCAAGATAAGAATTTACACTACAAAGGGCACTTGGGATTATATTTACTCTGATTTTTGGAGGCCAGCGAAAGTTCCTTCGAAAGGCCTTGGTTCGAGGTATTTACTCACTTTCATTGATGATTTTTCAATAAAAGTTTGGGTTTATTTTCTAAAATAGAAGAGCAATGTTTTGTTAAATTTAAGCATATGAAAACATTGATTGAGAAGTAGACTGGTAAGAAGATCAAGATGTTGAGAAGAGATAATAGGGTGGAATTTTGTAGATGAAAATTTAATGAGTTCTGCAAAAACGAAGGCATTGTGAGACATCATACTACAGTGAATACACCACATTAGAATGGTATTGCAGAACGCATAAACAAAACCTTATTAGAAAGGATTAGGTGTATGCTCTCTAATGCTGGTTTAGGTAAGGAATTCTGAGCAGAGGTAGTCAATACAACTTGCTAGTTGATGAATCATTTTTCTTGCACATTTATTGAATGTAAAACACTTGAGAAGGCATGGTCAGGTATACCTGCTAATTATTCTTTTCTTCGAATATTTGGATGTCCAGCATATGCACATGTTAAAGAAGGCAAACTAGAGCCTAGAGCAAAAAAATGGATCTTTCTTGATTATGCTTCTGGTGTAAAGGGCTACAAATTTTGATGTACTAATACATCTAAGATTATCATCAGCAGAGATGTTACTTTGATGAATCTGCTATGCTTCATCTTAGCAATGGGTCATTTGTTGCTTGTCAAAAAAATCTCGAAAGTGGTATAGAGAAGATGGAGCTTGAAGTAATTTTTTTGCAACTAGTTCAATCGTCTCCTAATAATATTGAGATGGGAGAACCTGAGGAAAAATAATATTCTATTGCCAGAGATAGATTAAGAAGAAAAAAAATTCCCCTAGAGTAATATGGGTTATCAAATTTTGTTGCTTATGCTCTTTTGGTTATAGATTCAGTAGAGTATAATGAGCATAAAACCTACAATGAAGCTATATCTTCAAAAGATTTAACAAAGTTGTTGGTTGCAATGAATAAGGAGATGGAATCTCTCCCAAAGAATCAAACTTGGAAGCTTGTCAAGCCACCAAAAGGAAAGAAAATTGTGGGCTACAAATGGATTTTCAAAAGAAAGGAAGGGATTCTTGGAGTTGAAGACATCAGGTTCAAAGCTCGTCTAGTTGCTAAAGGTTATAGTTAGATTGAGGGAGTTGATTTTAATGATGTGTTTTCACTGGTCATTAAATACAGCTCCATTTGGGTTTTATTTACGTTAGTTGCTATGCATGATTTAGAGTTGGAACATCTCGTTGTGAAAATAGCTTTCTTGCTTGGTGAACTTGAAGAGAAAATATATATGGGTCAACCATAGGGTTTTCAATTTGAAGGTAAGGAAGACCACATTTGTCTATTGAAAAAGTTTATATATGGTGTGAAGGAATCACCTAGACATTGGTATAAAATGTTTGATTCGTTTATGGTGTAACTTGGCTACTGTAGGAGCAAATTTGATAGTTGTGTATATATGTGCATACTTCTGTTGACACCTAAATTTCGGCATCCCATTTAATAAATTATTGCATAGGAAATTAGGGATTAATTTAACCCTTAAACAAAAATATTTTCATTAAATTGTGTGGCATATAGACATTAGGTGCGTTTGCATTAATAGGGTTTGTTAGAACATATTTCCCTTTTTATTATCTTAAAAAAATTAAAAATAAAACGGAATAGGATCGGGCCAAGGCTAGGTCAACCCGACCCCCCATTTTCTTTTCCTGTTTAGGCCTGGCCCAGCCCCCTTCTTCTACCCCTAGCCCACGCCTCTTCCTCTTCCTCTTCCTCTCTCTCCTCCTTCACATGCGACAAACAAAGCTACGTAGGCAAAAGTAGGTGGGAGCAGAGAAAAGGACGAACGCAACATGATGCAAGTAGGTGGCGGATGCAATGGGAGCAATTGGCTGGTGGCTTACCGGCTAAAGAGAGAGGCTTCGAGGAACGTGAGCCGAGAGTGAGTGAGAACAGAGGCACAGAGAGAGAGAGAGAGAGTTCTTCCGGTGACTGCCACCCCTACACCGTGGCCGACAACCCCCCAATGTCCTCCCTTTTCTCGCACTATGCCTTGATAGGTTTCGATTCGTCGGTTTTCGTGTTAGTTTGATTTGTGGTTGATTTCCTAAAGATCCTGGCTTGGAGGCTTGTAAGCCGACTGAACTTAATCCTATCTATCAAGCTCGCCCACATCCGCCGCCTCCAAGCTGGGTAGGGAGCACCATTGACCACCCTTTTAAGCCTTGTTTTGTGCCCTGTTTCGGGATCAGCAAACCGGGCTTCGTCGTCATCTGGATTGTGCAAGTCCCGGTCCCTCCGTTTGTGCACCGCTGTTTTGTGGTTGTTGTTTGTTGATTGTCGTGAGTTCTGGCACAAGTCGAAGCCTCGGTTGGCTCGGTTTTCTCTTTCAGTTAGTGCACCCCAACTGTTCGTCAAAATGCCTGAAAGAGATTCGATCTTCATTCTTGGCCGAAATCGAGTTGTTAGTGCATGTTGCGTTCTTGTGTGGCATCCTTATGCGTTTAGGCTGCATTTGGTTGACCGGATAAAAGTCAGAATAAGATATATTTTATCCTATTCTATGTTTGGCGGTGGTCTAGGATAGGATAAGGTCGGATATAGACCGAATATAACCCGGATAAAAAAATCCGAGGGAGGGAGGGATAGACCCGGATAAGATTTCTAATGCCTATATTTCCAAAAACCCTAAGCTCCACCCGCCGTCATCTTCATCCCCATACCTTGTGTGCTTTCACCAAAAAATTTTCTCGACCTTTTTTCCTTTACCAACTCCTCCGGACCCGTGAATAGCAAAAAATAAAAATAAAAATAAAAACTATCCTATCCAACTTTAAATCTGTAGTCCACCAAACAATAGACAAGATATGAAGAAATCCCAAGATTTCTTATCATATCCTATCTAGTCCTATCCTGTTTAAAAATCCATACAACAAAACGCAACCTTAGTGTTCCGGGTGTCAGCTGTTTAGTGGTTGGCCACGTTCCCACCGTCACTGTTTACTTTTGGTATTTGGTCGAAGAGAGTACCCTTAACTGGTACCGTCACTGCCAGTCGAAGAAAGACAACCCAATTGGAGGCCGAGCCCTCGGCTTGAGCTCGCCAAGGAGACGCCAGGCCAAGATGAGTGGCGGCCGTCTTCGTCGAGACCCCCCTTGAAGCAGAGAAGTTGCGGGTGAGAAGGAGCAGGGACACAACTAGGTCAGTCAAGTTGGTTGGTGGCAGCCTAGTGGGGGCCGAATCGAGCGAGGAGTCAGACCTAGTTATGTTTTTCTCCTTTGGGGTTAGGCTAGAAGAAGAGGAATAGATGGGCTGAGCCCGTTTTTTTTTTCTTTTAAGTTTGGCCAAACTAGGCTTATTTACTGGTGGTGGTCGAATTCACCAAAAATAATTCCTACTCTTTAAATCACAAATAAATTGTAAATAGGGTGAGTATAGTTGAATCCACAGAGATTGACAAATTGTTAATCCTTTGAAAATCAAGTAAACAATAAAAGCGAAATTAAAAAAGGGGGGTTTATGCAGAATATACTTAAATAAAATAAGCAAACAGAAATTAAAGAAAATCAGATTATGCAACATCTAGCAAAGATAATCTCATTTAACTTCGGAAGTTGATCATTGAATCAAATGATTAATCTTAAACACTGCAATAGACTAGTTATGGTTGTTGAAACGCTTCTAACAACCTAATCTTTCCTTAATATTAGATTAACCGGACACACGTCTATGATTAATCCTTTATTAACGAATAACCTCAACACGCGTCTAGGATTCAATTCGCTAATAGCATGAAAAACGAGAAAAACCCAACCCTAGCCAATAAATCACACGCGTAACTTATTCAAGCTAGATTATATATTCTCATAATACAACTTGAAAATTTGGTTTTAGTCAAGCCATATTATTTGCCATTATTATTAAAACACCTAAACAATTACGGGTTTAGGTATTTCAATTGGCAAACTATCACCCTGTCAATTGCACAACGAGCTCTTATTGTAACAACTAACAAAGCAATGATAAACAATAAAACAGAGAATATATAAATACTGCAGAAATTAAGGAGAATTAAGTTTAGATCTCACAACTTGAATGAACTTGAACTTTGATAATCCTTTGCTAGATTAAAGATGACTTAGCCACACATGGCTACAAAATGCGCAAAAGAGAAAATAATATGTTTATGAATCTTCTGGAGTCCGAGTCTCCTCTTGCGTTCAACCTCTTAAATAAAAAAAAAAGAAAGTTTAGAAAAAGAAATTCTATCCAACATGGAAAGAAAAAAAAAGGAAAATCTTCTCCCTAATGTCCCTAATTAAGAGTCCTATTTAAGTACAAAAATCCTCCACAATCAAATCTGGAAAATATGGAAATTAATGGCCAAATCACGTCCTCAAATTATGCACCACCTTTACATCCGCGCGATCTTAAGCCGTGAGCACGGATATCTAGAAAATAGATCTTTTACATGCAAAATCCCAACCAATAGCTCAAAAACGTCCAAAATCTTCGTGATTGCATCATTCACCATCACCTAATCACAATGCATAAAAACAAATAAATTCCACTCTATTTATTCAAATATTTTCCCAAAATACCACCAAATATAATCAAAATATAAGTTAAATATACACATCATCATTTACAGAGCCTAGTCTAGCGGTGGACCTGGTCTGAATCCAGAGATCTTACCCGGGTCCATTTATTAATATAATATTATTTTAATATTAAAAAATATTTTATAACAAAAATATTAAAAAAAATAAAAATATTTGGAAATTAAAATATGGAAATTGGGCTTTGGAATTGCCTTTTCTTACCCTTTTTGTGTGATTAGTGCCATGCTTGACTGCACTTTGTTTGATTTGCATGTTTTGAATCATGTGTTTAATTCGGTCTTGCATGTGGATGTTGAGAGGCATGTTAGGTAGTTGCTTGGACACTTCCGATGCATTGATTATTGTTTTCTTAGCCTTGTTAGGAAATGAACCCTAGGATTCACAATCGATAGGAAGACTACATGAACATCTTAATTGGCATTTGAACAAGATTGGGTATTGAAAGGGCATTAGTTAGATAACTAGTGTAGCCCGAACTCATTGAATTTCCGATTCATGGGAGTAAGGCGATTCCCCCATCGCTTCACTTGGATATCTAATCGACCCAGCCTAAACTGATTAGTGGCGACTCTTAGATAAAATTGATTTGCATGTCAATAACTTGAACCTTAAGTCGTGAGTTAGTATGGACTAGGGAGAGCCCTAGTTAAGCCCTAGGTTTAGACTTAGCAATCCATTTGTCTCAAACCCTCGATGACCTAGCCGCTGTGGGGAGGTCGCGACAACTTTCAAGTGGCTCTTTCATTTATCTATTATTATATGTTGATGATATGTTGATTGCAGCAAAAGATAAATTTGATATACACAATTTGAAGGCACAGTTAAGTGTTGAATTTGATATAAAGGAGATTTAGGTGTAGAGAAGAAAATCATTGGCATGAAAATTCATTGAGATCGGAAAAGGAAAAGATTGTACCTTTCCCAAAAGAGCTATATTGAGAAGGTGTTTAATCATTTTGGCATGAAAGATGCCAAACCAATAAGTACTCCTCTTGCTGCTTATTTTAGATTATCAGCTAGTTTATGTCCACAAATAGATGAAGATATAAAATATATGTCACGTGTTTCGTAATCTAGTGCAGATGGTAGCCTTATGTATGACATGGTTTGTACTCAATCTGACATTTCACAAGCTGTTAGCGTGGCAAGTAGATATTTATCATGCCTAGGCAAAGTTCATTGACAAGCTATGAAGTGGATTTTGAAATATTTGAAGGATACTTCTAATTTTGGTTTAAAGTTTGGGAAAATTGGTGACATTATTATGGGATATATTAATTCTGATTATGTTGGTGATCTTGATAAGAGGAGGCCTTTGACTAGGTACATCTTTACTATTAGGGATTGTGTAATCATTTGGAAAGTTACTTTACAACATATGGTTGCTTTGTTTACTAAAGAGGCAGAGTATATGGCTATTATAGAAGCAATTAAAGAGGCTATATGGTTAAAAGACTTATTTGGAAAGCTCAGTGTGGATCATGGCGTGACTGTTGTCCATTATGATAGTCAAAGTGCTATACATCTTACTAAATATCAGATGTATCATGAGAAGACAAAGCACATTGATGTGTGGTATCATTTTATTCGAGATATTTTTTCCGATGGCTATATCAAGGTCTTGAAGATTGGTATAGAAAACAATCCAACTGATATATTGACAAAGCCCTTGCTTATTGCCAAACGCAAGCATTGCTTGGATTAATTAATGTTTTCTGCAGCTGAATTTTACTCTATTTGGAGGAAAAGATTGTTTATTGCTTATGTAGAATTCAAGCTAAGGTAGAGATTCGTTGAGTATGTCTTGAATTCTTTATGGGCTTGGGCCAATATTAGGGCTTGAGGGCAATATAAATATTTTTTTCCTCAAGTTATTAAGTTAAGAAGTTGAGACAAAAAGAGTCTTTGATTTTTTTAGCCACCTTTTATAATCCTTGAATCTCTATAGTGGATTTTGTTTCTCCTCTCCCCGTAATTTTTCCTGCAATGGTTTTCCACATAAATTTGTGTGTTTTTATTCTTCTCAATTTTAATTTCGCCATAGTTTCCACATAAGTCATAACGCCATTAGATGATGAAATTGATCCTAAGGTCTAAGTTGTGTCCTTTACGACTAAGGAAGTCTCCTCTTGATGAATTTAAAGTGCAAAGGATGGGTGACATGACTAAATTATTGAATACAAGATTTAACATATTGACCCATAAAAGATAGCATTTTTCTGTTTATAACAATTTGCAAATTATATGATTATAGCCTATCGTTTGGTTCAATATTTTCCCAAACTGGCCGAGCCGATCGACTGTTGCTTGTGGTTTTGATTTTATTAATTACTCTAACTAAGATCAACATCGAGGGCCAAAACTTACATCCGGTTACGATCAGCTAACTCCTTCCACAGAAATTAAAAGTAAAACATAAATTAGAATCAATGAACTAAGGAGAAAAATATTATTTTAATTGAAAGGAATTTCCCTTCTTTTACTCTTTCGACTCTTATTTACCTTTTTTAATAGGTGAAAGAGATTTCATCTTCAGGAAGAGATAAGACGTATAGCAGAACACACTACATAGACAAATGCCGTTATCTAATGCACAGCCACTTTGCACCCTCTTCTACTCCACGAAAGTTGGAGAGGGTTCAAGATCAAATAACCACGAAAGAGAAATGAACAGGCTTGTCAAACAGAGATACTTAGCTCTTTTGACTTTTCATAACATGTTTACCTATATGTAGGAATTGATTTTTTTGATGTTATATCCAAAGTGTAACATGACAACTCCCAGAACTGCCAAACCAGAAAAAGGACTCCTAGAACTGGGGCAGTTGGTTGGCATGTCAGGGATTCTAGTTTAAGGTCCGGATGTTACTTGTTCAAATTCACCAACTGCATGCAAACCATAATTTAGCTTAGGGCCACTTACATGGGTCAAAAGCTTGGACTAAATTGATTCATAGGCTTGTTAGGTGTTTTATGAAACTCCAGGTAGATATGCTTGAGTGCTTGTGCCCCTACCTTATTACAAAAAGTGAAACATGACCTTTTAATTAGCTATTTATAGATATTTAGCTTTTGTTTGGATAAAAATTGAACGCAAGAGAAACCGGACAAGTCAAGATCGCTTGTATTAGGCATCATAGAGTGAGAAGCACAAAAGATCATGTTGCCCCTCAAGTTATTCACGATACAAAGCGTCTCAAGAATGCCTCACATGACCATGATAGATTATTGTTGTAATTTTGACTATACTCAGATGCATAGATAGATATGTGTGTGTGTATAATATATGGATACATACTTCTCGCTTTATGATCATCCTCAACTTAACCTTCATTGAATTAATAAACCTCATACAAAATTCTACAGTCCTGAAGTGCCACAACTAAAGTGACAATACTTCTATAAGAGATTCTTGGCGTCACCTAAGCATGTGTGGCAATCCGGAGGAGTGGGTAACCCATTGCATGCTTCATGGCCGTAGCAAGGAAGAGTCAATAACACATCCTTCTCACTATAGTAATTGAAGCCGGAGTCCAATGTATGGTTGACTATATCTTGAAAGAGATCATTGACCGCATCATTGAACACCCAGGTTGTACTCAAGTCGTCGTTGCAGATTTTGTATGCCAATGTTTCTTTTGGATTACCTTTTATAACGTTGCATGAACAAAGGACAACTATTAGTATGGTTGCAATTTTGTGGAATGAAGCCATACGTCTCTTACCTCCTTTTCTTGATACTACTCGTCCTATATTGCTCCTTATATAAGGGCTATGTCCAAGAAAATTATGCTTCTCATAGGTTTCTCCATTCTTTTGCATGGATTTTCTTCTTTGAATTTTTTGGTCAACAATTTTATTTCTTTGTCATGATTTTCAATGAACGTGAACATCAGTTGGTTCATTCAAATGACAAATCAAAAGGCTCATCTATCCAAGAACGGAGGCGCTCCCAAGCCTCATAGCTCACGCAACATTGGTTTTTCTAATCCATGCATTCATTAGGAGTCGCCACTAGTCATTGTTAAGGGTCGGCTAGAAAACCTAATCAAGACATGGGAGTGTCGCCTCAATGCATACGCAACTGGAGATTCTTGGACAGGGATTTGATTATACTAGTTATCTAACTAGTTCCCTTTCGGCACTTAAACTTGGCTATTTGCTAATCAACGTGTCAGGGCAACCTATCAAAGGTTCTAATTCATCCTAATCATTCTAAAAATAAAAATGACAACCAATATATTAAAAGTGCGCACTCAAATAATCAGAATAGAAATAAACAACCGGCAACCTAGCATTGTCTCTACAAAAAAAAAAAAAAGCAACCAAAAGCCCGATGGTAAAGTCCTAAAGGCTTCAATTTTTGGGTTCAAATCTTTAAAGGTTTTCTTATTTTTTTTTCTATTTTCTAAACTAAGTCTAAGACAAAATTAACACTAAGGTCTAGTGAAATTAACTCAAAAACTAATTTCTAAACCTTTCTTAATTTTTCCGAATTTTTTTTGGAATTTTTTGGAATTTTTTATATTTTAATATATTTATTTTTAAAATTAAATTACTTTTTAAATAAAAATATATCTTTTATTCCAAAAATAGGGACGGGCTGGGCCCTGGGGCCCGGTCCAAATATGAGCTAGCTCAGGTCTCATGGGTCTGGGCCGCAAGTGCAAATGGGCTTACTAGTTAGCTACTTTCAATTAAAATCTCACAAGCCCAATTCCGAATTTTAACACACAAAACCCACTACCCACGGTAACTACTCTAGCCTACACACTCACGCTCGGCCCACAATTCCTAAGCCCACAGTATCTCAGCCCAAACTATTAATATTCAGCCCATATTTTCTATTTCTTTGTTTATTTCTTTTTTCTTTTCTCTTTTTTTATTCCTTTTTGGTCTTCTTCTTCCTCCCTACGTCTGCACTGAGATTTCCTCAACGATATCTTCTTCCATTTCCATGAGTCTTAGAAGTGATCGGTTCCAGGGTGAGTAAGTTCCAGACATAGAACTTGAAACCTAACCTGTTATAACCATTTCCTAATTTTTGGAATCTGAAACTTATCATGTTTGCCCTGGAACCTGTTTTTGAACCTACATTGTTTTTCCGATCTAATTTCAAGGTTTACTTGAGAACCTATTTTTCTTTTGTTCCTTTTTTTTGTTTCATTTTTTCCAGCAAAATAATATGAGTAACAATGAAACAATTCAAAGTAAAAGATGAATAATAAAAATCACTATCTACTAAAAGCAACAACAAAAAATATAATCATAGTATGATCTCGGATTTTTTCTTAACACAGGCTAAAAACCAATTCGAAAACCAGTCCGGTTCCTAGGTAGGTTTTTACTTGGAATCGGGAATCGAACCGGTTCCAACCAGTTCCCGAAACGATTCAAACAAGAACCAATTGCCGAACCTATTTTTCGAGTGGTCTCATTCGGTTCTTTGGTAAACCCAGTCCAGTTGTATATTCCCTAGTGAATCTCACTTCGGAACTCTGGTCAACAATCACCACCTTCAATCATCGACATCCGCCATTGACGGCCAACATTGCTGGTCATAAGAAAAACCTAGCTCGAATCATCTATTCTGGCCACAATTCCGGCCCTTGAAAACTATCACCACCGTGGCTATTCCCTTCTTCGAATCCATACATCTCAAACAAAACTATTCCAGCCAAACAAATATACATAATCACATTCAAATAGCGAAGAAAGGACTGACTCTAGCGGCCTCTAATCATGGGCATCACTCCGGCGAGAGGGAATGGCATCTCCGGTGGAGGTTTTGTACATGGCCAAACCAAGATGTGCAAACGCCACAAAATCACATAGAAAACATAGATAACTTGAAGTCAATAACAATATTAGAACAAATCAAGCATATAACAAAGTTCTAAGCATCGATTCCACAAAAAGCTATTCAGATCTCCATTTAGACATTTCATCGAACGCAGGATGTGCAAGTTCAGATATATGTTCTAGAGTGAGTTTCAATGCAATTTTTGGCTCAGTTGTGATGTACAAGGACCTAAACCAACATATTTCATATCAACTCCATATCAATTTACTATAACTCACTCGGAAATTTCACAATCAAATTCGGTGTTCTAAACATCCAACATTTCATTCAGGCATTTTCACAAACATTTGGTGATCGGTTCAAACACAGAGCACAACAGCATCATGAAGTACTAATCCCAATAAAGACGATTTCAGCGGCATCAAAGTTCGCTCAGGCAACTATTTGATCCCTAATCAGTACTCAATATTCACTCAAATCTCAATCACGATTCTCTGACTCTACTCACCAAAACAGAACAAGGATGTACATACCTTGGAGATGCGGTAATTGACTAAGAACGGTGATCGAATAGAGGACAGAGCTGTCGGAGGGGTCATCACGGTGGCCGGAGCTGGCTAAGGAGCTTCCGACGAAGGTACACGGTCTTTGGGCTTCTCGGCGTGATTCGGGTGGCTCCTTTGACGACGAATGGCGGCCGGCAAGTGGAGGCTTCGACGCAAACGACGGCGACTCAAACGGACCGCCAGCGAACGAGCAAAAATCTCTTCTTTCTCCGGTTCTCTCTCGGCTCCCTCGGCGAACCTCCGTCCAGCTCTTGGTCTCGGTTCTCCGCTCGGCTCCCTCTCTCTCTCTCTCTCTCTCTCTCTCTCTCTCTCTCTCTCTCTCTCTGCTCTCTGTCTCCGTTTGCTCTCTTCTCCGCTCGCTTCCTCTCTGGATTCTGCTCTTCTTCCTCCTCTTTCACGACCAGCTCCGCTTGTCCCCTTTCAGCGAGCATCCCCTTTCCTTTGGAGCGAGCATTCTCTCTGTCCCCTCTGTCGCCAGCTCTTGTCCTTGCCAGCCGTTATTCCCTTCTTTTTTTTTTTTTTGGTCTTTTTCTTCCCGTTTGTCCTCTCTGTCCATTGTCTTCTCTGTTTCTGTCTTCGTCTGGCCGAGCGCGCGAACGAGAGAGCAAGGGGTCTGAGTCGGTGGGCCGAGCTGGAGAGAGGGAAGAAAAGGCCCAGTTGGGCCAGGGCTCTCGGGCCAGAACAAAGAACAGAAAACGGCCCAAAAGCGAGTTGGGTCGAACTGGCCCAATTTTTCCTTTTTTCATTTTTTCATGTAAAAATATATTTTCTAATAATTCTATCTTATTTATCTCTCTCTTGCACTAATTTGGTCCATTTTAGAATTTTAGGCAACGATTTATTGGACCGGCAAAAATGAGGTGTCAACGAAAAGAGAGATTTCATCTTCGGGAAGAGATAGATGTATAGAAGAACACACTACATAAATACATGCCATTATCTAATGCACAGCTGCTTTGCACCCTGTTCTACTCCCCGAAAGTTGGAGAGGGTTCAAAATCCAATATGAAAGAGCATTGAACTGGCTTATTAAATAGAGATACTTAGCTCTTCGACTTTTCATAACATGTTTGCCTATAAGTACGCATTGATTTTTCTAATGTTTCATCCAAAGTGATTTCAGGGAGATAAATATAAAGTACTCCTGGAGTAAATGTAGTTGGTTGAAATGTCAGGGATTTCAATTCAGGATCGGATTGTCACTTATTCAAATCTTACCAATTGTGTGCAAATAACAATTTAGGTCAAGGCCACTTACACGGATCAAAATCTTGGACTTAATTGATTCATAGGCTTTGTAAAATGTTTTGTGAAACTCTAGGTAGATGGGCTTGGGCGCTTGTGCTCCTACCTTAGAACAAAAAAGTGAAACAAGACGTTTTAATCAGTTACCTCTAAATATAGTGGAGCTGTTTGTTTGGATAGAAATTGAATTCATGAGAAACCAGACAAGTCGAGATCACTTGTATTAGGCATCATAGAGCGAGAAGAACAAAAGATTATGTTGCCCCTCAAGTTATTCATGATACAAAGCTTCTCAAGAATGCTTCACATCACCATGATAGATTATTGTTGTAATTTTGACTATACTCATATGCATATATAGATATAGATATAGATATAGATAAGGATATAGATATAGATATATATTATATGTATACATAATTCTCACTTTATGATCATCTTCAACTTAACCTTCGTTAAATTCATAATCCTCATACCTAATTCTACAATCTTGAAGCTGGAGTTGAGCACCGACGCTATAGGGACAATACTCCAATATCTGTTGCTTAGCGTCACCTAAGCATTTCTTGCAATCTGGAGGAGTGAGTAACCCATTGCATGCTCCATGGCCGAAGCAGGTATCAACCAAGAACTCAGCCCTCTTATTATAGTAATTGAAGCCGGAGTCCGATGTACGGTCCATTATATCTTGAAGGAGATCATTGACCTCATCATTGTATGCCCAGGTTGTACCTGTGTCTTCATTGCAAATTCTGTACACCAATGTTTCGTTTGGATCACCTTTTATGACATTGCAGGAACAAACGATTGCTATTAATATAATTGCAATTTTGTGGAATGAAGCCATGTGTCTCTTACCTCCTTTTCTTGATACTACTACTTATCTTTTATTGCTCCTTATAGAAGGGCTATGCCCAAGAAAATTATGCTTCTCTTAGGTTTTTCCACTCTTTTACATGGATTTTCTTCTTTGATTTCTTTGGTCTCGACTTTATCAATAGTCGAGAATGTAAAAGACAGCAAAGTTCTTGCTCTAGCTGTAGTTTATAATCTTTTTCTTATAAAATGAGGAAGTTGCCATCGTCTTATTTAATATGAGTATCTTTTCTGCCGTCCCTCTTATCACATTTTGTTTGGAGTCAATGGCCTTTTCTTAATCAGCCTCTTCCAAAGATACACTTGTGTATTCCCATACAGTATGGGAGGGCTTTTGCCCGAGTAATCGAAATCTTTGTTGGCAATAAGATGGCTTCGCCCTAGTTTGAGTGTTCCACATACAAAAAAAAAATAGATTCATTTTTAAAATGTAGGGATAATGACACAAAAAGTTTCTGAACTTTGGCTTAATATATAATGTGGTCTTTGAACTTTTAACTTGTTCAATGTAGTCTTTAAACATTAACTTAATGTTCAATGTGATCTCTGAATTTTTAATTTGTTCAATGTTGTCTTTAGACTTTTGGTATATGTTCAATGTAGTCCCTGAACTATATGAAAATATTCAATGTAATTCCTGAAATTGAATTAATGGAAGGACTACATCGAACATTTTCGTATAGTTTAAAGACTAAATTGAACATATACAAAAAGTTCAGAGATAATATTGAACAAATTAAAAATTTAGGGACCACATTGCACATTGGATTAAAGTTTGGGGATTACATTGAACAAATTAAAAGTTTAGAGAACATATTACACATTAAGCCAAAATTCAGAGACTATTTGTCAAGTGCTTCCGAAATGAATAGTCCCTTCTCCCATTATGTACCCAATAGCCTTCTCATTGACACATCACTATTGAGAATTGTCCAGTAATCGCACTCCCATTCCTAGGCACCTTGTCTTTCTCTATTGAAATAAGTTGTAACCAATTTTTTAACTTTATAAATCAATCTATGACAAAAATTTAATTAAGTTGGAGAAGAATTGCACATAACCAACCGCTATGGATAACAAATATTTTGAACCACATTTTAGACTAATATAGCTCATTTAGAATACCGATATATAAATTCAAAATTTTGACATTAAATTAATAGTAAAATGTTTATAAACTGATAGCACGTGTGTTTGTTGAAACATAATTTTGCCTGTTTTGTTAAATCAATGTTTAATTTGTAAACGGGCCAAATTAGTGCCAAGGAGAGATAAAATTATTAGAAAATAAAGAAAAAGAAGAGAAAAAAATAAAATAAAGAGAACTGGACCGGTTCAACCTGGCCCGACTGAGCCAGGCCTCTCCTCGTTCTTTTCCAATTAGGCCGAAGCTCTCACTTCCTTTTCCTATCTTTTCTGGCCCAGCACCTATTCTTAGCCCAACTTCCTTTTTCTTTTTTTTTTTTTATCTCCTTTTTCTCAGCCCAGCTCCCTTCTTGCTTTTTCTCTCCTTCACGCTTACTCATGAAGCAAGCAGAGACGACAAAGCAGAGGGATGCTCTGCACGAGGAGGGTCATAGTCGCGATTCCAGAAGAGAAGAAGCAATGGCACAGCGCTGCATTCTGGCAACACAAGAACCCAGGAGATCCAGTATAGCCATTTTAGTAAAGAAATGGATCTGATCTAGTCCTAAACAGGAGGACCCAGCTGCTGGCGTATACAGAGATAGAGAAAGCGCGCTGATCAATGGGGCCTTTGAGCTGGAAATGGAAGGGGAAAGTGGCTGGCGTTATTGACCAGCAAAAGTCGTCTGTAAGGGGACGAGAGGGAGGAAGCGGGATGACGGTTCTTAAAGAACAGAGAGAGAACAGAGAGTGGGGTGAGGGACCAAAAAAAAAAAACGAGCAAAAGTGAGAGGAGAGATCGAGAGAGAACTTGAGGAGAGTCGGAGAGTTGAGCCTCCCCTGATCGCTGGAGGGTCGCCCAAGTCGCCGTCGAAACCCCAGCTATCGTGCCTCTCCCCGGTTAGCCGTGAACCAGGTAAGTCTTCATCCCCTTCCCCTGTTCTTGCCGTCCCTCTTCCCAGCCTCTCAGTCGCCGGGCACACCGAGTCCATTAGGTGATCTCCCGGCCCCATTAACGGAGGATGACTCATTTTTTACGCTCAAAGAACCTTTTCTAAACATTATATATCGAAAACAAGCCATAAATCTCGTTAGAACCAGCTTTGTAACCCCTTGTCTTGGTCGCGCCTCACATGTTTGATGAAATGCCTCAATTAGACAGTGTAGGCTTAGGATGCTAAGTTCGGGTCTGAAAGTTCCGAACATTTCTGGGTAAACCGAGATGAATTTTTTGTGATATATGGACGTTTAGAGTTGTATATATCATGTCTAAATCTAGAAATAGCATTGGATCTCACTAAAGAGCGTATATCTCAACTTGCATACCACACGTTCGATGAAATGTCTAAATGGAAGTCCGGATGATTTTCTGTGGAATCGGTGCCTAGGACTCGGTCTTTGTGTTTGTTTGGTACTCTTGTTCGTCGAATCAATACTGAATTTGTGTTTTTCTTGTGTTTATGCCCTGGTTTGCACCTTGTCCGAGTCGGCCGAGCGTACACATATCCCCACCGGAGAGCTCCTTCCCCATCCGAGAGGCCCGTTGTTTGAGGCTGCCACCGTTAGCTCATTATCTCCGTTTCATATGCGTGTGTCTGTTGGTTTGCGTTTTAGTGCGAATCGCTGCCACGGGAAGGCTGGTGATCGAAAAATGAAAAACGGTTGTCAATGTTGGTGTTTCGATGGCTGGTAGCGCTGGTTAAGGATGGTCGTTCGGTGATGGTGGTGGTGTCTTGATTCTAGCCGGAGCAGATTTGACATCAGCGCCGGTCGAGAAGGCGGGTTTTGGTTCGGTGTGGTGGTCGCCAGTGAATCACTGAGTAGGAGACGTTCTCAGTGAGGACTCTCGGGAGAGGACGTACGTTAAGAAGATGTGAGGGAAAAGAAGACCAAAAGAATAAAGAGAAAAGAGAAATAGAAAAAAGAGACAATAGAAAAGAAATGAAAAGAAAAAGAAAAAGAAAAGAATAGATTATTAGGGCATAATCTGGGTGGGTTGGATCAATGAATCGGACCGGGTCCCCTGACCCGGTTCGATGCCTTTTTTTTATATAATAATAATTAAAAAATTTCAAAAAATTCCAAAAAATTGGAAAATGTTTAGAAATCATTTTTTGGCTTAATTTTCACTAGATGTTAGTGTTTATTTCATTCTAGACTTAGTTTAAAATTTGTAAAAATTGACAAAACCTCTAAAAGAATTTTCCAAAATTTCGGACAAGCCATCAGGGCTTTATTTTAGGGCCTTTGATTGCCTTTTTTTTTAGAGACGATGTTAGGTCGCTGATTGTTTTCTTTATAATTATTTGGTTGTGCACCTTTAATACATTGGTTGTTATTTTCCATTTTTAACATGGTTAGGTGGAATCTTAAGCTTCTTCGATAGGCTGCTTAGTACATTAGTTTTTGATTGTTCAAGTTTAGATACCGAAAGGGACTAGTTAGATCGCTAGTGTAATTAAGTTTTCAATTTTTAGAATTTCTAGTTTTCGTGTATATCGAGATGATACTCCCACGTCTTGATTAAGGTTTCTAGCCAACTCTTGATTATGACTAGTAGCGACTCTAATCGAATGTGTAAATTAGACAGTTTTCGTCGCGCGAGGTATGAGGCTCAGGAGTGCCTCGGTCCTTGGATTAATGAACTATTTGGTTGTCCTTCAAATAAATCAATTAACGTTCACATCTTTCGACAAATACTTCTTAGCCTAATCAATCGAGACGGGTAGGTCGCGATAGTGTTCTTGCAACTTCCTTCATTAAAGTATCCATTTAAGCAAGATGCAGGCTTCTTATGCCTACTCTACCCACGTACCAAAGATATTTGGGCAGATCTAGTGCTCAATCTACAAGTTTCGAGAAAGCTAGGGATTATCTCAAATCGAGGAGTGGATCGATAATATTAATAGAGAGAGAGAGAGTTTTCTTCTCAGAAATTTGAAAAAATGAGCGTCCAAGAGAGCTCAATTCCGGCCAAGGGGAGTTTTAAGAGGGAAAAAATGGAGGGAAAATTTTAATTTCCTTCAAATTTAGGCCATTAGATGATGAAAATGATCCTAGGGTCTAAGTTGTGTCCTCAACGACTAAGAAAATCTCCTATTGATGGATTTAGGGTACGTTTGGTAATTATTCTGTTCTCAGAAATAATTTCTATTTAGAAATAATTTTTTTATTCTGTTCCCAAATATAATTTTTGAGCATTTGAAGGTGCTTGGTAATGGCCCAAAATTTTTAATTTCAGAATAGAAAAAGAACAGAAATACGTTTAGTAACTGCACAAAATTTTTTTTTTTAATAATATTTTAAATTTTTTCAATAATATTTCTTTTTTTCCTTCCTTGACCCATGGCTGAGTAGCCCGCCATAGGCCAGGGCTAGCAAGGGCATTGCGGCTTGGGCGAGGGTCGCCCTCGCCACCTAGGCGACCCTCGCCATATTCGACGAGGGTGGCCCTCGCTTAGGCCGTGAGTGGTTAGGGTTGCCCTCACCAACCTTTTCCGGCACTTGCTTGAGCTAGTGAGGGCTATCCTCGAGGTTCGTAGCTTGGGTGAGGGTGGCGGTGAGGCTCCAGCCCTTACCCAGGTTGAGAGTGGCGAGGGCGACCCTTGAGGCTCGTAGCTTAGGTGAGGGCTACCCTCGTTGAATCTGGCGAGGGTCGCCCAGATTGCGAGGGTCCAGCCCTTGCTCTCATCGGCAAGGGTCGCGACGCCCTCGTCGGCCTTGGCCTGTGGCCAGTCGCCGGTTGCTAGTCATCGGCCATAGGCCAGTAAAGAAGAAGAATCGGTCACTGTCAGGAAGGAAAGAAGAAAAAGAAAAAAAATTTCTCTTCTATTTCTAATTCTTGTTCCCAGAATCAAGAATAAATTTTTCTTTTATTTCTGATTCTGGGAATAAATTTGTGCTCGGGAACAAAAAATTTATCAAACGAATTTTTGTTCTTTTTTTTGGTTCCCGGAAACAAAAGAATAGAATCAGTCATTATTTGGCAAGTTATCAAACGCACCCTAAAAGTGCAAAGGATAGGTGACATGGCTAAATGGATGCCTAGGATTAGCCTTGGAATATTTGGTTCAGATTTGAAGTCACATGAATTGATGACATGTCTTGTAATTAAGGTAATTAATTGGAATGGCAATTTCGGGAGAGATGGCCTGCCAAGCTATCGGCTGATGGGCCTTATAGTTTGGCCTCATGGGCAGAATTGGCTTGGCCTTGAACCGGTCCATTGGGCCGAGATTGCCCGAGTCAACTAGGTTGAACGAGACAGGCTTGTTGGGCCTGGGTCATCGTGATCATTCGTCGACCTTACAATTTTCTCGGGATGCCTAGAATGTATTGAAATTAAATTTGTTAGGTCTAATTTGACTGAAAATACACGAATTGACTTTAATGCAAAAAGTCAACCGTCGGTTTAATGGCTTCCCCAAATGTTGACCGACGCTCGAAATTCCCTCGTTTATAGTCTTGAAAACTGGACTTGAGATCTTCAAACTTAGTGTCCTTACATCAAATGTCTAGAAGGAACTGATAATCATCAGAAATCATTGAAATTTTAATTTTTCAATTGAAGGTCAAATTCTACGGTTTGAACGGACAAGTCAATCTTTAACCATTGTTTCAAAACCTAAAATTTAAAATCCTAAATCTCTATGCAGGAGTTGAATTGATGCCTATATTCGATATTTACATGCAGTGTCATGATTTGTCAATTTTTGACTTTTCGATTGTCTTTTTTGGTTTGACAGAAAAGTCAATCGAATAGTCAAATCTTGATTTACTCATAGAATGGTGCATAAATGCTAAAAAAAAATTAATGATCCTGATTTCTGTATGCGTTAGGGATGTTATGGACGCATTTTGACTATTTTTTCGTCAAGAATCAAGTCATGTCGTGATCAGGGGTCTTGAATATTGAGTTTCCTTCTCATGAATAATATTGGCGTATTTCTTGGGTATTGTAACCCTTCCCTTGCTCTTACTAAACCTTTCCTTGTAAGTCTCATCTTGTATGAGGATTTTGTGAAAAATCGAGACTACTAAGGTATAGATAAACAATTCTTAGGCGGTGCATGTGACACAATGACCGATTTTAGGCATAGTCATGGTTTAGTTCAGATTTGTTTGAATATATATCCATAATATTCTCAAAGTAAACCAAATCAAAATCCTACATCAACCCAAGCCAAGCATATCAATCTCTATTCCGTGTGAATTTATTCAACATATTTAGTCCAGAGACAAGATCTTCTCTGGTCCAAAAATTATTGAATGCAAGATTTAACATATTGACCCATAAAGAATAGCATTTTTCTGTCTACAACAATTTGCAAATTATATGATTCCAGCCTATCGTTTGGTTCAATATTTTCTCAAATTGGCCGAGCCGATCAACTGTTGCTTGTGATTTTGATTTTATTAACTGCTCCAACTAAGATCAACATCAAAGGCCAAAACTTATAATTGGTTACGACCAGCTAACTCCTTCCACGGAAATAAAAAGTAAAACGTAACTTAGAATCAATTAACTTAAGATAAAAATATTATTTTAGTTGGAAGGAATGTCCCTTCTTTTACTTTTTAGACTCTTGTTTACCTTTTTGGATAGATGAAAGAGATTTCATCTCCAGGAAGGGATAGACGTACAGCAGAACACACTACATCGATAAATGCCATAATCTTATGCACAGCCACTTTGCAACCCTTTCTACTCCACGAAAGTTGGAGAGGCTTCAAGATCTAATAACCACGGAAGAGAAATGAACTGGCTTGTAAAACAGAGATACTTAGCTCTTTGACTTTCCATAACATGTTTACCTATATGCAGGAATTGATTTTTCTGATGTTTCATCCAAAGTGAAATATGACAACTCCCAGAGTTGGGACAGTTGATTGGGATGTCAGGGATTCCAGCTCAAGATCCGGATGTTACTTGTTCAAATTTCACAACTGTGTGCAAACCATAGTTTAGCTTAGAGCCACTTACATGGGTCAAAAGCTTGGACTTAATTGCTTCATAGGCTTGTAGGGTGTTTTATGAAACTCCAGGTAGACAGCTTGGGCGCTTGTCCCCCAACCTTATTAGAAAAAGTGAAACGTGGCCTTTTACTTAGCTATTTCTAGACGTAGTGTAGCTGTTTGTTTGGATAAAAATTGAACGCATGAGAAACCAGCCAAGGCAAGATCGCTTGTGTTAGGCATCATAGAGTGAGAAGAACAAAAGATCATGTTGCCCCTCTAAGTTGTTCACGATACAAAGTTTCTCAAGAACGCTTCACATGATCATGTTAGATTATTATTGTAATTTTGACTATACTCAGATGCATAAATAGATATGTATATATATAATATATAATATACGGATGCATAATTCTCACTTTATGATCAGCCTCAACTTAACCTTCATTGAATTCATACCCTCATACCTAATTCTACAGTCTTGAAGCTGAAGTTGAGCGCTGCAGCTAAAGTGGCATAACTTCTGTATGAGATTGTTGGCATCACCTAAGCATGTGTGGCAATCCGGAGGAGTGAGTAACCCATTGCATCGTCCGTGGCCATAGCAGGGAAGAGTCAAGAACTCATCCTTCTCACTATAGTAATTGAAGCCGGAGTGCGATGTATGGTTGACTATATCTCGAAGTAGATGATTGAGCACATCATTATATGCCCAGGTTGAACTCGAGTCTTCGTTGCAGATTTTGTATACCAATGTTTCATTTGGATCACCTTTTATAATGTTGCATGAACAAAGGACGACTATTAGTTAGGGCTGTAAATGGTTCGGCTCGATTCGGTTTTCTTGAAAAACTGAATTGAACCGAACCGTTAAGGAAACACGTATGAACCGAACCGAAAAATCGATTTGGTTCGGTTCGGTTCGGATCAGTTTTTTGTTTCTTCTTTTTTTTTTCTTGCTTTTTATTCATGGCTCGATTTTCTATTTTTTCTTCTTCTTTTTTGCTTTTTATTTCTATAAAAATATTGTAGTCATTTACACTATTCAACTATTTATAATTTTGATTACGTATTTCTGAATCGCCATTTCGAATAAAATGAAAGTTAAATAAATCTTTTTAATATTTAATGACATTTATTTCCTAGATTTGAATCTTTAATGTCAAAAGTTGCATGAGGAAGCTCGGGCGGGAGGGAAGAAAAGCATCACATACTTTCTTCAACTTCATCAGGGAAAAAAATGGAATTTCCGTCAAGCTTTGACATCAGCTGATTGCATAACTGATCAAACAGGAGGGGTTAAAACTCAAGAATTTGGCTCAACCTCAAATTCCATAAGAATCAAGCAACTAAGTAAAATTAAGGGTATGTATCGAAAATACACAAACAAGATCTCACATTCTTCCACTGCTAAAACATAAGAAAAATCTGTATCTATAGTTCACCCGTATCACTTTTTCTGCTGAGTTTGAAGATGCAACAGTATGTCTACAGAAATCTCACATTTGAAAAAGGAGCAAAAAGTAAAACCTGTTGTATATCGACTGCATTACCCTCACTCTCCAACATATGGCCAAAATCTGGCAACTTCATTTAAGAATGCAAGATGCTTCTATGTAGTCTTTCTTGCCATTACCTCCATCCAATTGAAACTAAAACCACAATTCCGGAAGCCATGCCTTCTCAAAAGAAAAGAAAATCCCAAGAAAATGTCTAAAGGGAAAGGACGCCCATAGAGCCAATGCAGGAGAGGGCGGGTGACCAGCTGACATGGATTCTCTAGCTTATACACATATAAGCAATTCTACACTTGAAAAACGAACTTGTACTCGCTTGCCATGCAATTTTATCAATTAGTCAATTCATTGGCTACTCAAGGTTCCTTACTGTAATTGCCGCCTATCAGGTGATGGAGAAGCACACCAGCTGCAACACTGACGTTTAAGCTCTCAACAGCCAAAAAGGACCGGAACTCCTCGACCGAGTTATTTGTTTCCATGGCCTCTTCCACATTATTGGCTTCTCTGGCAGTTACGTCTGAAGAGATGTTTCCTGGGATCCTGATCAACTGAGTACACGATCTCTCCACCAAAGGCCTCAGTCCTTTTGCCCTCACTCCCAAGAACAAGAATGGTGGGTCCACCAGGTGAAATGTCATTCAGAGGGACAGATTTAGAAGAAACCGATCCTCCAAGGACTCTCCAACCATTTTCTGCTGAGGCCGTGAGGAATTGCATCATGTTCTTGCAATATCTGAGCTCTATCAACTCTAGAGAACCAGCAGTTGCTTTGCTAACCACACCACTTAATGGAGCTGAATTTTTGGCACACAAGACCACCCTTGAAGCTCCAAAGAAATAGGCAGACCTAATGATTGCCCCCAAGTTTTGAGGATCTGTGACCTCGTCCAAAGCTACCCACAGAGATAGAAAACATAAGGATAGAGTCATGATGAGAAAAGAGAAATACCCAAAGCAAACTAGTTCAACAGAACAAACAAACACAAGGATAGAGTCATGATGAGATAAGAGAAATACCAAATGAATAGGATGAATTATAAAAGTGACGGAATTACGTGCAAAAACAGATTGCGCATGCAAGAGCACCTCTATTAAGCAAGTTTGATGGAATTGCTTTCCCACTTGGTCACAAATACCTTATTACATCCATGATCAATCCCATTAAGGAGTGGATTTCAGCAGCCTAGAAATGAAACTCCCATATATATCCTTTCATTGAAGGACATAAAATATGTTTTCGTTGGCAAACAGAAATTAAACTTTTCCACAAATTCTAAATAAAAAATCGGGTTAATTCCAAAAAAAAGCACCCACTTTAGGTTTAGGGATAATTCTGGCCCGAATTTTTTTTTGTCCCATAAAAAAGAACCAACTTTAGGTTAAGGGACAATTTTGGCCCGAACTTTTTTTGTCCCGTAAAAAAGCACCAACTTCAGGTTGAGAGATAATTTTGGCCCCAACTTTTTTTTGTCTCATAAAAAAGCACTAACTTTGATTTAAATCTCAAATATGGCTCCCATTGATTTAAAATTATTGATTATCTAACTTGACTATTCCACATTAGCAATAAATCCACGTGGCTTGCTAACTGGATTTAAAGTAATATTTATTGTCTTATTCTTTAAGCCACAATTTGAAGAATAACGGTAAAACTGTTCATCTCTTTCACTTCACTAACAAGTTAAAAATATTTCTAGATAGAATCTCTTTGGCTAAACATAATTTGAAACTGATCACTGCCTGTCGACAAATGCCATGGACGAGATTTGCCAAGCTCATCACTATAACCTTCATTTTCAAATAATGGTGAAAGTTAACATGTGGCCAGATTTGGGATCATGATGAAAGTTGGTGATTTTTTATAGGAAAAAAAAAGTTTTGACCAGGATTGTCCCTCGACCTAAAGTTTGTGTTTTTTTATAGAACAAAAAAAAGTTCGGATCAGAATTGTCCCTCAACCTAAAGTTGATGCTTTTTTTTGGAATTAGGCCATAGAAAATCAAATGACATCTTTACCAAAAAAAAAAAATCAAATGACATAAGCCATATGCTCATGCTTTGCTGATTCAAAGAAGTGGGAAGATACATGATGTAGAATTCTAAATTCAAGCTGCAATGCAAATTCTGAAGGTAATTCTTTCCCCAAAAAAGTATTTGAATTCATCGCTGTTAGCAACCTTTGAAACACAAGGTAATAAAGATTGCATATACCTTACTTCGCCTAAATCAGAACAAGGTAACATAAAATTCAGCTCCAAAACAGAGGAACAATTAAAACAAATCAAAACCAATTGGCCACCCATATAACAAGAAGCAAGACACAGACCAAAACCATTGTCCTCAAAAAAAAAAAATTCACAATCCGACTCGCAATCTCTAAACCACAAAAACCCCCACCAAGCGGACACAAGAACCATCACCAAAGATCAAAGCCGAGATGTACACGAAGATAGAACTGCTGAAGCGAAACCGATCAAAGACTTGACCAAGAGAAGACAAATGAGAACTCACCAATGGGCGAGAAGCCGGTCCTGGGCCTCTTTGGGTTTGTTGCGGCCGCGAATCAGCTTCGGAATCATGCAGCAAAATCGGAGCCCTGTCGAACCAGAATTGCAAAAGTACAAGACTAAAAGTACGCTAATACCTGCAGTCAGATCACTTTTTAATTCAGCGAAACAACAATTCGCTATTAAATAAGTATATGAAAATTAGAAGTAATTGAAAATGCCAATTGAAAGAGCGAAAGAAGCTACCACATGCCACGAGATATGATTCAGTATCATTTCAAATAAAAAAAAATTAAGTAATGACGCATTTCTACTTCCAAAGAGAGCTATCAATTTCTAATGGTTTCTCAAGACTGAAGCACAAATGCTCAAGAGACAACGCTTTCAACACAACTTGAAATACTTAAGGTACAATGCAGATCGACTTGAAGTTCTTGAACAGCAAAGTGACTCCACAAAAACAACAAGATGAACCCTCCCCAAAACAGTATGAGAAAAAGGTATAACACAGCGTAAAGTAACAAGAGAGATGGTGGTAAATGTGAAGAGCACCAAAGACAAGGTGGCTATATAAGCAAAGGCACCTCTTAGTGGAAATTTGTTAATCAAACAACACGGGAAATGGGCTCAAAACCAACAAAAAACCAGCGTCTCGATTTTCTGCTAACTTGAGAAGACATGCAAGCAAAGAATTTCGTCACACGACACCATTCCTCTCCTGAGACGAATGCTCCTCCCTCTCTCTGCTAAACGCTAAACTAGAAGACTTGGAAACGGCTCAGTTGTACTCTGCCCTCTCGATGACAAGTACAACGCAGATCCCATCGAGCCCGAGGCGAAACTACCACAGCAAGAAAACCCACAAAAAAAAAAAAACAAAGCCGACTTGCGAGAGGTTTCGGGAGTTTTCAGACAAAAACCCACAAACAAACCAACAATGTCGACTCCGAAATAGCAAAAGCGACGTCTTCACCCCATCGCTGCCGCTTGCGAGGAAACAAGATCATCAAAAACGAAGCATACCGCTCAAACCCAAGGTACGGACTACCGAAGCATATCGATTGCGAAGATCACACTCCTCCTCCGCCTCCCTTTTTCCGGCGAGAAGACGATTGGCGAAGGCAAACGCCTGGCTCGGGCCCGTGGTACCGGCGGGAGCTGCGGCCGGCGGAGGCGGCGACGGGGACGGAGGGGGGAGTCGCGAATTTCGGAGGCAGAGCGGCAAGGAGGAAAGGTAGAGGGAGAGAGGGAGATGCGAGCGCGAGAGAGGGCGACTAAGCAAGATAGGGCTTTTTAAGACTAAAACCAAAGTTTATTTCAGTTCAGTTCGATCCGAACTGATCCGAATCGAACTGAAAAAGGAATGGTTAATTTTGATTATCCGAACCGAAATTGTAAACCGAACCGAAATGCATGAAATTTTCGGTTCAATTCGGTTCTCGGTTCGATTTTGACACCCCTATTGGACACCACCTCCACATTATCGTGTTATTTCCGCGCAAACCGTTGACGATCGCCACCTTACCAAAACAAAAAAAACCGTTGACGATCGCCACCATATCTATTTCCATGCTAACAATGCGACGACTGCTTATCTTTTCAATTTCTAACAGTAGGTTGTCGGGTTTGCAACTTGCCTTTTCATTTTATTTATGTGCAAACCCGAATCTCGGTTCTATTTTCCTCCGCCACTATCACTGTAGCCACCCGGCTGTTGTTCCTTTCTAATTTTTCTTTTCTTTTCGGTTTCCTCCTCCTCTTTTCCGGTTTCTTTTTCCTTCTTTCCCGTTTCTTTTTTCTGCTCGTTTTTCTTTCCTCCGGCTCCCCGCCACTTGGCGGGATGGAGCGCCAAATGGTGCCGGAAGATTACCGAGTGGCAACCTTCCCTTCATTCCTCTCGGCCCCGACGTGGAAGAACGGGGAGAACCCCCGAAACCTCTTTCTTTCTCTTCCTTCCGCTCGGTTTCTCTGTTTTCCTCCTTCTTCTTTGTCGACTCCGCCCGGCGCCCTCAGCTTGTCTGGCTCTTTCCATCGTTGCACCGCGGGAAAAGATTTGGACCGGCGAATTCCCAGCAACCGTGGGCTTGAGGGAGCCGTTTCACTCCTGTTTTTCTCCTTCTCTTCCTCGGACGATCCGCTCGGTGCCGGTCCGTGCCGACCAGCCGTCACTGCAGCTCCATCCGGCCACGCTCCAAGTCGACGACTCTCCCCCTGTCCGTGAGCTCAAGGACAATGCCAGGGACCCCGCGGAACTAGCCGTTTTCCTTTCTCCTTGGGACAGCGCCGCGTCGAGTCAATCCATTGGAGGCAAGTGAAATTCTCTCGCCCTATGCTAACCATGGACTGTTTGCATGTCAATTTGGGTCCTAAAGATTGGCGATATATGGCTGGCGATTGTCGGTTGAGTAGCTGGTCTAATATTCCATGCGGTGGTTAGGCGACACCGTAAGAGAGGGTGGAATCCGAGAGCGCTATTAGTTGTTCAGAACTACCGGCGAATTGGTTAGGAAATTGAGCGAAGAAAGATCACGGGTTGTAACTCAACATAGCTGTTCGTGTGGAAAATATACTAGCTGAGGGAGAGGACAATTGGAAAGGATGGCTGGTTCGTCGCAAGAAGGAAAGAATGGAAACGTAGTGGGACGCTACAGGGTTGATTGTGTGTATTAGTCCAATGAGTGGTTAATTCGGTGAGTGGTGTTATGTGGCCTCTAAATCGGAGAGTTCAATTGAAGCTCTAGGTAAAAATGTGGAGGATCGGTCCCGAGACTCAATGAGTGGATAGTGTGGTTGTGGTAATTGCGAACCGCATGTTAATGCTCAGTTTGAACCATGAATTGGATATTCCGAAGATACCGTGCGCAGGACGAACAGTTGTGAGAAGTATAGAGTTATTCCGCGGAAGGGTAATTGATGTTTATACATTGAGGGGCGTTTGTTGTGCTCATGAACTAGTCTAAGGTATTGTTGAGAGTTAAATTCTTGTGATTATAGGTCTAATTTGGTCCTAAAATCGAGTAATGTTAGAAGTTTGACTATAATGATAATAATGATCGGAAGGATCCTCATGTTGTGCTTGCTTGGGGAAAGAATCATTGAATGCCATTGGTTAGCAAACCAATGATGCCCCGCGGAGCCAGCAAGGAATAGCAGGATGCTTAGGAATTGTGTAAATTGGATGCCTAGGAGGAGTGTACCCTAGATGCCTCTAGAGTGTGGTCGGGATGCCGTGGTCATTGGATCATGAAGTCTGCGCAGGCCAATGATAATACCGGCGTACACCGCGGCAAATCGGAAAGCGCACCGAACTCTGCTAGTTAGGAAGTGTTCCTCCTTGCGTAACCGGCGAGCGTACCGGACATGGGAGTTGGAGTTAATGTTTAAGTACCCTTGCAAGCATCTAACAGTTATTGGCCATGAATCGTATGATTGTTTACTGTGTGGATCCTCTGAACTTCTATACTTTTGGATTGGTAATGTAGTGTGTAAGATCAGGTTTGTTAGAGTAAAACATATGTTTTAGATAAACATCTACCATGAATGATCCTTTTTGATGTACCCTATGGTTACTTGTTTAGTAGTGCGATAGATATTTCTTTGCTAGGCTATCGCTCCCTATTGTGGCTACTATATTTTTCAGATTAGTAAGCATGAGTTACCCACCACTTGCAACCCCCATCACTCTTTAGAACCATTTTTGGATGCATGACTAGTCACTTTTCGGAATGTAGTCGTGTAGTTTGGATGATGCTTTTTTGGGTGGTGTTAGTAAGCGAGCTCAAGTAGGTACACCCGTTAGAACATAGCTTTAGGTATAGCTTCCCAAGTATGTTCTCGCTTTGTAAGTAACCCAATGTTGATAAATAAAGATAAGAAGAAGTTAAGACAAGTTTTATGGTTGCGTATCATGATGCTCTTTATATTGTTCATTTTCCTAGTTTTGATTTCATATTAATAATGAAAGTAGAATAATGTCTAAGGAAAGAAGTGGATACATACGATCACCTTAGCAGGGGGTGTTGTAATTAATGAATTATGATCTTATTAAGTTTAGTAAGAATTAAGAAGAAGGTTAATTCTAACTCGTTAATTAGTAGTATGTTTTACGTTTAAATTCATGTTATAAATGTTGACCTAAAAAAAAGGTGTAACTTCTGTTGGGACGCTAAGGAATGTTATACGATCACCTTAGCATGGAATGTATTCTGGAATAAAAATTCTATTCCGGAACAGAATGACGTTTGTTAAAAAATTTCTGGAATGCATTCTGGAGCGATTTTTGCATTCTAGAATAAAAATGCGTTTGTTAATACTTGATCCCAGAATGCATTCTTGATTCCATAATGCGTTTTTTTATTCCAGAATGAGTTTTTGGCAAGAAAAAGAGAAGCTACTTTTTGTAGCTTCTTGATTCCGGAATGCATTCTCCCTATTTTCTCATAAATTTTTTTTCATAAAAAGCATAAAAATTGAAAAATTCTAGAAAAATTCATAAAAATTTCTAGAAAATAAAAAAATTTAGATTTCGGGAAAATATGAAATTTGATGATTTTTTTAAAAATAATAAAAAAATCAAAAATTTCAAAACTTCACAGAATAGCTTAAAATATATGTGGCCACCCACTTTGAGTGAAATTTAAATTTTTTGAGGTGCAAAAAAAAATCAAAAATTTCAGAACTTCACAAAATGACTTAAAATACCCGTGGCTACCTACTTTGAGTGAAATTTAAATTTTTTGAGGTGCAAAAAAAAATCAAAAATTTCAGAACTTCACAAAATGACTTAAAATACCCGTGGCTATCTACTTTGAGTGAAATTTAAATTTTTTGAGGTGCCAAAAAAATAAAAATTTAATAAAAAAATAAAAATTTTCAAAACTTCACAAAATGGCATAAAATACCTGTGGCCACCCACTTTGAGTGAAATTTAAATTTTTTGAAGTGCCCAAAAAATATAAAAAATAATAAAAAATTTCAAAACTTCACAGAATGACTTGGAATACTTGTAGCCACCTACTTTGAGTGAAATTTAAATTTTTTGATGTGCCAAAAAAAATAAAAATAATAAAAATAATAAAAAATTTCAAAACTTCATAGAAAAGCTTAAAATACATGTGGCCACCCACTTTGAGTGAAATTTAAATTTTTTGAGGTGCCAAAAAAAATCAAAAATTTCAAAACTTTAAAAAATGGCTTAAAATACCCGTGGCCACTTACTTTGAGTGAAATTTAAATTTTTTGAGGTGCCAAAAAAAAGAAAATTAATAAAATAATAAATATTTTCAAAACTTCACAAAATGGCTTAAAATATTTGTGACCACCCACTTTGAGTGAAATTTAAATTTTTTGATGTGTCCAAAAAAATAAAAAATAATGAAAAATTTTAAAACTTCACAGAATGGCTTAGAATACTTGTAGCCACCCACTTTGAGTGAAATTTAAATTTTTTGATGTGCCCAAAAAAAATAATAAATAATAAAAAATTTCAAAACTTCACAGAATGGCTTAGAATAGTTGTAGCCACCCACTTTGAGTAAAATTTAAATTTTTTGAGGTGCCCAAAAAAATAAAAATAAAAATAAAAATTCACAAAATGACTTAGAATACCTGTGGCCACCCACTTTGAGTGAAATTTAAATTTTTTTAGGTGCCCAAAAAAATTTAAAAAATAAAAAATTTCAAAACTTTACAGAATGGCTTATAATGCCTATGGCCACACACTTTGAGTAAAATTTAAATTTTTTTAGGTGCAAAAAAAATCAAAAAATCAAATAGATTTCAATTACAGAAATCAATTTCTAGAGCAAAATTAGTTATGTTTTACCAAACAGATTTCTCCTCCAGAAATCAATTTCTGGCAAGAATTTGATTTCTGGAGCAGAATGGTTACCATTCGCACCCTAATTAGTGAGCATAGGAAGTTGTGTGGATCGCATTAGTAAAGGGCATGCCTGTGATGTTACAGCGACCCTCGCGAGGCGACCCTCGCGAGGCGACCCTCGCGAGGCGACCCTCGCCCAACGTTAGCGAGGGCGACCCTCGCCTGACGTAGGCTGGCCGGCCCTCACCTGACGCCAACAAGGGTGGCTCTCGCCTGATGCTGGCATCAGGCGGCCCTTGCCTGAGGCTTGCGGAGGTCGCCAGCCAACGCAGTGACTGTTGGGGAGAAGAAGAGAAAAGGAAAAAGAAAAAGGAAAAAGGAAAAGAAAAAGAAAAGAAAAAGAAAGTAAAAAAATAAAAAAATATATACTTATAATTTTTTTGACTAAAATACCCTTCTCTGGCAATAGAATAGTCACCGGCCGGCCAAAGGTCTTTATTTGAGACGATTTGACCACATTAGGTCCTTATTTGAGACAATTTGGCCACTTTAGATTCTTATTTGAGACAATGTCTACTTTAAGCCTTATTTGAGAAAATTATTCCACTTGGTGCTCATTTTTGGAATTTTCCCCATGGAAAATGAACAACAAACGCACAAGGTAAGGAAACTTTTGTTAAATAGTTTGTGTTACAAAGGGTGGAGGGGATGAGGTTTGTCAGTTGGTCTTCTGTGCACTCAAAGACATTCAAGCTTTGCCTATTTATAGGTACATTTTCACCGACTTTGACAACTTGCTTGGTGGTTTTTACCGCTGGACATTTACTTGCTGCCCTCCGTCCATCTAAATAACTCTTGACTACTCTAGTTTTGACTAGAAATTTCTCCCCAAAAAAATGGATCATTCACTTAGCAATATAATTATTATACAGGGGACTGACATAATTCCTTCCAAGGAAAGAAATAAGAAAGCTCATCAACTGTTGCTTTCGGTTTTGATTTTATTAGCTGCTCTCGCTAAGATCACCACCAAGGGCCAAAAGTACCAATTATGATCAGCTAACTCTGTCCACAGAAAAGAAAAGAAAAGAGTAACAAGACTCGCTGAAGTTAATAGAACAACAGTGTTTTCAATTAGAAGGAATTTTCTTTCTTTTTTCTTTTTAGATTCTTGTTTACCTTTTGGATAGGTGAAAGAGACTTTCGTCTTCAGGAAGTGATAGACGTAGAGTAGAACACACTACAAAGGTAAATGCCACTATACCGACGGAATCGATGTGTTGGTAACCAGAGTTTTCTTTTCAACATGTCGCTAAAAAAGGATTGGCTAATGGCGTTTATTATTCTTCAGCGACATAAGTCTACAATGCATAACTAATGCACAGCCGCTTCGCACCCTTTTCTACTCCCACAAAAGTTGGAGAGGCTTTTAGTTCTGATAACCATGAAAGAGCATTGATTTTGCTAATGTTTCATCTAAAGTGAAATACGATGACTCCTAGAGTTGGCACAGCTAATTGGGGTATCAGGGATTCTAGTTCAGGAAGTGGAGGTCGCATTTTCAAATCTTTAACTGGTTAATAGGCTTTGTGTGTTTTATGGACCTCCAAGTATACGGGTCTTGACGCTTGTGACCATGGCTTATAAAGAAAAGTGAAACGTGATATTTTAGCTTACTCAACAATTCTAATTAAGTGCAACTGTTTCTTTGGATAGAAATTGATTGCATGAGAAACCAAACAAGTTGAGATCGTTTATATTGGACATCATAGAGAGAGAAGTGCAAGAGATCATGTTTCCCCCCAAATTATTCACGATACAGAGCTTCACAAGAATGCTTCACACGACCATCATAGAGTATTGCAGTAATTTTCACCATACTCATGCATATTTATGCATAACAAAATTCTCACTTTCTGAGCGTGTGCAACTTAACCTTCATTGAAATAATAATTCTCAAACCTGATTCTAAAGTCTTGAAGTTGAAGTTGAACACCGACGCTTTTGAAACAAAAATCATTCATCAAATCCTTGGCACGGCGCATGCACGTGAGACAATTCACAGGGTTGAGTTTCCCATTGCATGCTTTGTGGGCACAGCACATTGGAGACACAAATTCTGCATCGCTTATATAATAATTGAAGCCGTGATCCGTTGTGTTGTTGACTATATCTTGAAGGACATTCTGGACCGCGCTATTGTACCAAAGGCTGGTATCCGTGTGTCCGTTGCAGGTTCTGTATACCACTGTTTCATCTGGATCACCTTTTATAACGCTGCATGAACAAAGGAGTGCAATTAGTGCAGTTGCAGTTTTGTGGAATGGAGCCATGGGTCTCCTACCTCCTTTTCCTGTTACTCCTAATCCTGTTTTGCTTCTTATATACGGGCTATACCCAAGGAAATGTATGCTTCTCATAGATTTCTCCACTCTTTTGAGATTCTTCTTTAATTTCTTTTGGGGGAAAAGTGTTAGAAAAGTCTTAAACCTTTTGCATTGATGTCAATTTAGTCATAAACCTTTTTTGGTACCAATTCAGTTATAAACCTATTGTTTTTTTTTCTCAATTCAGTCATTCCGGCTAATTTTTGCCAGATTTTGCTGATTTGGATGCTGGTCAGCCTACGTGGTACCGCCGGCGATGAAGTGGATAAATTTTAATAATATTTCAATACTTTTCAATTTTTTAAATTTATTTTTCTTTTCATTCTTTGTTTTTTCTTTCCTTTCTTCTTCCTCCAGCCGGTCGCAAGTTCAGTGACGGGTTGGAGGCCAAGGGGCCTCTAGTGAGCCCCACCAGCCATGGTAATGGCAAGCCTTGCCCTCGCTGGATTTGGCGAGGGTTTAGCCTCGCGCGACCAGATTGAGGCTCGAACCCTAGTTGGATGGCCACGAGGGCGGCCTTGCTCTGGACTGGGTGAGGCACGATTTTGCCGAATTTGGTGAGGCCGGCCATTATCCATGGTTAGCAAGGGTGTGCCTCTCGCAGGCCAGTGTGAGGGTTGAGCCCTCGCTGGGGCTAACCCTCTTGCAGGTGAGGGTCGGCCTTGCCTAAGTCAAATCTAGCGAGGTTGGCCCTCGCCCAAGCCGCGGCGGCCTTATCGGGCATCACCTTGGCTCGGACGACGCTCGACGAGGCCTCCTTGACCTGCATAAGGGTCAGCCTTGCCAGATCTTATGAGGGGAGCCCTTGTCAGGGCTCGCCCGGGCCACGTTGGGCCTCACTTGGCCTGGCCGAGCGACGACGACCCTCGCCCAGGCGAGGGCAGCTCACTTGGCCATGACCAGTGGTTGGTCATCGGCAAAGGAGGAAGGGAGGGAGAAAGAAAAAAAAAAGAAAGAAAAAAAGAAAAAAATCAGGAAAATATAATTAAAAAAATATATTATTAAAAGTTGTCAACATCATCGCCGACAGTGCAACGTAAGTTGGCCAGCGTCCACGTGAGCAAAATCTAGCCAAAATTAACTGGAAAGACTGAATTGGCATAAAAATAAAAGGTTTAGGGCTGAATTAGCACAAAAAAAGGATTTATGACTGAATTGACACTAATACAAAAGGTTTATGACTTTTTTGACACTTTTCCCATTTCTTTGGTGGGCAACTTTGCTTCTAGAATTTATCAACACTCAAGAATGTAAAAGACAGTGAAGTTCTTGCTCTTGCATTGGTTTAGCAATTTTGCCTCATCAAATTTGGAAGTTGTCGTTGTCTTATTATCTATGAGTACGTTTTATTCCGTCCCTCTGATCAAATTTTGTAGGGTAATTAGATTTAATGAGCCTTCTCCTTCATGTTGGGCGAATATATTTGCACGGCATGTATCCTTTAAAAATAACAATTTTCAGGAAAGTAATAACCACTTATGGATTTTCCTCTTTTCAATTAAATGCCCTCTAGGGCTTGACTAGATCAAAGCTATGTTTTTCCTTGACCTTTCCCTTGAGAAGTTTCTTCGCCGCAGCCGCTTAACTCCAAGCTCCATCTTCATTCAAACTCATTATTAGTTGACAGCAAAATACACTTGTTCATTCCTGTATTTCATGGGAAGACTTTTGCACGAATGACCGAAATCTTTGCTGTCGATAAGATCGCTTCGCTCCTTGTTTGATTGTTATGTGTCATTATGTGTTGATGTGGGAGCATCAGGTTCAATCAACCCACAAGCTCAACTCATATTTGGTCGACTGAATCGACCCATGCGCTATTCATAAAAAAAAAAAAAACCAATACATGATGCACTTTAATCATGTGGGTCCAAGGATGAAGGTTGCCAATTATGCGACTTGTTTACTGATTTACAAGTTTGTTGCCTAATTCAAGACTCTCAATCGACAACCTATTGACTAGAGGCTATTTTGGTCAATTTCTACCGTTGTTTGGTGACTTTCTACGGTGAGTATTCGGCTTCCAAGGCTAGTGCACAAATTTAGAAAGTCTCATCAGAATTTTTTGCATCTAATAATTAGTCACAATTATTTAGGACTATTTATTTGCAATTTTTTTTATGAGTCTTTATTGTGGTGTTGCTTTTAAGAGTCTTAATTGGGTGAGTTCCCCAAGAATCTATTCGGTTTTCAGGAATTTGAAGAATCTTTTCTTTTGTTTAGCAATATCTCTATAAATAGAGGTGTAAGATAACAATTTTGAGTCCCTGAATATATGAGATTTTCCTCTATTTGAGTGAATATCCTTGGAAAGTGGATAACTCATATTTTGAATTCTTCACCCTTGGAGAGTGGATAAATCATTAGTGGTGAGCCAATAAGCCATTTATCCTTGGCTAGTGGTTCATCCTTTAGGCCTTGGTGGTGAGCTTCTCTATCCGGAAGTCCTTTATCCTTGGCGGGTGATTCGTCCTTTAAACCTTGGGAGTGAACTTTGTTGATCCCGATCTTCTTCCTTGATTGATGGTGCGTCCTTTATGCCTTGGTGGTGATTGTAATCTATTCTACATTGCCATACATCCATCAACATCCATCCCATACACTGATCTATCCTTGATTCCTTCAGCATCACTCAAAACATCGTTCGCTTGCCCTCTCAGCTGCATCATGTGTTCGCCAATGCCAATCCTTTCAAGTGTTGCTCTGACATAATGATGGTGATTTTCGGCAAACATACTATCGCCTAGTTTACACCTTCTCCTGGAGCCACAAATGAATTTATCGATTGGTGGATATCATACCAAGCGAACATTTTTCAAGGAAGATTAAATTCTATCCTCGAGAGAGTTAAAACCGAGACTCATTTTCCTCCGAAGTCTAAGAAAATTGAGGAACCATCTTCTTCAACAACTCGCTGAACGCCCAAAAGGAAAACTCCGTCAGGTATTTACTTTCCATTCGGCATCCTTTGAAGTCTCGAAAGTCTTATCGTGTATATAGTTATTAATCTTCCTTGACTTCTTGACTTAGATGGCTCTCCAGTCCTAGAAAGACAGAAACATGAGGAAACATCTTGAGTGCGACGTCGAAGGCTTGCTCCCTCCACTTCAGCTGACATGGGGACGTCCCCTCAAATTCTCGAGATTCCACCTTCTCTTGTCAATGTGGCTGATGCTCCTGTCCAATACCGAAGGTGCTCCAAACATCAGCCGAGAATCACCTTCTATTTAGGCATGCAACAGTTCCCCAGAGGAAAACACTCCACACGCCAATGACGTTTCCTTCATCAATCCAGTTGGTGATAATCCTAACCATCCCCTATCAATTGTTCCTGAAGTCACCCTATGACATCCTCAAATTTCGACCCTATTTGGGATATAATAAAGTGATTATTCATCGATACACTGTTAGTTAAATCTCGCTCTGAATTGATCATTCATGAGAAACTAACCATTAGGAAAAGGCTATTAAGGAATTAATTATGCACAACCTAAGAATTTGACTATAGATTGAAAATTTGATTATAAGGATTGATGAGAGACAATTTTGAGCCATTATAAACCAATCAAGAAATGGTTATAGAATGTTTTGTCAATTGTATACAATCGGAGCGTGGGTGATTCTGCCTGACCATTGTATAAATTGCGAATGACCCTAAATCAAATCCTAATGATCGTGTATTTCAGAACTAGCGATTGACCCATCGTAATTACATAACAATCGAGATCATCCATGATTTAAGAAAACTTAAACGTGGATTGATATCAAGTCAACCACGGGTCGAATATGCGTAACTTCTAAAAACCGCCTGTTAGTTTGAAATATATTAAAGTCGCAATCGATCGATTTTGACAATGAATTATAATTCAAATTTGAGTGTCGAACTTTCGAGGATTTCAAGACTAAATTATTGGACGTCATCTCATGAATCCTCTGATTTATCGGTTTGCTTGGAATTCTCAGAAAAGGATTAACAGGCCGAGAATTTAGAGCCCACAAGGAAGAGGGCCGAACAAAGGCACATTGGGCCTCAAGCCCAATGTGGTTAGGGCATTTGGGCCCAATGAAACCCACTAAGCCCATTTTCTATTTTCAAGCCCAAGTGTGAGCCTAATAGCATTTTCAAGCTCATTCCTTATCTGTTTGAGCCCAAACTTGATTTATATGAGCCCGTACAAAATTCTAGCTTGTATATGTATATAGTGTTTTTATACTTTGGTGAAATTACCAAAATATCCTTCTAGCATTTATAGTCTTGAAACAAAAGGGTTTAATGCATGAAGACTTTGGGCTTGGCATTTACGTGGGGAAATAGTGAAGAAGGCTTTGGGGCATGGTATTTATGAGAAGACATGATGAATTTTGACTTGAATTAAGCTTGAAGAACAAGCCTTGCATGAGAATATCTCATTTCTCTCTTTCTCTCACCTCTCTCTCCCTCACCGCCGGTTCTCTCTCTCTCCCTACCTCTACTGTCCCTCACTCACTCACCATTTTCAGCCACCATTATCACCACCGTGCCCCCCCTTCCCCTCTCTGTTCTCTCCCTTTTTCTTTCTTATTTTCCCTCATTTCCCCCTCATTTCGCCCCCTCTCCTTCTCTCCTCTTCCTCCTTTGGCCAAGCACAGAAACATCATCCCTTGCTGCTGTGTTGCTGCCTTGGAACCACCAGCAGCGACGCCGTGGCCTCCTGCCACCGTACACTGCCTGTCCAAGCCGTTTCCACCGCCAGATCGCCTCACCGTGAGCCAAACCAGCCATCCACAGTTGCTGTCCAGCTGAGACCCATCCACCATCATCATTCCGTGTCATTTTCAGACTGTGCGATGCGTAGCCCTCGCCGCCGCCGTCGCGTCCATGTAATCGGAATTGCTAACGGGTGAGTTGTCGCCCTGACCCCTGATTAGTATGTTAAACTTGATTAGGATGAGTTAGTTTAAGTTAATTATGTTGAGTACTAATTAATTAGGGGTTAGTCGATAAGTTATCGCGATAAGTGGACTCGATAAGTTATCGAGAAAATGCGATAAGCTAATGAATTTTTAGTGATAAGCTATCGTCGATATTGCGATAAGCTATCAAGGATTTAATGATAAGCTATTGGATTATTTTATAATTAATATTTTATTATTAAATAAGTTAATTTTCGAAATTTAAATATTAATATTCTGTGTAGAGTTTAATAATAAATTGTGATTGTTTTAGGCTTGAATTGTGATGCTTATGTTAGAAATTACCGTATAAATTAACTTGTATAGCTAAATGAATTGTATTGCTATTTTTCAAAGATGAAATTGGGGGCATATGAACAGTAAATATCGAGGCGTGAGGTTTGTATGTCAATTTTTATGAGCTAAATAGGGCGTGGATGTTTGAATTGGAAAGTATGCAAAGTTTGATGGTTTAATTATATGTACGTTATCACGTGTGATTATTCTAGTACATTTTTACACGTGAAAGTTGGAATATTTTGATGTATTAGCATGGATCCTATCTACATTGGCTAATTGAGAAAGATAACAATGGGACGTGAGTGATTGTTATGTGTGCATGATCATCTAAAGGTTCCTTTCGTACCTGGTTATACCGGATGACTGCCAACCTAGGATTTAGCCATGGCCTTAACAGGTGTCCCCAATTTGGTAATTGGATGCCGTCTCAGGGCAGAGGAGACGAAGTTGTTTACGAATTGGATTTGCAACGAACCCATTTATGGGTTGCCATCATTGAAGTAGGGTGAGACAATGTCGTGCTTGACGAGGCAGGACGATGCTTGGTTATATTGGAAGACCGCCAACCTGATGCGAACAACGCGGGTTGTGCTGTGCGCTGTGTGGCCATAGTAATCGGAATAAACATGAAAGATTATAGTGGCATTGCGCTTGATTATGGGATGAAATTGTAAGGCATGGTATGGGACGGGCCAAAGTTGTTTCACTTTACAATCGAGACACGTGTGGATACATTGTGCAAGGGAAATCTGTTGCGTATTCTGATTGTATTATATGCTTGTTGTATAATGATTATATATGGAGATTGATAATGTGCAGGGCGTGTGCCATGGTAAGGTAAGGTTACTTACGATTGTGTAAGGGCATCTTGTGTATGTCGGGCTGAGTTGCATGTTTTAGGTGCATTCGAAATGAGTTGACCTTATAATTGAAACTTAGGTTATTAACTCGCTGAGTTTATTTCATTATTGTTGTTTAACCATTTTTAGGCCTTGAGTGATGGAAAATCGCCACGTGCGATTTTGGAGTCCCTGTTGACCGGGACCAAGAGGTGACTAGGTACCCGTTCGAGGGGTCAAACTTCTTTCAAGATCACCTCGTAGGTAGAGGGGATAAGTTAACCCTCTACCTTTGTGGTTGTAATCGGGAAGGTCCACGTGGCGGACTTGTAATATGTTAACCCGATGTTTTGTTGATGAAGTTGTTTTTATTGAGGTGTTTTTTTGTCTATCCCTACTGTTGTTGATTGGGGGATTGTTGTCGCTTCCGCATGTGTTTAATCGTAAGTCAGTTCGATTGGGTCAGCAACGCGTCATGGGACGTTGCCATTTTACGACCATTGGCGGGATGTTAGCATGCTCGGGGTTTGAGGCGTGACACACCCAATCCGAAACAATTGTGGGGCTAACCCAGAACTGATAGAAATGGTTTCAACTGGTACTATTCCCGCTGCACCTTGGTAATACCACGCCAATGGTCACTCAGCCTCCTCTTGATCCAGTAAATATATCTCGATTCGACCATTTTTTTTTTGGTTCTGCCTACTTCCCTAATTTTCGTGTTCTGTAGGCCTCTGCAAATAGGTCAATTCCAATGATCATTGGATCTACTACAGAGCTCAATGAAGGCAAAACATCCCTTCCTCGGAAGGATTGAGTTAAACAGTCGGAGAAAGCTTTTACATACCAGTGTGCCGGCATTGACCACTACCCCGCCAGCCGAAACTACCGATGCTACTGCCGTGAAGATAGTAAAAGACAAAACCAACACTACAAAAAAACACGCTTTTTCCAACGAAAATTTCCAACGAAAATTCTGGAAAATTCGTTGGAAAGGGAATTTCCAACGAATTTTCCAACGAAAAAAAATTCGTTGGTAATAGGCTGTTGGAAATTTTTCCAACGAAAAATTTCAATTTCGTTGGAAATTTGCGACGAATTTTATTTCGTTGGAAAATTCGTTGGAAAAATCGTGGCTAAATTCGTTGGAAAAATTACAAAAACAAATTTTTTGGTCGAAAAATCGTGGAAATTTTTTTTCCAACGAAAAATTTTTCGTTGGAAAAATTACAAAAAAAATTTTTTTGGTCGAAAAATCGTGGAAATTTTTTTTCCAACGAAAAATTTTTCGTTGGAAAAATTACAAAAATTTTTTTTGTTCAAAAAATCGTGGAAATTTTTTTCCAACGAAATTTTTTTTTTGCAATTTTTTTCGAATTTTTTTTTTCGAATTTTTTTTTTGAATTTTTTTTCGGAAATTTTATTTCGAAAAATGGCCCTCGCCGGCGTCGTCGCCCGCGAGGGCCGAGCTCGCCGGCGTCGTCGCCCGCGAGGGCCGAGCTCGCCGGCGTCGTCGCCCGCGAGGGCCGAGCTCGCCGGCCATGGCGAGCTCGGCCCTCGCCATGGCTGGCGAGGGCTAGCATCGTCGCCGGCGAGCGCCGAGCTCGCCGGGCATGGCGAGCTCGGCCCTCGCCATGGCCGGTGAGGGCCAGCCTCGTCGCCGGCGACGAGGCTTGGTGGCGTCGGGGGCGGCCCTGGATGGCCGCGGCGGCGCCTTTGGGGAGGGAGCTGACGTCGCGGACGAGGAGGGGGGCGGCGGAGTCTTGGTGTCCATGGCGCCGGAGCCGGAGCCGGAGGAGGAGGGGGCGCAGCGGGGGAGGAGGCGGAGGGAGAGACAGAGGGAGAAGGAGAAGGGGGCAGCGGGGGAGGAGGCGGAGGAGGCCGAGGGGTGAGGAGCGGCGGCGCTGGTTCCAACGAGGACAAGCCGGCGGTGGTCAGTCCGGCGAGGGGCTGGCTGGCGGGGAGCAGCGAAGCAGGAACCAGAAGCTAGAAGCAGAAGATGCACGGGCAGAAGCAGCAAGGGAGAAGAAGAAAGGAAGAAAGAAAAAGAAAAAGAAAAGAAAGAGGGAGAGGAGAGAGAAGGAGTTGATGGGGTCGGTGGAGCGGCGAGTGGTGGCTGAGGCCGACGACGCGCGGCGGCGGGGCGCGGTTGGACAGCGCCGGGCGCAACTGCAAGCTCGGAGCCGCGCGCGAACAGGGGAGGGGAGGAGCGGCTAGACGGACGGCACGACTACACAAGGCAGGCGGCGGCGTACAGACAGCTGGGCTGGTCGCCGGCGAGCAGGCGGTCAACGGCGCAGCAAGAACGGAAGCCAGAAGCAGAAGATGCATGGGCAGAAGCAGCAAGGGAGAAGAAGAAAGGAAGAAAGAAAAAGAAAAAGAAAAGAAAGAGGGAGAGGAGAGAGAAGGAGTTGGTGGGAGTGGGTGGTGAAGTCAGACACAGAAAGGGAGGGGGTGACCGGCGGAAAAAGGGGAGGGGGGAGAGGGAGAGAATGAATTTTGAAATTGAACGAGCGGGAAAATGTAATAAGGCTTTTCGTTGGAAAATTCGTTGGTAATTTCCAACGAAAAATTTTTCGTTGGAAATTACCAACGAATTTTCCAACGAAAAATTGTACACTATGAAAAAATTTCCGAAAAATGGATATTCGTTGGAAATTTCGTTGGAAATTTCTAACGAATTTTTCAACGAATATAAAAAATGCCCAATAAAATCAATTTTTTTAAATCGTTGGAAATTTCGTTGAAAATTTCCAACGATAAATTTTTCGTTGGAAATTACCAACGAATTTTCCAACGAAAATTGTACACTATGAAAAAATTACCGAAAAATGAAAATTTGTTGGAAATTTCGTTGGAATTTTCCAACGAATATAAAAAATAACAAATCAAATCAAATTTTTTTTAAATCGTTGGAAATTTCGTTGGAAATTACCAACGAATTTTCCAATGAAAATTGTACACTATGAAAAAATTGCCGGAAAATCGAAATTCGTTGGAAATTTCGTTGGAAATTTCCAACGAATATAAAAAATGCCAAATAAAATCAAATTTTTTTTAAATCGTTGGAAAATTCGTTGGAAATTTCCAACGAAAAATTTTTCGTTGGAAATTACCAATGAATTTTCCAACGAAAATTGTACACTATGAAAAATTGCCGGAAAATCGAAATTCGTTGGAAATTTCATTGGAAATTTCCAACGAATTTTCCAACCAATATAAAAAATGCCGAATAAAATCAATTTTTTTTTAAATCGTTGGAAATTTCGTTGGAAATTTCCAACGAAAAATTTTTCGTTGGAAATTACCAACGAATTTTCCAACGAAAATTGTACACTATGAAAAATTGCCGGAAAATCGAAATTCGTTGGAAATTTCGTTGGAAATTTCCAACGAATATAAAAAATGCCGAATAAAATCAAATTTTTTTTTAAATCGTTGGAAAATTCGTTGGAAATTTCCAACAAAAAATTTTTCGTTGGAAATTACCAACGAAATTTGCGACAAAAATTTTTCGTTGGACATTTCCAACGGAATTTCCAACGAAAAGATTTTCGTTGGAAAGTTCCAACGAAATTTCCAACGAAATTTTAAATTCGTTGGAAAATTTGTTGCAAATTTGCGACGAAAATTTTCGATCCGTTTTTTTTGTAGTGCAAGAAGTTTCTCAAACTCACTAGTGGAGGTTTTTCGGTGGTCATTCCAAATTTGTCTTTTGAAGCTAAGGCGAAAGAACTACTCTCTGAGCTTTGCAACAATCCAGCCTTCGACAACAATCATCAATTTAGGACTCGGTGCGAGGATTTCCTGCCCAAGCTCTTTTTGGGTGTCAATACCTACAAGAAGAACTATGACCAGTTGCAATTCTAGACCTTAACAAAGCGAAGATGCAAAGCTACATCAAATCTTCTAGAAAAGGAGAAAAAGATTGAGCTTCTCAACACATATCAGGCCTTAAGTCACACCGAGGCTTTGCCTTGTCGATGACGTAGCGATACTCTAAGCACAACTGGCTGAAGCCAAATGTCGAGCCACCTCCCATAGACTTCATATGACAGAAGTATGGCGTGCCATCAACATTTGAATCAATGAATTCAACAAGGCCTTAAAAGAAGCCAAGGATTGCACATTAGGACTTGATCGCCAAAATGTCCTTAAAGCTCGATTCATGTCGGAACATATTGGATAAGGACTTGATGACTTTTAGGACCTCAGTCAAGAAACTGCTTAGCACCTTATAGGCTTGTATTCTCACCGATGATAGTATTCAATATTTTCCAAGCCCCGAATGTGCTATGTTTTTTTATTTACCCCAGCAATGAGTAAGCTTACCGATTTTTCTTTCCCAATGTCGCGCAAGCCCAGCCGGCACCAATCACACCAGCAATTACCTCGGTTCCAGAATTACCTCTTTGCTGACTCATGATTTCGGCGGGACTTTTAAAGTATTTCAATTCCCCACCATCATTATCCGCTGCGACTGTAGATATGCCTTTATTCTCACGTCTTTTCAACTCTGTGCATCGTTCGAGTCCTTCATGGGGCGATTCACTGTTCTCCGACATCATAAGAAAGGCACCCGCTCCGTCACCTTCATGGATCCCCTTTTTGATACGGAGGATGGAGCAATACTGGGGACAAACTTCAAGGTTCTCCCGCCTCCTCCTTGTTTCGAAGAGTGTGCTTTCCTCAACGTGTTGAGGAACTTCTCCCTGTCCAACGGGGACCCTTGATTGATCGACTCTGGGAATCCACTAACATTCGGTTTGTTGGCTTCCCAAGGTTTGACGAGAGATTCTTTCCTTTGGTACCGTCCCTTGGAGCTGCATATGGCCTCAACCTGGAAAAGGTCACATATCGATAGAGCTCTGAAGTTATGCCGCGTACCTCTACAGATTGATTACACACATGATGGCCAGCCATGTGTGCCTTCTGGTCACCATCCGTGCATTGTTTCTTTCTTCCAGTTGGCCTGGTCTCTGTTACTTTACTCGACATGCACGCTCTTACCGGCCTCATGCCCAACGAAGACGCGTTTATTGGCAGGTTTTTTTTTTGTCCCTACTTCTCTAATTCACTCATGAAGACCTCCGGTTCGATGCTTTTTTCGATCGATACATGCAAAGTGAAGGTGAGGTTTCGGCAGAAGAACTCACGTGTTCCTCTTGTACTGGCTATCTTGCCATATTTTCTGTCGAACTTCGCCGTACGTCTCTACCGAATTTGAAAACCTGGCTCTTACTCTAACAATGGGGTTAAACGTCGCTCTAGGGAGGAAGGTCCTAGCTACACTAAACAGGTCCTTTTCTGATTTTCAAGCCTCTGTCTGATGAGCATCCCTAACCTTTCTTTGGGCCGTTATGGATTTTCCAAGTTTTGATCCAACTATATTTTCTGGCCTTCTTTGAAGAGCGATACAACACTCCCCGCCAATGGTACGAGTTTCATCATCGCGCCCTAAGTCTAGAAAATTGGACCTGACTGTGCTCTGCTGTCCAAGATTGCTGAAACCCCCAGGTTTTCTTCATTTTCATGTTTTCTGCGAGGTCTCCTTTCTATGGACTTGGGTAATTTCAACTTCTGCCCAGCATTCTCTTCCGGTTTATATTCAGACCCCGATCGTCTCCCATTAGCCGAAAGCTTCTGGATGAGGATATTCGCTTCAGCTGATTTGCCTCTCGAATTTTCTAACGGAGGCAAATTTTACCCGAGTTTGAAAGTGTATCAACCTCAGTACTGCGCATGGCAACTTGGACTTACCCAGGAAATTCCAATGCCTTGCATATATTCGATGGAATTTCCATTTTTGCCTTCGCCCCAGGTGCGTCACTATACCCGTGCTGCCTTCCACAGCCACAGGGAAGTAGAACAGTTCATTGTCGAGCGATGCTGGTACTTTGGCTTTGGCGTTCATCCGAAGAGCACTTCGGCCTTTCACAAGTGCTGGACTTACTATCACCAAGTGCTATTCTCTGAGGACGTCGATACTGTCGTGAATAGGGTAGTGCTGACCCCTTCTCCTTCCAATATACCACATTCAAAATTGGCCAATCATTCAGACAAGGTATAACTGCCTTTTCTAATCAATCTTTATAAGGCTGTATGTTTCTTGGCTTCAATACATTTTTACATTATTACGTCCTTTTTTAGCGGAGGTAGCTTTGACCTCCCGTGGCTGATCTAACCCGCCTCGTGGCTTAAGGCATTCTCGTCGATTGGGCCTCAAGGCTCAACCGCACGACCCAATCATCCTTACCTAGGAGTATCGATTTATCCTCTGACCCTACTGACGAGATACCTTTACCTATTGCCCCAGGTGATTTTGCAAAGTGGAGGAGATCATCCAATCTTCTGTCTCTTGGATCCCTTAATAAACTCCGTCCCTTGGTTCTCTTTCCAGCTTGCACATGGGGACTTTTCCATCCTATTCTTCCCTAGCTTGGAATTATATAGAGATAATTGTGCTAGTATTGCTGCTTCTCAAGCTATCGAGGATGAGTATTGAAGGAAGGAATCCAAGAAGGAGGAGGCCAAGGCAATTTTGGGATCGCAACTCAAGCAATTGCCAGGATGATCAACGTGAATACTCCGTTCTCTTGAAGAGTGCTGACCCGATTCAACCCCTTTCCTCTCGACCTTATGCAGCGAATTGAACTTACTGAAGTCGCCATCGACTTTGACATCGAGTTGACTGATTCGCCAACAGCAAGATATTGTCAATAACTTCCCTCAGGAGTGCGAAAGATCTTACCCTGTCTCCGAGAACAAATCTCCCAGAAGTCTACGTGCTGTTCTCAAAACATTAATTTAGAATTTTGCCTTGGCAACTTTGCACTTGCTTTGAAGCAACAGCTTGATCTTATGTAATTACTTTTCTTATGAATGTAAATATTTCCTTTATTAAGCATGTTCGCCGATTTATTGGGTAACTCAAGGTACTCGATATCAACCACCCATATATGGGATACTCAAACAAATTGTATATGGTGTCTTATTTGTTTTCGTACAACCTGGACAGGCACCCCCACTGCTGATCGGACCAAAATAATCAACACTAGGCATCAGACACCAGTCCTTGGAACTCTACTATATCATATGCGGTGTCTATTCTTATTCCTGGCTCAGACTGACACCCTGCGTTAACGCATCATCACTCCTTCAGTAATTATCCGATGTGCGTGCGTTTGATGATGATTAATAGTGTATCGGGCCCTTCAATGCGCGCGTTTGATGATGATTAATAGTGTATCGGGCCCTTCAATGCGCGTCTCATTTCACTGTTACAAATCCTGATGTAGAGTAGGAAATCAGGCTGCTTCTCCTCGACATGGATGTAGCCCCCTATCGATGGCTCTGAGCTCCAAAAGCGGTACGAGATTTTCTCTACTGTCTTTACCGCCCGCCTCAACGCTTTCAAACTCGATCTTCATAAGATTGAGGAGGCTAGCGCCGCCAGAGAAGAATTCTTGGATAGGCATGACTGCGCCGATCTTGCGGCCACCATATGTACTGGCCAGCAGAAAGCACTCGCTGTGGTGGAGAGCAACACTCCAGGCTCCCGGACGAGAAAGATGGACCATCTCGCAAGATTGCGAGACTCGATGAACGCATCTCCAAGGAGAGAGACAATGGTCTCCTGCTAACCAAATAGTCCTGGCTCAGAGAGAGAATAGACGTCCTGGAGCAAGATACCCTGACCTACGAGAACCTCATCGCCGACATGAGGGACCTTCTCACCCACCAAGAGTCGAGGTTGGATGCTTTCGAGGCAGAGCGGGACCACCTCTTCACTTTGTCGATGAAACTAGACAATCTCCGCTTGCGATACCAGTAGGAGAATATGCACATGGAAATCCACTTGAGGTATTTCGTTATGGCCATCAGGGGCCAATTTAAGTTCCCCTTTGTTCCAATTCTGTAACGAAATGACAATATGAGTTTCTAGCTTTTGCTTCCTGTTCTTGCCATTCTCTCATCTCCTACATCGTAGTTTTAAGTATTTTCCATTGATTGACCGTGGCAATCCTTCCCCGTCGATATTCATCAATCGATACATGTTGCCGCTCAAAAAAACGGTCACTTGATATGGTCGTTCCCACGTTGGAGACAACTCACCAAACCATTCGTTCTTTGTGTTGTGGGGGTTTCCTTAGATTGGAAATGGTTTAAAGTTGGCCATTTATTTTCCATGTACCAAATACTAAAGATCAACTTAAAATATTTCCCAAAAACATACTTTCGGCGAAACAAACCGATCCTAATTATAACACTTAATTCTTCGTGGAAAAATTTCTTGGTTTGTTATTGTAACAACTAGGCTTGATTCACAAAGAAAAAAAAAAACTAGGCTCGATTCACGTGGACAAATCAATCAAAAGGAGTATTCAAGTGTCATAATCACTTTCGCAAGCCATTTTCTGATTGCTATGGGATCTGGATCTGTAAAATTTTATTAATTATATTCTTCACCACCGGGAATTTCGAATTCCATCACGTGCAACAAAAAAATAATAACGCTTTGCTTCGAAACTCCAGGAGCAAGATTCTCAATGGCCGCTTTTCTTATATCTTTATCGAAATCATACATTTACCAAGTCCAACTTTCACTGTAAAGCTACGCTAAAGTGCTTATCACTTATTTCAATGGGAAGACACAGTCGTCCACACACGTGAGGATGAAAACTTGGTAAGAGGAGCTCCAAGTTCTTCACGGAGAAGCAAATACGGCTACTCGCCAAATGGATAGTTTTCGTATCGGGTTCGGCAATCTTTAAACTGAACTTGGGCCCCAATCCTGTCAGGACAGTTCAAAAGCATCCATCCCAATCCTTCCCTCACGCATGTGGTGCAATCTCCAGGAGGTATCACCCCATTGCATGCCGCATGGCCGTAAACATCGTTGCCGTCTTCTCTGGACTGGCAGTACATATTGTCACCCCCATCTGCAGCACAATTAATTAAACATAGCGAAACGTCCAACAAGTTGTTATAAAAGGAAGAGTCATGGACCGGAACTGTTGCATCGTTACATAATGAGTTCACAAGAGTCAGGTCGGGATCACTGCTCGCAACCTGCAAAGCGAAAAAAATCGCACTAAGGATTGCTGCAATCCTTTGAAAAGTGGGCATTTTGCTGAACCTTAATTTTGCGTCTGTGGCTAATCAGCTTGGCTATATAAAGGGGCTGTTCTTGAAATTATCAGCCATTATTCTACCATTTTCTGCTGTTTTACGCTATTGACTCTAAGCACCTATCATTCCCAACCTCGACGATGTGAGAAATGCTGCCCTGAACTTTATCGAGGTTCAACTTCTTATGCTGGCCTTATTCTCGACCATTCGGCTGGGACATTCAGTGGATTAACGAGCGGTCAACGCATGCCTTTGTCACCACGACAGCCACAATAGTAATACATACGATTATTCAACAGAACTTCTCTCAAGACAAGTAAGGTCGTATTATTTTTGTCCAAAAATATTTCGAATTTATGCTACAACCAACGTTGAAAGTGTACTTCCTGTCATTCAGCAGACGACAAGGGAGTTTGAGGCGGGGGGAACAAAGATACAATGGTCCTAAAACCACAAAGTATCAAATGTGGTGTATCACGACCCAATTATCTATACTTTTCTTTTCCCAAGTTGGCATCACCATCAATGTTGATCTCGCACATACATATCAAACCTCATTCCGATCAAACCTATGCAATAATCACAACCTAGTTACAATAATTATATGTCTAATCATATATATATGTGGCACTAAATTCATAAATTATGAATTACTATTAAAGTGTAATTATCATATTCAGTCTAATTCTGATTTTACCGGTTATTTTGAAAATTCTGATGCTATTTTTCCCATGTTACATATGTCACTCATGAAACAAAATAGTGTAATTAGTATTACATTACTTAAAATAAACATCATAATAGGTATGACAACTCTACTTCAAATATCCTATTGCTAAGAAAAGAACAGACCAACCAAGGATCGGTCGAGTGGTCCATGACTTGATATGCAAGTCCAAAGTTATAGGTTCGATTCCCCAATCTATTATCGATCTTAATAAACTTGCCCGGACTTAAATGTGTCGTCGGTCATCTTAGTACAGTACCCCAGCACTCCTCATTCTCTCTCTATGTCTGGTGGGGGTGCTTGGCATGTGGGTTAGTGATTTGTGTCTCTGAGTTTTGAGAGGTTATGAATGGGCAACCATGCTTTTTCGGTTTGGCATGTGGGTTCGTGATTTGTGTCTCTTGAGTTTTGAGAGGTTATGAATGGGCAACCTCGCTTTTTCGGTGGGTCAGTTATATATTTGGTCTCTGAGTCGCCGTGATTGTGTGAAAGTAAAGGCAAGAAATGGAAACTTATGGCAGGAATTTTGCACACAGCGAGGCAGGGCACCAAAGCCCCAGCCGAGCTGCCCCGCCTCTGGGGCAGGAACAAGGGACGTGATCCCTGTCCTCGCTCCTTCTCATGTCCATCCCTTGGGCACCAAAGCAAAGGAGCTTTCAAATATGTTGCAGAGGCCTTTACTCATTCTCTGTGCTTTACAATGGTTTCCAGGACAAGTATCCCATTTCCAGTGGTTCATTCAAGATGTGTTCACCCAGGAACACCATGTGCTTTGTCATTGGTCTCCAGCGACTGAGATTCAGGGGCATGATTGTCATTTGTCCGAGTAGAGTCGCTGTTCCTTCCAGTTTGACGAGCAAAGATCGAGGTGGCGGAGCAATTGCCGACTTGAGGAGGTAGGTCTATCTCCTTCTCCCTGGCTGTAATGGCATGTCGATGGTTCAAAATATTGTGAATCGAAACTGTTTTGAGAATGTGTAGTTTGGGATTATTCGAGGCATGACTAACGCGGTCATTGACGTATGAAAAAAATTTAAAAAACAGGTTTTATTTTCTTGTTATTGCTAATAGGTTGCAGGAGCTCTCTGGGGATTCCTTGGGAGGCAGGCATGACTTTGAGAGGAAGTTGCAGTAGTTGTTCAAAGAAGTAAAAATTACGATTGTCACAGGTAGATATGATGCCGCAAGCCTTCAAGCAAACTCTGAAGCTGTAAAGGCACATCTAAAGGCATGGAAGAAGCTGCTGCCCTAAAATCGAAGAAAAACACAACTCAGATGTAATTCTTCCATCGGATCAAATAGCCGTGTGTCAAACATAACTCTAGACACGGATTACACAAAACCAGGTTTAACATGTCATTCAGGCAAGACGTCGAACAGGTGATAAGCGGTTAAGAATGCAAGCGTCAAATTCAATTCTAATATGATTCTTGGCCCGATTGCGATATGCAGAGTCCTTGAATTACATTATCTAAAGAAAATCAATCCCGGTTTGACATGATTTAGTCTCGAGTCTTACGATTAAACTCAGTGCTCCATACTCGGCAAGAATAGTGGAAAACAGAGCACTACAGGGCCGGGCAAGGGGGAAGCTTACCTGGTTCGTGCGGCGAGCAGGAGAAGTCAGGGCAAAGAACTCAGTCGTCAATCCTCAACTGGTGCTGATGAACACTATTGTTCAAGGAATCTCAGGCCGTATGGCGGAATGTCGCTCTCGGGATTCCTCTGGCCGAATGTCTTTCTGTATCACTCTTCTCCGGCGGAGGTCCCTCTCAGTTTTGTATTTACCTCTCCTCCAAGTAAGCTAAATGTGTACATTTCTTTCTGGAACTCTCTCCCCACTGATTTCGATCGATCAAGAAACTCCCCACCGGCCAAGAGCTCCCCTTCAGTTATACAAGAGCGATTTGAGTCCTTGATTCGGTCATTCATCGGTGATGGACGATGGGTCACCACTATTTGTTCTACAGTAGGCTGATCATTTTCCCCAGTAAAGGCAGTAACATCATGAACTTGTATCCTCGAGGGTACTCGTGAACTTTATCGTGCCACTTAAGAGTAATGCTTTCTATAGACCGGCCTCTGTACATCTCTTCCATTAATTCCCATTTGTTGCCTACTGATCTGCTCTGTCCCTGGATTTTCACCGCGCAATACTCTAGCTAGAAGAGTTCGCAATAGGTGGCAGTTCATTATTGACTGTATAAAATTAGAAGTTCAGTCCCCCTAATGGATTATGATTACCAAATTAGGGTAATCCATTCACATTTTCACCGAGCACAGCAGCCGTACGTTTGCCAAATTAGGATTAGCATTATTCTGGACAATCCCAACTGCAACATAGGTTGTAACCCTTGTGGATAAGGGTAATTGGCATTTTGGGCTGGGGTCATACTTGCCTGAGGAAACGTTTGGGGTGGATTAAATAAGCAAGTTTTGGTTTTGTCATGGTTGGCTGCTTTGAAATTGGGTGGGCACCTGCACCAGTTGTTGAGCCAGCCAAACCAGGGGCCGGTGCCGCCATTACAGGATCTGTAAAAAAGTTTGGATGAAAACAGGGTCCATATTGACTGAGTCTTGGTGGTAGAGGGCAATTTAAGGACAATTGTTCGTTGATGGCTAAATTTTGGCGATCCATTTAGTTATTTATTATAAAAAAAAAGATTGACCATGACCCCTAAACAGAAACATTATTAATTTGCATTTGCATATTATGAGGATTTTTATTTAGTAGTACATAAATTACCTTATAATTGGATGGGTAGGTTCTTAACTAAATTAAATTGTCTGGACCAGACCCGCAAGAACATAAAATTCGGTCAAGCCCATTGAATATCCATGCTAGCCAAAAGTCATATACATTGCACATGAGGAGTACTAAATTAGGAAAGGTGGCATTCTTGATCAACTTTTGAATTAATAAAACTGGTCAGGGAGGAAATAATTAAAGGGTAATATCTTAGTTTCCTAGGATAAGAGAGCCAATATATCCCTTTAATCCAAATTAGGAAACTAAGATGTTTCTTAGTCTTACAAGAGTGCCCTAAGCCTAGTGTCACGGGTCGGTTGTTTGGGATCAGATCTATGTGGCGACTTAGGCTTCCATGGATCATTGGAGCACCTAAGCCAAACCTTTTCTTGAGAGATCGATCATTCGCTAGCTTGCCTAGATCGTAGAGAGAAAATCTAGAGAAAAAAAGCTTTGGGAGAGAATGCTTTTCTTACTCAATTGTTTGGATGGTTACAAATGAGGGGGAGGACACTCCTTCTTATACTAGAGGTCCTCTGATTACATCCATTGATCAACTTTCAATCGAGTAATCAATATCGCATCTCCCCATCTACCAACTATTGATACTGAATGTAGGAGGATTCTAGAACACAACATTTGGCCCGATATTCTTTGATCTTGCATGGTCCTTGGCACATGGAAATATAGGAACCGTGACATTCTCCCCCATCCATTCGAGCAACGTCCTTGGTGCTCTCGACTCAGGGTGGACTATTGGCTTCTTGGAGAATTGCCGATTCTTTTGATGCCGCTTTGTCTTTGGCTTCTCTTCTTGTCGGATATTTGTATCGTTCTTCGATTTGGTGATCTCCATGTTGTCTAGCAAGTTTGCCACTTCTGGAAAGAGCACATGGATTGGCATCTCGTGTTGAGGGAAACATTCCACCTCTACCTTCAGCTTGGTGCTTGACTCAGTTATGGACTTCTCAACTCCTAGCCCATTGTCCATGAGTCGGATCAAGGAGATGGTCTTTGTCTCGGTCAATCCATGGATCATTGGTACCATCGATGGACATTCTAGGCCGGTGATGACAATTATCTTGGTCCTCAAATCTATCATGGCCTTGGATCTATCGAAGAATTCCAAACCCAAAATGAGATTGTAGTCATTGAGTGGAATTACCTTGAATGAGAGCTTTCCCTTCTATCCACTAACTTGAAGTTCCACATCTTGGGCAATGCCTATAGCTGGTACGTCTTCGGAGTTGACAGCCTTGTGTTGATTACTAGTTGACTTCATGTGAAGTCCCAAGCTCTTGGCTGCTTCGCTTGATAAAAACATATTTGAAGCGCCCATATCAACCAAGGCATAGAGTGTATAGCCCTGTACCTTGACTTCCATGAACAACAAGTGTGAACTAGTGGGCTTCTTCTTTGGCGGTGCTTGAGTCTTCACGGAGTTGATCGAGTTGAGAACCTTCATGGTTCCGAGTCGCACCTCCCTATTCTCTTTTTTTTTTCGCTTCTCATCCTCTTCTATGGTGAGTAACGCGTTGCCTTTGCTCTTCGTTGGGCACTTTTGAGTCTAATGGGGACCATTGCAAATGAAGCACGGGGACGGCGGTGGATTCTCAAACCTGTCTTGGTAGTCCCATTGGGGTCCGTCTCACCTCGGGTTGGGTTGCTTGGAAGACCATTCTCCCCGTGATTTTTCTCGTCCTCCATGGTCTCTTCGACCACGGGTAATGTCTCCATCCGGGTCTTTTCGGCCACGGACAATTTCTCCTTCTTTGTCCTCGTAGTGGAGATCCGTTCTCCACCCGCTTCCTTTGGACTTGGAAGATTCTTCGGTGAAGTTAGCGAGAGACTTGGCCACGGTTAATAGCCTCGAGATACTTCAAACATCTCTTCACTTGAGCTCAAGTTGTGCCCATGGCTTTAGTCCATCCATGAACACCCCGAGAGCCTCCTCCTCCCATAGGTTGGGAATTTAGAGCTAGAGCTCAATGAATTCTTTCATGTACTCTCGGACCATGCCTCGTTGTTCAAGGTAATGGAGCTTGTTACAAGCTTCTTGTTGAGCAAACTTGGAGAAGAAGTAGTCCTAAAACTCTTTGATGAAGCCATCCCAAGTGTTGATGGGATCGGCGCCTCACTTGGTCTCATTGCACCTATTGCACCACCAAAGCATTGCATTATCAACTAGGGACACCAAAGTGGTTCATACCTTGGCCAACTTGTCTAGGATTCCAATGACACCGAAGTATTGCTCTATGCTCCATAGGAAGTTGTCCACCTCTTTGGCAGACTGATTGCCTTTTATTTCTTTGGGCTTCGGCACATACAGCTCATGTGCCGCTTGAATGGGCATGGCACCATTCGCGATGCTAGCTTTGCATAGGACTAGCTCTGTCTTGAGCTCTTGGACCTCCAGCTTCAAGGCTTCTATCACGCTGCGCCCCTGAGCACGCTAGGAAGTACTTTCGTTCATCATGAATAGTGAGATATCTCATTACTAGATGAACGACAGTCTCTGATGCGGGAGCATCCGACTTAGCTTTATTGAACAAATCGGAACCATCGATGCTTATTCAAGCCAATAAAGAATTTGGGCATCATGTGCTTCGATGGGTCATTTCCAACGACTCTGAATGAAATAAAACCTATCGATAACGTATCGACGATAACTTGTTGATGCTGAAGAATGTCGATATGTCGATAACATATCGATATGATGAAGAATGTTGATAATTTGAAGTACATCGATGACATATCGATGGGAGGCTATTATGGACTATTTCAAAGAGCATTTGAAGAGTTTTCAACAAGGTTATCTTCTGGTCAAAGGGAGAGCACGAATTTTGCAAAGTTGAAAGCCTCAAGAATACAAGTTCCCATACTATTAATTGCATTTCTAAGTTCCTAGGTGTCTTTATTATTTTACAAGTTTCAAAGAGTCAAAGTTTGTAAACCTAGGTGCTTTATTATGTTTCTTAGTTCCAAAATTTTCTTTTAATATTTCGATTGATTCCTAGACTTCGTTTCTCCTATAAATAGAGGATGATTCTCCATTGTAAGGGATGATTTTTTGGATGAATGAAAATTTCTGAGATTTCCTCTACACGAGTGAATATCTTCGGAGAGTGGATAACTCCTTTCAGTCTCTTTATCCTTAGAGCGTGGATTACTCCTTGGTGGTGAGCCAAGAAGCCCTTTATCCTTGGCTGGTGGTATCTTTAGGCCTTGGTGGTGAACTTCTCCTATCCCGAAGTCCTTTATCCTTGGCTGGTGGAATCTTTAGGCCTTGGTGGTGAATTTCGTAGATCTTGATCCTCATCCTTGGTTGGTGGCGTGGTCTTTATACCTTGGAAGGAGATCATTCTATCTTATTTTATTTTTGCATTTTCCCCTTCAGTTACATCCTCGTACACTCCATTCAATACACTTATCTAGAAAATTACCTATTCCGGAATCACTCGCCCACCAACGCATCAAAATGGTATCAGAGCTCAAGGTTGAACTTGTTTGAGTGATTCCTTTTTGTTTTCCAATCCTTATTCAACATGGATGATCAAGTTCCAAGAGGCTTGACTTTGGAACAAGTGTACAATGAAAGGCGGGATTATGCTATCCAAAACCTTCAGCAACAAATGGAGCGAGTCCTCAATCTTCTAGAGGATCCAGCGAGACAAGGCCAACTAGAGAGGCGTCCAAATGATTGACGTCAATGTGACGATTCAGAATCTCGTCAAAGTTCTAGTGGCGATTCCAATTCCACTAGGAGCAACTCTAGTGGTTCCGATTCTCATATCCGAAGACGAAGAGGGAGGCATAAGAAGAATGATCAAGACATCAAAGTGGAGGTCCCTGAATTTGAAGGTGGTCTCAATCCCGACAACTTTGTGGATTGGCTACATACAATCGAACGGGTTTTTGACTTCAAGTCCTACTTGGATGAGAAGAGGTGCAAGATTGCTGTCCTAAAGTTGACAAAGTATGCTTCTCTATGGTGGGAGAATCTAAAGCATCAGCGAGCAAGAGAAGGAAAAGGCCGAATCAAGTCTTGGGAAAAACTCAAGAAGTTGATGAAGAAGAGGTTCTTGCCTGACAACTATAGGCAAGACCTTTCCTAAAGATGAATTCCCTAAGACAACGAGGGATAAGTATTGAAGAATACATCCGTGAGTTTGAACAACTCAAAATGAGATGCGACGTTCCAGAAGTTCAGGAGCAAACCGTCGGTCGTTTCCTTGGTGGCATGAATAGAGAAATTGCTGATATGGTTGAACTTCAATTGTATTGGTCCCTTGAAGACATTTGTAAGCTAGCCATAAAAGTTGAGAAGCAACTGAAAGGCAAGAGGTTTTCCTCCAGAACCTCAACCAAGGCGACAACCTATTTTAAGGGTGCTTCCTCAAGCAAGGTCTAGAGCACGTCAACCAAAGATAAAGGAAATGAGAAGAGTACAGAGCTTTCCAAAGAATTTCAGAAGAAACCTGAAGGCGATGTGAGGAAATGCTTTAAGTGCCATGGTTTTGGGCATTTTCAAGCAAATTGTCCAAATTGGCGAGTTATGACTCTTCAAGAAATTGAGGAGATCAATTCAGCACTTCAAGAGGCTGAAAGGAATCCGGACCAAAATGGTTCCGAATCTGAAAAGGAAGAAGAAGTTGTGGAGAAAGCAGATGATGGCGAAATGTTGATCATACGAAGAGCATTACATGCTGAAGTTTCTCTTGATAACGAGCAAAGGGAGAACATCTTTCACACCCGTTGCACTATTAACGGGAAGGTATGTTCGGTGATTATTGATGGTGGGAGTTGCACCAACGTTGCTTCGACAACCCTTGTCAACAAGCTAAAGCTTCCAACAACGAAACATCCTCAACCGTACAAGCTCCAATGGCTCAATCAAGGAAATGATCTCAAGGTAACCAAACGGGCTCTTATATCGTTTTCAATTGGGAAGAACTATCGAGATCAAGTTCTGTGTGATGTGAATCCCATGGATGCATGTCACTTGTTATTGGGAAGACCTTGGCAATATCATATAAATGCTGTGCATGATGGTCGTAAGAACACATACTTTTTTCGGAAGGAACAAAAATGCATCACCCTTTTACCCTTGAATCCTTCATTGACACATCGAAATCAACTTGGGGAGGGAAACACTGGTAAGGAAAGTTTGTTCTTAAATGAAACACGGGTTGAGAGAGCCATTAACAAACAAAAGAATGTATTTGCTTTGCTTATGATAGAGAAAAAGAGTGAGATAGAGCGACCCATTCATCCAAAGATGCATCACTTATTGAGAGATTTTGCAGATGTGTTCCCAAAGGATTTGCCTCTTGGATTACCTCCCATTAGAGGTATTGAGCATCAAATTGATTTAATCCTTGGCGCTCCTCTACCGAACAAACCAGCTTATCGATGCAATCCGGAGGAAACAAAGGAGTTGCAAAGACAAGTCGATGAACTTATCGACAGAGGATATGTTCGAGAAAGCATGAGTCCATGTTTTGTTCCAGCTCTACTCGTGCGTCGATAGCCGATATACCGGCCTGAATTTTGATGTAATTCTGGGATCAATGAAATTGACAATATTTCGCATTTCATTTTAGTAAGTCTCGCCAAAGCTGATCTCTCTAGGGATACTAACCAAAAGAGTATGGCTAACTAGGACAACAGTACGTGGATCAGAGACCCGATTGTGAGTCGGACATCGATCTCCAGAAATGACGAGGCAATATTTTGGGCTAATGTGGGCCAATCTTAGGAAAAGTGACGGATTTGGTCTGGCCAAGGCTAACGATGTACAACCGGATCGCGGGTGACTACGCAAGTCCAAGAGTGCACGTGGCTAACCAGTCTCGAACTTGAACCGAACGATCGCGACATCTGGATCTAGCGATAATTCCTCTCATTCTCTGAGTGATCGGACCGTCATGACTCGAATAACCCTAGGTCAATACGCGTAAATTCTAAACAGCCGCCCGTTAGTGAGAGATCTTAAAATTTGAAATCTAGAAAGTTTTGGTCACAAAATTGGACCTGGACTTTGGTGTCGATCTTCGAGGGCTTAAAGGATTATTTTCACAATTCTGACGTCATATTATGCTAGCCACACATATTTGGGGTAAGTACGGTCGAAAAATAGAATTTCTACTCGGAAGTCAAAATTTACGATTTTGCCCCTATGGGCGTCGATGTTGGATTTTGATACCGTTTGAGGTTATTTTTCGAGACTGAGGACATTTTGGGGTGGCCACGCACATTTAGAGTTGTTTCGGTCAAAAATTAGAATTTTGGCTCGGAAATGAAAAATAATATTATTTTAATTTTCAAGACTTTGCAGTCCATTTCTGAGGGCTTGAGAGGCTATTTTCACGATTCCGATGCCACATTATATTAACCACACCTATTTGGGGTTGATAGAGATAAAAATTGAAATTTTGCCTCGGGATCGAAAAAATGACCGTTTTGCCCCTAAGTTATTTTTGGGTCCGAATTTTTGGGAAATTATTTGGAATAATTATTAATGTTTATTAGCTCAATTATTAAGGGCCAAAGACTATATTACCCCTCAATTATTTGATCCTATCTCTTTAGAACCGTTGGATCAAGGGCATTTTGGTCAAATCGTCTAGGATCGCGACACTTGACGCCCCCTTAGCCCCTATATTTGACCAGCTGATCTCTCTCTCTCTCTCTCTCTCTCTCTCTCTCCTCCCTCAGTTCAGCCAGTAGCAGCCCTCGATCGGCCCTCCTCCACATTTTCCTCCCTCTCTCTCTTGTTTTCTCTCTCTCTCTCTCTTCCCGTTCCGGCCGAAGGAGCGTCGGGGCGCTGTCTGCCGTCGGACCGCCGTTCCGCCACCGTCCAGCCATTTAGCCTCGCCATACGACGCCGTTGTACATGTTTGTATGGTGTCCGTACGATCCGCCATCTGTATGGCCGCCGCGCCGGCCACTGTTCCCCCTCCGTCCGTACAGTTCCGTACGCCCCCGTCTATACCGTCGTCCGTACCCCTGTCAGTACGTCGGCCGCCATCCGTACTACCATGAACAGTTGCCGTCGCCACCTCCGAAACGCCGCCGCTGATTTTGCCATTCACCGGCAATCAGCCGCTTATTTCTCGTCGTTGCGGTTTAGAAATTGAGTGAGTATATTTCCTAAACTCGGATTAGGACTGATAGTACATTTTCTGGACTGACTTAGGTATTATTGGTGTATACTTAGGATATGATTAAGACCCGGTGCGTGGAAATAAATCCAAGAAATTTAGTGGGATTATTAGAGATAATTATTGGACTAGTACGGATTAGTTTGGGATTATGTGATTGGATTGCCGGGTATGCCCGAGCTGAATGACTAGTTGATTTCTGTACCCAATTGTTGAAAAATTGAATAATGCCATGTCGCGTGACTGTGTGGCCGACTCGTGCGGAGTGTAATTGGCTATATGATGGCTTGAATGGATTATTGAATTACACATTGTGAAATTGGGCCGTATGGTATTAATTGGCCAGTGAATAATTATTACGGCATGAAATTAACTGAGTGCTTGAATTTCGTTGATGCTCATGTTACATTATGTTGCATTTCATGGCACGCATTATGAATGCCGAGAATGGAGCGTGTGATGAAATTGTGCGAGAATGCATACCTACCATGAACAAGTGATCACAATTTCGCCCTGATGAGTGTTACGTGGGGTGTGCCGTCCTGAGGTGTTTTATGCGGGACGATGCCTGGTACGTCCGGAAGACGACCAACCCGATGCGTTTTACACGGGCTCTGGTTCGTGGGGAGATCGGTGTTGCGCCTGATGCGTTCTGACACGGGCTAGAGACATTGGGCCAGTTGATGCGTTTTAACGCAGGCCACGGAGTGTTGTGATTAAATGAAGAGACATGATGCGTTTTACGCGGGTCGTAACAAATAATAAATTGAGCAAGTGCTAGGGTGCCAGTGTGAGCTAGTGAGCTGAGGCATGAGTGTGGCGTGATGATAGCATTGCATGCATAAGAATGCATGGGCTGGTATGCGAGTGTGCGGGACTCGGTGATTGGCACTTGTTATTACCACTATTGAGTATGAGCATGCATATGGCGTACATGTGAATTGAGTATGATTGCGCATGTGCCATGATTATTGTGATTATATAAAATGCCTAACCTGCAGGGTCAATGTGATGCGCGGTCTAGGCCCGGGGCCTAGATCACTGGTGGTGCGTAATGTTGTTTGTTAGTCAGGAGATTGCATGTTAGTCTAGCCTAGATTTAGGGGGTTATACTCGCTGAGATTCGTCTCACGGTTGTAATAACCCACATTTTTAGACCTCTAGCCGTAGGATGCCGAGGACACCACCTCTTTTTGGGATACCGCATCATATTCAGCAGTCATTGAGTGTACATCCCTGTGGAGACGGAGCAACTTATGTAAGATACTACTCAGTTTTATTTGTGAACGTGGGAGAGTCATACTACCATACCTAAGAGTATGTGGCTTGGTGCTACAGAGGAGCCGACGGAGTAATTGGACCCCCGCTTAGAACCTTTGACGTTCCGATAGATATGAATGATGTTGTGATTCCGCAAATGGCAAGTGGTGAGATTTCAGATCCTCCAATCCCGCCTGACTGGAGCAGCCAGGGCGAGACCGTGGACGGACCTGCTACCATGGTCGAAGAAGCTGAGGAGCCTGAAGTGCTATTCATTGATTCGGAACCCTTGGATCTTTAGGACGAGGTTGAGCTAGAGGCCATGGAGGTGGATCAGGAGCAGGAGGGAGAAGTTGCGAAGCTTGGATCCGACGTAGAAATAGAAGCTGAGGAGTCCGAGTCCCATGAGAACTCTTCAGAGGAATCATCAGGATCCGACCCAGACTGGGCTCCCTAGGTTAGCCTTGGATAGAACAGAGCGGGTTGTACCTTTTTGACTGAAGCCCGTCTTAGCTAGCCTAGTTCTCCTAGCCACTTGCCCCTTTTTGATCTCGTGGCTGCTGACCGTTTTCTGCGTTGCGTTCTTTTTTTTATGTTTAAAGAATATTTTGTAAAAAGATTTCCCTATAATAGTAACAAAGTGTATAGATTTTCAAAAGTGTTGACTATTGTTTGGCTATCCTTGGTTCATAATCTTTCTGTTAGGGTGATTTATTTGTTGCTTCCGCTTGTACTTGATCTCTATGTGGGCATTGGGTCGGCGATGTTTCCTGGGACGTCGCACCGTAATTGACCGGAGGTGGAATCTTCGTGCTTCGTAGGGTTCGGGGCGTGATAGCCGAGCCATCAACAACATCATCATTAAGTATAGGTACCCTATACCTAGACTTGATGATGTGCTTGATGAATTGTATGGTTCTACTGTCTTCTCAAAGATAGATTTGCGGAGTGGTTATCACCAAATCAAAATGTGAGAAGGTGATGAATGGAAGACAGCTTTCAAAACCAAGGGAGGTCTTTATGAGTGGTTGGTAATGCCATTCGGATTATCAAATGCTCCAAGTACCTTCATGAGACTTATGAACGAGGTTCTTCGTTCCTTCATTAGTCGATTTGTCGTTGTTTATTTCGACGATATTCTTGTTTATAGCAGGAACGAGGAGGAGCATATCTCTCATTTAAAACATGTCTTTAATGTCTTGAGAAAACAGAAACTCTACGTCAAAATGGAGAAATGTAAGTTCTTCTCTCCAAGCATTGTGTTTCTTGGTTATGTAGTTTCCAAAGATGGAATTTCCGTCGATTAATCCAAGGTGGAAACTATGAAGACTTGGCCTATTCTGAAGTCCATTTCTGATGTAAGAAGTTTTCATAGACTTTTTTCTTTCTATCAACAGTTTGTTAAAAATTTCATTACCATCATGGCTCCTATAACTGAATGCGTGAAGAAGGGAGTTTTTGAATGGACAAAGGCTGCTCAAAATGCTTTTGAAGTAATCAAGCAAAAACTTTGTGAGTCCCCTATTCTCGTCCTTCCTGATTTTGATAAAGTATTTGAAGTTGAGTGCGATGCAAGTGGAGTTGGCATTGGTGCTGTTCTTGTGCAAGCACAAAAACCTTTGGCGTATTTCAACGAGAAGCTTACTGATTCGAAGAAGAATTATTCAACTTATGATAAAGAGTTCTATGCCATTTTCCGAGCTCTTGATCATTGGAATCATTATTTAAGACCAAAGCAATTTTTCCTTCATTCTGATCATGAAGCTCTCAAATTCATTAGCGGCCAACGCAAGCTTAATTCGAGACATGCAAAATGGTAGAATTTCTCCAATCCTTTTCTTTTGTCTCAAAGTATAAACCTGGACACACTAATGTTGTAGCAGATGCTTTATCGAGGAGATATTCTATGCTTGCTGTTCTGGACTCTAGGATTCTTGGATTTCAATTGATGAAAGGACTTTATTATGAAGATGTTGAGTTCTCATTAACCATCGACAACTGTAAGTGAGGAGTTCAAGGTACATATTCCTTACAAGATGGGTTTCTTTTTAAAGGAAATTGATTATGTGTGCCGAAGAGTCCTTTTCGCGACTTGCTAATTCAAGAAGCACATGGTGGTGGAATGGTTGGTCATTTTGGAGTTAACAAAACTCTTGAGGTTCTTCAAGAACATTTCTATTGGCCAAAGATGAATGAAGATGTGCATGCTATTATCTCAAGGTGTGCAACTTGTCAAAGAGCAAAAAGTCATTTCCATCAAGGGTTGTATACTCCACTTCCATTTCCATTGCAACCCTGGGAAGATGTAAGCATGGATTTCATTGTAGCTCCACCAAGAACTCAAAGGGGAAAAGATGCTATCATGGTGGTTGTCGATCGGTTCTCTAAAATGGTTCATTTTGTGCCATGTCACAAAATCGATGATGCATCTCTTGTTGCTGACTTATATTTCAAAAAAATTATCTGTCTCCATGGAGTACCGAAGACCATTGTGTCGGATTGTGATTCCAAGTTCTTAAGCTACTTTTGAAAGACACTATGGAGAATGCTTGGTACCAAACTCTTATTCAGCACTGCTTGTCATTCTCAAACCGATGGCCAAACAGAGGTTACCAATCGTACTCTTACCACTCTTCTCTGTGGCATGGTGAGTAAATCTTTGAAAGATTGGGATTTGAAACTTGCGCATGCTGAATTTACTTACAATCAATCACCAAGTTACACTACTGGTCAATCACCATTTGAAGTTGTTTATGGAATTAAACCTCTCACACCCATCGATTTGATTCCAATTCCATCTAACTCTGAAGTAAGCTTTGATGGCAAAGATAGTGCTGAATCGATGAAGAAGCTTCATGAGCAAATTCGATCAAAGATCGAGAAGGCCAATGAATCTTACCTGAAGAAAGCAAATCAGTTTCGGAAGAAGGCCCAATTTCAACCGGGTGATCTTGTGTGGCTTCACTTAAGAAAAGAGAGATTTCCATCTCGACGCAAGAACAAGCTCATGCCAAGAGCTGATGGTCCGTTTAAAGTTATCGAGCGAATTGGGAACAATGCTTACAAGATTGATCTTCCTGGAGAGTTTGGAGTTTCGGCAACTTTCAATGTGGGAGACCTTTCTCCTTACTTGGAAGATGAAGACTTCTCAGATTTGAGGACAAATCTCAAACAACCCGGGGAGAATGATGCAGGAGCATCCGACTTAGCTTTATTGAACAAATTAGAACCATCGATGCTTATTCAAGCCAATAAAGAATTTGGGCATCATGTGCTTCGATGGGTCATTTCCAACGACTCTGAATGAAATAAAACCTATCAATAATGTATCGACGATAACTTGTCGATGCTAAAGAATGTCGATATGTCGATAACATATCGATATGCTGAAGAATGTCGATAACATATCGATATGATGAAGAATGTCGATAATTTGAAGTACATCGATGACATATCGATGGGAGGCTATTATGGACTATTTCAAAGAGCATTTGAAGAGTTTTAAACAAGGTTATCTTCTGGTCAAAGGGGGAGCGCGAATTTTGCAAAGTTGAAAGCCTCAAGAATACAAGTTCCCATGCTATTAATTGCATTTCTAAGTTTCTAGATGTCTTTATTATTTTACAAGTTTCAAAGAGTCAAAGTTTTTAGAACCTAGGTGCTTTATTATGTTTCTTAGTTTCGAGAATTTTCTTTTAATATTTCGGTTGATTCCTAGACTTCATTTCTCCTATAAATAGAGGACGATTCTCCATTGTAAGGGATGTTCTTTTGGATGAATGAAAATTTGTGAGATTTCCTCTACACGAGCGAATATCTTCGAAGAGTGGATAACTCCTTTCAGTTTCTTTATCCTTGAAGCATGGATTACTCCTTGGTGGTGAGCCAAGAAGCCCTTTATCCTTGGCTAGTGGTATCTTTAGGCCTTGGTGGTGAGCTTCTCCTATCCTGAAGTCCTTTATCCTTGGTTGGTGGAATCTTTAGGCCTTGGTGGTGAATTTCGTAGGTCCCGATCATCATCCTTGGTTGGTGGCATGGCCTTTATACCTTGGAAGGAGATCATTCTGTCTTATTTTATTTCTGCATTTTCCCCTTCAATTACATCCTCATACACTCCATTCCATACACTTATCTAGAAAATTACCCATTCCAGAATCACTCGCCCACCAACACATCAGTCTCTCTCTAACCATACCTCACGAGACAGCGGGTATTTTTTTTTTTAATATGATCTATTTAGTCTACATTTCATTTTGGAGTTGCCACTAGTCTTTAATAGTAGGCTAGAATCCAATTGAGATAGGGAAGAAGTACCTTCTCTGAACCAAAGATATCATGGGTATAGGGACTTGGTTACATTAACAACTTTCATGTCGAAATCCTTGACACCCTTTCGATACCTAACTCAATTTGAAGTATTTAGCATAGCATGCAATTTCTTGGGACTTATCCGCTAATCCTAACCATTCCAAATGAGAAGGAATCAATCAATCATGAAAAGCACAATCAATTCAAATCACAAACAACAATCCTAATATCGTCCATAAAAAGGAAAAATCAATCAAAATAATCAAGGCCTAGTGAGGCCCTAAAGGCTTGTTCATTTTTAGGGGTTGTGCTTTTTTAGGGGTTTTAGGGTTTTTTAGGGGTTAGGCCCCTTTTGGGGGTTAAGCCCCTTTTAGGTTTTTTTAGGGTTTAAGCCCCTTTAACCTCTTAACTAGGAAGTTTTCAAAAGAACAACTTGTGCACCTTCAAAAATTCTAATATCATTCAAAAGGGATGGCCACAAGTATTTTGAGCCATTTTATAATTTTAAAATTTTTTTTATGAAAATTTCTTTATTTACTTTTCCTATTTCTAGAAGTCTAAATTTTCATCTTTTTTTTTCTAATTTTCTGAATTTTTTTCATTTTTTTCTAGATTGGTTCCATTTTTTAATTTTTTGAATTTTCCATTTTTTGAATTTTTCTGAATTTTTCTCTTTTCATGAATTTTCTAAAATTTTTTGAAAATTTTTATGTATTTTTATGAATTTTTCTAATTTCTACAAATTTTTCAAATTTCAAATTTTGTTATGATTTTCTAATTTTTTTTAATTTTTTTCTATTGTTATTTTTTATATTTTTTATTCCCCGGGAATGAATTGGACCGGTTCAAATCAGTTCAACCGTGTTGGACCAGCCTGAATAGTCTCCGGCCAACCCTCCGGCAAGGACAGTGTCAAAACAGCATTGTTTTTGGCTTCTTTCTTTTAGGCGTTTTATCAAACACATGGTGTGCACCCTAGTCTAGAATTTAGTACCCTCATCGTGACTTTGGGACCCATTTCAGGCGACTCTCACTAGTGTTCCAACCACCCCCATTGGTCCTAAGGCACTACCCCAACACCCTCTACCAACCTACCACCATCGGACCACTGTCGGCCGCTAGTTGGCCGACGGTTTCTAAGCCTGAAAACTGTGACCCAAATCTAATCTAACAAGAACAATCCTACTAATACAACAAATCCTAATCCAACCATTCAGTCTAACCATCAAAACATGCATTAACACATCAAATGGATCATAGAGGGCTAACTTGGATGGCCTTTGGCCGAGGGAATGCACTCCAGCGTGGTTCAATTGCTCCGGCAAAGGTGTTTATGGAGGCCGACTTAGGGATTATGCAAAAATTTGATCCAAAATGTATATAACAAGCAAAACAATGATTAGAAACATGAATATGGAATCAATAGTCACAAAAACAAAAAGGAAATAACTGAATCAACCAAGCAATGGTTCGGCCAATCACTTGAGCATTTCAACAAATAGTTGGTATGCAAGTGGGAAGGAAGTTTTCCTTCGTTGCCGACGACCAAAACAGAAATTCCAAACCTTTGAGAAACTGTGACTTGCTCCTTCTACACCTACTCTATCAGCCTCCGAGCTTGGCTTCACCGAGAAAGTCCTGAATTTGAAGATCGGGATCAAGTTTTAGACCTTCCCGACCAGCTTCTTCATTGGATGAACAAAGGAGGAGGTCACCGGAATGGTCGATTCACCGACGCCTTTCCCATTGGGACGGCGCTAGTCACTTGGCTAGAGGAACCTCAACTCTCTCCTGCTCTTGATTTCTGTCTCTCTCTCCCTCTCTTTGGAATTTCTTCGAATACCTTATGTGCCTAGAACCTTCTCTCACGCCTGTTTTGATCTCTTCCCCGAGGCAGTCTCTGGCTTCTAACCGCCTCAGTAAGCCGTTATAATGGCTTCCCATCGACAACTGGAGATCTCCAACTATCTATCTTCATTTTTCACGTGTTTTATTGCCCAGTAGAGGTCGATGAACTAACAAGGCTCATCCTGCCCTTTCCCGGTCGTCCTTGAGTTGGGTAAGGTAGAAACTGACCTAGGTTGGTTTAAAATTGCAAATTGAACCCAATTTCGACCTCAAATTTCAATTCCTTGACACATTTTACTTTAAAATATGGGATCACTTTGAATTTTTATCTCAATTAAGCCCAAAAACCCCCAAATTTGAATTCGGATCAAGTGGGTTTTTATTCAATTGAAGGTCCAAATGATCTAATTTTGCTTATCTAAGGCCAAAAGTGGATTGCTCATGATTATTACCCTTAGGGAAGGTATAAACTTTGATAAAAAAAAATTTCAAAATGAAAGAAATCCCCAATTTGGGTTAAAAAATCCCTAATTTTCAATTAATTTTGGGGCTTTTCAATTATTTTATGAAATTGTGAAATTGGACCGACCAATATGATACTCAAGGTCCTAGAATCAATTGTTGTGAAAACACTATAGCCTAAAAATGTCTAGAAAATGATTAATTGTATTTTTTTGTTCAATTAGGATATGAAATTACCCATATTTTGGGAAAACATATCCTCAATTGAAATTTTATAAAATTGAAGCTGTAAGGCTGAAATTTGAATTAAAAAAATAATAATGACTATTTTTGGGAGATTTTTAGACTTCATTTGGTATTTTTCTTGATTTTCCTCCCATTTTTACTAAAAGAAATTAAGGAAAAATTAAATAAAAATCTAGAAAAATCATTTTTTATTTAGAAATAGGTTTCTAAGCATGGCCAAGGCTCCTAAACCAAATTTTGTGATTTCTATGTAAAACTAAAAATTTGATTAAAATTTTAGTGTCAATAGCTGCCTTTCTTTTAGAGTAAGTTCATTGAAGGTTCATCTCAAAGACAAGGTGACACCTGAGTTCTAGTTGACTCAATTGAAAAGACAAATGAAAATTTAACAACAACTGATCAAGGATTTTACTTAAAATTTCTAACCCAATTCAATTTTTTACTTTGATGCTTTTGATGAACTTTTGATGATTGAGAGAGAGAAAGGAACTTACTTGCTTATTGATGATCTTTATTCATGAGAGATTTATTGCTGATTATTTCATAGAATAGAGAATGATGATAGTGATGGACAAAACTCTAGGTTTGAAAATGTGATTTTAAGGATAAACTGACTAACCTTGTGGTTTAAGGATACACTCATGAACCTTGCGGTTTAAGAAAACGCCCATGAACCTCGTGGTTTAAGGATACGCCCACGAACCTCATGGTTTAAGGATAAGCCCATGAACCTTGTGAAAAATCGGGGTTTAAGGAAAGATTTGAAATTGTTTTAAAAATCGGGATTTAAGGAAAGATCTGAAATTGTTTGAAAGATCGGGGTTTAAGGAAAGATTCGAAACCGATTGAAAAATCAAGGTTGAAGGAAGGACTCAAAACCGTTTGAATAATTAGGATTTAAAGAAAGACCCAGAACCATTTGAAAAATTGGGTGATTTGAATGTTTTACATTTTTATGTTAAAACATGCATTTGTTGTTTTAAAGCATTTAGAAAATCAAACTTCCTTCAAAAGAATGTATCTGAGCAACTAACTTGAAATCTCTCAAGAAATGCATAAGATCATTAATTGGAAGACCTTCATTAGAAATGATTTATCTCAATCTATGTACAAGGCTTTCATTTTCATCCGTTGATATGGGAATCATTCTACGTTTCTCAATCTATCTTTCATAACCAATCCTCAATTATTCAAAGATATTCGCAATGTATATAATATGATTGATTCGATAAGGTCTTTTCAAAGAATCGTAATGTAGGCTTGGTTAAAGGCTATTCTAAGGATAGATATTTTGAGGCCAAGAAGGAATTTCATCATTTTTTGATTTACTTCGGGTCTACAGGTTAAGAACCTCGAGAATAAGTTGAAACAAGATTGCCTACACTTCTTTAAGCGATGGCTTTTGATATGAAATTATACTTTCACTTTCAACATCCCAATCTAAAGAGTCTTTGGGAAGATGTTGTAATGTTGATATTAGGTAGGCTCAAATAGCTCATTTATTTTTAGATTCAGGGTTTTTTTAAAATTGATGATCTTTTTGGCATCATGACCTTTTCTTTTATCCACTAGGGATCTTTTATCTTTTCATGACCTTACGAGTCATGTAGATGCTCATCACGGTCTTTTCTTTTCAACTTCTAACTTTTGTGATCTTTGATCTTTCCACAACTTTTGTTTTTGATCTTCTCTTTTGAATGCTTTTCCTTCTTTTCTTTGCTAACTTTTCACCGGGCATTGGTCTTGCTTTTATAAGACACACTGCTTTTTCATGCCCTTGATTCTCATTACATCTGCACTTTTGATTCTTTTGGCTTTTGACTTTTTGAGATCTAGGGACTATTTGTTATGCCTTTCTTCTCTCTTTTTTATCAATCAATCTGAGATGGATCACATGCTATGCCCCAGTGTGAGGAGATGATCATCAATTTCGGTTTAAAATGAATATTCAAGCTCAATTGAGCTTTGCAAAGGATAATGTGTTTGGGATGAGAAATGAAATGTTCTTCTTTCTTTTGGGATGTTTTTGAGCTTCATATGATTTCATCTGAAGTTATCACAAAAATATTGATGCGAGTGTAAGCAATAGAATCTTTCTTGATCCTTTTCTCCCAAAAATGTAAACCACGAAGCTCCAAATTTGCATCAATGTGAAGTGATTCTTAATAGGGTTGTTTTGAAAAACTTCTTCATCTTTTAGGCTCAAATTGGGCTTGCAAGGGATAATCATGTATTTAGGACAATGAAACAATTTCCTTTCATCATTTCAATCCATATAATCAATGCGAATACTCCCTATCTCCTTTGGATGATGCTTTATCTCACTTTTGATGTTCACTCCTTTGTTTTTCTCAAGTGTATAAATGACGTGTTTGGATATAACTTACCTTTCCTCATTTGGTTTTTCCATTTGATTTCATCCAAACATTTTCTTTAAATATTTCAAGATTTTTTGTCAAATCATCCTCTTTGGGAAATTCTGATGTATAACGCATGTTCAAAGAATGCATTTTCAAACCTTTTGGTTGAAACACTTTGCGATGATCTTTGAAATGATTTCTTTTGATTTCATGTTAATCCGTTTGAGGAGTAAAACTCAATCCTTTTGAAAAAGTAATCTTTTTTAGGATCCAAATTCATGAATTAGGGATACTTACCTAACCGGCTTGATGGGATCCGTTTTCAACTTGGTGGAAATCCTGCAAAAATTGAAAATCAAGTGTTAGAATTCATTTGCACAATCCTTCTTATTAATTGGAACAATACTGCCAACTTTCTTGTGTGCTCTGGTTTGATTCTGTTGGCGATTCATTTTTCATGATTTCCTTTCTTTGGATTTCCTGAGGATGACAATTTGGAAAAAGGAAGAATATATTAATGAATGGTATCAAGGAGAGTAAATTGGAACGATATGTTTCTTTACCTTTTTACCAATTCCATTAGAGAATCTAAGATCTCACATCGTCTTAAACTCCTTTGGACTTCATTCTACAAAGTGAACAAATATGTGTATGAAATGCATGGTATGCATGATATGCAAATGCTCTAAAATGGGCCTAATCATCTTCTAAAATGTCCAATTCGGCTTTTCATTTCATTCATGAGTAGAATATTTTGATTGCATTTGAATTTACAAGATAAGCCAATTATGTTACATCCATGTTGACAAGAATCAATGCTCCTCCTAGAGGACTTTCTTGACAACATACAGGCCTTCATAATTTGGGGTGAATTTTCCATGAAGATCTTAATTATTTGGAATGGTCTTCTTTACCACAAGATCTTCTACTTCAAAATGTCTTTGTCACGCTCCGTACCCTATTTCCCCAAGCCTTGGGAACGTGACATCCACGAGGTCATTGAAATGCGACGTCCCAGAAGGCGTCACCAACCCGTTTCTTTTATCTTTCGATTAAGCACATGCAGAAGCGTATTTGAACATCACCTAATCAACAACAACAAACGGATAGCAAGAAAAACGCGTAGACAAAACATACTTCATATATAAGCATCATTACTAATCGGAAGTTAGCTAATTACACGCCCACTACTACTGGCCTTTTCCAATTTCAACCAAAAAGAGTCAAGGTTAAACTTAACTCCTCTATCTATGAGGGCGACTTCCAAAAAATGGTTTCCCATGGGAGGCTGATTCTCTATGGTTCAGGCTCAGGATCATAATCCGGGTCAGACTCGAGGTTGCTCACGATGCCATCGGAAGGATTCCTCACCATGAGATCCATTGGGGTTCCTCTAAGGTCACCCGGAAGCCTGTCGAACCCATGAAGAGGACCGAAGAGATCCCTATTGAACCATACGAACCAAGCCACAAAACGATGTGGAACCAAGTGCTCTAGGCCATCATCGACCCACATCATTGTGGTGTACTTATGATAGGTAATATCACTCTCCGCTACCATGACCTCGGTAACGTCTACTTCCTTGATTATGGGGTACCTGAAACGGACGATACCGTTATACATACCTATGAGCCTAAAAAGAAGTGAACAACAACAAATGAGTAAAACTCAATAAGTAAATCACCTAATCCTTGTATAGGAGGATGCCTCGCATCGAAAACATGCAAAACTTAAAGCTCACTATGTCGATGGTGGATCAACAAAAAAGCCCTTGCTTTGCCTTATCTATGAACATGAAAGAGGACCTCAAGTACCTACAATGACATAATAACCAAGAGTCCAATTCATGTCACATATGTCACACACAATCGCACTCTTAACATCTCACGCGTGTTCCAATTATTACAATTGTAAGTGGCCTGACTCCAATCGGCCACAATCAAAGCCACATCGGCGCTTCTAGCATGACTAGGCATCATCCCGCCCCTTCAGGCATGACAACATCTCGACCTCACTCGACGACGGCATCCAATCAAGGGCTTCATTCCGAAATCCATCCGCGAACGACATCTGAAATCCATCGATGATGGGTTCTCTTATGTGATCACACGCGCAAACAATCACTCATACTGGTTCTTATCACCGCTTTAAGTCCATACAAGAGCCTCAAAGGTATGTAACAATTGTATATTATGACTTACCAAAACCAAGTCGATAGAGAAATGCTGAGCAACTCAAATCACATCCATAATCACATATAACCAATAACACTTCATTATAAATCAATATTTGCAAGACAAGCACAAAACTCATTTATCAACAGTTTCGAGCAACCTTCTACAAACACATAACTCAACCATAATGATTTCTTACAAAAATAGACATCAATATGGTAAATCATAATCAAATAACAACGGTATCCCCTGATCCGACCAACATGTGGCAATATTAGACTTTCCTTATAACTAGTCATACACGTGACAAGGATATACAAATTCCTAAACCTTGAAACCCAAGCAAATCATACAAAATTCATACACGAGCTTTCTCTTCCTAAACAAGTAAGATCAACCATGAAAATCACAGAATCGGAACCTAGCCTACATCCGAACTACACAACGCAATGCCCAATCCAAGGGTTAGGGGGTCCACTTACGAAACCGGGGTGAGATCTATAGACAACGTCGGACGGCAGACAAACGGCGAGCGGCAATGAGGATGCCGTGCAGTAGCGGTGATGAGGACAGTAAGCGGCGATGAGCAGTGGTGGCGTGGACGGTGAGTGGCCGAGAGGGAGGGAGAAAGGGAGAGCGTGAGAGAAAGAGGGTGAGGGAGAGAGAGAGAGAGAAAGTGAGAGTGAATGAAATAAGAAGGGTTTCTTTTTTAGGTGCTCTTGTAAAAAGGCCAATAATGCAATTGCATTTATGAACTCTATTATCTACCCTAGCCTAGGTCTTACTTAATTTACTCCCATCCAAGCAAATACATGGCCAAGAGGACATCTTGAATTCTTCTCCATCGAGTTTCACGCTAGGCTTGCTAACTACTAATATAGACGCATGCATGTAGTTGAGAACTAACCAAGGAAACCAAACAAGAAGCTAACTAGGTTATTCTCCTCCTATTCTCTTTTTATGTGGCGCCCACCACTCCTCAAAGCAAGACCAAATTTGGTCTCTTTCCAATCAAAGCTTCTAGAAGGTGCATTAAATGCTAAACTATAGGTTACTATTTATAAAAAAAAAACTATTCATGCATATGGCACATTAATGTGCAATCTTTCAAAAATTACCAAAGGGTTAAATGGGGGCAAGATGGACTTTTCTCTCTTGATGGGCACCTAACAAGGCTAAACAAGTCTATTGGACTTGTCTTGGGTGTGGCCCTTTGTTGCGCTTCCAATGCTTAGCTCATGTTCACTTGTCTGAAGATTAACAGTCCAATGATGCTTAATTAAGCGTCATCCAAAAAAATTTTCTCTTAATTATCCATAAACCGATTCTCGTAACTGGGTTGAGTTCTATGGTCAAATTCACTTGGAAGAGCCTCCGACGTTGCTTGTACAAGTACGAGACTTTCAGGGATTAAGGGTGACTTGTGATTGATCCGAAATTGATCCATGTTTAAGCTTGTTCGACTCATGGTCTATCCCAGCTATCAGTGCTTCAATACTTTAGACCATTTCCTGCATCTTAGATAGGAGTTGGATTGATGATAAATGGTGTATTGCCTTGGTCTGTGCAAAACCCAAATTAATGCAACGCACGTCTTTTCAACTGTCGGGTAATTCATCTCAAGTGTGGTGAATTTCTTGATCAAGTAATAGATAGCCTGGTCTTTACCATCACTTGGTCTCTTTTGAACAAGCACAACTCCTAATGACTCGTGATGAATTGTTAAATATAAGATCAACGAGATACCAGGGATTGGTGGCATGAGCATTGGTGGACACACCAGATATTCTTTGAGCTTATCAAAGGTTGTTGACACTCTGCATCCCATTTTACTTTGGCATTCTTCTTTAGCAACTTGAAAAATGGCTTTGTGGTTTTAGAAAGCTAATGGATGAACTGAGCAATATAATTCAACCTCCCTGATAAACTTCTTACCTCTTTCACTGTTGAGGGAGTCTTGAGATCATATATCGTTGTAATCTTTGAGGGATCTATCTTGATACCCCTATTACTAACCACAAATCCCAATAGCTTACCGGATTTTGCTCCAAATACACATTTGTTAATTTAACCTCAATTTATACTTTCTGAGTCTTTTGAACAATTTCTTGAGTACCACCACATGATCTTCTCCTTATTTGGATTTGGCAATCATATCATCTATATATACTTCGATTTCTTTGTGCATCATATCGTGAAATAGAGTGACCATCGCCTTTTGATACATTGCACTGGCGTTCTTCAAATCAAAAGGTATCACTTTGTAGCAACATATGCCCCATGGTGTAATAAAAAATGTTTTCGTCTTATCCTCTTTCTTCATGAGGATTTTATTATATCATGAAAACCCGTCCATGATGAGAATGTTTCAAACCCAGCGATACTATCTACTAAGACATCGATATGAGGTAGCGGGAAATCATCCTAAGAATTTGCTTTGTTTAGGTCGCGATAATCAATGCAAACCTGTACTCATCCATCCTTCTTCAACATAGGAATTGTGTTGGCAACCCAATTTGGATAGAGAACCACCTCAATGAATTTGACTTTGAGCAATTTCATAACTTCTATTTTTTTTGCTAATTTCGGTTTAGTTCGTAGAAGTTTTTGTTTCTTTGGATGGATGCTTGGATCAATTGGTAAAACATGTTCAACAATCCTCGGATCAAGGCCAGGCATATCAACGTAAGACCATGCAAAAATATCCTGATATTCCTTGAGTAGTTCAATAATCCTTTTTACTTCTATGAAAGAGAGGCTCTTTCCAATCTTAACCTCTTTGGGATTTTCACTATCACTCAAATTAATGGTAATTATTTTCTCTTGCATAAGTGGTTTTGATTCTTCATGTCGAATACACTCTTTCTGAGCCACTCTTCATCTTCATTGCTTTCCTCAATATCATAGGTGGTTTCTTCCGAAGGATTCAAGCAACATAAGAACCTATTATGAATATGTGAATGTGCATGCCTGACATGCAATAAAAATGATTAGTAATCACATATGAAAAATAACAATGCATGAAGTTTCATGAAAAGATTTTTTGGAAATCATTTTTGAAACTTGTTTTGAACTAATGGGAAGAGAGAGCTAGTCCTCATATCCCCGGATGTCGTTGCTCTCACAGAAATCATTTTTGCAACTAGGAGCGATAGAGAAACCCAAAATCTCATGCCTCACAAGTGAGGACAATGTTCATCATAGGTTTTTTTTTTGTTTCTATATGTCCTAAAATATTGAACATTTTATTGAATTGAAAGAACACATTACAACTGAACCAATCTGAATTGAAAGTGCAATAGAATTGAAATTGCGAACGAAATCAAAATGAAAACTAGAAAACACAACAAAAAATAATGCATAAGGAGAAGACATAAGTGCGAGAAAAGGAGTTAGGATGATCTTCCTGCTCCAATATAGAAGTATTCTCCACTTCGTATATGATGATGTTGATGGAGTTCTCTTAAAAAAGATTGGATAGAATCGGTTCTTCCCCAGCTTGGATATCTTTCTCTTGAGTAACTTAAAGGGTTCAGGAAAAGTTTTATTAATATGACTCTGATGATAGAGAAGCTCTTTAGCCTTGCTCTTCCATGTTGACGGATTGATAGCGCGACCACCTTGACCTCCAGAGTCTCCATGGGTTCCATGGCCATAGCCTTGACCTCGACCTCAACCTACATGATGATTATTGGAGTTTTCTCTTTCATAGTTACTTTGATCTTCACGAGGGTCATTGGAGTTGTCTCCTAAGTAGCCAATTCCACTTCTCCTCTTGGCCACAAATGGAGTGAATGGTTCTTTTGATTCCTTAGGCATTTACCCCACGACCATTTTCGGGAATGAACTCATATTGACATAATACTCGTCTTGGAATGATTGATGATGGAGAAAGCTTTGGAGTCTTCATGAGACTACTTGCAGGTACATGCACCATCGAGATCATCTCAAAAGAATGATAGCTTGGCTCTTCATTCACTTCATGCTCGATACACAGGATCACACTCTCTTTGTAGGTTGCGAAATCTATTTCCCCATACATGGTGATCATCTTTCCACCAATGAAAAATCCTACTTTTTGATGTAGACTTGATGGAATGGTGCCTGCCGTAAGAATCCATAGCCTTCCCAATAACAAATTAAAGGTCCTTAGAATGTCAACGACTTGAAAGTCATTCAGGAAAGGAACGGGACCAATGATCACTTCCAACTTAATATCTCTAAGAACATCCCTTTTCATGCCGTCCAATGATTGCATAGTCACCTTCGATGGTTTTATAGACTCCTCATTGGTCCCCAATTGATATAGCGTGCTTAATGGGCACAAGTTGAGAGTTGAATCATTGTCAATTAACACTCGAAATACTTCCTTGACTTTGCACTTGACTATGATGTATAATGCCTTATTATGCGAGCGACCATCCACGGGAAAATCTTCATCCAAGAAGGCAATTTGATCCTTCAAGAGGATAGTGCCGATAAAATCTTCCAATTGCACCTCATTAATAGTTTCTGGCACATGCATCTCATTAAGGAGCTTCATGAGAACCATCTTGTGCCTTTTAGATGTCTTGAATAGATCGAGCAGGGAAATCTGTGCTAACATTTTCCTTAGTTATTCTATTACTTCAAATTCACTCGTCTTCATTATGGATAAGAGTTGTTTGGCATCATCTTCTATCACTCCTTTCTTTTCAACTTCTGCCTTGCTTTGGAGCATAACATTTACTTGATCGGATAATGGCATCAACTTCGTTTGGGAAATAGTACTATGGCACACATTTTGTGTCAAATTCGACTTTTGGGGGTAATGTAATGACCATTGGTTGCGGTTCATCTTCTTCGATCTTCAAAGTCTTCAATTGATTAACCAAAAGTTGAATAATAATTAGCTCCACATGACATGTCTCTTCCCCATATTTGTCAATTTCTTCCAATTTGATCACAAATAGCATAACCATGAACACTACACCTTCATCATTCTCATCATCTATTCCACCCCAACCATCGAGCATAATGACTTTATTTTTGAAAGCCCATGGAGGAGGTGTATATTTGACATGGAAATTATAGCAACCACTGTCTTGGCCTAACAAATCAACTCTTTCACTTTGCCCACACATCTCACGAATAAACCCTTTTTCGCCTTGGCGAATATTCTCTTTTGTGTTCCTCTTCAGGATTTACCTCATCGTTCTAAATCTCGTCCATACCACCCCACCCATTGAGCACAATGACTTCATTTTAAAGGTCCATGGAGGGGGTGTGTATTTGACATGAAAATTGTAACGACCACTGTCTTGGATCAACAAGTCAACAGTCTCACCTCATTTAGGTGTCTCGCGGATGAATCATTTGTCCACTTGGCGGATTTTTTCTCTTTTCTGTTTTTCTTCATCTTCTTCCTCTTCAGGATTCATCTTATTGTTCTGAATTTCATCCACAACACCCCACCCATCGGGTGCAATGACTTCATTTTTGAAAGCCCATGGAGGGGATATGTATTTGACTTGGAAATTGTAATGACCTGAATCTTCACCTATGGTGTCTATTATCTCACCCTTTTGATGTGCCTCATGACGGAATCGAGCATATCACCATAACATGCGGTTTTTATCTTGGTTTCATATTTGTCAGCATCATCTAACTTAGGTTCCACATCTTCAGCCCATATCATTCCTCCCACATTATGTTCCAGTAGCGCATTCTAATGAACATTCGGCTCTGGCTCTCGGAAGTTGAGAATCTTTTTATCGATAAGTTGTTGGACCTTAATTTTCAAGGTGAGGCAATTGTCCACATTGTGCCCTCGTTCACCCATATGATATGCACAAGTTTTGGACTCATCAAATCCAAGGAACCTTAGAAGTTGTTCTCTCGACACCTCTTTAGCCACCATGTGCCCCTCGAGAAGCATGGGTAGTAACTTTGATAATGGTCGGGGCAATGGTGTGAATTGTTTCATGGGTTTCCTTCTTGGGTCAAATGGCTTTGTATCTTTCCAAGCAGTATTGGATTGTTTCTAGAATGGTGCTAAATAAGTATTTGGGCTTGACACGACTGCCACTTCGTGACCGGATTCTTTATCCTTCCTTATAGGATAGGGTCTTCGCGATGACCCTTCTTGAGTTTTCTTTTCTTTCATTCCCCATTCTATTCTTTCACCCACCTTCACAAGCATGATAAATGTCTGACATCCTGAGACGTGAAACTTGTCATAATACTCGTATGGTAATGACTTCAAGAAAAGCTCAATGAGCTTATCTTCATTGATTGTAGGCTTGACTTGTGAAGTAACAGTTTTCCACCTTTGTGCAAAGGCTCAGAATCCTTCATTCTCCTCTTTTTAGTTCTCATAAGGTCTTCTCTTGTTGGCAGCACTACAACAATAAACTTGTATTGGCGCAAGAATTCTCTAGCTAGATAATCCCATTTGGTAAAGTCTTCGATATCAAGGGGAGTGTACCATGCTAAAACTGCCCCTCTCAAACTATCTTGTAATGTACTGATAAGAAGGAGAGTGTTGTCAAAATATCTTGCCATCTTGCAAAGGTAGTATTTTAGGTGACTCTTCGAGGAACCGCCTCCATCACACTTGCTTATGAATTCGGGCTCTTTGTAGTTCTTTGAAACCACCACTTTGGCATAGGGTTAATATTATGAAAAACCCTAAACTGGTACATCTGTGACAATTTTATCCTGAACTATTTTTTTGACCACAAAAAATCTCAAACTGGTACACTTGTGATAAATTTATTCCGAACTATTTTTTTGACCATCAAAAACCCCAAACTGGTATACTTGTGACAATTTTACCCCGAACTATTTCTTTGACCACTAAAAACCCTACACTGGTACACCTGTGACAATTTTACCCTCGAACTAATTTTTTGACCACTAAAAATCCCAAACTGGTATATTTGTGATAAATTTACCATATGTTAGTGTCTGTTAAATTATATTAATATCACAAAAAATCATAAATTGGTAAACTTGTGACAAACAAATGGGTAAAACCCAAAAACAGTACACATGTCAATTATCACGTGTCATTAAACTTCGTAATTTGACAGTAAAATTTAACGGAAATTAAGAAAAGGTAAATTTGTCACAGGTGTACCAGTTTGGGGTTTTTGGTGGCCAAAAAATTAGTTTTGGGTTAAAATTGTCACATGTATACCAATGTAGAGTTTTTTATGATCATAAAAATAGGTCAGGATAAAATTATCACAGGTGTACCAGTTTAGGATTTTTTGTGGTCAAAAAAATAATTTGGGATAAATTTATCACAAATGTATTGGTTTGGGATTTTTCATGATATTAACCCCTTTAGCATATGGTGAAAACTTGTTAAACCTCTGTAGCTCGTAGCCTTAGCTTGCGAGGCACTTCAATCTTAGCCAATCTTTTGGCCTCCTCCTCATCCTTGGGTTTATGAGGAGTCCTCTTCGACTTGTTTTCCTCCTCCAAATTTAGCACTTCGGGTGTGACTTTTGCAGGGTTTTCTTGAATTGGCTCCTTGTTTCTATTTTGCTCCTCATGAGATGTTTCCCCAACATTTGGAGCACCAGCATTGGGGATTGTAGGATATGAGCCCCTTGCAGCAATTATGAAAGCTTTCATTTTTATCATCATGGCAGTTATTTGATTCATTTAGTGTTCAACCTCCACCAAACAATTATGGGTTCTTCCTTTGCCATCCTTACTTGTAATCGGGTCCGAACTCACGCTCTTCTTTCTTCCGTTTTTATGCCACCTTCGTAAAAGATACAAAATGTTAGTATGGAGAAACAATGGTTAAAACCTGTATTCTTTCAATTATATGGTTTCTTTTTTATTAACAAGGATAAGAACTTTTATACAAGCCTTAGCCTTGTGTATTAAATCTCTAATCAAAGTTTATCTCAAGAAACCATATAATTCAAAGAATCGTAATCCATGGCGATTTCTTTATTACATTTCAAATCGTAATCTAAATCTAATCGAATGTATTCGACAAGTGATTGTTTCAACTTTGCATATGAAATTTGAAAAGTTTTCAATACAATGCTTCAAACTTGAATAGGGGAACTAATTCATTCAAGTCTAGGCTTCTTGCTAACTAAGGTAGTTTCCGCCCTTTCATTCTCATTCCATTCCCTAATCCAAGACTCCCATTCTTCTACATCGATCACTACCTCTTCGGGTACATATGGCTCCACTCCGAGTGTGTTGGGGACAATGTACTCAGGCACGTATGGCTCCACAAGACTCAGTGTAACACTTAATGGCACATACGACTCGGCATCAATTGGTCGTTTGTCTTCCAATCACTTGATATATTCTTTTGATGTTGAATAAAGCTTCATCTAGCCTTCTAAGCACTTGGGCCATTCAACCATTTGTTTGGGCGACTTCTTTAGGGAGTGAATAATCTTGTCAATCTTCTCTATAGAATTCCTTTTAGTATTTCAAACGCAAATTCTTTAGGATGCCAAGCTGGTAGGACTTGTTGTAACATCCCAAATTGTCTCACAACCCTCAACGGGCAATAAGAAGTGCCTCCATTTAAACCGAATAAATGGTACCGTGTTGCCTTCTTGGCATGTGATTCTAGCTTTGGTAATCTTTTGGCCAACTAATCTGCCATTGGAATTATTCAAGAGTTAGGGCTCTAATGAAATTAGCCCACTCTAGGAAAGAGTACTTAGGCAATTTGTCTTGGATCTTAATATATCTCTCTATTGGATTCACCGATGAGCTAATCTCTTGGATTCTCATAAAGCATCCCCATGGTTGGAGATGGGAAACAAACTACAATGAAAGTAACCCCGAAAATGCTTGGAACACTCCCTTTTCATTGTTTTGGAATTTGTTTAAAGAAGTTTTGGCTAAGAGCATGTTGGATAAGTCCCATTTGAGACAAGCTTGTCTCATGATTATGGCTACTAAAGATTCTAATCCCGTTCTAGATACGGGAAACAAGATGAACCCAAAGAAGATTAGAAGGAATACCTTAGCGGATTTGTTTCTCATTTCCCTTGGAAGTTTGGAATATTTGGATATCAAGAATGATAAAGGAAATCTCCTAGTTTTTGTTTTGATTATTTTCTCAACTTGAGTGGTTTTTAAGATGAGAAACTCGGCCAAGACACTTGTGGGATTGAGTCCTATTGGAGGTTCTATGATCCTAGATTCAAAGTCAATTCCGATGGCGGCCTTGTATTCTTCTAAAGTTGGTACCATCTCATTCTCGCCGAGTAGAAACGTAGCACTAGCAACTTCCCAAAAGTGAGCTAGGGCTTGCATCAAACTGACGCGATGCTTAACATTGATCAACTCAAAGAGGTATCCTAATCTTTCCTTGACATAAGCTTGATTCTCCGTGGTCATGCCTTCCCACCATGCAAGTAGCTCTTTTCGAGGAATTGGAATCACTTGAATGTCTAATTTCCCCATTTGAGTCTAAAGAATGCAAAAAAAATCCTTAATTAATCACCATGGATTACGAACAAGTTTTAAAACTTCAATTTCAATGATATGTTCTTTTTAAGGCAAAATGGAGATAAGATGCATTTGTATGCTTAAAAAGTCACAAATGTCATCTTAGGTTCATTTTATGCTGAAGGAGAATATGTGATTTGAAATGGGAACAAAACCAATTTTTGAGATGGATGCCCCTTTTCTATACTCCATTAAAATCATAAGGACTCGCCTTGAGCTTTACAAACTCAGAATACATCCAAATGGACTGTATATTCTTTAAATGGCAAAGGCCATTTGACTACATAATGTTTACAACCTTTTGAATACATTCAAAGTGACTTTTCATTTTTTGAATGGCAATGGCCATTTGGTTTACAATGGAAATCTATCATAGGCCTATACATTTCATCTAAGATTGCAAAATTATCTAATGGAGTGTGAGGGCCCTACTCATTCATTTTAATTTAAAAGGGGCATTCAAATCAATCATTGATTATTACTTAAGCATTTGTTCACGTTGTTTTAATAATTCATAATAAATAACTTGCATATTTTAAAGAGAGGAGCAAGGAACGATACTTACACTTACCAGGACAATTTTTTTTTTGTTTTTGGGTATAACCAATCACAAAGACATGCGGATGTAACTTGTGCATGGTTTTGACGCCTAAAGGTGGAATATATTAAAAGCTCATGGTCATCACCTTAATGAATAAGGAATTCCATTCCAATAGGTACACAACCTAAAGTGATGGAATATTAATTCGTCTCGGTAATTAATATGAATAAAGACTATCCCATGGACAATCGACGGGTATTTGCTTTCTAATATGATCTATTTAGTTTATATTTCATTTTGGAGTTACCACTAATCCTTAGTGGTAGGCTAGAAACCAATCGAGACAGGGAAGAGCCACCTCGATTTCTGCAGACTAGAGATATCATGGGTAGGGGCACTTAGTTACATTAACGACTTCGATGTCAAAATCCCTTATGCCCTTTCAATACCTAACTCGATTTGAAGTATCGAGTGTAGCATGCAATTTCTGGAGGCTTATCCGCTAATCCTAACCATTCTAAACGAGGAGGAACCAATCAATCATGGAAAGCACAATCAATTCAAATCACAAAACAACAATCCTAATATCATCCATAAAAAGGAAAAATCAATCAAAACAATGAAAGCCTAGTGAAGCCCTAAAGGCTTGTTCATTTTCAAGGATTGTGCTTTTTTAGGGGTTAGGCCCATTTTAGGGGTTACACCTTTTAGGTTTTTTTTTGGGGTTAAGCCCCTTTAACCTCTAAACTAGGAAGTTTTCAAAAGAATAGCATGTGCACTCTTAAAAATTCTAATATCATTCAAAAGGGGTGGCCAAAAGTGTTTTGAGCCATTCCGTAATTTTTGAATTTTTTTTGAAAATTTATTTATTTAATTTTCCTAATTCCAAAAACCTAAATTTTCATCTTTTATTAATTTTCTGAATTTTTTTTTCATTTTTTAAATCTTTTCTAGATTTTTTTCCATTTTTTCATTTTTAAAATTTTCCATTTTTTAATTTTTTTTTTGGATTTTTCCATTTTTTAATTTTTTCGAATTTTTCTCTTTTCATGAATTTTCTAAAATTTTCTGAAAATTTTTATGTATTTTTTTATGAATTTTTCTAATTTCTATAAACTTTTCGAAATTTCTAATTTTTTAAATAATTTTCTGAATTTTTTATTTTTTTATTCCCCGGGAATGAACTAGATCGGTTTTGATCGGTTCAACTGTGTTGGACAGGCCTGAACGGTCTCCGGTCGATCCTTTGGCGAGAATGGTGCCAAAACGGCGCCATTTTTGGCTTCTTTCTTTGGGGCATTTTATCAAACACCTAATGTGTACCCTAGCCTAGAATTCATTACCCTCACTGTGACTTTGGGACCCATTTCAAGTGACTCTCACCAATGTTCCACCACCCTCATTAGTAGGGGTGTCAATGGGTCGGGTCGGGTCGGGTTTTCATGATATCCGAACTGACCTGAAACAATGCATATGTTTACTTGGCCCGACCCGAAACAAGACCTGAACATGATATAGTTGTGCGATTGGGTCGGGTCGTGTTTGGGTCGGGTTCATGTTTTAGATTTTTGCTTGACCACCTACATCTTCTCTTAAGAAGGAAACAGAACACCCCATAAACAGAACTTAGGTTGTCTTGTTCGCTTGTTCAAACAAAGAAGTACAGAAGTAGATGATGGCGGCACGAGAAATTCCTATTTACACAGGTTAACAACCCATTTTAACACCAGCTTTCAACTGGAATGAAACAAAAAGAGATAAGTTGCATGAGGCTAGATCAATAATGTTTAAACAAAGTTAAAGAGCTAGTCAAGATCATGTACTCTCGCATCTACCCATACCCAATAGAGAAAAAACAACAAACCAGTGATCTCAAGGGAAAATGTCTCTAATGTCCAATCAAATAACTACACAAACATTTCATTTGAATTCAATTGGATGTTTAACACTAGCTTGATGCCAGCATTCGATTGATAGTCATAGTGATCCAAAGAGAAACCAAAGCAACTCCACCAAAAGTGAATCAAATCTTCTCCAAAGCAACTCCACCAAGGCAACTCCACTAAAGCAGCTCTAATGTTATACAACCTGCAAGTAAGAAATGAAGAAGACAACAATTGTTAAATGCCTAATCTGAATATGAAAAAGTAAATTTGCAATAAGAATAAAAAAAATTGGTTTAGCAAGTACCAATTTCTAACTTCGTCAATCATTAAGAGAAACCGATATCGAATTCGGCTCCATAATTGTAGTTGAACACTTTGCATTAACTTCAAAATCAAAATGAGAACTTAAGTATCCATTGTAATATAGAAAAGAATAACTATTCCATAATTATGTTTATTGACCTGACTCAAAATTTTCTTGTTCTTCTAAGTCATCCTCAATTGAAAGTGAAAGTAGCGAGGATCGTAGCCAATCTTGAGCACATATAAGACCCTCCACCATTCTTGGGGTCAATGAGCTATGAAAGACATCGAGTACACGACCTCTCGTGCTGAATGCGGCCTCTGATGCTACAGTCGATACAAGTATGGCCAAAATATCTCTAGTAATGGAAGAGAGGATAGGATAACTCGAAAAATTAACTTTCCACCAAGTTAAGATATCAAAGTCAAGGCTATAACGTTCACATCCTTCCTCCAAATATCTATCCAATTCAAATTTTTCTTCCAAAATTTGTTATCCCGTTTGGCTAAGATGCTTTGCAGTCATAAAGTCTACACCAGCCACGGGAGACTTTTACATATTTACTCTCCTTGTACCCTTTAATCTCAAGTTGCCTTGGGGGTATTTACTAGTGTGGTATTGCTCGTACAATGATGTTAGCGATGATGTTACTTTATCATGTAAAATTTATGCTAGCTTGCTCTCATAAACATCATTAATCAACCATTTCACATATTCCCACTTATGTCGAGGGTCAAGTATGCAAGTAATGAACAAATTAAGATTCATGTTGTTCATGTTACCATAATACTTACTGAATTTGGTCTTCATTCTTTTAGCCATTTCCTACAAACTTTTACCCTCATTCTCACAATATTCATTAATCATCCCAAAAAGCCCATAAACATCCTTTGCCAAATCATTACTAGTGACATAAAAAGAACCCGAAACTTTTGAGGTCTTATCAAAGAACAACTTCAGGAAAGGAAGAAGGTGACGGGCATAGCCTCAATCATCACTAGTAGGCAACCCTTTCGCCTTGGACAGTTCTTCAACAAATTTGCTATATTGAATTTCCAATAAGAAAAAAGCTTTTTGAAACTTCAAAGCCGCCTGCAACATCATATATGTCGAGTTCCAACGAGTCTCCACATCCAAACATATAAGACTCTTGGACTCAATATTCTCTAGTGCAACACAATCCTTAAACCGCCTCAACCTCCCAGGAGAAGATCTCACATAACATACAGCAGAACATATTCTAACAATGGAATCATTTATCTCTTTTAACCCCTCTCTCACAATCAAACTCGATATATGAGCAAAACACCTCATGTGAAGTAACTCACCTCTCAATACCAGAGTGTTCCAAGAGTTAAGTCTTCTTTTCAAGTATTGAATTCCTAAATCATTTGAACTTGCATTATCCACGATGATGGAAAAAATACTTTGAATCCCCCAACCAGTCAAACATTTCTCAATCGCCTTTCCTATTATCTCGGCAGAATGACCCGGGATTTGAAAAAAATTTAGGATTTTCTTCTGCAATTTCCAATCAACATCAACAAAATGAGCAGTTAGAGACATATAAGTCAAATTTTGACAAGAGGTCCACGTGTCGATCGTCAAACAAACTCTAGGACATGTGTCGGCAAAATATTTCATCAATTTTTTTCTTTCCTCCGCATATAACGCGTAACAATCACTCCTCAACATGTTACGTGTAGGGATTGAGAACTTTGGCTGGATTCTATACATAAATCGCCGAAAACCCTCATTTTCTACAAACTTAAAGGGCAATTCACCAAGAATGAACATGGTCGCTAGTTCTTTTCTATTAGTATCTTGGTCAAATTTCCATGGTGAACTACCAACCCCAACAAGTTGACCCGAGGCATTTTTTTGCTTTTTCTCGATGTTTGCATATGGATATTCCTTATATCTATCTAAATGATGATGCATTGAACTACTCCCTTGAGTACTAGAACAACCAATGTGGACCCCGCAATATAAACATTTAGCCTTTTCTTGGTTCTTGTCTGTACATGGAAGCCTTTTAAAGTGATCCCACATAATGGATCTCTTTCTTCTATTTGTATGGCTAGAATCCATCGACGAAGACATCTAGCAATTAGCAAAAATAATTAACATTCTAGAATCAACAAAAGCCATCATTGCCCAGTAATTGCTATATGCTATCAACAAAACTATGCAACGAAACCATCATCTACGCAACGACAGATGACTAAACAAGGCCTTTGCATTGTTGTACAAATATGCCAGGTTGAATTAAGAAAAGAACACAGTAATGGAACTACTCTGTGGTTCAAAAACATGTTTGCGGAGTTAGGTAGAAACAGACTAAAAAACAGCCAAAGTACACACTGTTATTATAAAGACACGATAGATGCAAAGGTTACACAAGCTAACCTAGCAATTTCTCGTCAATGAAGAAGACCACCAAATTGACAGTATACCTGCAGGTTAAACACAATATGAGCTTCAGCCAAAAATGCATCAGAAGTGCCGAAGAGAGATACTAACAAAAAAAATAGGATTTTACCATGCAACAACGACGTCAATTGTGTAATGTTTCCGCGATGCAACAATGAAGAATCTATGTACCACATCAATCAACCATTCAAGAGTACTATTCACAATGATTAGTATGTAGAACAAAGATCTAATAATCTTTACCAGGAGAAATTGTTGCACTAATTTGCTTAGAGGCTGAGTATATATGCTTAATGAATGGCATTCGCTTGATAAACCACTCTCCAATCCAGAAGACAGTGGAACCCAGCCATGATGAAAAAAAACCCCAACAAGGAATACAAACATTAGATATGTGACAAAGCCTAGCCGTGCAAGATAAAAGATTCAGAGCTTTGTAAATCATTATGTTACGAGAAAGAGAACAGGTTATCAATAAGAGGATGGCTTCATCAGACTAAGTTGAAAAGGTGACAACATAAAGTATATGAGAGTACTTTGTATCTACATAAGCGTAGAATAGATAGTCCAAGATTCATGCCTTCAAAAAACCACATTTATGTCAAGCTGCCAATTGTGAATCAGGGCCTTATTAAGAAGTTTGGGAAGGGAGTGAGAGTACATAGAGAAAGGAGTTTCCAAGCAGAAAGGGGTCACCAGAGATTAAGATATGTAGAGGAAGAAGAGGATAGATCCCACTTCTTATTAAGTTATCACGGAAAGTTAATATTCTGTTTACTGGAATAACAAAGACAAAAATCAGGTCATAGATGTGCCCAAATATCTAAAATGAAAATTGATAGGAAAGATCCAAGGAAAGGGGAATGCAAAAGCATAAGGTTTCCTACACGAATCTATTGGAAACAGTCAACAAATATTCGCAGAACATGACAAAAGAACATGTTCTTCACTAAGCGCTCGCTTCTTACCAAATATGTTTATCCCTAGCTGGGTATAGAGGGGACTGAAAAAACCATCAACAAATTCAATAAATCACCGTGTGATAAAAACTGTGACCGCAACTGAGAACAGAACAACACTGCAAATAAACATCAATTATATTAGTCATCCAGAAGTAGTAAGCAACCAATCATTGCATATGAACAAGTAGCTAATCATGTTACCATCCAGTCATAAACTTCTTTGAGATCCAACTCCGGAGCACAAAACAGCACGCCTGCCAAAATAAGTGAAAAAATATATAAGCCTTGCGAACAGATTGCATTCATTTATTACAAGCTTCACTTGACAGATTTCCTACTATAATAGAATCTCCTTTACTTCACTTAACAAGGTCGTTGCAGGGTCATCGTCATCACTTGACCTAGTATTTTTATCAAACAGTTGGTATGACACGCAAAATCGACTAATGCAAAATGATATGAACACGCATACACAAAACACCTTGAAAAGCACAGTGAGTCAACAGATGGGTTCCCCATTCTTCGACAAACAAAAGCACTTATGGCATCATCTCTAGACCAACCCCACCTCCTATAAGCATCGAATTTCGTCAGGTCTCTCCGAGGTTCCGAAGGCAACGCGTTCGGAAATGAACAAACCTGATTCCGAAGACAACCCACATGAATTCACGAGATAAGAGACCGCGAAAGAAGGTAGACCCAAGGTGGTGGCAATGGAGATCGATCCGAGAGTGGTGGTGGGCAAGAACAGGCGCAGCGACGTAGGGTTCTAGAGAGCAAACTGAACATGGGACTTATAGACTGACACACAATGGCGAGTACAATCACAATCTCAAGGCACACGTTCGATTCGACTGACCTCTCTGTTCTTCCTTCACTCCCTCCCTCACAAATTCACCTTAGTTGAACAGAGAACTTCTGGTCACAAACCCATGAGAATATTTCTGGAACACTGCAGAACCTTACTTCGCTGACTTGGTGATGCCAGCTGCAATCAAGGTGGCACCGGTGGCGAAGATGCCAATTGTCGCCGCCAGTTGCCTTCGCGTCACACTACTCGATAGCTAGTTGCAGATCCAGAGCTCTAGAAGAAGATGATAGGGTTTAGGGCGGGCTTGGAGCAAGAAGAACAAATGGCTCTTGTTTGTTTTGGGTGGGCTTGTTTCGAGCAGGCTTGGGTAGATCCAAAACAAGCTCAAGCCTTGTTTGCACTGTTACTCAAATAAGTTAAGGCCAACCCAATCCAATACGAAAATTCCCTATTTGGGTCGGGTCGGGTCGGGTCAAATCGGCTCAAGTCAGGTCATGTTTGAGTGAGTGTTTTTGACACCCCTACTCATTAATCCTAAGACACTACCCCAACACCCTCTGCCAACCTACCACCACCGAACCATCGCCGGCTGCTAGTTGGCTGGTGGTTTTTAAGCTTGAAAACTATAATCATAATCTAATCTAACAATAATAATCCTACTAACACAACAAATCCTTATCTAACCATTCAATCTAGCCATCAAAACATGCATTAACACATCAAATGGATCATAGAGGACTAACTTGGATGGCCTTTGGCAGTGGAAAAGCACTCCAACGAGGTTCAGTTGCTCCGGCGAAGGTGTTTGTGGAGGCCGACTCAGGGATTATGCCAAAAGATGATCTAAAATGCATATAACAAGTAAAACAATGATCAGAAACATGAATATGGAATCAGTAATCACAAAAACAAAAGGGAAATCTCTAGATCAACTAAGTAATGATTTGGTCAATCACTCAGGCATTTCAAGAAATAGTTGGTACGTGAGTAGGAAGGAAGTTTACCTTCGTCGCCGATGACCAAAATGGAAATTCCAAACCTCCGGGAAACTATGACTTGTTCCCCCTACACCTGCTCTACCAGCCTCCGAGCTTGGCTTCACTGGGAAAGTCTTGGATTTGAAGATTGGGGTCAAGTTTCGGACCTTCCCCATCAGCTCCTTCACTAGTTGAACAGAGGAGGAGATCACCGGAATGGTCGATTCACTGGTGCCTCAGGACGACGTTGGTCGCTTGGCCAGGGGGACCTCAACTCTCTCCCCCTCTTGATTTCTCTCTTTCTCTCTTTAGTTCTCTCTCTCCCTCTCTTTGGAATTTCTTCAAATACCTTCTATACCTAGAACCTTCTCTCCTGCCTGTTTTGATCTCTTCCCCAGAGCGATTTCCAACCTCTAACTGCCTCGGTAAGCCGTCAAAATGGCTCCCTTTCAACAACTGGAGATCTCCAGCTATCCATCTTCATTTTTCATGTGTTTTATTGCCCACTAGAGGTCAATGAACTGGTGGGGTTAACTAGGCTCATCCATCCCTTTCCCACCCGTCCTTGAGTTAGGTAAAGAAGAATTTGACTTGGGTCAAGTCGGGTTGGATCCGACCGACCGGTAGACCCTAGTTGGTTTAAAATTGCAAATTGAATCTAATTTTGACCAATTTTTACAATTTTGACCCCCGAATTCCAATTCCTTGACACATTTTACTTAAAAATATAGGGTCACTTCGAATTTTTATCTCAATTAAGCCCAAAACCCCAAATAAATTCGGATCAAGTGGGTTTTTATTCAATTGAATGTTCAAATGATCTAATTTTGCTGATCCAAGGCCAAAATTGGATTCCCCATGATCGATTACCCTTAGGGAAGATATAAACTTTGATAAAAAAATTTCAAATTGAAAGAAATCCCCAATTTGGGTGCAAAAATCCCTAATTTTCAATTAATTTTGGGGATTTTTAAATATTTTGTTAAATTGTGAAATTGGACCAACAAATATGAAATTCAAGGTCTCAAAATCAATTATTGCAAAAACACTATAGCCTGAAAATGTCTAGAAAAGGATTAATTAGATTTTTTTATTCAATTAGCATATGAAATTACCCAAATTTGGGGAAAACCTATCCTCAATTGAAGTTTTGTAAAATTTAATCTGCAGGGTTAAAATTTGGTATTTTTCTTGATTTTCCTCCCATTTTTACTAAAAGAAATTATGGAAAAATTAAAGAAAAGTCTAGAAAAATCATTTTTTATTTAGAAATAGGTTCCTAAGCATGGCCAAAGTTCCTAAATCTAATTTTTGTGATTTTTATGTAAAATTGAAAATTTGACAAAAAATCAGCTATCAACAGCTTCAACCTCAGCTTTTTGAGGATTGTCCTCTTTGAGCTCCAAGGCTTCCATCTTTAGGGCCTCGATCGATGTTTTGAGGGCTTCATCCTTCACGTGCAAAGGGGCTGTGGTATCGTTTCACAACGGTCATGAATTTGGTGCAGAGAGTCCATTTGACCTTGTTGATCCAACCTTTCACTTTATCGAGCTCATCAATGAAGTCTAACATGGCAGTTCTCGTTATCGTGAGCTTCTCATTGAGTGTGACCTTGGCATCCAACGAGGTTTCCCTTTTCTTGGATCTTCCACAAGTCTTTTCTTGGGCGACCTACTCTTGGGGAGCCCTCTCATCCACAATAACTAAGGCAATCTCTTGGTTCGACAATCTCTCAACTAGTTAGCGTGGTCCTCGATCTCTTTGAATGAACTCTCTCTACTTACTCTGATACCACTTGTCACGAGTCCGTTGTTTGGGATCGGACCCGTGTAGAAACTTAGGCTTCCTTGGATCATTGGAGTTCCTTGATCATTCACTTGCTTGCCTGGATCCTAAAGAGAGAAAATCTGGAGAGAGAAACTCTGGAAGAGAATGCTTGTATTGCTCAATTGTTTGGATCGTTATAAATGAGGGGGAGGGCACCCCTTCTTATACTAGAGGCCCTTTAATTACATCTATTGATCAACTTTCGATCGAGTGGTCGATATCGCATCTCTCCATCTACCAACTACCGACTGAATGCAGGTTGATTCTAGAACACAGCAGAACTACCGTATCGCTCGTCCCTGAAAAAATTCCGTAAGTTCTAGAGGATTTGGCTTGGTATTCTTCGATCTTGCACGGTCCTTGGCACATGAAAACCTTGGGACCGTAACACTGGCCTATATAAACGCATTATTCAGAAAAGAAAAGGGGTCGAATAATAGTCGGAGGTTTACTAAAAAAGAGGTTGGCAATATAGAAAGAGGCCCACATATACAAACGAGAAAATAGAGATAAAGTTTGGTGAAGCTCTCGAATTTTTAAAGGCTGCTGCTCATGCGACCAAGCCCCGACGTGCTCATGTGCCGCTGTTCTAATCGACCGCTGCTACCTCGCCATCAGGTGCCTCGCTGCCGTGTCCCTCTGCTCATCACATCGCCAGCCCCCTCCCGCCTTCAGCAAAGCCCGCAGCTTCGACGACGCCACAGCAGCCTTGCGCGTCACCATCCGAGTCACCGTTATCTCGCCCGGGCTGAATTAGGTAACTAATGATTGTATATTAAATTATTTTATTAATTTTGGGCGCGTGATAATAAATTGGAGTATCTAGTTGCCTATCATTTGATTGATTTTAGTTGTCAAGGGATATTTAATTGGGGAAATTGAATCTTTAAGCATTAAGATTGAACCCAAACTTAAATATTTCTTTTCTTTGTTCGAATTGGAGTAACTAGGAAATCGAACCTATGAGACTAAAAATTGGACACCTAATTAAATCTTTCCCGTTTTATGAGCGTATGATGAAGTGATATTTAATAATCTAAGTTTGACCATTAGTAATTAGTAATATTGCTTAAATAATTTCATTGTCACTTAATCATTAATCATGTAGAACTTTAGGATACGCATGTCATTAGATTAGATGCATCCCAAAATAAAAAAAATACGAAAAGATTGTATTGCATTCAATTTAAATTACATTAATGCATGTTTCCTAATTATTCGCATTATTGTAGAGTAGATTTGATTTCCTTATATCCATGGTCTGTTTTAGGATGGTGTTTTGCTCGAATCATGACAAATATGAAAATTATTATTGTTGCCTACTAGGCACATGATTACATTTCAGGATTAGTTTTTTTTTATTATAAATAGTTAGCGATATTAAGATATTTATTTGATTCTGCTTATCTCTTAGGATTATGCACATATCTCCTTTGATAGTCTATATCCTTGATTAATTAGATTTGATATTATTTTTATCTTGTTACCTTAAGTAGTTATCTTATAAGCCAATAAATGGGCTATCCATGTTCTCTTTTAATATATCTTATCGAATACACAAAAATTTTTTATCTTCTGCTTTACTTTCAACTTGGTATCAGTACCTCTTTTCCTGAGACAACCCTAATGCACCGGGTGCGAAGTAGCACCCGGTGTACCCCAGAAATTTCCTAAATTTATTTTTTCTGCATTCTTTCATTTAATATCATGCACTGCAATAGCAAAGGATGGCAATAGCAAAATAAATCCATCCCTACCGCTCGACAGCGTTCATTTTAGTAACTTATTTCCATTTGAGTTAGCACCACAGTGGTCGTGTCACGAAGTCGGCAACACGTCACCAAGTCGAGGTTTTCTTTTTCCACGGAGGTATTTTTTGATGCTATGAAGGCGCGTTTTCGCATAGTAACTTTTCCCTCAGCAAAGTTTGGCTTATTCCGCTTGTTGTAACCACGTCAGCCATGTCGGCCGCGTTTAAGTTACTGTCACGACAGCCCACAAAGGATGCATGCTACTCAATTCTAATACCTCTGATTCTCAATTTTTCACTTCTCGTTTTGATAAGCCGACACCACCATTAGATTTGCCACCGTGAGACAATCAACATATTGAAATCTTATCGTCAATGGAAACCTGGAACCAGCACACACACCCTACGCGCAGCTACGCCATGCATTTGGTTCTGCTATCCGATTTCATGTCGATCAAAGATTGTGATACCATCCAAATTATTTTTCAAACTCAAGTTGATTTGCTCCAATTCGGTTGCGTTTGAGGATGGAAGTTTGCAATATTAGGATATCTGTTGATTCTGGATATCTCTCAGGATTATGCATGTTCTCCTTTGATAGTGCATATCCTTGATTAATTAGATTTGATATTATGTTTATCTTGTTACCTTAAGTAATTATTGTCGCGACCGAACTCCCGAGCCCTTTTTGGATAACATGCAAAAAGGGGAGGGGGCTCGCCTGGTACGTGCTAAGTCTAGGTTGAGGACTTAACTCGGGCTCTTCCAAGCCCATACCATATCACGACGTAAGGTTTAAGTTTTCAACATGTGGGTGATTTACATGCAGGAGTCGCCACTAATCGATTTGGGGTAGGTCGATTAGAAACCAAAATAGGGTGACGGAAGGTTCACCCTATTCCTATGAACCAGAGATTAACTGAATTCGGGGACTTGGTTACACTAGTTGGATAACTAATGTCCTTTCGGTACCATTTTACCCTATTCATTTTTTGAAAACATTTATCAGGCAATTTGGATTGATTTTAGGACCATTCTCCTAACATGTGAGGTAATCAAGCGAGTGCATAATCAGAAATGATCAGCAGTCAAGAACACAACAAGTCATGCAGCCTAGGGTTTTAACCTTAACTAAGATAGATGACATTTAGAAACACAACAGTTCATGCAATTTGTATTAAAAAAAACATGAATAATAACACAACGGTAATAATAAAACATGCGACATACTATCGTGCAATTTCGGGCTTATTTAGTTTAAATAAAACCACAACATGCATAATTATGAAGGATTAAAACACTCAAATAAGTCACAAAAAAATTTGATTTTTTTCGAAAAAAATAAAAATAATAAATAAAAAAAAGAAACTATTTTATATTATTTTTTTTGAAATTTTTTTTAAAAAATAAAAAATAAATAAAATAAAAAGAAAACAATAATGTTTTTTTTGAAATTTATTTTATTTTATTTTATTTTTAAAAAATAAAATAAAATAACGAAAAAGAAAAAGGAAAAGAAAAACTTTTTTAAAAAATTTTTTTTAACATTTTTTTAGTTATTTAATATTTTTTAAAATAATAATAATAATAATAACATAAAAAATAAAAATAAAATCGGTCGGGACGGGTCGGATCCGGGTCGGTCGAAACTAACCCGGGTCAACGGATCCGACCCGGGGATTGACCCGTTTCGGATCTGTTGATTCGGGTCGGTCGGAACCGACCCAAGTCAACAGGTTCGACCCGGGCATTGACCCAAGTCGGATCTATTGATTCGGGTCGAATCCGAGCCGAACCTGCAGATCTGCGAAGGGGAACGCCAGCGGGGCCAAAATCGGCCGTCTGCCGGTCGACCCAGACCGGCGCCGCCCCCAAATCGGCTCCCTGGCACCAGTACCAAGCCTCTCCACCCTTCGGTGTCGTCGTCCGACCGCCGTTTGTCGGCCAACGACCAAAACAAAAACCGGTTTCATTGAGGACTTTTGTCGAACAAGTGAGGGGCGACGAAAAAAACTGGGAATCCTAACCTCCTCTGGCTAGCCAGTCGGCTCCGGGGACTTACCTCATCTACGACGGCGACACACAACGGCGAGGGACGGCGGCATGGGCCGGGACTCGCGCGAAACGGCTGGCGCGGGTCCCGACCAAACCGAGCAGAAAAACAGAGCAAAACAGGGGCTGCTTGGACTAGGGAAGAGCTCACCGTCAACAGTGCGTCTGGGAGCTTTGGGCTGCTTCACGGGCGATGGTGACGCTGTTGGTTTTCCCTGTGGCTCCGACGAACGTTCAACCTACTCTCTCTCTCTCTCTCTCTCTCTCTCTCTCTCTCTCTCTCTCTCTCTCTTTTCTGTAACAGTCCGAATTTCAATGTAATTTCCAGGATCAATAAAACTGATACTAATTCGCATTTCATTTTAGTCAGTCTCGCCCAGAACTGATCACTCTCGGGATACTAACCAATGGGGCATGGCTAACTAGAAAATGGTACGTGGACCGGGGACCCTATCGTGAAACGGACACCGATCACGAGAGACGCTGACGGAATATTCTGGGCCAACGTGGGCCGATCGTAGGAAAGGGTAATAGATTGGGTTTGGCCAAGGCCAACGATATATAATAGGGACGCAGGTAATTCTGCAAGACCGAAAATACACGTGGCCAACCAGTCCAGAACCTAATCCAAACGATCATGACCCTTGGAACTAGTAATAATTTCTCCTTCTCTCAATGATCGAAACCATTACGATACGGATAGCCCTAGGTCGATACGCGTAACTTCTAAACAGCCGCCCGTTAGTGAGAGACTCTGAAATTGAAAGTTTAGCGGGTTTTATTCACGAAATTGGGCCCAGATTTCGATGTCAATTTTCGAAGGCTTAAGAGACTATTTTTGGAAATATGACATCATATTACGCTGGCCACGCACATTTGGGGTTAGTACGAGTAAAAATTGGAATTTTGGTCCGGGGGTGAAAAATTACGGTTTTGCCCCTGTGGGTACCGGCGTTGGATTTTGAGGCCGTTTGAGGTTATTTTTCGAGGCCAATGCCATTTTTGGGTGGCCAAGCATACCGGGAGTCGTTACGGACAAAAAATGGAATTTCGACAAAAATTAGAAAAATAATATTATTTTATTCCTGGAACTTCGCAGTCAATTTTCGAGGGCTTAAAAAGTGAATTTCACGATTCCGACACCATTTTAGGTTGGCCACGTATATATGGAACGTGTATGTGCAAAAATTAGAGTTTCGCCCCGAAACTGGAAAAATGACGATTTTGCCCCTAGGCTAATTTTTGGTCCGAAAATTTTGGAAAAATTTGGGATAATTAAGGATAATTATCAGCTGCACTTTTTGGGAACTTTTGACCCTTTTTCCCATCTCTTTTTAGATAAGGATGAATTTAAACTTTTTATTTAGGGGTATTTTGGTCATTATTGCCAAATCTTGACACTTGGCACCCCTTAATTATATTATTTCACTAAGTTAGGCTCCCCTCTCTCTCTCCTCACTCACTCTTGCGTGCAGACCAGCCTCTTCAGAAATTTTCTTCCCATTTTCCCCTTCTTCCTCTTCCGTTTCTGTTCTGTTTTGTGCGTTTCTGCCATTTCTGGTACTGTTCACGCTAGAACAGTACCGGCCGGAGCTGCCCCCACCAAGCCAGCACCACCAGCAACCATTTCCACCTCTGTGCAACCACCACAGCCCCGATTTTTTGTCAAAAACAGCCTTGTTTCTCTCTTTTTCTCTTTCCTGGTCTGCAAACAGTAATGTCGGAGCTTCGCCGGATCTCCGATCGCCGTTCCGTTGACACCCGGGTGTCCAGCACCTCCATACGTCGCCGTCCAGCACCGGGCGTACAATGTCCGTACTGTTACTGTTCACCGTCCGTACGGGGGGCACTGCTCACGCCGGACCGTACGGACGTCGCCGCAGTGACCGGCGCCCCTCCGGCCACCATTTTCCAGCCATTCCGTACAGTGTCCATACGGAATCACTGTTCACCGTGACCGTACGGCACTGTTCACCGTCCGTACGCTTCGCCGCCACGGGAATTCGCCGCCGGTTGCACTGTTCACCTGTGATCGGCCGCCATTCCCCGTCGTCGTGATCCTTGATTAGGTGAGTAAAATTCCTAAATCTGGATTAGGACTAATCGTGCATTTTTCTGGACTGGTTTAGGTATTATCAGTACATTTTGGACTGGCTTAGATAGTGTCAGTGTGTATTTGAGACTGGATTGAAGATTGACTGGTAGAAATTATTATCGAAAATTTGTGGTAAACAATTGAGGATTTATTGGAGAGAGAAATTGGATTAATTGATCGATTTATGAGCCCATTAGAAAATTACCGGGTATGTCCGAGTTGATTGGTTGTACATACATTATGCTTGGTTGTGATTGAATTTCATTGGTGCTCATGGTGCATTGCATTGCATAACATGGACATGCATTATGTATGCCTAGAGTGTGGCATGTGGTGAAATTGTGCGAGAATGCGTGTCTTCCATGAGTGTGTGATCACCTAAATTACCCTGAAGCGTTATACGCTGGGTTCAAATAATAATGAATTGTGTGATCATCTAAGGACCTTTGGGTTGTGACCTTCGGGTCGATACCGTCCTCATGCACTTTGAAGCAGGACGATGCCCGGTACGTCCGGAAGGTGACCATCCTCATGCACTTTGAAGCAAGCTCTGGTTCGCAAGGAGAACAGTGTTGCGCCTCATGCACTTTGAAGCAGGCTAGAGACACTAGGCCAGATCGGTTGCTGCGCCTCATACACTTTGAAGTATGCTAGATGCACCAGGCCATGAAAAATTGATGACTCGAGTCGTAATAATAATAAATTGGACAGTGTGCCAGTGTGCTAGTGTGGACCAGTGGGCCGGGAATTGCACGTGTCAAGTCCATGACATTTGCATACATGAACATACATAGACTGGCATGCGAGAATATGAGAATCGGTGCATAAGCATGTGGTTGGCATATATGTGATTATGAGTGCCACGTATGTACTGTGATTATTATATATTGATCTGTCTAACCTGTAGGGTCTAAAGAATGATTTGTTATTATTGATTTGTGATTTAAATATCTATTTTCCGGTCAGGAGATTGCATGTTAGCCTAGCCTAGCCTAGGTTTAGGGGTTAAACTCACTGCGATTCGTCTCACGGTTGTGTAAACCGAAACTTTTCAGACCCCCGGCCGTGAAGATGGAGTGGCCACCGCCTCTTTTTGGGATCCCTCTGCAGATCCGGATGTATGTTACTACCTATCCTTCAGGAAATGGGGAGGCTTTTGTGAGACATCATTCTGAGGTAGTTGTGGATATAGGTGCGGACTATTATCAGAAACAAGAATATGTGGCATGGTGTCATCGAGATGCCAATGGGATTGAGGGAGAGCCCCTTAGGACTTTTGATGTCGCCATCGATGATACTAGGTTGATGCAACCAATTATAGCTGCTGGTGTGGTGATAGATCCTGAGGTCACACCCGAGGGGATAATGCAGGAGGAGGAGGTGCATGAGGAGCCCAATGTACTAGCAGAGGACCCCGAGCCTATGGATGAGGAGGAGGATGACGAACCCGTGGCCATGGAGCAGGACATAGAGGAGGATGGTGAGATGGCAGAGCTAGGATCATATGAGGAGGGGTTCGGGCTTTACCTTGACCCAGAGTTGGAGATGAACTCCAAGGACGAGCGAGCTCAAGCTATGGATTCGGAGGAGTCAGGGTCTAGCGAGGACGCCTCCGAGGAGTTATCAAAGGACCCCACCGAGTCGTCCGATCCTGACTAGGAGCCTTAGGGCTGCCTAGTGTCCTTAGCTAGCAATGAGGGCCGCTACTTTTTGGACCGTAGCCCTCTTCCTTAGTTTAACCTAACCTCCCTAGCCACGTATCCCTTTTTGACCCGGTGGCTGCTGATAGTTTGTATCTTTTTGTTGTACTTGTAAAAATTGTACAAAAGGGTTTTTAATAGTAATATAAATGTGTAATTATTTTCTATAATGGTGGTTTGATTGTTGGCTATCCTTGGCTCTATTTGTAGTTATTTGGGTTTGTTATTTTATACTCCGCTTGTGCTTGATCTTTGTATGGGTGTAGGTCGGTGACGTTTCCTGGGAGCGTTGCACCATAATCGACCATGGCTGGATGTTGCGTTCCAGTGGGGTACGAGGCGTGACATTTTCTTTTTTCTCTCTCAGTCTCTCTGCTCTATTTTCTCTCTCTCTCTGTTTCTCTGTAAAATTTTTGCCGACCGGGCTCTCTCTTTCTCTCTCTGGCTATTTATATCCGGAGACGATGATACTGTGCCTCCCCACATCGGCTGACGACGGCCTACACCAGCCTATGCCCCGCGAATTCCGTGGCCATAGGCCGGTGCAGAGGGGGGAGGCCATTCTGGCATTGGGCAAAGGAACAGAGGGAGGAAAGGGAGAAAGAGATAAGGGGAGGCCGGAAATGGGGGGAAGACGGGACTGGCAATTAATGCCAATCCCGTCGTCGTGCTCGTTCGGCCTTCCTTTGGCCGGATAGCGACGCCGAGGGGGGGCACCGCCGTGCATCACGCTGCCGTTGGTGGATAGAGGCGAACAGGAGAACGAGAGCGACGGGCGAGGGGGGAAGAAGAAAGGAAGGAGATGGGCTGGGCCAGGCCCAGTTCGCGCGGGGAGAAGGAAAGAAGAAGAAGAAAAAGAAAAGGGAATGGGCTGGGCCCGAGCGGAAGAGAAAAAGAAAAGAAAGAGGAGCGGGCTGGGCCCGCGGGAGGAAAGAAAGAAAGAAGAAAAGGGGAATGGGCCAGGGAGGAGACCCGCGCAAGGAGGAAAAGAAGAAGCGGGCCGAGAGAGGAGGCCCGCACAAGGGGAGAAAAGGAACGGGCCGGGTCGGCCCGGCCTTGATCCGGCCCGACTCGATTTTTTTCTTTTTCTTTTCTTTTTTTAAATTAATTAATTAATTAATTAAAAATGTATTATTATTATTTATTATATATTTTTTTGAATTTTTTGTAAAAAAACATTTTAATAGACCATATTAACACAAATATGCCTAATTTCTATTTGCAATGCATTTAAATAGAAATATTTTTTTATTTTAGGAATTAAAAATTAATTCCTAAATTTTATGTATTTAATTTTGGGCAAATTAAAAATAAATGTCAACAACTGCCCCTCTTTGAAGGTGAGCTCACAGAGGTTACATTCAATGATAAAATGACACCTAAATTTGGCCCATGCATACTCAATAAATGTTATTTTTGGTGAGACTAGAGTCTCATTTTTATGATGAAATAAGATGATGCGTGCTAAAGCAAATAAAACTTACCTTGCCGAAGGGTAGAGTAACTCCAGCTAGTTGATGTTATGTGTCGAGGACCTGAACCTGTCTTCGGTCGCTTTGACAGGGAAAATGGTTTGTCTAGGATCCGAACCTTTCTTCGGTCGCCTTGACTAGGGAGAAATTGCTTGCACAGGACCCGAACCTTTCTTCGGTCGCCTTGACTGGAGAGAAATCACTTACATAGGACCCGAACCTTTCTTCGGTCGCCAGCTGGATTTCGTTTGTCTAGGACCCAAATCTTTCTTCGATCACCTTGACTGGGGAGAAACCGCTTGTACAAGACCCGAACCTTTCTTCAGTCGCCTTGACTAGATTTCGTTTGTCATGGACCCGAATCTACCTTCGGTTGCCGTGACTGGGGGAAATCACTTGCACAGGCTCCGAACCTTTCTTCGGTCGTCAGCTAGATTTCGTTTGTCTAAGACCCGAACCTTTCTTCGGTCGCCTTGACTAGAGAGAAATCGCTTGCACAGGACCCAAACTTTTCTTCGGTTGTCAGCTGGATTTCGTTTGTCTAGGGCCCGAACCTTTTTTCGGTCGCGCTTGACTGTCTGGATTTTGCGTTACCATAGTACCTGGGGGTCATCGCCCGAGGATTTGATGATTTGCCTGGTAGGTCCTTGCCAACAGATCTTGAAAAGGCTCAAACGATAAGTATTTGGGCACGTTCCTGTCTCTTAAGGGCATGTATCCTGTCAGACAAGTTTTTCTTTGCGCAAACGTGTACGCATTCATTGGAGAAATAAACAACTGAGATTGTTTTTGAATGTTGTACGAAATATCTTGACCAGCTAGTCAAGATGTTTTTCTTTTTCAAAGGAACACCCAATTTACTTTCTGGGTAGTTTGAAAAGAAATCTGATGATTTTGGAACCGGGCAAAGGGTAGAATGTACTTACCTGGGCACGTTCCCGGAGGTTTGATGTATCATCTGCTAAATAACCAACCATTTTCGAGGCATCTCTCCTGGGATGATAATGAGGACTTTTTCAGTGCCCGAATTTTTGTATTCTATCACTGGGGATTAAAACTCTAAGCTGTCAAAGATAATTAGCACAAACATACATGCATTCATCAAGGATAGACAAGCTAGGCTATTCCAGAGTGTGCATTTGAAGGTTCATGCATGATGATTTTACCATATTTACATCACCAAAAATCTACCGATGGTTAGCAGACTTTCTCGAGATGATGAACGAGGGATTTTCAGTTAGAAAGGACTTTTCGCTCACTCTTATTGAAAAGGGTTGTCTGTCTCGTCCATTAATGCAGGAACTTCGAAAACACTCAATCTAACCGCTATTATATCAACAAGGGTTTGAGTTTTCTCACAAGCAGTACGATGCTACCAATCTGAAAGGTCTTCTTCAGGATTGCAATGCTGGCTTGGTCAATAGTTTAACAAAGTTGACTGTCCAAGTCACGGTCATGAAAGAAAATATTTTGCAATTATCTCCGGATTTACAAGTCAAGAACCCTGCAAAAGAGATAGAAGTAGTCTTGCTCGCACTTCCTCGAACGTTATTTATAAACATTTGAAATCCTACGTTAATTCAAGTGCCCCAGTCAGAAGAGACTTGATTAGGAATGTAACGTGGTCTTGTTTATAGGTTGAGGAGCGAAATGATCGTTGGGTTCAAAAATGTGTGTAAGGGTGAAAATTGATGATCCTCTTGGCATTGTCACTAGTCTTCTTCTCCACCATCAGGATCCTTCTGGAAGACTCCCCGAATAATCTTGTGTTTTAGCATATTTAACAACTTTTCCTTGGGGAGTTTCTGTGTCAAGCATTTTCTTGGATACTATTTTATCTGTTATGTAGCAGATCTTTGCCAAGATAGAATTCCTAAAGTAGGAATTTATATCAAGGAAGAACTCAAGTTTGAACCCTTTGGGGTCGTATACTCTTTACCATTTAATAACTTTGAGGTATTTGAGAGCACGTTATCCAGAAAATAAGAACTCCTTTCTTCTCATCTTTTTCATTATTTTTCTTCTTCTCCTTTTCTTTTTTTTTGTTTTTTATTCATGGGCATTAGCTTTGCTTTTACCAGGCACACTGCTTTTTCATGCCCCAATTCTTTAGTATTTTTCTTGCTGTTCTCTTGATGTTGTCAGGACTAGCCTAAACAAAGTTGAATAGAGCAATATTTTTAGGCGCTCAGAGTCTTCATCTTCATTCGGTATTGAGACCGTGATGCTCGAATCGTGGTGACTTTTGCCTTGCCCCGGTGTGGGAGATGATCACCAATTGGGTTCGTACGAAATGAAATTATTGGCTCAATTGGGCTAGCAAGGGATATAAGTGTATGAGATAGAAAAAGAACTGCACTTCGTCATCCTAGGGTACTTAAATTATCGCGAGAGTTCATTCGCAATAAAAACACTCAAAGATTAAGGCAAGTGAGAGCAAGAAAATTTCTATTCATCTTTTCACCTTGTGCGAGCTGTTGCAACTGATGATTATAAAAACTTTTAGATATTACAAACTCATCATCCTTCTTGTTTCGCTCAGTGAAAACATCACTGTTATCAATAAGATCATTGGCATTCTGGACAAGCATTAGTTTGCTGCTTCTCTCTTGATAAAGCCCTCTTAGTCTCGACTGTCCGGCCGTCAATGGTGTGCTTGTCTTGGAGGACTCTGTCGAGGATCACATGTTCCATGAAAATAGCGAGGTCGAAGCCATGGGGGTAGTGACCGAAAAGGAATGGATGTTTTTCTTATTTCCTCTGAGTTTAAATCCATCATGTGAGGCTAATTTACCTCAAGCTGCCCCAATGTGAGGTGGTTCTTGACAGGGGTAATTTGAAAGGAACCTTTGAGTGTGGGCTCAAAAATGGTCAAGTAAAGGATCAATGGTAGTGTATGGGGCAAAGAAATGAACTGCCTCTCGTCACTTTGACTACCGTACTTTATGCGAAAAATCCTTTTACCTTGTAGAAATGAAACTCTTTCACTCATCTTGCAAGAGCTTGGTACGTGAGAATGTGTATAGATCAAGGGTTGTCTCTTATCATCCTGGCACATCTCGTTCAATACATCGGAGTAGTTCGACACCATTCGTTGAATCGTCAAAATTTTCACACGAAATTGGTGAATTAAATAAGCAAAATTATCATGCAAGAGTCCCTTTCATGTAATGCACTTGAGGAAGAAAATAGTATCTATTTTCTTTAATTATTTCTTCCTTCTTGTTTCTTTTTACTCTTATGAGAAAAGTTTCTTTAGGGAAAGGGATACATACCTATGTTGGGACAGCGAGGCATACCTGCAAGGTAATAAGAAAGATCATGTTAATGAATGGCTTTTTAAGGGATAGGAATTGGAAACGATACAACATTACCCTTCGTGATTCCATTTATTGGAGATTCAACCAACAACTTCTTAAGTTTTCTCGGATGTAGACAATTCCCTTCTAACAAAACAGGAGCTTATGTTAGAAATGAGAGGATTGAGGATATATTGAGAACGATACAAATTACCCTTCTTCCATTTTGCCTTCAAAGCTAGTAGAGTTATTTCCCCTCTTTACTTTATTCAGCCTTCTCTGTCTCAGTCTGTTCCTCCATGCTTTTGGTCTCGAAGCTCAAATGAGATCCTCTATAATTAGGGATGCTTCTGGATAGAGGATTCTATTATCAGCACGTACTACGCAGTTCTAGCATATCGTGGAGTTTCTCATGAATGCTTCGATTCCCAACTGCATAGGCATATCCAATTGCTTGCATGGAAATCCTCGCAGCAAAGCTAATCTCTACTTTAAAGGTCTTCGATTGCTATGGGGGAACTTCGCAGCAAAGCTAATTTCTATTTTCAAAGTCTTTGACAGATGTGGGGGATTTCGCAGCAATGCTAGTTTCTGATTTGAAAGCCTTTGAATACCATTGAGGCTTCCATGGTTGTAAAGATCGACCTCGACACCATTTTGTCATGTATGAGCTTCTCCCTGGATAGAATTGCCATTAGGAGTGTCTCTATCAATAACTTTTCTGTCATTTCCCTTATTATCGACATAAAGGGAGAAATCATTTCAGGGGTAGTACTTCTTCACGGCTTCAGAGTTAACCGGGCTGGAGAATTGGCATCCATCCATCTCAGTCAGAATCAGAGCTCCTCCAAGGAGCATCTTTTTCACGACATAGGGGCCTTTATAGTTTGGAGCAAACTTACCTCCAAGCTCAGGGGATAGTGATAGCACCTTTCTTAGGACAAGATCGTCTGTTTCAAAGTATCTAGGGCGTACCTTCCGATTGAATGATTTGGCTACCCTTTGTTGATAGCATTGCCCATGACAAAGGGCTTTTAATCGCTTTTCATTAATCATATTCAGCTGCTCTAATCTCTGCTACTTTCAATCTGCATCAGATAATTTTACTTGGGACAATATCCGCAGTGAGGGAATTTCTACTTCAACTGGCAAAACTGCTTCCATGCCATATACTAAAGAAAAAGGGGTTGCTCCAGTGGATGTCCGAATTGACGTTCGGTATGCCATCAATACAAAAGGCAATCTTTCATGCCAATCTTGATAGTTTTCAGCATCTTGGCTAAGATCTTCTTAATGTTTTTGTTAGCAGCCTCAATAGCTCCATTCATTTGGGGACGATAGGGAGACGAATTCAAATGACGAACTTTGAATTCATTGAGCAAATCATCAACAAACTTGTTATTCAGATTTGTCCCATTATCTGTAACGATGGCTTCAGGGATGCCATAACGGGCAATTACATCTCGCCTGATGAATTTCATCACATTCCGAGCAGTGACATTGGCATATGACGTGGCCTCGATCCATTTAGAAAAATAATCAATTGCGACCAAGATAAAACGATGCCCATTTAATGCTTTTGGTTTAGTTGAGCCAATCACATCAATGCCCCACATTGAAAATGGCCACGGTTCTGACAACTGATGTAGCTTAGTAGGCGGGGCGTTTATCTTGTTTCCATGGATCTGACAGCGATATCAATTTCGAACGTGTCGAATGCAGTCACTTTCCAAGGAAAACCAGTAATAACCTAATCTTATTATTTTTCTAGCCAACATGTGTCCATTCATGTGTGGACCACATACTCCTTCATGTAACTCCTGCATGATTCGCGTTGCTTCAGTTGCATCCACGCATCTTAGCAAAACAGAGTCATAGGATCTCTTGTACAATTTCTCCCCATCGACGAATAACTTCATTTGCCATCTTCATTATATATTTTCTGTCTGCAGAGGTAATCCCTTCATGGAATTGCTATTCTCTGATGTAATTCATGATATCGTAATGCCATGGTTTACCATTAGGTTCCTTAGTCACAATCATGCAATGCACCGGTCTGGTCAGAATTTTAATCTTCAGAGGTTCTATTTCCAAACCATCGGTAACCTATAGAATGGATGATAGTGTAGCCAACGCATCAGCGAATTGATTATGGGATTTAGACAAGTAATCAAACAAGATCTCATGAAATTCCGAAACCAACTCCTCCAGATAGTCATGATAGGGTATTAGTTTAGTATCCTTAGTCTTCCATTCTCCGACAGTCTAGAGTATGATTAAGGCAGAATTACCGAACACTTTCAATTTGGCGATTTTCATATCAATTGCTGCTTGAAAATCGAGGATACATACTTCATACTCGGCTATATTATTGGTGTAAAGGAATACCAATTTTGCGGCTACAGGATAATGCTACCCATTTGGGGATATCAAGACTGCCCTAGTGCCAGAACCAGATAGATTTACTACTCCATCGAAAAACATGGTCCACGTGTGTTCCTCCGTTGATAAAATGCGATCATCTGGAAGATTATCCTCATGATTTCTCCAGGGCATTCAGCCAACATATCAGCGATCACTCGACCTTTTACTGATTTCTGCGATGACATTTGAATGTCAAATTCAGAAATTAGAATTTGTCATTTAGCTAATTTTCTTACTAACGCCGGTCAATTAAGCAAATATTGGATAGGGTCGTCTTCAGTCACGAAGAACATATGATGGTGCAAAGTATACTGTCGGAGCCTATGTAACATCCATACCAATGCAACACATGTTTTTTCTTATTTGGAATAATTCTGTTCCAAAATGGTGAATTTCTTACTTAAATAATGGATGGCTCGTTCTTTTCCATCGTCAGGGTGGCTCTAGGCCAAAAAGGCTCCTAACAATTCACTATGAATCGTTAAAAAGAGAGTTAGAGGATTCCCTGGAACTGGTCGCACTAGTACTGGGGGATTCATCAAATATTGCTTCAACTTTTCAAATGCTTTTTGACAGTCTTCATCCCAATTGATTTGAGCACCTTTCTTGAGGAGTTTGAAGAAAAGTTGTGCAGTCTCAGAGAGTTGGGAGATGAAGCAATTCAGCTTTTCAACCTTCCCAAGAGGCTTCTGACCTCTTTTACTGTGGATGGGGGCTGCAATTCATATATTGCTATGACTTTTAATGGGTCAACCTCGATCCCCTTGCTACTCACGATGAATCCAAGTAACTTACTAGAGGTTGCCCCGAAAATGGATTTTGCAGGGTTCAGGCGTAATTTGAACTCACGCAACCGGCTAAATAGTTTCTTTAAGGCTTCAATATGGTCTTCTCCGCGCCTGGTCTTGGCGATCATGTCATCGACATAAACCTCAATTTCTTTGTGCATTAGGTCATGAAAGAGAGTGACCATAGCACGCTGGTACGTTGCCCCGGCATTCTTCAAACCAAAAGGCATAACTCTGTAATGAAAGGTCCCCCAAGGAGTGATGAACGTCGTTTTCTTCTTATCCTGTTCGTTCATCCTTATCTGGTTATACCTAGAGAATCCATCCATGAAAGAAAATATTTCGAATCCAGCAGTGCTATCCATGAGGACATCTATATGAGGAAGCGGAAAGTCATCTTTCGGACTAGCCTTGTTCAAGTCGCGGTAATCCACACAAACTCAAATTCGACCGTCCTTCTTCTTCACTGGTACGATATTTGCTATCCAATCAGGATATTGTGAAACCTCGATGAACCCAACTTTCAATAACTTCATCACTTCTTCTTCGATCTTTTTCGACAGATCGGGCTTGGTCCTTCGTAACCTTTTCTTTTTGGGCGACATGTCGGGATTGGTAGGCAAGCTGTACTCGACAATCCGAGAATTTAATCCCGACATATCAGAATAAGACCATGTGAAGACATCCCGGTATTCCTTAAGGAGAGTTATTAGCCGTATGGCTTTCTCTTCAGGAAAACTGGCCTCGATCTTCACTTCTTTTGGATCCTAAGTATCACCCAAATTGATGGTAATGATATCTTCGATTGTAAGGGGCTTGATTTGTTCATATTGCTCTCAATTTCTTTGGATTTCAGCAGAATCATCGCTTGAATCGTCAGAATCGCTGCTGTCAATATTTACCTCATCAAGCTAGACCGTACTAATTCCCTTGCAAGCCGCAGGATCATGCCTGAAACATAAGGTAAATCGATCAATCAAACATATGGGGATATAAATTTTTCATTGTCCTTTTCCTCTTAAAGCATTTTTTTAAAAAGAATCATGAAATATTTTCAATTTTCGAAAATTTTTAGAAACGAGGAAGCATGAGATAGTCCGGGCCTTAGAATATCTCCCTTTTCGTGGATGGATATCATCAACGGGCCGGTTTAGTGTACTACCTCATGCCCTCAAAACATCATTTATTTACAATACAGAAATTTACAACCTCAAAAGAGGGAAAGCTTGAAAAGACATTTCTTTCAACGGAAACAACATCAAAAAACAAAACATAAGGATAGCTCTTTTTCCAGGGATTCATGCAGGAAGAAGAAAAGGAATTCTACTCAGATAGGCCTGCGCCCATTCCCTCAACTGGTCCTTCGCTTATTGCGCCGACGAAAAAATCTTCCAAATCATCATTCCAGGAATCCAGCTCATCGGCTCCTCTCTTCATTGGTGTCAGCTTTTCCAAGTCGTTCCATCTGCTAGGAATATCATTCTGCTGGTCTTCATAAAAACTTGATGGCATCTGGTAGTCAACGTAATAGTCGAATTTACCATTGGGTTGGACTAGGGTATCCATAACAGCCTTTCATTTGCGTGCCTTATCAGAAAGCTCAGGGGCAGCAGTGCGAAGGCTGGGCACCACCAAAAGGTCATCCTCACCATGACACAGCCATGGGGCACGAAAAGTAAATGCCCTAGCATCCAGTAGGTCCTGAATTCTATTTTTCAGAGCATCACAATTATCCAGCGAGTGCCCAACCTCTCCTGAGTGAAAGTCATAAGATCTGGAGGGATCATAATTAATGAAGAACTCAGGAGTAGGGTGGCTTGGCCTCCTTGTGATCAGTCCTTTTTGCAAAAGGATAGGGAATATGACATCCATGGATTTGGGAACTAGCGAGTATCGTTGTACATTGCCCTGCCACTGTAGGAGTTGGATGTCTCGCCAAGTTCTGTCAGGAAAGGCTTCCGAGGGCGAACTTTATTTGGGACGGTTTATCTAGGTCACCTGCTCCTGATTGGGAACCGGCAGTGACACGTCCGAGATTTGGCGAACGGTATCTATTAGGGACGCAAGCAATTCTTGTAGCTCGTCTAACTGGAACTGCAAACACGTGAACAAATCAGGCGGGTTTGTACTCGTTTCTAGGGTCGAGTCCTCGTGTATGGCCCCTATAAAGATGTTGTCAAATAGAGTGACCACATTATCCAGTGCTTCTTTTCGTCCACAATCTCCTTCAATTGGTAGCTTGTCTGGGTTCCGATGTTGATCAACAGCAACATTTAAGGGAAGCATCAAGGAACTCTGCTGGCTTGAACATTCGGCCTGATGTTTGAATCCCTCATTGGATCGTTCTGAGGGATTAAGATAAATTTTTTCATCCTGTAATAACTTAACAGGTGACGGGAAAGTTTTTCGGATATGGGGAGGTAACAAACCGACTGACTTGTCATATGCCCCTTGCTGGTTTGTGGATTTCCTCCGCGATACCCTAGACCCGCGGTACAGTGATTCTTGGTAACCTGGATAGGTTCTCGAATGCTCCGGTCTCCTCTGCCGAGTCCCTGATCTGGGGTGAAACCATTTCCAACCATGACTTTTTCTACCATGACTGAAGCTTTTAACATATCGGGGACAAGAGGAGCAGTTCCTCGATTACCATGAACACTTGAAACGAGCTCAATGGATTGATAGCTAGATTCCACTCTACCGCTTGGTTCGACGTACGGGATGGCGGTTTCTTGATGGACCCGATGGTCTTCCTTCCTAAGGACCGTGATTAGCTTCCCTTAGGCTACAAACTTTACACTTTGATGAAGGCTCGAAGGTATAGCTCCAACAGAGTGAATCAAGGGACGGCCCAACAAGAAACTAAAGGCAGTGGAGATGTCCATTACTTGAAACAGGATGTTGAATACTGTTGGACTAATTTGGACATCCAGGTCAATTTCACCCACAGTGCCTTTTTTCATTCCGTCGAAAGCTCGGACGGATGTTTTGGATGCACGGAGCTTAGATGTGTCCAGATTAAGATGGCGTAAGGTTGACAGTGGGCAGATATTCAGTGCGGACCCATTTTCTATCATAACCCGAGCTACGTAGGCGTTTTTACATTTAACGGAAATGTAGAGACCCTTGGTATGTCCCTTTCCTTCAGCGGGAAATTCATCTTCTGAGAACGTTATCTGATGCTTCAAAAGGATAGACCCCACAAATGCTTCCAGCTTGTCATACTTGATTGTCTCTGGTACATTTACTTCACTGAGTACTTTCATCAGAGCTTTCTGATGCTTCACGGACGTTTGGAGCAGTTCTAAAAGGGAAATCTAAGCAGGCAATTTACGTAGTTGATCCACGACGTTATATTCACTGGTCTTGATAATGGCTAGGAATTCTTTGGCTTCCTCATTAGAGACAGGCTTTGGAGGCTGAGCGTCCGCTTGAGCATACGTTCGTCCTGACCTGGTGATTAGGTCCACATCCAATTCGTAGGACCACGGGACTGCACTGTCATTTTCATATCGGTAGGGCTGAGGTATTTCGATCACTATTTGCTCTGCTGGTAGAGGTACCTCAATCGTTAGCTCCTCCTCCACGTCTAGGCTGTCAGACAAAGGTTCGTTCACTAGTGTAGGGTGAATTCACTTGCTTCAGCATTCAATGCTGAGAGTTCTTTGTCCCAATCGATGATGATCTCAGAGATGGTGGCCACTATGCCAGTACGGTCAGCATACACGATCAAACCTACTTTCGCTATGCTGGCAACCCTTTCTTTCATTAGGGACAAGGGTAGCACTTCACCAGTAAGATAATACCCTGCTCTCACTAAAGCGCTGTAAACATCAATGGCGTGTACCCTCTCACTCTTGATCCGAACAACGTTGAAGGTGAATATGACATTGATTCTGCTTTCATATTCGGGCAGCGGGTTGCTTTGGACATTTGGTTTAGATGTCTGGAAGGAAAAAGCTTTGGTGTCGAGCAAGTTTTGGATTCGGTGTTTGAGAGTATAACAATCATCCGTCGAATGCCCTACCTCACCCATATGATAGTCACATTTTTTGGACGGATCATAATTCGAAAAACTTCTGAGTTGGGCCGTTTTGGTTCAGTAGAGAGCAGATTTTTCTTCCGGAGTATGGCCAGGACTTGGGAAGGGGATCCAGGCAACGAAGTGAATTGCCTTTTCTTATATTGCCTTGGATGTTGATGACTCGAGATCGATTGTTGCTCAGTATTTACTTGGACTGTTCGGGGAGGATGAACGGTTTGGGTATATGAAACGTTCCCTTCTATGAGGGGCTCTTTCTCTTTTCGCGTACTCAGCCTTTTGCTCGTAGACGAGGGGTCCGTAAACCATCCATCACGCAATCCCATTTCAATTCGTTCTCTCACAGGAACAAGACGATTAAAAGATTCAATAGTGGCACTAACCAGGTAGTGTCTATATTCATATGGAAGAGACTTTATAAAGAATTTTACTTGTTCATGATCAGTGAGTTATGGAGTAACTTGGGCGGCCAAGTTTCTCCATCTGGTAGCGTATTCCTTGAAGGACTCACTCTTCTTCTTTTCAGTGCGTTCCAGATCATCCCGAGTAAAGGTGACGTCGAGGTTGAATTGATATTGCTTGAGAAATGCATTAGCAGCATAGTCCCAGGATTTGAAAGCATCAATATCCTTCGACATATACCATGTCAGGGCTGGCCTCGTTAAACTCGCCTGAAAGGTCTGAATCATGAGAGATTCATTATCAATGTACTGCGTCATCCGCACATGATGCATGTGTAAATGGTGTCTGGGGCATGTGGTACTATCATACTTCTCGAATTCCGACATCTTGAAGTTCTCTGGTACTTTGACCCGTTTATATATAGAGTGGGACAGCATTTTGCGGACCCTGGAGCTGTTTCAGCATCTCTTCAACTTTTGCAAGGCGTTTGTCATGTTCTATTACTGATGCAACTTCATATTCAGGCTTTCTGACAGCAAGGGGAAGTGGATCGTCCTCTAGCGGAGGCATTTTGCTGTCACTAGTAGAGGCTTTATCTTTTCCAGTAGATGGTGGTGGCAACACCACCTCAACAGCTGCAAGCGTGGGCGTGAGCTTGCCCTGAATGGATTCCACTTGTTTTGTGAGATTTTGAATTGCATTGAGAACCAGTTTCATTTCCTCCTCCATGGTGTTGAGACGAACGTTTTTTTCAGCCATTTTTTTATAACTACCTGTGAAAACGTTGAAATAAATGAGTATAATGTTCAATTAAGAATCATTCTATAACCTAGGGATATTATTATTGCATAATTTATTTGTTTGCAAAGAAAAAATAAGAAAAAGAATGAGAGAAAAAAGATTTTTATTTATATATATTACAGGCGGCGTCCCTAGGGTTCCAACCCCAGTCGCCTCGGACCGTTTTCCCCATTCCCGAATACCACTGAGCCGAAGGCCGCGGTGGTGTCGTTGGAGTGCAAAAAAAATATTTATAGAGTAAACAGCGGTCCAAGCTATATTAACATTAGTACAACCTATAAACGTTTTTACGGACAAAAACCAAAATCCCTAACATAATTACTAGAAAAAAAAATACAGGGGTTTTTACAAAAAAGGTGCTCCTCCCGGATGTTCATTCTATAAACGATGGGGAAGCTACAGTCTCCCGGAGCCACTTGTTTTCACGGACAAGCTCCACAATAAGCGTATCCTTCGTCCCCATTGTCCTTTCGAGTTGGTCGATTTGTGTTTGACGACTGGGCTTGTTGGTCACATCCGGGACTTTTGGCTGGAGATCATCCAGGATTTGGTGATGTACGATGTAGAATAAAGAGGCATGGTGAGCATTTTCCTGTCCTTTCAATAGCCTAGGTACAAGAATGTTCTCAGGTTGACACTTAGTCCATTTTCTCTTAACGACATGAATTTCCTCGGCATAGTTGTAGTTTGAGCGGATGAATTGAACTCGAAACATGTCTGTCTTGAGAGGTGGCGGGGTCTCCTGGAGGGCCCTGTACTGACGAGCTACCCGGTAGGGGTAGTACAAAGTGATGCCAGATAGACCGAGTAGCGGAACAGGGTTATGAAACTGGTGGGCGAAATGGGCCTGACCCTCATAGAACCACTTAGCGTGCCATAAGAAAGCCTTGGGATCGGGATCTTTCAAAAAGTTTATCCAGGTAGAATAATCTTTACGAGAGGAATTATTTTTTAAAACTTCAAACCTTTGAATCGAATGCGTAAAGTCATCTATTTCAAAAAGCTGCATGAGATGCCCAAATCCCCTCAAATGAGAGAAAAACCAAATTTGTAAAATTTCTGGGGCAGCCTGCATGACTTTATCAATATTTTGTTTAAAACGGTTTAAAGATAAAAATGTTTCTACCAAAACCGAGTTAACATAGCCTAAGCTAGCGCAAATTTGTTTGGCCACATACGCAATCGGGGGATTTATTGAATTTCTGCGATGGGAAAAAATGACACACCCGACAAAAGCAAGGATAAAAATCTTAGCTTTTTGGATCATGGGTTGACTTTCAAAACGCTCATTTAGGAAAAATCAGGGGCAGGCATTGCAATAAGCTTTGACAACTCTTTTCACGGTGTTGCTATCGATTCGCAAAAATTAGGATAGTTCGAAGAGTGGGGGCACACCTAAAAGTGGTTTGATGAGGTCGGATCCCAAAGGCTTTCCAATGACAACACTATATTCTTCCAAAGTCGAGGTCATTTCAAATTTACCGAATATAAAAGTGGATGTTTGTGGACACCAGAAATGTCCTAATGCCTGCATCATGCCGGAATGGATGTTGATTTTGAGCAAGGGGAGTAGACGACCAATTCTTGATTTGACATATAGTTGGCCATTCTGATCGAGTCGGTCCTATCATGCCAAAAGCTCTTTTTTAGGAGTGAGGACGAATTGGACATCAGCTCGTCCCATCGTGTATAGAATGCAATCAACGGAGTGGCCTAATAATAACAAATCAATTGAATTAGTAGGCTGCATAATAATAATAAAATAAGAGGGGATAGAATATATACCTTTCCTTGAACCATGGCAATCACAACGACATACACATGAGGAGTGAGGTTCGATTTCTATCTAGACTGGCTTAGCAAAGTGAAATTAAAAGGGTGCTTGACCGTCGCAGTCTCGCGTTGGTATCAAGTCCTTTTAACCTCGTATAAATCGAAAGGAATATCTTTCAGTCACGCGAATAGCGGCTAAAGATATTTCTTTATGATTTTTTTTAGAAATAAATTTCAGGGAAAAGAAAGGCAACATCTACATCGCGGGCTCGCGTTCGAGGTCGTATATTTCTTAACACCATCCTAAAATTCCCTATCGCGGCCCGGGTCCGGCAGCGTGGTTGTGTGTGCAATAGTGTAGTGCTAAATCATTAAAACATGCACAATAATTTATAAACAATCAATTCAAACCTGCAAGAACAGATAACACCTTAATGTCAGGCTCATACCTGGAATCTTTACTGCCAAACAAAAATTATTTTGAACAGGGTAAAAAATTTTGGCTTAAGTCTGCTTTAGAAAATGTAAGTCCCCAGCGGAGTCGCCGGTCTATCGCGACCGAACTCCCGAGCCCTTTTTGGACAACATGCAAAAAGGGGAGGGGGCTCGCCTGGTACATGCTAAGTCTAGGTTCAGGATTTAACTTGAGCTCTCCCGAGCCCATACCATATTGCGACTTAAGGTTTAAATTTTCAACATGTGGGTGATTTACATGCAGGAGTCGCCACTAATCGATTTGGGGTAGGTCGATTAGAAATCCAAACAAGATGACGGGAGGTTCACTCTATTCCTACGAACCAGAGATTAATTAAATTCGGGGACTTGGTTACACTAGTTGGATAACTAATGCCCTTTCGGTACCATTTTACCTTATTTATTTTTTGAAAATATTTATCAGGTAATTTGGATTGATTTTAGGATCATTCTCCTAACATGTGAGGTGATCAAGCGAGTGCATAATCAGAAATGATCAGCAGTTAGGAACACAACAAGTCATGCAGCCTAGGGTTCTAACCTTAACTAAGTCAGATGACATTTAGAAACACAATAGTTCATGCAATTTATATTAAAAAAAACATGCATAATAACACGACGGTAATAATAAAACATGCGACATACTATCGTGCGATTTCGGGCTTACTTAGTTTAAATAAAACCACAACATGCATAATTATGAAGGATTAAAACACTCAAATAAGTCACAAAAAAAATTTCGATTTTTTTTTCAAAAAAATAATAAATAATAAATAATAAATAAATAAAACGAAACTATTTTATATTATTATTTTTTTGAAAATTTTTTAAAATTTTTTTTAAAAAAAAGAACAAATAAATAAAAGAAAAAGAAAACGAAAATGTTTTTTTTGAATTTTTTTATTTTATTTTTTAAAAATAAAATAAAAAAACAGAAAAGAAAAAGGAAAAGAAAATTTTTTTTAAAATTTTTTTAGTTATTTAATATTTTTTAAAATAAAATAAAAGAAAATAACAATAACAAAAAATAAAAAATAAAAAATAAAACCCGTCGGGTCAGGTCGGATCCGGGTCGGTCGGAACCAACCCGGGTCAACGGATCCGACCCGGGGATTGACCCTATTCGGATCTGTTGATCCGGGTCGGTTTCGACCGACCCGAGTCAACAGGTCCGACCCGGGCGTTGACCCAGGTCGGATCTGTTGATTCGGGTCGAATTCGACCCGAACCTGCAAATCCGCGAAGGAGAACGCCAGCGGGGCCAAAATCGGCCGTCCGCCGACCGACCCAAACCGGCGCCGCCCCCAAATCGGCTCCCTGGCACCACTACCAAGCCTCTCCACCCCCCGGCATCGTCGTCCGACCACCGTTTGCCGACCAGCAACCAAAACAAAAACCGGTTTCATTGAGGACTTTTGTCGAACAGGTGAGGGGCAACGAAAAAAACTGAGAATCCTGACCTCCTTCGGCTAGCTAGTCGGCTCCGGGGACTTACCTCATTTACGACGGCGACACACAGAAGGCGAGGGACGGCGGCATGGGCCGGGACTCGTGCGAAACAGCCGGCGTGGGTCCCGGCCAAACCGAGCAGGAAAACAGAGCAAAACAGGGGCTGCTTGGACTGGGGAAGAGCTCACCGTCGACAATGCGTCCTGGGGCTTCGGGCTACTCCACAGGCGACAATGACGCTGTTGATTTTCTCTGTGGCTCTGGCGAACGTTCAATCTACTCTCTCTCTTTTCTTTTTTCTATCTCAGTATCTCTGCTCTATTTTCTCTCTCTCTCTCTCTCTCTCTCTCTCTCTCTCTGTAAAATTTTTTCCGACCGGGTTCTCTCTCTCTCTCTTTGGCTACTTATAGCCGGAGACGATGATACTGTGCCTCCCCACGTCGGCTGACGACGGCCTACACCGGCCTATGCCCCGTGAATTCCGCGGCCATAGGCCAATGCAGAGGGGGGAGGCCATTCTGGCGATGGGCAGAGGAACAAGGGAAGGAGAGGGAGAAAGGGATAAGGGGAGGCTGGAAATGGGGGGAAGACGGGACTAGCAATTAATGCCAGTCTCGTCGTCGTGCTCGTTCGACCTTCCTCTGGCAAGATAGCGACGCCGAGGGGAGGCGCCGCCGTGTGTCACGTTGCCGTCGGTGGACAGAGGCGAACAAGGGAACGAGAGCGACGGGCGAGGGGGGAAGAAGAAAGGAAGGAAATGGGCTGGGCTAGGCCCAATCCGTGCGGGGAGAGAGAAAGAAGAATAAGAAAAAGAAAAGGGAATGGGCTAGGCCCCAGCGGAAGAGAAAAAGAAAAGAGAGAGAGGAGTGGGCTGGGCTCGCGGAGGGGAGAAAGAAAGAAGAAAAGGGGAATGGGCCAGGAAGGAGGCCCGCGCGAGGAGGAAAAGAAGAAGCGGGCCGAGAGAGGAGGCCCGCGCGAAGGGAGAAAAGGAACGGGCCAGGTCAGCCTGGCCCCAACCTGATCTGACTCGATTTTTTTCTTTTTCTTTTCTTTTTGTTTTTTAAAATTAATTAATTAATTAAAAATATATTATTATTATTTATTATATATTTATTTGAATTTTTTTAAAAAAAAATATTTTAATAGACCATATTAACACAAATATGCCTAATTTCTATATGCAATGCATTTAAATAGAAATATTTTTTTGTTTTAGGATTTAAAAAATTAATTCCTAAATTTTGTGTATTTAATTTTGTGCAAATTAAAAATAGGTGTCAACAATTATCTAATGAGCCTATAAATAGGCTCTCCATCTACTCTTTTAACGTATATATTATCGAATGCGCAAAAATTCTTATCTTCTGCTTTACTCTCAACTTAAGTTTTCTCTTGTCATATTTAGATTTTATTTCTCATCATTTAGAATAAGGAATTTATACTTATTAATTCAATGCACGTTATTTTTATGCATAGTTGATGGGGTTCTTATCCCGAGGCATAATAACAAGGCCTTGTATTAATTTTGTCTGCTACTGCTCGAGTTATTTTTCTTTCCGTACTTTATTTGCTTTATTATTGATTGATTTAATTTCTATAGCTTGAGCATTTGTGTAAGGACATCTATATGCATGTAAGGGAATAAACTTGAAAAGATCGCATGACTTACCTTTTAATTAAAAGAGAAAAGGTACAATGATGGACGTCAAGACGAATCTAGCGTAACCAAACCAAATACCTAGACTCACAAATCCCTGGTTCGCAGAAGCAAGATAGACTCCGTTGTCTTACTTGGCCCCTAAGCAGCTCATAATAGGCTAGTGGTGACTCAAAAGTTTATTATCAAACATGCAAATTACATGAGAAAATCAAGTTGTGATCTATAGGACTTACGATCGGGAATTACTTTTCAAAATGAATCTATTTTTCAAAAAAAGTCACGCTTTATACACTTAACAATCAAACAATGAGCGAAGCGATCTTATCGCCAGCAAAAATTTCGGTCACTCGTGCAAAAGTCTTCCCATGACATACAGGAATGAACAAGCGTATTTTGCTATCCACTAATAATGAGTTTGAATGAAGATGGAGCTTGGAGTTAACCGGCTATGGCAAAGAAACTTTTCAAGGGAAAGGTCAAGGAGGAACATAGCTTTGATCTAGTTAAACATGATATATGCCGCGCAAATATATTCACCCGACATGAAGGAGAAGGCTCATTAAATCTAATTACCCAATGACTGTCTTTGGAAGAGGCCGATTAAGCAAAGGTCCAACGACACCAAACCAAATTTGATCAGAGGGACGGCATAATGTGTACTCATAGACAATAAGACGCCGACCACTTCCAAATTTGATAAGACAATGCTGCTAAACCACTGCAAGAACCAGAACTTCACTGTCTTTTACATTCTTGAGTGTCGATAAATTCGAGAAGTAAAGTTGCTCACCAAAGACATCAAAGAAGAATATCTCAAAAGAGTGGAGAAATCTATGGGAAGCATACCATTTCTTGGGTATAGCCCCTTATATAAGAAGCAAAATAGGATGAGGAGTAACAAGAAAGGGAGGTAAGAGACCCATGGCTCCATTCCCCAAGATTGCAACTGCACTAATAGCACTCCTTTGTTGTTCATGCAGCGTTATAAAAGGTAATCCACATGAATCAATGGTATACACTATCTGCAGCGATTACTATTTTGAGAGCTGGGGGTTCGATAATTTGGTCCATGATGTCCTTAAAGACGTAGTCGACGGTACACCGGATGACCCCGGCTACAGTTATTATGCAAGCAATGATCAAATAATTTATTCATAAGTCTTTGGCCACGGAGCATGCAAAGGGATACTCACTCAGGACGATTGTTACATATGCATGTGCCGCGCCAAGGATTTGATACTTGATTCTTGTCACCTTCACATTGGTGGTCAAATTCAACTTCAAGACTGTAGAATCAGGTATGAGAAGTATTATTTCTACGAAGGGTAAGTTGCACACGCTCCTAAAGTGAGAATTGTGTTGTGCATAATTATGCATCTGAGTATGGTCAAAATTACTGCAACAATATGTGATGGCCACATGAAGCATTTTTTTTTGGTCGAAATATGAAGCGTTCTTGAGGGGCTTTGTATCGTGAATAATGTGAGGGGAAACATGATCTCTTGTGCTTCTCTCTATGATGCCAAATATAAGTGATCTCAACTTGTTTGGTTTCTCGTGCAATCAATTATTATTCAAATAAACAGCTGCACTTTATTTAGAATCGTTGAGTCAGTTAAAATATCACATTTCACTGTTCTTTATAAGCCACGGGCACAAGCGTCGAGACATCCGTATACTTGGAGGTCTATAAAACACATTGCAAGCCTATTAACCAATTAAAGATTTGAACAGGTAACCTCCAATTTCTGAACTAGAATCGTTGATACCCCCGACTAGTTGCGCCAACTCTGAAAGTCATCATATTCCACTGTAGATAAAGCATGAGCAAAATCAATGCCTCTTTCATGGTTATCAGAACTAAAAGCGCCTCCGACATTCGTGGGAGCAGAAAAAGCGTGCAAAAACGGCCGTGCATTAGTTATGCGTTGTAGACTTACGTCGCTGAAGAATAATAAATGCCATTAGCAAGTGCGTTTTTTAGCGACAAATTAAAAAGAAAACTCTCCCGTTACCAACACATCGATTCCGTCTGTAAAATGGCATTTATCTAAGCAGTGTGTTTTTATCTCCACGTCTATCTCTTCCCGAAGGCGAAAGTCTCTTTTATCTATCCAAAAGATAAACAAGAATCCGGTAAGAAAAAGAAATAAAATTCCTTAGAAGGAATTATATGCCAGTCCCCCGTATAATAATTATATCGTTAAATAAAGGATCAATTTTTTTGGGGGGGAGAGATTTCTTGCAAAAAATCGAGTAATCGAGAGTTATTTAGATGGACGCGGGCAGCAAGTAATTGTCCAGCTGTAAAACCCACCAAGCAAGGTGTCTAAGTTCGTGAAAATGCAATTATTTAATGCAATTTTGGTTATCCTTTATGATCCTAAAGATATTAAAGTCGCTAAGTGAGCATGCAAATATTTTTAAGAGGATTTATTATAATTCTAATCTAGACCTAACCTATTCTAGAAAAGAAATTAATAATTAATATATTGAAGTGCGGTACGAGAACGAAACACTTAAATGTTGAAATGACTAGGTAAAGTACGGAAAGGAGAAGCCCGCAATTCGTGGGACGTTTAAGAATATTACGTCACCAAATGAAGACCCGATACTAAGTCAAGCAAAATATAAACAACAACGCCTTGTTATTGAGCCTTGGGACATGAACCCTAATAAGCTAGAGATTAAAGACTAAACCTATCTAAAATGAGCTTAGTTTCTACCCATTATGATTGTAAAGCTATTCTAACCATTTATTTAAAGGTGATTATAAGTCTAATTGGATTTTATTAGTTATAATCTAAACTAAGTAAGACCTAAAGTTATTAACTAGACTAGCCTAAATGAAACTAAGCTAGACTAAATTGAACCTAATATAAGTGCCGCCTTGGATCGCCACCACTTTGGCGGCTAGTCTTCGAGCTCTCAGCCACCACCTCGGGTCATCGATTGTCGATCATATCCATTCAACCAATCACAACATGCATTCAATTAAATCAAGCAATTAACAAAGATCACTCAAGTCAAACAATAACCTCCGGTTCGGTTCGGGAACTTAATCACGCATGCATTTCGATTTACCCAGCCACGTCTTAATACACCTAGGGGTTTATTGATTAAGATTAACAATAATTGACCTTCACTTGTGTTCACAAGCAGTAGGCTAATACCACTAATAACTAATTAAGCATTAATAATCCCCTCTAATCCACCCGTCGATCGATATGCGTCACAAGCTGAATCGTGCATCTAACAATCACATGCAAGGCTTAATTTAACATGCAATTAGGCTAGTTGACTTTGGAAAGCAATCAATCAATTAGTGAGCCATAAGGATCACTTGTTCAATTCTGAACAGATTCTGATCACTTACATTTTCAATCAATTGACCCACTAAACAAATTCCAATTTGAACAATTTAGGCTTAACATGTCTGGTTTAAAGTTCATTAAGACCATCTCGTCCAATTTGGACCCGAATTTCCCGAATTTTGCAATTTAGACCCGACACTCAGCTTTTGACTCGGTTTCAGACCCGATTTTATAAATTGCGAGAAAAATATCAAACGAAGTAAAAAATGTGCCAAATGGGACAGACATCTGTATCAGTGTGTTCTATACAACTTTCGTGATTTAACTTTTCGTAAAAAAGCCCTCAATTTTAGACGAAATTGCAGGATTTCAATAAGGACTGAAATGCAAACAGTTTTATAGGCCAGTCAGACCTTGTCCGATTTTTTGCGCGTAAGGACCTCTAAATCTTGCTGAAATGACCTCAAAATTTCCAGTCTACCTTTTACGACCATTATGAACAACTTTCATTCTTCGAGGTTTTGCAAATAAAGACATTATGAACCTCAAAATTGCTAAGCAAATATGATTACGTCTTCTGAAAAAATTTTAGATCAAGCGAGACAGATTTTGACATTTTTGAACAAGCGATTTTCCATATCAAATGAAATCTGATTTTTGTGAAATTTATATCATTGGAAATATACGGATCTCAGGGAGAAGTAGTATTTCACAACATTTTTTCATATTCTGACCACGAAAAATCCTAAAAATCATTGAACATGCAAAGGTCGGAGGAACTCTGAATTTCCGAATTTTCTGATTAAGTCTTACAACACACAATCAAGTTGTTCAAGTTGATTTAGGTAATTTCCAATCTCATTCAATCAATTTTCCAGAAACTCAAGGCAATCTTCAACCTATTTTATTAACATTCAACAACATTTATCATCATTTTCAAACATGCAAGTCTATTCCATTCATCTAATCACCAAAACATGTAAAAAAATCAAGATCAATTCACTCCTAAACTCGATTTTCCTAACATGCATCATTCTAAACGCAATCTAACATCAAATTCACACATGAATCATTATAGGCTTGATTACGTAGGAATCTATGAGGAAATCAACATGCAAATTTCAAGTAATCAACATGTTTACACCTAAATATGATCATATCAGCGATAAACACTTGCTTGGCACATGGACATGAATTGTTATTGTTTACACCCAAATATGGTCAGGTCATCGATAAACTTGTGTTTGGCACATGAGCATGAATAATTACACGGGAAATACTTGCATAGCGTTTTATCAATATCTAACCAATTGATGATGATGCACCTCAATGGTATCTACTCAGTTATCGACACATGGCGATGTGGATATTGGCAACGAGCAAATTGCAAGATGCCGTCCGAAGATCTTTAGAGACACAAAAGGCATAGTTATATGTTACTAGTTTATAGAAAGGCAATTAGAATGTAATGGAGCCATCAATAGAGGAGCACAGAGGCTCGATTGCAAGGCAGTTGAAGATCAAGAAGAAATGGATGCGCATTTTTGGAGGGAATAGTTGCCATTTGAATATTAGATCATGTGATTTGAAAGACAGAGCTGCGGAGCAGTACACATTAGTTGAAGACTCTCCAATGCTTAATTTAGTGTACATTCTAAGGCAAATACACATTAGTCTAGAGAGAGAAGTACCATCAGTGAGGAACTTGTGTTTATAGAGTAAATTAAAAGGGTTGGCTTGTAGACTTAATCTCTTGGGCATTATCCAGCTAGTGAATGGGGTATTGGTAGAGGCCTATTTGCCACTTGCTAATCCAAGTGAATTATGGACTCTATCCATGTCAATACAAACTCCCAGAATCTCAGCTTTGGGGTTGATCTTTGCACAAAGGTCGAACGAGTTCGGAGAATGATGCGAGATGGAGAGACATGGTTTTGTGGCTGAAAGCATTGAGCTCGATAGCAAGGCAGGGGAAAGGGAAGTCTCGGACTTGTGCGCGAGGATCGTGAAGATAGAGACTCGACAAGACAGAGTATGACTTCATAATGTTTAAATGTGAAGAAATAGGATGAACGGATATATACCAAAGTCCCTAGCATGTATTGGTACGTATCATTGTTCGCTATGATCCCAGACATTACTCACCCGTGCATAGCTTTTACCGTCTTAAACTAGACAACTATGCACATTTCAGGGCTCCTACTTATCGAGGTAATCCTTTATTTGTGCACGAGTATGTGAGAGAATTCGGTAGAGAAGGTACTCTCCATACTTAATTCTTAGTCAAGGAGTTGGAGTTGAGGACCAACACTGCCTCGACAATCTTTCGGTAATTTTGCATAAGCATCGCGTTAAGCACTTCTCCCAATCCAGACGTTAGATTTACCCATCGCAAGCTCTGCGGCTGTAGCGGGTATCTACCAACAAAGAACGTTGCCCATTGAAATAACCACAATAAGGACAGCTCGATATGTTGTCTGCTGTGTATTGGAGAAGATCGTTCACACGATCATTGTAATAAATCGGGGTATCTCAATCCCCATTGCAGATTTCGCGCACGAGTGTTTCATCAGGATCGCCTCTAACAATGTCGTGCATAAAAAGGAGAGCAAAAACAAAAATCGCAACTCTTAGGAAAGAAGCCATGTTCTATATTTTCCTTCTTTCCTTTGTTGCTCTTTCTTGATTATGCTCCCCAATACAAGAGACTTTAGATGCATATACTAATGACCTCCAGTTATATTGGTTTCTCCATTCTTGCATACTGCCTTAGTTACTTCCACCTCTAGAATTTACCAATCCTTTGCTAAACAAAAAAGAAAAGGGAAAAAAACGTCAAAACTCTCAAACTATACCTACTGTAACTCCATTTTCCTAAACTTTTTTTAACACCAAAACTCCTAAACTTATACTTGGTGACACATTTATTCACTGTCAAAATTCTATCAATGACATTGTCAAAAATCTGCCTACATGGATAACGGAAGGCAAAAATTGTTGACATTGCACATGCGTTGCTTGAGTGAAATAAAAATAACGTCATTTTGGCTAGAACATCATCTAACGGATCATTGATGGAAGGTAAATGTGTCATACAAATACAAGTTTTCAATTTTTGATGTCACAAGAAAGTCACAGCTAGCATGGTTTGTGGTTTTTCATATCAACAAAAAAAATTTTAAATAAATGCGTCACAGTTGATACAGTTTCAAATTCTTTTTGGATTTTTCTCAAAAGAAAATGTTAGTCTTGCTCTGGTAAAAGTTCAATATCATAAATGATCATGGCTTCGATACATGTCCAATGAGCCATATTTTCTGCTCATTTCCTTTTACCAGTTTATGATTGGTAGTTTTCTCAAGACTTTTCCACCAAAGTGTGACCCGCGAAGTTTCCATATCAATGTCCGGACCACCGTCCAACAACGAAAGCTGTGCAACTGCTCCAAATACGACCTAGAGGCTCATAAACATCGAAGAAACTTATCGTAACCATGACCGCAAACATCTTATCGTCATAAATGGTTTGGTACGTCTTTTTGTTTGTTCTTAATTCACCGGAAATGCTCCCGTGACGAAATATAATTCACCGAACGTCGTTCTTCGATTTTTAATGAGAGAAGACCGGATTTCGTGGCGACTCCGGAGAGGAAATATCCAGGAAGACAAGGAAAAACTACGAACTTTTACTTTGAACTTCGAATCGAACTGTACGTACAAACCGTGCCGGAATTTAATCAACGACAAAACTTGAAAATATAGCCACACACATACACAAAGATGTAACGCCAGAATTTAATCGATGACGCGAATCGAAAAGCTATAGCTAAAAAAAGATAAAGTGCGGTACATGAAAGTAAAAATAATTGAAAGATAATATATTGTTTGACTTTGATGGTGGGCTCTCTAGTAGATGGCCAATGATATTTATAATGGTTGTATAGTAACTACTCTTTAGTGGTTTTCAACGGTTGTGCTAATGTTCTTCCATTCCAAAAATTTTGCCTTCATGTCCATGTGATGCCATGATCCTGCTTTCAAGATAACTATCCCACGATCTTGTCTACAAGTGATAACTGCCTCATGATCATGCTTCCAAGTAATTGTTTCCTCAAAATATACATATATGCTCCTTAGTGGTTTCCAATAGTTACGTTGAGTCGACTACCTTGACGGTTTATTCAACTCCACTACGTTGTCGGTTGCTTCGACCCACTATGTTGACGGTTACTTCTTCGATAGTTGTATCCGAGGTTATCGACTCCACTTTTTGTTGATTCCTTCAAGTTGGCACTTCTTCACTGAAGTGTGTTAATTTATGCATTCTGACCAGTTACGACCGTCAACTTTCTTTTAATTTCGACAGCTCTACAATGATTTTTTGAGAAAATTCAAAACATAAAAGTTGTAGATCCTGGAGTCTTCGTTCTTTTGGCTCTAGAATCAGGTCAATCCAATCTATCTCGAAGAGGTTATGATCATTTTCCCGAACTAGCGCAAAACTGAAATTTCATCGACGCCCTCGATGAGACGAAGTCACGACCGTCGACTTCCTTTAACCTCGATAGCTTCTACAATGATTTTATGAGAAAACTCAAAACATAAAAGTTGTAGATCCAGGAGTCTTCGTTCTTTTAGCTCTGGAATCAAGTCAATCTGATCTGTATGGACGACGTTATGACCATTTTCCCGAACTAGCACAAAACTGAAATTTTCTTGATGAAGTCATGACCAGTCTTGTCAATAATACCCAAAAATTGATCATTTTTGGATGTAAACATATACACATGACACATGTCTCTGACATGTGTCCCTTATGTTGGTAATTTGATGATATTTACTTCCATGTTACCTTAAATCTCCACCATGTGTCCCTTGATAATCTCTAGCACAAACGAACCACGTCGACAGTTGGCCATTTTTTGGCGTAAACAGTTCTCTTATTGACTTCTGTGACTTAAAAGATAATTTGATGAGCAAGTGAAGAAATTTCCTTCTTTCTCCGGGAATTTGGTAAAGCGTCACTCTCATTTCCAAGATATTTTTACATGGTTTCTGAAAGCGACCAGCTATGCCAACGAGAATCACACGTGATCTTAAAATGCGTATGACTTTAAAGACTCAAATGTCATCTTGGAGTGCTCTATAAAACCAGCATTTCGCTGGACAGAACTTGTACACTACCATATTCCCCATCCTCGTTCCTTTAAATTACCTCCATAGTTTTACTTACTACACATCTTGTGAAGCAATCCAAGCATGAAGGTGGAAGTACAGTGGAAGAAGTTGGTCAAGCCATCGGTGCCGACGCCAAGCGACCGGCAAAAATGGAAGCTAACATCAATGGATGAGCTTCAGATGCCAAATTATGTGGGCGTCATCTTCTACTATAGACATAATGCTGAGAACCCCGGAGTTGATATCTCTCAAAGGCTTCACCAAATGGAGGAGTCACTTTCCAAAACTCTAACACTCTTTTATCCTATGGCAGGGAGATATGTCGAGGACGACGGTTGTTTTATCGACTGTAACGACCTTGGAGTCGAGTTCGTCCATGCCAAAGTGGATGGCCAGATTGATCAGCTCCTCCATGGAGACCCCGACATGGATTTGCTCGATCATTTGTCGCAATTCCCAGCCAACACAGTAGGCAATCCATTGGTTGTGATTCAAGTGAATACATTTGAGTGCGGCGGATCAGCAGTTGCCTTGCGCTCTACACACAAGATTGGCGACGTGTACACCATGGCCATGTTCATTAATTCGTGGGCTACTGCTTGCCGCGGTAACGTAGATGTTACAGTCTGTCCGAGTTTCGAATTGTCATCTCTGTTCCCAGTGAAAGCGTCGGCCGTTGTGAATTGGCCTCCACCGCGTATTATCGGCAGCAAGGAACTCATCATGTCAAGGTTCAGGTTCAGCGGTGATGCTATTTTGAAGCTGAAAGCCCTAGCTAGGGTTGATGCAAAGGATTCGATGGCCAAAAATTTCCAGCCTTCAAGGGTTGAGGTTGTTTCGGCGCTACTAAGTAGAGCCCTCGTCAATATTGATCGATATAAACACGGCGACGGAAGGACTTTCGCAGTTTATATGACTTTCAACTTGCGCGAGAAGATCAATCTAACGATTCCTGCGAATTCTTGTGGCAATTTCTTTGCCATGATTTTTGGGCGATCCGGTCAACCCGTGTCCGGCAAAAGGAACTTGGAGTTCAATGGGATGGTGAATATAATCCACAACATGATATCGGACGCCAAAACGAAATATGCAACAGTAGTAGACAGGGAGGAGTTCTGCTCGATGGTGGGGAATTCTATAGCCGAATTTGTCGAAACTGCATCCTCGAGCGAAGAGTGTACAATTGCTTTCAGTAGCTGGTGCCGGTTCGGGCTACATGAGATCGACTTCGGGTGGGGAAGGCCGGTTCTCGTCAGCAACATATCACTGAATCTCAGATCGATCTTTCTTGTCGACGACGAAGAGGGCAGAGGAATTGATGCATGGACAACCACCAGTGAAGATGAGATGACTCTTCTTAAACAAGATCCGGACATTCTGGCATTCACATCCTAGTCGGAGATAGGGAGGTTGTATGAATATGTCATTTACTAGGTCATCGTATCTTACTGTAATGTAGACCAGGAAAATGAAAATGGACTTCGGTCTGTAGTATTTGTTACATCTGTCTGGTTTCTTTAAGAATGATGGTTCTTGCGGACAAGATCAACTCTTAAGTAATGTTTATCAATTTATTAAGTACCTTACTATTGCAGTTTAAGGGTTGATGTAATTGCATACTATAGTGTGACATCGGCTGGGAGTTCATTCACTTAATGTTTTGAGTGGGTACATAGCATAAATGAAGAATAAGGATCCCCTAAAAGTTTGGGGATAAATTTACATCTTAGACTGTGTTTGTTTCAGGAAAAATATTCATCCAGAAAATATTTTTCGCGTTTTCCGATGTTCGGGGGCAGAAAATGTTTTCCATGAGAAAACATTTTCCTTCCCCACCCCCAAATCCTTCATTGATTTGTGGAAAATGATTTCCTCTTTTCACAAAGAGGAAATTATTTTCCCCCAAAGTATAGGTAAAATTGGCCATGGGAGGAAAAATATTTTCCGTGGGAGAGGAAGTTGATTGCCAGTCACCGCCGTCGGCCACCGGTCGCCACCGTCGATCGCCTCCCTTCGCCGACCGCCACCTGTCGTCGATCGCTAGTCACCATTGGTTGTCAGCCGCCACCGATCGCCGATCAATGCTGCCGATCCCTGGCTGCCACCAGTCACTAATCGCCGCTGTCGACCGCAGCTGGCCGTTGGTCATCGATCATCATCGATCGCCGCCCGCCACCCGTCGCGGCCCGCCACCTGTCACCGCCTGCCACCGCCGACTGCAGACCATCGCCTCTCGCCGTCGCCGGCCACCACCACCAGTCACCGCTGCCACCTGCCGCCGTCGCCCACAGCCGCCGATCGTCTGAAGCCGTCGGATTGGTGGTCATCGAACACCAGAAAATATTTTCTAAAACTTTTTCAGATTTTAGCCGAACGCTAGACAATTGTATTCAGGAAAAATATTTTTTCAGGAAAATGACTTCCGGGAAAATTTTTTCCAAAAGGAGAATATTTTCCACCAAACAAACGAAGCCTTAGAATCCGTTTATTTTAAGGAAAACGTATTTCGAAAATTTGATTTCTGACTTTTCGATATTTGGATGACAGAAAAACTAATCAATTTACATAAAACATTTTCTATGGATTGAAAACGACAAGCTTAGATCGAGGGAAGACAACTTCCCTTTATGGCTAGAAAGCAATCACTATGAACACTAATCATTTTTCAGTGAAAATGATTTTTACGAAAAATATTTTCCTGTGAAATTTCGATAAGACCAACGCGCCCTTAAATTCACTTCCTTTAATCGAATGTCGTGTGAACATGTCAATTCGGTAATTAGATCGATGGAAACGACCTAGAATACCCGGCTTCACCAAAATGCCCTCGCCACGGGTGGAAAATCACATAAACCAAGTAACCAGTTACGTTCCCACTCCTCTCCCTTTTCCAAAATGCCTTTCCATGTATCCCCAACGACCCGCGTGTCTCCTGCTTCGTTGCTCACTTCGAAACCCGTCCTCTACGTCAATCATCAGACACTCCGTCGCCGGAGGTCGCCCGCCTCGCAGAGTCGCTAATCCGTGGGCATGCGAGGTGGGCCATCATATATCTTGGATAGAAAAAAAAAAAGAAAAAGAAGAAGAGAAAAATTGGCGAAGTGAGAATATGTTGTCTTTAATATACGATCATTGCGGAATTAGTACTGTGAGAACATGTTGTTTTAAATATCTAGTCATTGCGAAATCAATTATGCAAGTATATTGTTATAAGGTGGACATGAGCGGTGCACATGGCCAGAAAGACATGATAGGTCTACGAGGTATTAAATATAAGATCGTTCCCCCGCATGGTATTGAAATTTAGGAGCTTGCTAAGACCACGGTACTGTTATTTTCAATCTAATATATTAGAATATTTAAATATTAAACTACACTTTCATCTATCAGCTTATACTTTTAGAATAGTTGATAATGGTCATAAAAAAATCTCACATGATATCAGATTAGGTGATTATGAGTTCAAATCTCACAGTTGACAGTAATCATGCAAAATCTCACACAATCCCAGTGTAATTTTGACCACAAAAAGCTTTTTCAAACTCTTTTAAATTATGACATTTTAAATATAATTATAATGAACTACCGTAACCTTCTACATTTGAAAAAAATAAATATTTTTATGTTTTAGGGAAATGTCATGATATCATAAATTATAAAAGGCAAAAGCCACCGAAAATCATAAATAATGCTCACTGTGACATATTTATCTTAAATTTTTTTTGTGACATAAAAAATTCCAAACTTATATTCATATTACACATTTACCTTCTGTCAAAATTCTATCAATGAAAATCATTCATCTTAGCAACCAGACCTTTGGGGTGGACCACTTGCATGGGATTCGTGGGTTTTTGGTCCCCTAGACAACATGATAATTGATGTACCACCATGTGAAATGCCTATCACATCTACCTGGCCCCAGCCAACGGAACCCAATGCAAGATTTAATGATCCAGGACTTTGCTCTTCTATCAACACTTCAAGACCGAGCAAAGAAAAGGATAGAAGCGACCCCAGACAACTTTGAACAAGTCCAACTGGCCCTCGAAATCGAGAGGGCTAGGCGTCCTAGTTTTAGCCAAGAAAGTAATGCTAAGGAGATCACCTCATCAGATAGTGGAACTCTCTGAAAGTGACCTTGCAGACTTGTAAGATGGTACGAGCAAAGGACGACCAACTATAACAAAAGACAAGTAGAGCACTGTTCATATTGAATGGGCTAGCAAGGATCACCGAGAAGGGGGGTGAATAGGTGATCTAAATAAATTCTTTACCAATTTAAAGCGGAAGTAAAAGATCATGAACAAAGTCTAAAGAACAAGCAGATTCTGATCAGACTTTGTGACAAATGTTCTTGTGAGCAATATAAACAATATAATAAGATATTAGAGAAGGAGAAAACTGCACACAAACAATTATAGTGGTTTGGCTTAGATCAAGCCTACGTCCACTCTCCCACGCTGACAGCCTACTGGCTAGATTCCACTAATCAAATCAATGAGAAGTTACAGCAAGTTGTACCGCTTAAACCCAAGCACTTCTCCCCGAAGTTGGTGCTGCTTATACCAAGCCGATAGATTACACTATCTCACACCTAAGCACACACTTGTAACACTGTCTACACCTCTCAAATGATTACACGTTTTAGCTTACGAAAGGCAAAGATTGAATCGGAGTATGCTCAGACTTTGGACTTATTGATTCTTGATTTCGTTCTCTACCTTCTGCTCCTCATTGATCTCCTTTTATACTCCTCCACTTCCAAACTAGCCGTTGGACAGTCTTCAGATGATCATCTTCCAATATTCACCTTTGGACAAATTTTTATAAAATGGATTAAGTAGCCGTTGGTTGAAAAAATCTGAATCTCGTTGATTCTGGTCGCCCATACAATCAGAATCTTGGTTTTCATAAGTAGAGCTTTGTCCGTTGTAATGCATACTTGTCAAAATGTTTGATTGTCAATCCATTTGATTGAGATTGATACAATCAAAACTTTCCTTCTGTGAAATTCATACCAGATCACTAGCTGTTATTTTTCATTATGAGTTCTGCATCTGACTAAATTCAGCGTCTGAATAATTTCAGCATCTGCGTCTGCATCTGAAGAACTTCAGCGTCTGCGTCTGAATAATTTCAGCGTCTGCATCTGAATAATTTCGGCTTTTGTGTCTGAAGAATTTCTGCGTCTGAGTCTGAACTTTTCGTTCTTTCACAATCTGAACACGAACTAGATCAAGATTGACATATGGTTTTCTTCCAAAAATAACTACCTGAATCAAAATACTTCAAAGCATTTATCAGACTTATAAAACACTCATGGACAGTTTTGTCAACTTCAAAATCTATTGGGAATTTTCCTTATCACATATCATTTACAACAAATAATTGTAGGTCACTACTTTCTCCTGGAATGTCACGGGAGATAACCCCATTTGTCTTTCCCTTCCTTTATGCCTATAAAAGGCAGCAGTTGTAATGTTCAAAGGCAAACTAGCCTCCAGTAATAAAATCGTGTGTTTATCTAGTCATGTCTTTATGAAAACTCCCCTCTTCTTTTTTCTCTGACCTGATCCTGTTATAACATTAGAACTATATTATTGGCTTGATGAACTGGTGGAGTAAATATGCTCTCCACTTGTCACTCCGTGGATCCTATGGATAAAAAATCATCTGAAACTTGAAAGTTTTATGGATTAGTTTCATGGTTCTTGGAGACAAAAAGGCAATCCCTTTGAAAGGCTGAGATTGCCGTGTTGTGAGATAGAATACCCATCTCAAGTTTCCGTGAAATACTCCATAGCCCCTTCATGGTAACCTTCATGTTTTGTTTTTTCTTTTATATTTTGAGTGAAAGGTCATGCTGCAATTTTCAACACATATCAAAATTAATTTCCACTTGGAAAATTGAATGGTGAAGATGGCTCAATCACTCCATACTCAATTTCCTACTTGAACTTCATTGTCATATAAAATAACATACTTAAACTTCCTAAGTTGTCCGACCAAAAAAAGAAACTTCCTAAGTTGATCGAGAAGAGCTATTTTTTAATGGTAAGAAAAGAGGTAGACCTTGAAAATTACATTGTTACTCTCCTAATAAAATGATCCAATTTGAGTTGACCAATTCAATTCTCTATTGGTTGCCAACCTGGGTATCTTTCACTTCGTATCTTTATAAACTATACTAGAGAGAGAGAGAGGTTTTTCTTATAAACAAGCTATTTGTATAATAATAAGCAGATAAGTTATCATAATCTTTAGAAGTCGGTCGTAACTGCAAAGAAATATACAGTAGTCGCCGGTATACTGAACCAATTCTTCACCCCTCCAGCTTATTACTTAGAGGATTGCAAGTACTCCAAACACCCTTAATTCACATTAGTTGCTCTATCAAGCAGTTTTACTAAGGTTGAGATTGCTTGCATCCATCAAATGATAGAGGCAACTCAACACCTTTACCCTGAAGTCGCTCATACTCCGTATGCTGCTCGCTCTCTGGACATTTACCGGCCCATTTCAGACACAGGCTTCCTGTCAAAAACAAAATCCCTGCAAGTATCCAACTGAACTGCAAGTTAGCAAGGGCTCGAGCCCTTGAGTCCGCATCGCTTGAGCCACAAGTTACTGCACCGTGGACTAATTTTCTGCTAGCGTGAATGGACTGAGTGGTGCAACCCTTAGGCACAAATTCTGGTACCCAAAGGAAGAACCCCATGTTTATGAACCAGCAACCCTGAAAGGTCACAGAAATGGCAAGAACTAGAGATGCTGGGAAACTGGTGGGAAAACATATTGCTGCCAAAGATGAGGCAAAAGATGCAAGCACCACGAGCTGCAGTAGCCAGTGGTAGTGCCCTTCAAGTCCAACATGATCAGTGGAATGGAAATGAAGCAAGAGAAGCTCTTGACCAAAAACAGATGCTGCAAGAACGCCCACAACTCCCGCTAGAGTCTCTGTTTTATGGTTGATCTCTGCGAAAAGAGTGAAACCAGAGAATATAGCAAGATGGAGAAACATGGTGGCGTGCTCAATACTATCGAGCTCAAAAGCTAGGTGGATGATAGGGAAGTCGACCACTTGCGCGAAGATTGCAAAAATAGAGAACGAGAACACGAGTACAAGCTCGGAATACTTGAATATGCAGGCAGAGGCAGTGAACGGATGCCAAAATTGTGATTTGAAATTGCTTGATCCTTTGAGGAAGTAATTTCTTGATATGTTTATGATGTGCCATAAACCAAGCAAGGTGAGGGCGAGTCCTGGCACCAAGTGCCCAAGAAAAGTTCCCATGGAAGCTCCTGAGAAAGTAGAGAGTGGTTTTTGAGTTTGGAGTCTTGGACAAGGTTCCTCAAGTTTGCGCAGATAAAAATATGCAGAGGATGTTCACAGAGGGACAGGAATCCAATCTGGTTATTTGTCATGTTGCTTCGGTGCTTGCTGCGTGTGTTTCCACAAAATAAATATTGCAGAAAAAGACGACCATATTTTTGCACTCTTAAAAGCAGAGGGTTGAGGAAAACACGTGTGCAAAACGACCGCCCGGATCGGCCAGTTTGGTCAGGTTCCAGGAGTGTCAATTCCGGACCAGCCAATTTGGTCAGGTTTCGAAAGTATCGATTAGGTTCCCAGTCCCTTAAAGTGGAACTGATTTCTAATTTCCAAGAGTATCGATTTGGTTCTCGATTCCTTAAAATAGAACTGGTGTCTAGGCGATCCGATCCCAAGGGAGAACCAAACTGACTGGACTGACCATATATATATATATATATATATATATATATATATATTATTTTCTCAAAAAATTAATAAAATGTGAACCAAACCCTAAATGAATTAACAAAAATTACTAAAATGTGAACTAAACCCTAAGTAACTGGTTCTACTGGACTAGACCGCACCACTGATATAGTCAATTCCCGATTTCACCTTGAAATTAGACCGAACTGAAAACCGATCACCCTTACTCTGCTTAAAATAATGTAAAGAAACGCCGTTCTCCAAGCCATGTCAAACTTTGTTAAAGTAATGATTTGATCATGTGTCCAGAGTCGATGAAAATCAATCGACATGAAGCGACGATCCCAATCATACTAAAGTAGATCAGAGGAGTGTCAGGCTTGTGCTCTCTCTAGAGGATCTGACTCACGGTCTGCAGTAAATTTTCTGCATTTCAGGTAAGTGGAGTGAACGTTGGATCCATTAAATTGCGAAGTTGTGGCCGAAAGAAGTTCCCACTTTTTCAAGAGAAACATGCCACAAACAGTTGTTTTTTGGGGATAAAGCAGCATATTCCCCGCAAAAGACCACGCTTACACTTAAAGAGGAAGTGCACATAACTTTGGCAATTAAAAAACTGGTAGAACACACGAGATCCACATACTCACTGGACCAATCGCCACTCTGCTAATAGACTGATGAAACGTTTCGTATATTGTTTCGGTCATGAAGATTCGCAGGATATCCTCTTTCTGATCCTACTAATTATGCCAGCCTCACAGCAACTAAACAAACTTCCTCAGCTATCCCAAAATGAAAAATGACAGATATGAGCCCTAAACTTTGACCCAATGTTCAATGCAATTCTTGAAATTTTAATTTGTTTAATATGATCCCTAAATTGTAACCCAATATTTATGCTCAATATGGTCCCTGAATTTTTTTATACATATTCAACTTAGTCCTTGTTCAACCAAAATAAAAAAAATTATTATTGAATTATATGAAAATATTCAATATTGTCCTTATTTGACCAAATTAAAAAAAAAAAAACTTTGTCCTTAAACTATATGAAAATAATCAATATTGTCCCTGAACTTAAATTAATGGAATGACAACATTAAAATTTTCACATAATCTAGGGACTAAGTTAAACATGTACTAAAAGTCCATGAACCACATTGATCAAATTAAAAGTTCTTAAATCACATAGCACATTAAGCTAAATTTTAAGGACTACACGGAACAAATTAAAAGTTCAAAAACCATATTGCACATTGCATCAAAATTCAGAGACCATTTGTGTCATTATCTCATCCCAAAACTACGGTTAACTTCATGAACGTATAAGATAGGAACCTTATGCCACACTAAGGCATAAATAGAAACTGAATACAAGGTTTCTTCACCCCCAACCAATAGCCTGCAAGATTCACGAAACAACGACAGCAAACACTTGAAGTCAAATTAACCTAAGAAGTGCGGAAAGAAAATGCCCTTTACGGTTTATGTATATTGCGAGCACTCTGAAAAATCAAGTATGGCTAATGTTTTCAGCAATTCTTCTTCATGAAAGTCATGAGGTACATCTAGGAACAAAAAGCCTCTAGACGCTCATGACAAACTTCAACTAAATCATGGGGAACCCCACAAGCAAGCTTTTCTCCAGATATGATGCCGAATCATCTCATGTCTACTAGGTTGGATTCAAAATAAAACCTATAATTCACAGCCTCCAAGCTGGAATTTATAATGTTTAATTCAAACCATAGAACATACAGATTAAAAAACCAACATTCTTGAAGTACTAGAAACCCTGCCAGTCAATGTATGGCATATCATACTTCCAGAGGCCATGAGGTGATTCTTCTTGCCTATTGGCACAACTAGCCAATATACATAAATGGTACTTCTCGAGTCAGATATGCAAGTAGATAGCTTACTCAAAGAATTGCAAGTAGATCATAAATCACAATTGTTCACTCACATACTTCACATTTCTTATTTTCTCCTCCCTTCACATACATACAGAAGCATCGACACATTTGTTCCATAAAGTGCATTTTAGCAAAATCACAATGTAGCCTACAACAGTTGACAAATCTGAATTCCATCTAAAGCATGACTTAACTTTCTGTTCACCCAAACAGGCTGTTTAGCCATCAAGCAAATTTCTTATTAGTGTTTTCCTGTATGGTCATACAATTAGAAGGCATTAAGGTTCCAACATATCTGATACCACCTAGAAAGAAAAAAGTTGATTCGAGGGAAAAGAAACCTACACAACAAGCCAAATTAAAACAGACATTCTAATTAATGGAATGATACATCTGACTACATTATGCAAAACGGCCAGAAAAGATGAAGCCCACCGCAGAAAATGACCTAGAGTCGATGTAACCACAATGATCACCATAGCCATACCTTTGGTCTGATCCAGGATTTTAATTTACATTATTAATTTCCCTATAGTTGTACATCAGAACACACCAGTACCAGAACCTTTTTTTTACAGGTAAAAAAGGATTTTACTAAAATAAAAAATTCAAGTACATCATAAATGTACTAGAATTAAAGAAGTAAAGAAAAGCAAAAGACAAAGGAAAACATCCAAGACTCCAATAAGTCGGAGCAAGATATCCAAACCCGAATAAAAGAGTATAACATAGAAGTAACCCAAGATTCTAAATCTTCTTGATAACTAAAGAGGGTCTACTGAACATTATACTTAGAGGTTACCACATGCTCATGATGAACGATGTCTCAGCTAGAGTGAAACATCAACAAAAAAAATAACCAGTAACAGGGGAAGCAGCACCCTGATTGACTGAACCGAGAGTTTATAAATTGCTGAAAATCACGCTACTCTAATACCTAGACCCCACAAACAGCAGAAACGAACCCATGAAATACCCAACAGGAATGTGAAAAAGCAATAGCAGATGCAGGGGATGTAGAAGGAAAAACTACGGAGATTGTGAAGGTGCAAAGAATAACGAGTGGCCTGTTATGCAATGGATTTGTTTATTATCTGCAACTAAAGATGAAAACTCCCATCAAAATCAAGATGTATCTCACAAACTATCTTCTCGAGCAAGATTGATAAAGCAGAAACCAGGCGAGATCCATTACCACAGTCGTATTCGCACTCAGAACAGTTTCTAAATATTCTACATTACACCCGTAGGAGAAAGACCGTATGAGATAAATTATCGACAGTAGCAGGATTCAAGGTGACAGAAGCTATCCTCATGATTCCAAGTTTGCTTGCAATGACCCCAACTGGATTTAAAGATCACCACATAATCACGTCCCGAGCCCACCCATAAGAAAATTCTCGACAAGGGACGCAGATACAACACGGGCAAAATGACATAACCCATATTCCCACTCCGTCCTAAAGACCAAGGAGTAAGCAACCTCAAACACTTAAAAAGCATCCAAAACCATCGAATGGATACATTCCATGAACCTTTTTGTATATCAATCAATCGGTGAACTTCTATCATTTCGCAAAATCGCGGAGAGACTTAACAATACACCTCAACCTCGACTAACACGAACCGATCCTCACTACCTAACAAAACCGCCCCGACCCACCCAAAAACCCAAACTGACATTACAATTCACAACAAAACTCCAAGAATCGACCTGAAACTTCAAGCGACGGCGACGGGCTGCTGCTTCGAGGGCTCCAGGTCCTGCTTCCCCGTGCCGCCGGCGAAGTCCTCGGCGTTGTAGACGACGGTGATGTAGAGGGAGCAGCTGGGGCAGCGAGCGATGTCCTCGCCGAGGCGGAGGTCGTCCCTGGTGATCTGGAAGAGGTCGCCGCAGGGACAAGGGTACGTGTACGCCTGCAGCTCCTCGCTCCACTCCATGTCCTCGATCTCCACGTCGTCGTACGACATGGCCGCTCGTTTCTTCCCGCTGCGGGGCCCAGGGTTTCTGCCCCCGCCCGCTGTTCCTTGGGGATTGGCGGCGGCGGAGGGCGGCGGAGGGCGGGAGGGTCGGTCCTCGCAGAGGAGGCGAGGCTGAAGGAGGAGGAAGGGGCAAAAAGGTCGGTTTACTTCCCCTTCCTTGGCTCGTCAATTCTATCTATTTTATTATTTTTTATTGAAAAAATTTCCAGAAACAAAGTTAATTTTTTGACAAATACTGTAAAAAAAATCCCAAATTAGGCCTACCGTGACATGATTAAGCTTTTTTTTATGTTACCAAGAACCTTAAATTTGTTCACTGTAACACAAATATCTCAAATTTTTTTTGTCACAAAAAAGCTCAAACTTTTACATATATGATATATACATCCTCTATTTCAGTTCCATCCAAAATATATTTGTCACACTAATATAAGTTTAGGGATTTTATGACAATTTTTTTTTTGGGCTATATATGTCAAGATGAGCAAGGTTATGGTTTTTAGTGACACCAAAAAAAGTTCGTGCTTTTTGAATCACAATAAATATAATTTGAAACTTTTTGTGGTATTAATCCTTATTTTTTTTACAGATGGCCGCTTTCTCTACTTTGACAAATATCTTGCGTACACTTCTAGGTTCTTAAATATGTTGAATAGGTGTGAAAATTTAAATTTCGGAGATGAGTATTTCTAGAAAGAAAATAGCATTTTTGTAAATAGGAACGCCAGGACAATTGATGTGAAAGTGCAAAATGGCCTTCCAAGGTGAAACCCAGATATGTATTCGATATTTTTGAAAGTAAAGATATGTAAAAGATATCGAGCGAAAGGGGATGTGTGTTTTCGATACTTTCCCTTTTCTTTTTTGTGTCTTAAATAAGCATCGAAGGAAATTTATTTAATTAATAAGATTAAAGAGCATGATCCCATTCCTCCCGTGATTCGAAAATTCGAAACAAAGAGCGCATCACCAGGAGACCACTAATAAGAGGTTTGAAGCCATGAAGTTTTTTCACGCGAGATATGTCGATGCTAATTAATGCAATATAAGTAGTTCAGAGGTTCATTCGCCATGTGAATGGTGAAGCGCGATCTCTTAAAAATTGAACAATCGGAGTATTTCACCCGGGAGTGCAGGTTGGGCCGAAGAAGGGGCCATTTTGGCGTTTGCCCGACATAATCGGATATGCTTGGAGATTATGTTGGCTTCAAAATTCATATGTTGTGGCAGAAGCATGTAGAATCTAGCATGTACATTTCAAAGCAGGGAAAATTCCAAATGAGGATCAGAAGTGCCATCATTTTCTCAAATAAGGTATGAAGTAAACTTCATGTCAAATAAGGGCCTAAAATGGCATGTTAATTTCAAATAAGAGCCTAAAATGGCCATGGAAGTTTCAAATAAGGGCTTGGTCTCGCCGATCGTCGGTCGGCAAATGTATTCCAACCGATCAAGGGCTTTTTCGTCTAAAGACAATTTTAATTTTAATTTTCTTTTTTTCCTTTTTTTTCTTTTTTCCTCTCTTTTCTTTTTTTTTTCCTTTTTCTATTTTTCTCTTTGTTCTCAACGGTGGCTAGCCGGCCATGGGCGAAGCTTGAGAAGGCTTGGAAACCCTCACCAGCAACAGGCAAGATGACCCTTGCCCAGATCGAGCAAGGCTGCCCTCATCAACCATGGGTGGGCCCGGCCCTCGCCAGCTACAGGCAAGGACGTCCCTCACCGACAGCTGGCAAGGCCTGTCTCTCGCCTATTGTTGACAAGGGTGTCCTCTCTAAATCGGGCAAGGGCGACCCTCGCCTAGCCTTTTTCTAGCTTCGCCGATGGCCGACAAAGAGAAACTAGAAAAAGAAAAAAAAAGAAAGAAAAAAGGGAAAATGAAAGAAAAAAGGAACAAAATTCAAAAAGAGTAAAAAGACGAAAATGCCCTTACCATATTGAAAGATAGGTCCTTTTTAAAATAGAAATAGCCACTTCAGGCCTTTATTTAAAACAAAATCCACTTCATGTCCTTATTTGAGAAAATAAGGGCACTTTATGCCCTAATTTGATATTATATCCACTTCAGGCTCTTATTTGAGAAAATAAAAGCACTTTGAACTCTTATTTAAAATTTTTCCTTTTAAAGCATGGGCAACTCTTATTGCGAATTTCTTTACCCAAAAAAAAAAAAACTCTTATTGCGAATTTGAAATCAAGTGACACACAACTCCATGAGCCTCCCCCATGCTTAAGACGTGGTTTGAACCGACTTTTTAACCTTGCTAAATGCAAGCGACTGCTACTTTCCGAATTGGTAAACTTGAATTTAATTTGGTTTAGCTCAAATGAGTTCTGCAGGGAGAGCGCAATTATTCTATGATTCCACATCCAATAAAATATAAGAAAGGAATAAACAAATGAGATCACGGACATTAAAATCCGTCGAAAAGATGAGTTTGGTTGGATAAAAAATGGTCCAACCCAAATTACACTCGTTTCCAATAATTCAAGCCTCAGAATCAAGACTGGCAATTCGTATTCATGTGTCATATTTAAATTTTGTAGTTGATCATTTGAAAGTAGGTTATTTCTTGTTAAGTTAGGTTAAAGAACTCGTGTATATTAAGTTCATGTTGTTTGTGGATTTACCAATCAAAACGTGTATAATGTATATTCGCGTCCCTTTCAAATAAATGCCTATTTTGACCCAAAAAAAAAAAATCCTTGTCATTCGTTGCTTCACTCAAAAGAAAAAGAGAAATATAAGGGGACCCACTCAAGCCTCAAACGTAACTGGGCCTTTCATGATCAAACGTAGTTTACACAAACGAATTTGTGGACGAGAGGCCCAACATCGAAAGCTATGCCCACAGCTACAGATACGGCCTCGAGGCCCACAAAACATCGTAAAAAAAAAAAAATTAAACCCCATGACCACGGATATCTCATCATCATAATTCATTAATTCTGTCCAACAACAGAAAATGATGACGTGGCTCTTTTAAATATTTTATCTTCCCTACTTAGCGGTGACGGAAACATAAGGTTAAAACAACGTCGTTTTGGTCCAATTATGATTTTCAATACAAATTTTATTTAAATTTAACTAAAAAATAAGCTGAAATTAAAATAAAAAAGAAGGAAGAAATAGGCGGCTAGGGCTTTTCAGCCCTCGCCCCATTTGCCTCACCATTGCCCTTGCCGCCTAGTTCTTCCTCTCTCTCTTTTTTTTTAATTTAATCTAAATCAAATTTGTATTAAAAAATATATTTTGATCAAAACGACGTCGTTTAAGCCACATCATCATCACGTAGGAAATAAAAAATATTTTAAAAAAGCCACGTCAACATTTTCCATTAGTTCTTACAAAAAAAAACATTTTCCATTAGTCAAGTCGAAAGGAGTTAATGGAATGATTTGATTATATCAATTTAATAAGTTTTAAGACTTTCAGTAAATATTTCCCTAAACTCTTTTTCAAATTATCCCGAGCAACTAGCACCACCTTTGGGATTAAATTAATTAAATTTGGGCTAAAAGGGACTAAGAGTGTGTTTGTTTCGGAGAAAATTTCATGGTAAAGAAAAATGCTTTTAATTAAAATCATTTCCAAAGAAAATGTTTTCCCTTTTTGAGATGAGGGAATTTATTTTCCTTATTTTTAGTATGAATATTTTCTTTAACCGTAAATGATATTTCGTTAGATAATCATTATTAGTAAAGCAAAAGCGTGGAAGTTCGAAAAATTGAGTTGAGGAAATTTTTTCACTCAAACAAATAAGGGTTAATACCACGAAAAATCCTAAACTAATACGTTCTTGACAAATTACTCCAAATTAATTTTTGACAACAAAAAACCCCAAATTGGTACACCTGTGATAAATTTACCATAAATTAATTTTTTAACCACAAAAACTCCAAACATATACATTTGAGACAAATTTACTCTCTGTTTTTTTTTTGGTAAGGAAATTTACTCTTTGTTAATTTATGTTAAATTAGATTAATACCACAAAAAATCAAAAACCGATACACCTGTGACAAACAGAGAGTAAAACCTCAAACTAGTACACCTGTTAACTGCCACGTGTCATCCAATTTAACGTTAAAATTCAATGAAAATTAGCGGAGGATAAATTTGTTACAAGTATATCAGTTTTGGATTAATTTTAGATAAATTCGTCATATGTATATCAATTCAGATTTTTTCATAGTATTAACCCAGAAAACAAACCCTAATTGATTAGACCTTATTTTAAGCATAAATATTCAATTGACCGTACGTAATAAAGATGAAATCAGGCGGCGGCACGGTGAGACAGCAGCCCAAGGATTTGAAGCTTCTCGCATCTCTATTCGTCTTGCCAAAGTACCGGGTCATTGAAAATCTTAGTCGCCATCATCATCCCGTGCCACAGAATGAAGCCACCTCGTTCCCTTTTTTGTTTTCTGTGGTTTTCTCTATCCCATTTTCAACCATTGGGGGGTACGGATGAGATGAGTTCCACATACGTGAAACTAGATCAATTTAACGGTCATGATGATGTGAATTATGCATCGCTTGGCCCATGACCACGGTCGAAACGTTCGGTTCGAGATATTGCTGCTGCCCGTCCTTAGGCGAGTCCGTCACCTCCTCGCCGCTGAAATATGAATCGGAATGAATTCGGAATATGATCCTCACGCCCGACAGCTGACCCGTCGTAGAAGGAACCGATCTTTCATAAGGTCGAAGAACGACCGCGCCAAATCGTGTGGAAATAAGTCACAGCCAGCTCCTACCCATTCGGAAACGGGGCGAGCGAGAATCGTCAGATCAGGGGCAACAGTACTTTCACTGTGTTCATTTAAGGGGAGCAAAAATAACCCGACAAGAGAAACTATATACATTCTCATGGTACATGTAACTACACCAAAACATTGCCCCAGATATGCACAGCCGGTATTATAGAATAGGGTTAATACAAAAACCTCAAAATTATATACTTTTGATAAATTTACCGTAAATTAATTTTTTAACTACAAAAAATTCAAAACTGATACATTAGTGATAAATTTATCAAAAATTAATTTTTTGATCACAAAAAACTTCAAATTGGTACATTTGTGATAAATTTACCCTCTGCTAATTTTTATTAAATTTGCTTAATATCACAAAAAATCACAAACTGATACACCTGTGACAAACGGAGGGAAAAACATAAAACCGGTACATCCGTTAACTGTCGCGTATCATTTAACAAAACAATTTGATAGTAAAATTTAATAGAAATAAACTGAAGGTAAATTTATCATAATCTACCAATTTGATATTTTTTATGATCAAAAAATTAATTTGAGATAAATTTATTATGAATATATTGATTTAAAATTTTTCGTCATATTAATCTTATAAAATATTTTAATATTCTATTCTACGGTCTTATCCTGTGTGCTTGTCCCACACACTGATTCACCGACTCTCTCCAACCTTTTTCCTTAAAAAAAACGCTAAATACCTCAAAAGTCAAAACCAAACCACATTCAAGCCTTGTCTTCTCCACTTTATAAAAACCCCCATCATTTCTCACCTCATTCCACGGCGATTCCATATATACGTCTCACTCAAAAAAAGAAAAAAGAAAAAAAAAATTTTCGCAAAGTAGAAGGGTCAAGACTATGTCTGCATTGGTAGAGATCTGGGAGTCTGAGCTAGCCAAGCTCAGAGAAAAGGTTGCGGTCGAGAAGCTACTCCAATCGAAGTCGAAGCCCGAGCGAGAACACGGACAATCAGCCGAACCCGGACCGAGGAAGTTGTCGCTGGCCAAGAAGGAAGAGAGGATGAGAGAGGTTCCGGCGGAGAGCGCCATTTCGGAGGCCGCCGTGTGCTTGCTCATGGACCGGTTTGTGCCTTGGTGATGACTCCGGAGAGGAAGATACAAAGATAGAACGAAGATGTATTACATCGTCGTCACTTTGTATATTCTCGAGCATTAGGTGATCTTTTTGTATATATTTGCCTTCTTTTGTAATTGTATCGACGGTTCCTTTTACAATTGTCTGACTTTCAACAAGGCAAATGTGAAAGAGCAGCAGAAAGTGCAGGGTACGTAATAGGAAAAACCACAGAGATTGTGAAGGTGTAAAGGATAAATAGTGGCCTGTTGATGGATTTGTTTATTATCTGCGAGTAAAGATGAAAACTCCTATCAAAACCAAGATGAATTTCACAAGCTATCTTCTTTGGCAAACTGATTAAGCACAAACAAGGCAAGATCAATTACACTTTGACATATCCTATATTTTGTAGCCATGGAAAAGGACCGAATGAGATAAGTCATATTCAACTGTCCAAGTGTCCTGCCCTTATGCCTAAGTGAGAATTAGGGCTGGCAATTTGGGATTCATGGGTCATATTCAAGTTTTATAGTCGTGTTATTTAAGAATACTTTATGTTCGTTAATTAGGCTATGATATTCATGTATATTAAATTTGTGTCACTTTTGGATTTATCAAATAATAGTGTCAATACGCGTCTATTCGTGTCCTCTCAAATTATTTTTGCTAATAATTAGTTTTTTCTTATTACTCTGGTTTTTGTGCCAGCTTAACACTTACCAAAAAATTAAGAAGAGAATATAAGGGGACCATAAAATATTAGGTGGTGTAACAAAGCACGTCAGCAACTGTTATGGCGGGCATTTACATACTTGGATCCAATTTCAAATTGACATGTGTGTTCATTCACGATGTATTAAATAGAACTGTCAAGGAGGAACGTAGATTCGACCTAGTTAGTTCCATGAGGAGAAACAAAAAGAGGTTATTACTTTTCTGGAAATCGTCTTTAGATGATGCATGTTTTGCAAATATACTCGACCAAAATGAAGGGAAAATGCAAATGTAACTACAAAATCAAATTAAGCTTCGATATTACACAAGTGTATCCTTGGAAGAGGGACGACACAAAATGTTCACGTAGAGAATAAGATAATGAATTTCTCCCGCCTTTGGCCGCCCTCCTCCCGCCGCTGCCTCCCGCCGCCATCCGCCACCCGCCGTTCGCCACCGCCGTCAACCGCCCGCCGTCCACTCGCCGACTACCCGAGAGGAAAAAATTTTGTGCCGTTATCAAATAGATTTCTATTTTTGGAACATAAATTTTGTATCATTATTAAACCTGTTTTTTTGCTTAGAAACTCCTTCAGGAATAGAAATAAAAAAATCAATTTCTGGCCACAGGTTGATTTCCGAAACAAAACGGTTGTCATTCGCAGCCTAACGCTAATTACACTCATTTCCAAGTGTCCAGCCCTTATATCTAACTCAACACTAGGATTGACTATTCGTGTTCACTTGTTACATTCAAGTTTAGCAGCCGTGTCATTTAAAAATATGTTATTTTTGGTGATTAGGCTATAAGACTTATGCATATCATGTTCATGTCGCTTTTGGTTTTACCAAATAATCCTGTCGAAAGGTGTCTCTTCTCGTCTAATACTTACCAAAAACATTGAAAAAAAAAAAGATAATTGGAGGACCGACTGGAGCGTCAAATCTACCGTTGCCTTCTCTGGGTCGGTCTTGATCAAACATAGTTTACGCAAATGAATTTCTTGACGAGAGGCCCATAAACATCATGAAAAATATCTCCTAATCATACACAACCCTGTACATCTTTCTTTTTGTTCTCTTATGGACTTGCTCTGACTAAGATATTTTTGCTAACATACTACCAAGATATATGATTCATATCTAACTCTTTTTTGCAACTTTTCAGCTGGCTCCACACCCTTGACTTTTAGCAACTGTTCGACTTCATCCAACTCATCGTGAGCTAGTGCAGATATTTCCTTTGTTTCTAGAGAAATTGGCAGAGTGTGATCTCTTGTTTCCAAGATATTTCTACGTGGTTTCCCCAAGTGTGAATAGAGCCAAGAGCTAAAATAGACATGATACCATACTCATAATTGTTTGCAAACAGTTTTAGTGGAAAGCTCAAACGAGGATTTATGTAGTGATCGCTTGTGTTCTTACAGATGCTGTACTGTTGAAATATCCTCATGGAAGATTTTTAAAGTTCTATTCAATTAACTATGCACGTGTTAAGCACCGGCCTTTCTATCATCCGAGAAAATTATTCACGAGCCGGCAACGGATTGATTTTCTTTTGATATCCAGGGCATGAACGCAAAATTCTGGCCATCTAGAGGTTTTCGAAACACCATGCGAAATCCTGCCATACGAGTCTCGTTCAGGGTTTTGGGTCTGTACAGTGATCCCGACCCAGAGCAATTTGCATGCAACTTATGTGATTTGAACAAGCGTACTCCAATTCCTGAATGAGAAAGTCACTCACTTCTCTTGCCAACTGCGTCATTTTTGGGGTTTAAACTAATCTTTGACTTGTGGGCAAGTTAAAGAAGACCTTCAGAAATCTGGGTGCAATAGAGAAGAAAACAAGTGGCCGCATGGTGATAGGGCAGCCCAATGGTTGGAAGCTTCTTGCATCCCTATCGCTTGTTGATTTTTAGCGAAGGGGGGATGGATGAGATGGGTTTTGAGCCACGTGAACAAGATCAGTTTAACGGTCCTCATAATGTTAATTATGCATAGCTTGGCCCATGACCACGCGGACTTGTCCCTTTCGTTTGTCCTTGCACCGTCTTGGGGACCAAAAAGGAGGAGAAAATCCTCCACAATTAATTTAATTAGCCAAAAGAATATTAAAATCGACAGTGTCTCTCATTTCATTTTAAGAGGTCAATGCTTACGGTTGAAATATACAATTTGAAGCACAATTATTACTTGTTTTAAGTGAGCCTAACTGAATATGAGTTGGAATGAGGTGATAATGATGCTATCCCTTACATCCAACCATACCCATTCGATTCGGTCTAGATAAGAATCGTCAAATCAAAAACAACAACACCGTTACCATGTTCATCTAAGCGAGCAAAAATAACCCGACAAGGAGAAACTATATTCCAAATCAAATAGAGTGTTAAATATGTCTTGAATTTTATGTACTCGGTCCGGTCCATGACCCGACCCGACATATTTTTGTGCGACCCGAAAAGTGGAAAGGAAATTGAGATTTGTTCGCTTGCTGCGGGTTGGGGCGGACCGCCCAAGCTGAAGGAAGCGAACCAACGCGCGGGGGGTTCGGGGGCTACGCCCCCGAGAAAATTTTCGGGAGCCCTATTTTACACGGTGGCTAGGTTTTCTCATTGTAGAACAAAGAGTTTTGTTTTCAGAGAGTTTTGGTGAGCCGTGAGGTTTTGTCGTTGTTTCGACTTCTGAAATTTTGTACTCTCTTTGATTATAGTGGAATTTTGTCGTGCCTCGCCCGTGGACGTAGATCACTTCGTGATCGAACCACGTAAATTTCTGGTGTTCTATCTTTTCGTTTCCGCATCCGTTTCCAACATAGAGCATAGACGATTGTGTGCTCATCATTTTGTAGATGACATTATACTCAAGTTAGCATTAGAGAAAGAAGCATAAGTGTGCCATAAGTACTTTTTAGTCAGTCAACATAAAGAATGAACACCTCAAACTGAACTAAATGAGGATTTGACGGCCGAAGGTCATTTTGGATATGAACCTGTCTCTTTTTTAACATATTGTTAAAAGTTTTGCATCCAAGAACCGTACAAGAGGCTAGCAAAAAATAAAATACAATTGAATTGACACAATTACAATTAGTTTAAGATTTTTTTGATAATTTTTTCTAGTTTCTTATGTGTACGTGAATTCGTGAGATTGCATCTGGTGCGAATCAAATATGATAGACCTCATGGGTCTGGAATCAGAAGCATATATACATTCTCATGGTATAAGTAACTACACAAGAGTATTGCCCCCAATGAGATATCCACAGCCAGTACCATAGAATATCCTAATATTCTATTCTGTGGTCGTATCTTGTGTGCTTGTCCACACACCGATTCACTGACTCTCTTCCACCTGTTTCCTGAAAAAACCCTAAATACCTCAAAGCCACACCACATTCAAACCATGTCTTCCCGTCCTCTCTATAAAAACCCCCTATCATTTCTCTCCTCGTTCCACGGCATTTCCGCATATAAACTCCCACCAAAAAAGGAAACAAATTTGTCCCACAAAGAAGAAGGGTCAAGAGTATGTCTGCATTAGTAGAGATATGGGAGTCTGAGCTTGCCAAGCTCGGAGAAAAGGTTGCCATCAAGAAGTTACTCCGGTCCAAATCGAAGTCCGGCCAAGAACGCGAAGAATCAGCCGAAGCCGATCCAAAGAAGTTGTCGCTGGCCAAGAAGGAAGAGAGGAGGAGAGAGGATCCGGCCGAGAGCACGATTTCGGAGGCCACTGTGTGCTTGCTCATGGACCGGTTCGTGCCATGGTGATGACCTGGAGAAGGAAGAGACGAAGAAGAGAGTGCAACAAGAACGAAGATGTATTATAAGGTCGTCACTTTGTATATTCCCTAGTATGGGGTATCTTTTTTTGAGTAGGGAGGTATATGAAGTATGTGTTATTGGCCTTCTTTGGTAATTGTAGTGAAGGTTCCTTTCGCATCTACTTGACTTTCAACAAGGTTTTGGTCTTATCGACCTAGTGCTGTGGAGATGCCTATCTCTATGCTCTGTGAGAGAGGTCTCTTGCTATAATTATCTCGTAAATGGGTCGTGTCGACGACCGACGAGCGCCTGCTCAACATGGTTTGAATCGTTGTTCAAAGAACTCGTAACACTTATTAAGCATACTTAATTAAAAATAATTCAATATTTTTGGGACACTCACACACAAAATCCTAAAATCCAAACTATATATAAGCGAGCAAAACTTTTGTTCTCTTCAGCCTCAAACGGAACTCAATTTAGAATTTTAGCGTTTTATAGTGGGAAATTTATGTTAACAATGTTAGCAATTAACGATTGTGTAATACCAAGCTTTGGAGTTAAACAGAAGTTAGAGTGAAATGTGTTCACTGTGAAAGCATGATAGCCAAATTTTTGCCTAATAGAACCATGTGTATACTGACTTGGACCATGGCCCTTTAGGTAGAATTAGGATTCTCTATTTGGAAATTCAGTGCACATGGAAAATCCTGTCGAGTTTTTTTTACATTGTAAACTGTCAAGTTCTCATTTTCAGTTTTTGGTGACATTTGTTCATGCATCAAATGCGATCGGACAGAGAAGATTACTAGGCCGTGCTTATCTCTGATCGAAGAACCTTTCATGTACGAAAAACCCATTTGGAACCCAAGTTCGATTTTCTCGAGGTATCTTTTTTAGGTGACCTTTTACCAATTTATATGCCTTGCGAGCTTGGATTTCACCTCTTCTTAGCTGGGTGTTCCTTTGGACTGCCACGTCTCCACATTGGGCCTCGGCCCTTTTTGGTGATTTTCCGTCCTTGGCCGGCGAGGGTCGCTTCTTCTTTATCATAATAGCTCACGGGCCCACCTAGGACTGATCCAAGCCATAAGGGCCCGAAGACAACTTTGGCAGGCTTTGACAAGGGCATTCAATGAGAAGCTCCGGATCAACCCGATTAGCCCTATCCAAGTCCGACCCGACGCCCAATAGTTTTGGTGCATAAAAGCTTTATGGTTGGCAAGCTTGGTAAATGAATTTAGGCCCGTCCTTAAGATTTGACCAAGGTGCGGGCTCGAACATGCCCACTGATCACCTCTCGACTTCGTGACCTTAGCCAGCCTCTTGTGTCATGACTTTAAGACCCATTAGTTTAGGCTTTCTTAGTCATTTTAGGCCAGATAGCTACTGTCGCTCAGAATTGCCCCTTGACAATGCTAAAGGGACGCAGAAATTGGGGCAATATTTATCTATTGCATGTTGACACTTAAAAATTTGCCCAAAAGGTCGTTATACTTGTTTCCCTCCCAGAAATGCTTTGATTATTAAATATCATATGCTTGCATCTTAGATTGTTTAAACATTAAGTAATTTTTTTAACAAATTGTGATTAGATATTGATATTTATAGCTGGCATTAATAAAGAAAAGAAAAAGGAGAATGAACATTATCATGTTATCCTTACCAAAAAAAAAAACATTATCATGTTATGATAAAGAATTTGACCATTTACGAAACTCTGAATGACACATAGTCTAAACTTATTTCGGAAGTTTCGATGGATTCCTCTTGTTCCTGTTTAGTCCCCTCAAAGCGGGGTCAGAGCGGGGTGGCTGTAATCGAGAAGCAAACTTCTATCTATTCACGATCAAGTATTAAGAGGTTATCCTATTTCCCACTCTTTCTGCCTTTGCACATGCTCGCTGTGAACTCTCTACATGCTAAATTGAAACCTAAACACGCAAACTACGATTACAGTAATCTTCTCCGCGAAGGCTCCATGATGTGGATGATGTATCCTTGAATCAACCCGAAAAAAGAATGGTCAACAACACCAAATTGAGAGAGACAAATACATCGATGTGACGTGTCAAAAATAGATAATATTTTTTTTATTAATTGAGAAAGAACTTGAACCTAGAGCTCATTTGAAATTTTCTTCCAACATATATAAACAAAAATAAAATATAAAGGGGGGCATCGAGAGCTGCCCTTGGCAAGCTATCATCCTTATCCAAGATTTGACCGGTCAATTGTAGCAATGTTGGAAACAATGGTTGTCTCTTTCGACTCATCTTGCGGTCAAATCTCTTGTCGGACATTTGATTTCATTGCGCGCGAAACCTTTATTAGGTGTACTTGCTAAAGCATTCAACGTTTTCGGGTAAAATCAATCATATTTTTAGAGGGCGGTGTAACTAATGTTCTTATCCCCCCCCAAAAAAATGTGACCGATAGTCTATCCACCTAATAGTCATTCGATTGACTCTCTATGCCTCGCGGGTTATATGCGAGATGCCGGATATATTGATAAATGTTACAAATTAATCATGTGGACATGCTTACCACCAATTCGTTCGCAATTATTGATCACGGATCAAATAATAAAGAATCGGTGGTGGGGTTATTGCTTGAGGTTTAAAAAAGTGCGTGGTTGACCCATCTATCTACTGAAGAACATTCAACGAGACAATCCTGGGTGTTATTCGTCATATTTAACATGCCAGCAAGGAATCAATCGGATGGGCGGCATTCGGTAACAGTTTTCTTGGTTTCGACCCATCAAAATCAAGAAAAGTCGGTAAGAATTATAATAGGAATAATGATATAAACAGTCTATGAACTTTGATCACATGTGCAATATGGTCCTTGAACTTTTAATTTATTCAAAATAATCTTGGAGGACTGCATTGAACATTTTCATAAAGTTCATGGACTACATTGAATATGTATCAAAAGTTTAGGGATTATTTTGAACGAGTTAAAAGGGACTACATAAAACATTTTCAATAGTTGAGGGACTACATTGAACATGTACCAAAATTTAAGGAATCACTTTGAACGAATTAAAAATTCAGAAACTACATTGCACATTAAGTTAAAGTTTATGGACCACATTGAATAAAGTAAAACTTAAAGGACGACATTGCATATTGAATCAAAATTCAAGAATTATTTGTGTCATTTTACCAAGATAATAATACCGAGGGTAAGGACTAAGCTTGGCTTCAAGAATGTAATCGCCGCACGCTTAGTGTGGAATGAAAAAGCAAACGGGTCAAAAATGTTGCGTCTTAATCACGCGATGGCTCGGAAATTGGCGTTGACAATCTCCGTGGACACATTCAAAAGCTCTATATTTATAAACGCCGGTTTCATGTGATGATGCATTGCAAAAAACTTGATAACTGCGCTGATTTTGTGAATTTCAGTTGTTCTCTCCCTTTTTGTTCTTTGAAACCCAACACTTGAACAAATTCCCTCTCCATTTTTTAGCCAACGATGTCTTCGCCTTCTTCATCAAATCTTCCTCTAATGGCAATCCCCGGCGGTTATGGCTTGCCCTTCTTCGGCGCCATAAAAGACCGGCTTGACTACTTCTATCATGAGGGGACGGACGAGTTCTTCCGGACCCGGATGGAGAAGTACCAGTCGACAGTCTTCCGGTCCAACATGGTTCCAGGCCCTTTCATGGCCCGGAACCCTAAGGTCATCGTGCTCCTTGATGCCGTCAGCTTCCCGGTCCTCTTTGACACATCCAAGGTCGAAAAGAAGGACGTGTTCACCGGGACCTACATGCCCTCGACCAACTACACGGGCGGATACCGCGTCTGCGCCTACCTCGACCCCCCTGAGCCCAAACACGCCCTCTTGAAAGGCTTAATCCTGTCGACCCTCGCGAAGCGTCATAATAAGGTCATTCCACTCTATAGGAGTTCCCTATCACAGCTCTTCATTGACCTAGAAGATGAGTTCTCTAGCAAAGGCAAAGCATCATTCGACGACTATTGCAACAAAATGTCCTTCAACTTCTTGGCCAACCTATTCTGCGACCAAAATCCGTCGAGCACGATCCTCACGACCGACAAAGCAACGAAATTCTTTGACTCGTGGTTGTTTTTCCAACTTGCACCGTTGATTACCCTAGGGTTACCAAAGATACTAAACTTTTTGGAAGACATAGTCCTACACACTTTCCCATTGCCTTCGTTGCTGCTCAAATGCGAATACAAGAAATTCTACAAGGTGTTCAACGAGTACGCAAAATCAATATTGGACGAAGCTGAGAGTTTGGGAATCAAAAGAGACGAAGCTTGCCATAACCTTGTGTTCCTGGTGTGCTTCAATTCCTATGGGGGCATGAAAACCACGTTGCCGGCGTTGATCAGGTGGGTCGGACTCGCCGGAGAAGAGTTGCAGCGACAGCTTGCGGAGGAAATCAGGACTGTTGTTAGGTCGGAAGGCGGGGTCACAATCGCCGCCTTGGAGAAGATGAGCTTGACCAAGTCGGTTGTCTGGGAAGCGCTGAGAATCGAGCCTCCGGTTGCGTTCCAGTATGGCCACGCCAAGGAGGATATGGTGATCCACAACCACGATGCGGCCTTCGAGATCAAGAAGGGCGAGATGATATTTGGATATCAGCCGTTTGCAACCAAGGATCCGAGGGTGTTCGAAAGGCCAGAGGAGTTCGTGGGCGACAGGTTCGTCGGGGAAGAAGGCGAGAAGCTGTTGAAGTACGTGTACTGGTCAAACGGGCGCGAGATCGATGATCCGGCCGTGGGGAACAAGCAGTGCCCTGCCAAGAACCTGGTGGTGCTCTTGAGCAGGGTTATGCTCGTGGAGTTCTTCCTCCGCTACGACACGTTCACGGTCGAGGCCGGGACGTCGCAGCTCGGATCGACGGTGACATTCACGTCAATGTCGAAGGCCACGAGTAGTTGAGTCTCAATCATACCTAGCTCTCTCATAGTTTTCGTGAAATTATCTACTAGGACCAGGTCGTGATTTAATTGTTTCGATTGGTTTGCTTGTGGAATAAATTGTGGTGATTGCTGCATTGATTGGTTTATCCCCTTTACTCAATAAAATGCTTTGGCTGAACATGTCAATAGTTGTATTATTAGGTGGCAAATTACAAAGAATCTAAGGGTGCCGTTTGTTTGAGGAAAAGTCTTTTTTGGAAATGCGTTTTTCGAACTTTTATCCATTTGGTTCACTGAAAATACTTTTCCGTTAGGGAAATATTCATGTATAAAATTAAGAAAGTGAATTCCCTAATTGAAGAAAATGAAAATACTTTCCAAAATTGCGCATCTTGAATATGTCAATATTTTATATTTTCTTTTCTTTCTTTTTATTTGTCCTTTCTACCTACCCGTCGGCCTTAGGCGAGGTTGAGCTTGCCAGATTTCGGCGAGCTAGAGCCTTGCCAACCTCGCCAACCTCGCCACGGCAATGTCGGGCATCGTCCGAGGCCGGCTAGCTAGAGTCTCACCTAGATCTAGCAAGCTCGAGCTCACCGACCTCGAGCGAGGCCCAACATCACCATGTCCAGCGAGCTTAAGGCTCGACCGATCCAAGCAAGCACGAGCTCGAGCTCGCCAGCTTGTGGCCATCATTGGCCGAATGCGATGGAGGAAGGAAGAAAAAGAAAAGGAAAGAAAGAAGAAAAAAAAGAAAAGAGAAAAAAGAAAATCAAAATTATTAAAATTTTGATTTTTTTAAATAATAATAAAATTATTAAAAATTCAATTTTTTTCTTGAAATAAAGTTATGAAATTGAAATAATTTTCCACTGAAAACCAAATATTAGAAAACGATTTCTATCAAGGATCAACAAACAAAAGAAAACTAATCATATTCTTGGAAAATACTTTTCGAGAAACCATTTTCCTTTACCATTGAGTTTTCCATGAAATAAATGCACCCTAAGATCCAATATAAACTATAAGCATAAAATAGGGCCTATTTCAGAATTTAATAAGCTAACTAGGGCTTAAATTGACAAATCAGAGGATTTCATGGTCGGCTAATTTCATTTGAAAGGATTTGCCTATCAACAAAATATATAATTTCAGTAGTTTCAAGATCAAGCCTATTATAGATGATGCTTAGTTTATCTGTCTATCTGTTTGTTTGTTTTTTTGCGCGGGTACGAGATATCATCGGCCAATCATGGCAACCATATTAATCATTCACCGATGACCCTTATTAAATTCTTTGAAACGTTTCATATATTTCTTTTTAGGAAAAATGACACAAATAGTCTCCAAACTTTGGCTCAATGTATAATATGATTCTTGAACTTTTACTTTGCTCAATATGATTCTTGAACTTTAGTCTAATGTGCAATATCATCTCTGAACTTTAATTTGTTTGATATAGTCTCTGAACTTTTGATACATGTTCAATTTAGTCTTTAGACTAATGAAAATATTGAATGTTGTTCTTTCATTAAGTTATGTTCATGGACAATATTAAACATTTTCATATATTTTAGGAACTAGATTGAATATACACCAAAAGTTTAGGAATATTATTGAACTAATTAAAATTTCAGAGAGAACATTACACATTAAAATAAGTTTTAGCTTAAAGAAGGAACGTCTATGATATTTTAATACAGACAAGTGGTAAATATGGATCGTCATCTATTGCGAATAATAATATATAAAACTTCACGCGCCGCCCAACTTGTTGCTTAGTCCATGTTAGTGTTCAAACATGTGCTAAAGCTGGCGGTGGTTGTAATTGAGAAGAGCGGATGAAGGGGGCAGTTATTGAATGGGAGGTTATAATTTAATCCAACAGCAATATGGGAAGGTCAATAAAGTCTAGGATCCTACACTATTGGTTGTCAAGACTTCGGAAACAGATCGGCAAGACGTGTACGGCCGCGGAGCACGCAATGTGATACTTACTCATCCAGATCGTGGTGACACTTTGCTTACGCAACGCAGAGCAATTGTCAGAGAACTACTGTCGCCTAAGCATCGGCGCTCAACTCCAACTTCAAGGCTGTAGAATCAGGTTTGAGAATTATGAATTCAACGAAGGTTCAGTTGCATGCGCCTATAAAGTGAGAGTTATGCTGTTTATAAATATCATCTCGGTGTGGTCAAAATTGCAAGATAACACATCATGGCCATATGACGCATTCTCAAGAAGCTTTGTATCACGAATAATTTGAGGAACTAACATGATTGCTTCTAACTCTATGATGTCCAATACGAGTGATCTCCACTTGTTTGGTTTCTCATGCAATTAATTTCATCTAAACAAACTAGTTAAACTTTATTTAGAAACATTTTTGTTGGTCAGACTTCATTTAGAAATGTTGAGTTAGTTAAAACATCATGTTTCACTGAATTTTTAGGGTTAATACCACGGAAAAGCCTAAACTGCTACATTTGTGACAAATTTACCTAAAACTAATTTTTATCTCCAAAAACTCAAAACTGGCACAACTATGACAATTTTTATTAGTTTCCATTTAAATTTAGGAACAGGTCGTGATTTAATTGGTTCGGTTGGTTTTCTTGGGGAATAAATTCTGGTGATTGTTTCATTGATTGAACATGTCAATACTTGTATTATTAGGTGGCAAAGGCAAAGCATACTTGAACGTTTTTGCTATCATACTACCAAGATATATGGTTCATATCCAACTCTTTACATACACAACTCTGTACATCTCTCTCTTTGTTCTTTTGTGGACTTTCTCTGACTAAAGATATTTTTGCTAACATACTACCATGGTATATGGTTCATATCCAACTACTTTTGCAACTTTTCAGCTGGCTCCACACCCTTGACTTTTAGCAACTTTTCAGCTTCATCTATCTCTTCACGAGCAAGTGCAGATATTTCCTTTCTTTCTAGAGGAATTGGCGATCTCTCGTTTCCAAGATATTTCTTCATGGTTTCCCCCGGTGTGAATAGAGCCAAGAGCTAAAATAGACGTGATACCTTCCTAATAATTATTTGCAAATACTCGAAAGAGAAAATATTTAGTGCTATGAAAGTGCCACATCATATGTTGATGTGACGCGCATTTATTTAGTTGAATTCATTTATTATTTAACACGTGTCAATTGAATGAAAATTAAATAAAAGTAAAATTTGTGACCACCTCTAAGATGGGATCATTAATGGGGAGCAACTTTTTAGGAAAATTTTAAACACCCGCCCAAAACCTGTCTTCAACCTTCCTTCACAACTTCAAAAGAAACCTTTATTTTTTCTTTCTCTTAGATGTTACATTTCAGACCAGAAAAAACATTCTTCTCTTTTTTTTTTTTCATCTCTTACGTTGCAGACCACCGCTCAACATCGCGTTTAGATGACCTCCATTTTCACTTTGAAAGTCGCCTCTTCTATGACCTCCATTTTCGCTTTGAAGACTGCTGCTCGACCACCACGCTTCAAAGACCTCCATTTTCACTTAGAAGACCACTGCCTCGAATATCTCCATTTTTGCTTTGAAGGCCGATACTCAACCACCACGCTTCGAAGACCGCCATTTTCACTTAGAAGACCGCTGCTTTGAAGATCTCCATTTTCGCTTCGAAGCCCGATGCTCAACCACCACGATTCGAAGACCTCCATTTTCGCTTCGAAGACTGCCGCGCTTCGAAGCCCTCCTAACTTTGAGATTGCAGAATGTTGAGCGGGGTGAGCTCGATATTGAGCTCCAATGTGCCTCTCACTCAGTAGCTTGGAATTAGTTTGACTAGATTATAGTGATGCGCATGTAATACAGTCTCACATTTGTTTGGTACCTAGAATTTTTTTGTTCCGTGCTAGAAAATTTTGTTTGAATATTTGTGATTGAGCTTAGAACCAATCAATCGAGTTGGTTTTCCAAATAGCACGCACTGAATATAATAACAATTATGAAAAAGTCGGTGTCCAAACACCAACGACTTCGATGTTCCATGAAAGTCCCCTGGATCGTAATTTCTCTCTTTCCTTTATGAACTTTGTGTAATGAGATTTTGAGAGTTTTCCGTCTGTAATTTATCTGACTGCATTTCACCGAAGAGAGCCCGCTGGATCTCCCAACATGGTAATGGATAAGAAAACATGTTGATTCTCTCTTCTTTTCCTTTTGCCTAATCTTGCACAGAGCATACTGAGAAATTCCAACAGCTAGTATGGATTAGTGCCGTTTGAGAAGAGCAGGTATATTGCAAGAGGGTCGGTGATAAATGAACAACATCAGGTTGATTGGTCGTTGAAAACAAAGAGTTGCATGGTGAGCAACAAGCTACTAGAGTCCTAGGCTATAGGTCACTAATCTTTGGCAATATATAAACTGAACATGAACACGGTTTTCCATCTGCTGAAGTTGCAGATGTAGTTGTTACTCTTCAAGTTTCCAACTATGCACGCCTTGAATCAAGTTGATTGAAGGCAAAAATCGTGAAACTGGCTTTCACATATCCCGCATCCAAGTTTAGATTTTTCCAGTGTTTGAATCTCCCATACTTATCGCGCAACTTCCACTGTCGTTATACTGAAGTGCTACCAAAAACAAAAAATCTTCAATTCAATAAGTTAAGGGAATGTTTCTGTTGTGGAAGTCAAGTAATCGAATAATAAATTTGATAGAACAAGAAAATAAATTGAACACCAGATTTACGTGATTCGATTGTAGTGACCTACGTCCACGGATCAAATGATACAACGGAAATTACAACCACATTTGAGTCATTCAAATACTCTCAGTGTTTCCTAAGCCCCAATTACACCCAATAACTCACGCAGTGTTTAGCTCCATAATTCCTCACGAAATAATCTTTCAATCTCGCGAAGAAATTATACACAAATCTTACTACAAGATTTAATCGCTAAAGAACACTAGCACACAGATGTAATTATCTAAACTTCGAAGCCCCACGATGGAGTCCCTATGCACCTCTTCACACAGCAAAGCATGCCCACTGCTCCACTATCAAGTACTCAAAACGGCGCTTCAAGCGAATCATCGACAACAGCTCTCTCTTGAAAACCAAAGTATAAGCTATAAATATATATGCCCACCGCCTGAAGAAGAGCATAATGCAGTCAAAGATAGCCACGCAAACTGGAGAAGGAAACTAAATCAAGTGAAATTCGGTCACCAAAAAGTCCACTGTTTGACTTTTCTCTTGGCTTTTCTTTTGGCCAACTCTAGCGCATATTTGGAAAGTAAATTTCAAATATTTCCTTTTTACTCAATTTCAGATGTCTGCAAAATATCAATTCAAAATATTCAGATTTTTACTTCAAACTCAAACTCGAGACGTATTTTAATAGTTGAGAACAGCCATTCAATTGTCTTGAGAACCATTGTCTTCTTGGCCGTAGCAAATTTGCTCTCGGCCATGATTTTAAATTAAAAAAAAACAAATAAACAAATAAGCAGAACAAACTCAACTTGGACTGGGAACAAAACTCAGTTCTTCCAAGTGAAAATGGAGGAGAGGAATGGAGAAATAAGGAGCTAAGTTTGGGTTTGACGAGCTGTGATGGAAGCCATTTTTCTCTTTAGGCTACCCTGTATCCAAAGTGATGGAAGCCATTTTTCTCTTTAGGCTGCCCTGTATCCAAAAGTCCTAGATGGCATTGGCGGTCTTCAAAGCGAAAATGGAGGTCTTCGAAGCGTGGTGGTCAAGCATCAGGCCTCGAAGCAAAAATGGAGATATTCGATGCAGCGGTCTTCTACGTGAAAATGAAGGTCTTCGAAGCGTGGTGGTTGAGCGGCAATCTTCAAAGCGAAAATGGAGGTCATAGAAGCAACAACCTTCAAAGTGAAAATGGAGGTCATCTAAGTGCGGAGTTGTTGACACCTAATTTTTAGCCGATGCGTTATTAAAAGTAGAAAATTCGAGATTACAGTTTTCGATAGCGACAGAACCCGTTTCTTGAACAAAAAGTGTCGTTTTTTAATTCTGTCTGTTGGCCTAGCTTATGTAAACAATTTCCTATTCATTTTCATGCAAAAACTCGAAAAGTCAAACGGTTGACTTTCAAATTGACTTTTTGATCAACCGTTTGACCAAAAGTCAACCCCGGGTCAAATTGGGGCTTTCACATAAAAAGATTTCTTTCAAGTTCAATTTTACTTTAGAAGTGGAAATTCCAGAAAAATTCAAAGATTTGATCATAAAATCAAGCTCCTAGTGAAAAGTCAACTAGGGTTTGACTTTTGATCAAACCTTTGATCAAAAATTTTGAAAAATACAAAAATCCAAAAATCATCTTATTTTACATTCAATTTACCTTTGGCATGTGAAATTTTACAAAAATCGATTCAGAATCAACTTTTTCCCAATTTGCAAAATTTGATTCAAATCAGCCAAAAATGAAATTACTTCATTTTTAGTCATTTTTTAGGTTAGTTTTCTTCATGACATTTGATCTAGAGGTCATCTTATATTCAATTTTGGAACAAATTTTGTAATTCCAAGCCAAACACAAAAACCCCCAATTATGGCCCTAATCAGTGATTTGGATCGATTCTTCATGATTTGCGTAATTGAGACACGAATGAGCCTAATTTCTTGTATAAAATCCAAATCCAAAATCAATTTTGGAAGATTCACATGAATTTGAGTGAATTTGATCAATTTAGTGATCCAATGATTAAGAAGTCTCAGGGTAATCGGTCTAATCAATGCAATTCAACTTGACCCACTATAGATTAATATTCAATTTGAGGAATTGAGACTTAATTTGGTTAATTGGACTTCAATTAAATTTGTTAGTCTAGCTTGGCCATGCAATTAGCCAAATTCAAGAGCAATTGAGACAAACAAGTTAAATTGGATCAATTTGTGCATGAATTTCAAATCGGTTCAATCCAATTTGATTGAATTTGATATTAATGGGGTCAATTAATCATGATAGAGATCAAATTAGAACAAAAGGAATCAAGGATTGAACCAGTCTAATCAAGCCAAATTTGGGGCTAATCACTCAACCCAATTTGATTCAAATTGAACCGGTCCGATCAGACTAGTCATTTTCCGATCAAAAATCCGGCGATCGACGATCCATTCCGACCAACCAAGGCCGGCCACATCCTTTTGAGCCCAAAAATGGCAAAAATGACCTTAATTGAAAATTACGAAAATGCCCCTATGTGAAAATTACCAAAATACCCTTCATTAAGGATTAAGCAAATTAATTAGGGGATAAGCAAATCAATCATGGCAATTCATTTAGAATTGATCATGTCCATCCATGATGCCATGTCACCAATCCTTAGCCTTTAAAGAATATTCTTAATCATTAAGTATGCATTTTAGGCCATTGGATTAATCTAACGGCTAGGATTCAAAGTTGAGGGGACTATATAATTTTTTTTTCCTTCAAAATTGGGGGGACACTCATTTTCAGATCTGAATTCTCTCTCTCTCTCTCTCTCTCTCTCTCTCTCTCTCTCTCTCTCTCTCGGCAGCCGGTTATCTCGCCTCCTCGCCGGTCATTTTTCGGCGAATCACCGCCTCACCGTCGTCCCCCACCGCCTCACCGTCATCCCCCACGGTGAGTCAAAGCCAGTCACAAGTTCAGCCAACCTTGCTGGTGGCCGGAGCTCCTCATTCCGGCGAGATTCTTCCCACGGTAGCATCACCGGCATTGCTGGAGGTGATTTGATCAGCCGGTTCTAGCGGCTGAACCGGCCGATCAGCATTCCCACCGGCAATCCCGAACCTCCAATAGCGTTCCTCGGCATCTTCATGTGGCTGTGGTGGCCGGCTTCTCGTTGAACAGCCACCGGATCGTTTATTTTGACTTGATTTTCCGTTACTAGCTCACTAGTGCGAGATCGAATCGATTCTCACTATAGTTCATGCAATCTCTTCTCATAGGTTGTTGAGCTTTCCGAGATTTCTCTGTGCTTTTCTTGATCGAACACAGAGGCCCGATCGCTCGATTTCACGTCGGAGCATCGTTAAACAAGGTAAGTAAACTTGGATGTTGTTCTGCAAATTCGTGTACAGAGAAACCTGTATGTTTGAGATGCCAATTTCAGCTCGTTAATGTTGCAATCTTGCGAAGTGATGAACTAGAGAATCGAAAAACACGTCTTAAGCTTCAATTTGATATATTGCATGCCTCAATCGGATTTAGTTTGCTATGTTAAAACTCTTTCGAAAGTTAGGATCAGAATCTGGAATGTGATGTTCAAGTCTGTTCTGATGTATTCCTAATTGACGTTGTGTTGTTTGATGATTTTTCTGATTTTCTATGATCGTTTTTTGAAAACAACTTTCTTCATGAAAGTCGTAAAGCACATCTTAATCTATTCATCATAAAATTTTCATAAAATTCCAAGTATGTTAGCATGGTACGATCTGCAACGTCATCTATGCATGAATCTGGTGACAGGCTGATTTCTGACTGACTTTCGTGTGTTCTTCGATTTGCATAAATTCGTGTGTTCAAAATATGAAAAAATTTTCTTCACGAAAGTTCAACTGAGATCGAGATATTTCCATTGATACTAATTTCATCAAAATCGGAGTTCATTCGAATTTTCAAAAGGAATTTTTATGATCGAATCAGTATCTATGTTCAGATCTAATTTTCATTCCTTTGAAATTCAAAAGATGTTTCTCCGAATTTGATTAAATTAGAGTCCTCCTTTGCAAAAAATCAAAATTACAAAGTTGTTCATTGAGGTATCATTATGTTGACTGAAAATTTTGAGGGCCTAACAGCAATTTTTGGGGGATCAATTTGCTTAAAATTTCATAAAAGGTCTTCTCGGGTAAAAATTTGATTCGCAGTTGAGCCCTTTATGAAAACCGAATTTTATAAAAAAATTGGAGGACTTTTTAGCAAAAACTCAAAACATCAAATTTGTTGCACATGATAAGGTTTGTTATTTTTCCCGCCATTATTTTGAAATCCATAACAGAACCGGGTCTAGCCTGTCACTGAGGGTAAATTTGTCATTTTTGGGAAAATCGGTGAGGATTTAGAAAAAATGGTCTTCTTGACTTTTGATCCTCATGTCATAAGCTTTCTAATGTCACCTGAATCACTTCATTTGGACATCATTAGATTAGTTAATCATATCTGGATAGAAGCATTCCGAATTAGATAATAATTGAATAAGTGGCCTTTTTATGAAGCTCACTTCTCATTGTTTGATTGACTTCAAAATAAGGCCCATGGGCTTGAATGCATGCTTATTTCATTACTATGCATGTGTTTGTTAGATGAATGTTAGGCCCAGTGCATGTTCGGCGGGTAGTCCACTGTGATCACTTAGAACCCGACTTTAGGGGTTAAGGTAGCCCGTTATCGTTAACCATTAATCAAATAATGTTGGATAATTGGGTGGGTGGTGAATCGAAATGCATGAAAAACAAAAGTCGATCCTGAGACCCGTGCTTGATTAGTAAATTGTTTGCATCATTGCTTTTCTTTTGTTGTTCCTTTGTGCATTGTTTGTCGTGAATGTATGATTGAATGTAAACACCGACACCTGAGAGACGGTCCATGGGAGAATAATCCAAAGTTATAAAAGACCAAGATGATTGACCGATGTCCAATCCGGTCTCAATTTGTATTCATTTGATAATAGCGATAGACCGATGTCCGATCCGGTTTCAATTTCAATTCAATTCATTTATCCCCGATCATGTCTTGGGTTTTCAATTTGTGTTGTAATAAACACCCGACGAGTTGCGGGTTTTCACTTTCTAGCACTTAGAATTAGCTCGTTTTTCCAATACTTCGAGTGTTTATTTTACGAAATGTTTTTTCAATACAATCGATTGTTTCTTTCTTTTTCTAGACTAAGATAGGATTAATTTAGAATCTTAAATGAAAATATAAAAGCAAGATGCATGATCACCTAGTGGACTAAAACTTTGACATAAAAATGGTAAAGAACAAATGCATGGCAACTTAGATAACAACTTTGTTAAGTTTAGCGGTACCGAAAAGGCGTTAATAGAAATATTAACGGAAGCTAGTCCCCGAATCTTTGATCTTTGATTTACATAGAAACCGAAACGAAACTCCCGCGTTTCGGTTGGGTATTCTAGCCGACCCTCGACCTAGGCTAGTGGCGACTCCTAAAAAAGATAAAATCGATCTGCTATCACGCAATATATGGATTTAGGGAAAATCCACGTTCATGATCAACGGAATTATCTCTAAACTTGCCTCATCGAGTTCGGCCTTCGAGGGGTAGGTCGTAATAGGGGTTGAGCAGCGGTCTGCAACGTAAGTGTCACGCCCCGCACTTCTCGGTGCGCCACATCCCTCGTAGAGGTCGATTCGTGTGCGACGTCCCAGGACGCGTCGCCGACCCAAACCCAACACAGAGAATTAAAGCACATGCGGAAGCAATTAAAACCACCCGTACATAGATAACGTATAACCAAGGGTGACCACTGAAATCAATACTTGTACTAATATTGGAAATCCTTTACAATATCCAAGTACAGCCCGAATACCAAAAATCAAAAACGGTTCAAGGCCACTACTAACAAAAAGGGATAAGTGGCTCGGGGCTCAGGCATTACAACTAGCCGGGGGCTTCTCCCAAAAATGCATCAGTACACCTGTCATCCTCAAGGCCGGGGATCTGAAAAGTCGGTTTTCAACAACCGTGAGAATAAATCTCAGCGAGTAATTCCCTAAACCTAAACTAGGCTAACATGCACCTCCTGACAAGTATTAAACAAATAGCACACAGTCTAAACAGTATATGACTCAGGCCCTCGGCCCGAATCTAGAAATTACTTGACCTTGCAGGTTAGGCATATCCATATATAATAATCACAGTACATAAGTGGCACTCATAATCACGCATATGCCAATCACATGCTTATGCACTGATTCTCACATTCTTGCATGTCAGTCAATGTATGTTCATGTATGCAAATGTCATGGACTTGACACGTGTAATTCCCGGCCCACTGGCCCACACTGACACACTGGCACACTGCCCAAATTATTATTATCACGACTCGAGTCATCAATTTTTCATGGCCCGATGCGTCTAGCCTGCTTCAAAGTGCATGAGGCGCAGCAACCGATCTGGCCCAGTGTCTCTAGCTTGCTTCAAAGTGCATGAGGCGCAACACTGATCTCCTTGCGAACCAGAGCCTACTTCAAAGTGCATGAGGATGGTCGCCTTCCGGACGTACCGGGCATCGTCCTACTTCAAAGTGCATGAGGACGGTATCGACCCGAAGGTCACGACCCGTAGGTCCTTAGGTGATCACACAACTTATTATTATCTAGACCCCGCGTAAAACGCATCAGGACATTTTAAGTGATCACAACGCACACGTCACTCGGGCACGCTCGTATATGCACATGTCGTGCCAATGCGTGAGATGCACATTCATGGTTATTCATTCACACTTGGGCATTCACATGCGCGAATCACAATGTAACAAGCTCAACTTGCACCGCGCATATTCAATTCCATAAGTCAACATGCCCACTCAGACAATCAATTTCAATTCAACCATGGCATCAACTTAACACGCAATTCATGCACAAAATTCACACAACCAAGTCAACGAATTTCACGCATTAGGGGCCCGCCATGCTATTCCACTCCTAACCACGCTAAACACGCTACATGGCATCATCAAATTAACCACAACTAAGGCTCAATTAGCCAGTCAATTACACAGTGCAATCCTTCCCAGAAATGTCACGGCTAAACCTCAAATCGATCGCGCCTTGTCCAATTAAATCCCGATATGGCCAGCCTCAACCGCAGATTAATTCAGGCCTATAAATATCCTCAAAATATTCTACTCGACTCTCCAAAATATCATCCAAATCCGCCACCACTAGACCAATTACGACGCGCACTATAATCCACGTATTAAATCCGAACAATCCCGAACTCGGCCCGATTTAGTCCAAACTGTCCAGCCCACTTATCGCGCCACTCGGCCCACTAATCCGCCATTAAATAATCATAATAATCCACCAAATCGATCACAATTACAATCCCTAATCACTTTCACAATTTAACCCTTAAATTACCCTAATTAACCCCTAAACTCGTCTAAAAATGCGAATTATCCTAATTAGGGTTTAAGGTCAAACTCACCGGGTGTCCTACGCTTAAAATGGGCCGGAAGAACCGTAACGGCTCGGGTGAACAGTGCTCGCCGGAAATGAACAGTACTTCGCCGGAAATGAACAGGAGCGGGAATGGCGGGGCAGGTAGCCGGCTGGACAGAACGGAAGCAGCAACGTCGCCGGAACAGCAGCAGCTCCGGCAACGGCGAGCGGCGGCGGGGCTGGCTCCGGCTAGTAGCGGCGACGGCGAGCGAGCGACGGCAGGGGGCGATGTGGCGCGGCGAGCGTGCGACTGTGGTGGGCGACGCGGCGCGGCGAGCTGGCTTGCTGCTGCGCGTGGTGGACCGGAAGGGAGAGAGAGCGGTTGGTGGGATGGGGCCGGCGGCGACGGGGAGGAGATGGCGGCCGGACGACACGGGCGACGGTGGTGGGGCGACACGACGTGGCGGCGGGCTCAGCGGCGAAGGCCGGAAGCCGAAACAGGGGAAGCCCCAGGGAAGAGAGAGTGAGGGAGAGCAGCTAGGGGGGGTCGGGAGCTCAGGTCGACGGCAACGGTTGGCACGGCGGCGTCGCAGGCGATGGGGCTGGCTCCGGCGAGCGGCTGGGCAGCCCCGGCGAGCTGCGGCTGCGGCTGGCTTGCGGCGACGTCAGGGCGTCGGCGACAGAGCAGCGACGACGGCCGGGCGACATGTGGCGAGGCGGTCGAGCCAGCTGGCGACGGCGGCGGAGCGCGGCGTCGGGGCAGAGGCGGAGCCGGCTGGGCGAGCAGGAAGAAGGAGCAGTGGCAGCAAACAAGTCGGGGGCGTCTCGGGGAAGAAGAAGAGAAGAAGAGGAAAAAGAGAAAAAAAAAAGAAAAAGAAAAGAAGGGAGAGGAGAGAGAAGGGGCAGGTGGGGGAGGTCTGCAGAGGTAGGGGGGATGGGACGCGCGCGCGGGAGAGAGAGAGAGAGAGAAAGAGAGAGAATAAGAAAATATTTGAACTTTCAAATATTTAACGCGACCCGGTGGCCCAAATTAAAAATCGAAAATGGTCTACCGGTCCAAAATAGACCTCGCACACAAAAAGGGACAAATACCAAATTAACTAAACTAAATTTTACCGAGGAAGGTCTACTAGTCCAAATTCACCCTGGGTCAAAAACTCCCAATTTTTCATTATTCCTGAAAATCTCGATACTGGTCACATTAATGTCGACACCGTCCAATTTATTTCGTCCTGAAACTCCCGGAAATCGACTGCCAAGTTCAGGGTATAAATAACGGTCAAATTCGATCGAGTACGATTCTAGCAAAATTTCTAATTTTGAAAATAAGAACTCGAGAGTGATCAGTTCCCGGGCGAAATTCCATTATAAGCGCACTGACGAATTACACGTTTTATAATTCTCAAAAATAGGCCAAAATCCGGATTGTTACAGTAAGAGCTAAAATAAAAGAAAAAGGAAGAAGGTTTTTTCTGGTCTGAAACGTAAGATCTGAGAGAAAGAAAAAATGAAGGTTTCTTCTGAAGTTGTGAACGAAGGTTAAAGACAGTTTTTGGGCAGGGCATTTAAAATTTTCCTTAAAAGCTGGTCCCTATTAATGGTCCCATCCGGCAGGTGGTCAAAAATTTTGTTTTTATTTAATTTTAATTTAATTGACATGTATCAAACGGTGAACGGATCTAACTAGATAAATACGCATCACATACTCGATGCTTTCGTATCACTAAATATTTTCTCCTTTTCGTGAAAAGCTTAAACGAGGATGTGGTGATCGCTTGTGTTCTCACACGTGCTATACTGTTGAAATATCCTCATGGAATATTACTAAATTTCTATTCGATTAAATGTGTACGTGTTAAGCACCGGCCTTTCTATCATCCGAGAAAATTATTCATGCACCGGTGATGAATTGACTTTCTTTTTTTATTGATTTTCCAGGGTCGAGCACAAAAGCCTGGACATCTAGAGGTTTTCGAAACACCATGCGAAGCCTGCCGTACGAGTCAAGTACAGAGTTTTGGGTTTGTGCAGTGATTTCAACCTAGAACAATTTGCATGCAGCTTGTGTAATTTGAACAAGTGTACTCCGATTCCTGAATGAGAAATTCACGCACCACTCTTGCCAAGTGCGCCATTTTTGTACAGTCTCTACCTTATGATCGTAGGTTTTTTTGGCAAAACCTAGAACACCCGGTGGGCAAGTAAAAGAAGACCTTCAGAAATCCGTCTGCAATAAAGGAGAAACAAGTGGCCGCATGGTGATAAAGCAGCTCAATAGTTGGAAGCTTCCTGCGTCTCTACCGCTTGTTGATTTTCAGCCAAGGGTGGATGGATGAGATGGGTTTTGAGCCACGTTAACAAGATCAGTTTAACGGTCCTGATGATGTTAATTATGCATAGCTTGGCCCATGACCAGGCGGACTTTTCCCTTTCGTTTGTCCTTGCGCCATCTTGGGGACCAAAAAGGAGGAGAAAATCCTCCACAACTGAAGAACATTCAACGAGACGATCATGCGTCTTATTCGTCATATTTAACATGCCAGCGAATAATCATTCGGATAGGCGGCATTCAGGACAGTTTTCTTGGTTTCAAGCCATCAAAATCAAGAAAAGTTGGTAAGAATTATAAGAGGAATAATGACATAAATAGTCCCTGAACTTTAATTCCATATGCAATATAATCCTTGAACCTTTAATTCGTTCAAAATAATTCATAGACTTTTGGCATATGTTTAATGTAGTCCCTGAATTATATGAAAATATCCAAAATAGTGGACATTTTCATATAGTTTAGGGACTATATTGAATATGTACCAAAAGTCTAGAGATTACTTTGAACGAATTAAAAGGGAACCACCCGCCTGGGTGGCGCTGTTGGAGCGCCCACTCTTCCTCTCGCAAAAGGTTGAGTGTTCGAATCCCGGGCACCGCAAGGTGACTTAACCAGTGGCACGTGTGTAGTGGCTAGCACGTGTCACCCCCAGGGTTTACTTCCCGGCTGTCGGCCGTGCGGGGGTTCCCTGGGTTATCAAAAAAAAAAAAGGGATTACATTGAACATTTTTATATAGTTGAGGGACTAAATTGAATATATACCAAAAGTTCAAGAATCACTTTGAACGAATTAAAAGTTAAGAAATTACATTGTATATTGGGTTAAAGTTCATGGATCACATTGAATAAATTAAAAGTTGAGAGACCACATTAAACATTTGATCAAAATTTAGGGATCATTTGTGACGTCATTTTTCCAAGATAATAACATTGAGAGTCAGGACTAAGCTCTGCTTCAAGAATGTAATCGCCGCGCTGAGTGTGGAATGAAAAAGCAAATGTGTCAAACATGTTGCGTCTTAAGCACGAATTAATGATAATTGCACAAATTAATCATGTGGATATGCTTACCCACCACCTATTCGTTCGCAATTATTGATCACGGATCGCATAATAAAGAATTCGTGGTGGGGTTTCACTAGCGAATCTTGGGACTTATTGCCCGAGGTTTAAAGAAAGTGCGTGGCTGACCTACCTATCTACTGAAGAAAATTCAACAGGAAGATTATGCATCTTAGTCATCATTTTTAACATGCCTGCGAGGAATCATCCAGACATGCGGTATTCAGGAACAGATTTCTTGGTTTCGACCCACCAAAATCAAGAAAGAAAACAAGGAAGGTGGGTAAGAATTTAACAAGACCGAGGATCAGGATTGGGCTGTTCTTCAAGAAAGTAATCGCCGCCCAAGTGTGGAATGAAAGAACAAACGTGTCAAACATGATGCGTCTTAATCACGTGATGGTTCAGGATATGGCGTTGACAATCTCCATGGACACATTCAAAAGCTCTATATTTATAACCGCCGGTTGGTTTCATGTGATGATGCATTGAAAAAACCTTGATATTGTCCTGATTTTGTGAATTTCAGTTGTTCTCTCCCTTTTTGTTCTTTGAAACCCAACAACTTAAACAAATTCCCTCTTCATTTTTTAGCCAACGATGTCTTCGCCTTCTTCATCAAATCTTCCTCTAATAGCAATCCCCGGAGGTTATGGCTTGCCCTTCTTCGGCGCCATAAAAGACCGGCTTGACTACTTCTACCATGAGGGGAGGGACGAGTTCTTCCGGACCCGGATAAAGAAGTACCAGTCGACGGTCTTCCGGTCCAACATGGTTCCGGGCCCTTTCATGGCCCGGAACCCTAAGGTCATCGTGCTCCTTGATGCCGTCAGTTTCCCGGTCCTCTTCGACACATCCAAGGTCGAAAAGAAGGACGTGTTCACCGGGACCTACATGCCCTCGACCGACTACACGGGCGGATACCGCGTCTGCGCCTACCTCGACCCCCCTGAGCCCAAACACGCCCTCTTGAAAGGCTTAATTCTGTCGACCCTTGCGAAGCGTCATGATAAGTTCATTCCACTCTATAGGAGTTCCCTATCACAGCTCTTCATTGACCTAGAAGATGAGTTCTCTAGCAAAGGCAAAGCATCATTCGACGACTATTGCAACAAAATGTCCTTCAACTTCTTGGCCAACCTATTCTGCGACCAAAATCCATCTAGCACGATCCTCACGACCGACAAAGCAACGAAATTCATTGACTCGTGGTTGTTTTTCCAACTTGCACCGTTGATTACCCTAGGGTTACCAAAGATACTAAACTTTTTGGAAGACATAGTCCTACACACTTTCCCATTGCCTTCGTTGCTGCTCAAATGCGAATACAAGAAATTCTACAAGGTGTTCAATGAGTACGCAAAATCGATATTGGACGAAGCTGAGAGTTTGGGAATCAAAAGAGACGAAGCTTGCCATAATCTTGTGTTCCTGGTGTGCTTCAATTCCTATGGGGGCATGAAAACCACGTTGCCGGCGTTGATCAGGTGGGTCGGACTCGCCGGAGAAGAGTTGCAGCGACAGCTTGCGGAGGAAATCAGGACTGTTGTTAGGTCGGAAGGCGGGGTCACAATCGCCGCCTTGGAGAAGATGAGCTTGACCAAGTCCGTCGTCTGGGAAGCGCTGAGAATCGAGCCTCCAGTTGCGTTCCAGTATGGCCACGCCAAGGAGGATATGGTGATCCACAACCACGATGCGGCCTTCGAGATCAAGAAGGGCGAGATGATATTTGGATATCAGCCGTTTGCAACCAAGGATCCGAGGGTGTTCGAAAGGCCAGAGGAGTTCGTGGGCGACAGGTTCGTCGGGGAAGAAGGCGAGAAGCTGTTGAAGTACGTGTACTGGTCAAACGGGCGCGAGATCGATGATCCGGCCGTGGGGAACAAGCAGTGCCCTGCAAAGAACTTGGTGGTGCTCTTGAGCAGGGTCATGCTCGTGGAGTTCTTCCTCCGTTACGACACGTTCATGGTCGAGGCCGGTACGTCGACGCTCGGGTCGACGGTGACGTTCACGTCAATGTCGAAGGCCACGAGTAGTTGAGTCTCAATCATACCTAGCTCTCTCATAGTTTTCGTGAAATTATCTACTAGGGCCAGGTCGTGATTTAATTGTTTCGATTGGTTTGCTTGTGGAATAAATTCTGGTGATTGCTGCATCGATTGGTTTATCCCCTTTACTCAATAAAATGCTTTGGCTGAACATGCCAATAGTTGTATTATTAGGTGGCAAATTACAAAGAATCTAAGGGTGTATTTGTTTGAGGAAAAGTGCTTTTTGGGAATATATTTTTCGAACTTTTACCCATTTGGTTCACCGAAAATACTTTTCCGTTAGGAAAATATTCATGTATAAAATTAAGAAAGTGAACTCCTTAATCGAAGAAGATGAAAATACTTTCCAAAATTGTTCATCTTGAATATGTCAATATTTTATATTTTCTTTTCTTTCTTTTTATTTTTCCTTTCTACCTACCGGTCGGCCTTAGGCGAGGCTGAGCTCGCCAGATTTCAGCGAGCTAGAGTCTTGCCAACCTCGCCACGGCAATGTCGGGCATCGTCATCTATTGCGAATAATAATATATAAAACTTCGCGCGCCACCCAACTTGTTGCTTAGTCCATGTTAGTTTTCAAATATGTGCTAAAGCTGGTGGTGGTTGTAATTGAGAAGAGCGGATGAAGTGGGCAGTTATCGAATAGGAGGTTATAATTTAATCCAACAGCAATATGGGAAGGTCAATAAAGTCTAAGATCCGACAGTATTGGTTGTCAAGACTTTTGAAACAGATCGGCAAGACGTGTACGGCCGTGGAGCACGCAATGTGATACTTACTCATCCAGATCGTGGTGACACTTTGCTTACGCAACGCAGAGCAATTGTCAGAGAACTACTGTCGCCTAAGCATCGGCGCTCAACTTCAACTTCAAGGCTGTAGAATCAGGTTTGAGAATTATGAATTCAACGAAGGTTCAGTTGCATGCGCCTATAAAGTGAGAGTTATGCTGTTTATAAATATCATCTCGGTGTGGTCAAAATTGCAAGATAACCCATCATGGCCATATGACGCATTCTCGAGAAGCTTTGTATCACGAATAATTTGAGGAGCTAACATGATTGCTTCTAACTCTATGATGTCCAATACGAGTGATCTCCACTTGTTTGGTTTCTCATGCAATTAATTTCATCTAAACAAACTAGTTAAACTTTATTTAGAAACATTTTTTTCGGTCAGATTTCATTTAGAATGTTGAGTTAGTTAAAACATCATGTTTCACTGAATTTTTAGGGTTAATACCACGGAAAAGCCTAAACTGCTACATTTTTGATAAATTTACCTAAAACTATTTTTTACCTCCAAAAACTCAAAACTGGCACAACTATGATAACTTTTCCTTCTGTTAGTTTCCATTTAAATTTATCGTCAAATTTCTGAGTTAGATAACATGTGGCAGTTCACGGGTGTACCAGTATGGGGTTTCACCCTCCATTTATCATAGGTATATCAGTTTGCGATTTTTTGTTGTATTAATCCAATTTAACGGAAGGTAAATTTATCACAAATACCAGTTTAGGATTTTTTTTTGGTCAAATAATTAGTTTGGGATAAATTTATCACAGATCTCCCAATTTGGAATTTTTTGTAGTTAAAAATTAATTTGGAGTAAAATTGTCATAATTGTATTAATTTATAATTTTACGTGCTATTAACCCTTATTTTTATAAGCTAAAGGCACTAGTACCGAGGCACTTCACCAACTCTGGGAGTCAACATGTTTCACTTTGGATGAAACATTGGTGAAATAATTGTCTACATATAGGTGAACATGTTATGAAAAGTCTAAGAGCCAAGTGTCTCTGTTTGATAGGCCACTTTGATGCTGTCTAACTTTCGTGGATGTAGAGAGGGGCGAAAATCTGCAATAACAAATTTACAATTTTTACTATGGTATGCTTATAGAGAGACAAATCTGCAATAAGAAATGTTATCTATTCTTTTGAAGACTAGACTTAATTAACCTTTGTTCCCAAATGAAGGCATTTGACCCCAAAATTTATCTTTGATCATGTGGATTTAAATTGTCAATTTAAGATGAAAATTTTGTATCTAAAACTTACTACCAACTGAAGAGGATGGCACATCGATAAAATAAAATTTGTATAGGTGAGATGTGTTTGTGTTCTAATTTTCTCTCTTTCTTTTTTCTTCCTTTCTTTTTTGTTTTTTTTTTGTATTTCCTTATACTTCTCCAAGCACCTCTTCAGAGAAGAACATATAATCGAGGCAATGAAGCACACTAATTTCATTGATACTTGGTACATTATAAATATAGAGATATCATCACCAATAGTCATGGTGGAAGTTAAACATAAATATAATAAATTGATCTACATGGAAATTGAATTAAAAAAATAAGGAAAAGTATTGATGCCTGAATATTTTCCAACGAGTTCGATAAAGGTAAAAACTTGAGACTCAAGATCCCCGATAACGATAGGGCCCATTTCTTGGCCAAATAGAATCATTTTGGTGTCTTTCTAATTCCAATTCATTTCATTTATACTCAAATGTTGTTTTCTTAATAAGTCAAAGATGACTTTTAGGTTAATCAACTCTTGGTCAAAATTTCATAAGATTTGTGAAAATCATAGAAAGACATCAATTTTATCCTTACATGCGTAGCCAGACTTTAAGTTTTCAGTTTTTACAAAAACGATCGAGAGTTGACTTTTCGGTCAAACCAAAGATTTTGGGCCTCGAATGACTATTCCAATATTCATTGATTTAATCCCTTTTTTAGACATATGATCCAGGGGCCATGTCGATTTAAGATTTCAAGCCCAATTTCAAGAATCCTAGCCTGAATGTGCTGGCCAATGTTTGAGCGCAAGTTTAAGGCCATGGTTGACTCTTCACAATAGAATTAATTAGTACAATTTAAATCCAATTAGGCCAAATTAATTCAATTTTAACATCAATTTTGGAAAAAATCAGGGTAATATGGGGAAATTAGGCGAAAACGACAAATTGGGACCAACAAGGTTAGGCCGAGTTAAGTCGGCGGACCTGACTTGGTTCGGCCCAATAGGTCGAATCAAAGGAGATGGCCAAGCCCATGATGCAATTTAGAGGAAATTAAGACAATTGGAAGGCCTTGGGTCAACCGGGTTTGATCGGGCCCAGTCCAGCCCATTGGGCCAAAGCTCAATTAGGGCCATTAAGCTCAATTGACCGAATATTTTAGCCCATTCAGCCCACCAAGACCCATGGCCGTCCCTCTCGTCCTTTTATCACCGAATTGACATTTCCTCTAATTTCACAAAAATAAAAATTCACGTCACCAAATCCTTGTGTGATCAAACCTTGGCCTTCATCGCCCATTCAATCTTGATCACCCGAGGTGCTATGTCACTCATCTATGTGTTCCAGCAAGAGCCAATTAGATCTTTGCTTACCCATTAAGCAAATAACCTTAGCCATTACACCTTGGCCGACCACATCTGCTCATAATTACACTCTCATTCAAAATCTCTCTCTCTCTCTCTCTCTCTCTCTCTCTCTCTCTCTCTCTCTCGAGGCTCGCTCTCGATCATCCCCTTGTCCTGTCAATTGTCGGTCCTCTGATGAGCCCTTAAATTGTCGCCAAAAGTCCTCCAATGCAGCCATGTTCACTTGTTGCTAGCCGGGTTGGTTGGAAGTATGGTAAGGTCTCTTCGTTGAACTTAACGTTGAAGGAGACGGAAGAACTGCACCTCATTATCAATGCCACCTACTCTTCGCTGAAACCCATCTTAAGTATAGAAGCTCTCAAGATGTCCCATTCCGCCCTGTCCCATGCTTCCTTCATGTCAAGTTTTAAAATTGCCTGGAACTTCCTCTTCCTTTTTCTGATTCTGAGCTGGTGAAGGACTTCTTGAACTATCACACTACAAAAAAAGTAGGTTTTAGCGACGAATTTTGTCACGAAAAAAAATGAAAAAATTCGTTGCTAAACAAATTTGCGATGAAAAAATTTTCGTTGCCAATTCGGTGTCGCAAAAATTAAGGACGAAAAATTTCAATTTTCGTCTCTAAATTGTGACGAAATATATTCGTTGCTAATTATTCATCGCAAAATTCGTCGCAAAATTTGTCGCTAATTTTTCATAGCAAAATTCGTCGCTAATTTTTTTTTTTCGAATTTTTTTCCCTATATTCTTCGCTGGACCGGCGACTGGCTGAGGCCAGCGAGTTCGACCTCGTCGGCCATGGGCTAGGCTGGCCCTCGCCGGCGCTGGCAAGGGCGAGGTCGAGCGGCCTCGCCATGGCTGCTCAACCTCACCCAGATTTGAGGGAGGCCAAGCGGCCTCGCCATGGCCACCGCTCGACCTCGCCGTCTTTGGGCGATGGCGAAAAACATCAAACTGAGTCATCTCTTTTTTCCGACTCTGGCAATCTTTCTAACGAGCTCTTCAAACTCGATCGATTTGGAAACCAATCCATGGTAGTTTCTGTCGAATGAAGCCAGAAATTTCGACGTGCAGTGGCAAACTTGGTACCACAAAATAAGAGCAGCAAACAGAATGCCGCTCCTGTAGGAGCATAGAAAGAAGAAAAGAGACGACCTTGGTCCTTTCTTGTCGATGTAGAAACCCAAAACCCAAACACAACTCAAGAAACTTAAAAGAGACTGATTTTGAAGAATCATCGCTTGTCTTTGCTAGGTCAAAGGAGAACCTAGAATTTCGCGTAAAATCAAAAGCCAACTATAGCTCATACAAGAAAAGGGCTATGAAAGAACCCACTTTTTTGTCACAGTAAAACACAGACAAAAGTATACCAAAAGTGCCATAACTTATGTACGGCAATCACTTTGGTGCCATAACTTTTTTTCGGATCACTTTTTTTTTGTAAGGTTTTTTTTTTCAGATCACTTCGGTGCCAACTTTTTTGAAAAACAATCATTTTAGTGCCAATGGTGACATGGCTTGCCTGAAATCCGATGTGACGCTGACACGGCTTGCCAGAGAGGTCCAATCAGCATTAACAACCAAAAACGACGTCGTTTAGCCCGCTGACATGTACTTTTTTTTAAAAAAAATTAAATTAAATTAAATAAATAACTTTTTTTTTAAAAAAAGAAGCCTGCAGCAACGGCAAGGGAGCCCTCGCCACTGCTGCAACCTTTTTTTTTTTTTCTAAAAATTTAAAAATTCGAAAAAAAGCCACATAATTTTTACGTGTACAATGTCAGACCTTTTTTTTAATATAAATGCCAAGTCAGCTTTTTGACCGGAATTTTGGCCAGAGTCACTAAAGTGATCTATTTTCCTTCGACTTGACACTAAAGTGATCCGAAAAAAAGTTATGGCACCAAAGTGATCGCCATACACAAGTTATGGCACTTCTAGTGTACTTTTGCCGTAAAACACAAGAACAACTCGTATAATCACATATGGGAAAAAGGGGGAAAAAAGAAGAGATTAGGGGTGTTGGAAGATAGTGAGGCTCAGATTCACCTTAGATCTAGCAACTGACAGGAATCCCACCATGGCTGCGACCGGTTCTGGCCGCCCCGCCAAGATACGACCAGTTCTCGGTGCCTACCCGGTTTCATTTCCTCTCTCCTCCATATTCTTACGAATCATCACAGTCTCTTGTCTCCTTTTTTTTTTTCACGCGTTCTCGTTCTTTTTCACAGCAGAATCCGCACTCATTGGTGGCGGAGGAGGAGGACGATATTGGTTTTGGAAGTTCTGGGAAGTTGTCCATGAAGAAGATGATGATGTTTTGCGAGGAAAATGAAAGCGAAGCATAAGCATTTCCAATGATCTTTTCTACCTTTCTCGGCCTCGGCTTCTCCTCTTCTTCTCTTGCTTTTCCTTCTCTTTTAGCTACGATTTTTTTTTCGTCGCTAATTTTTTCGCCACAAATTCCGTCATTAATTAGCGACGAATTTTTTTTCGTCGCAAATTCCGTGACAAATTAGCGACGAATATTTTTTCATCGGAAATTAGTGACGAGTTTAGTTTTCGTCGCAAATTCCGTCGGAAATTAGCAACGAAAAATTTTTTGTTGCTAATTTTCCATGACTAAATCCTTGTTTTTTTGTAGTGTCAGGATATTGTCCAGGATTTGATGTCCGCTCATGAAAGCACTTTGCTCGGTTGCAATTAGTTCGAGGAGCGAAGGGTTTAGCCGGTTTGCCAAGACCCTTGCACCAATTTTGTAACTGACATTGCATAGGTTGATTAATCTAAATTGGCTCATATTTTCTAGGTTTTGGAATTTGGGAACTAAAGCAATGTGGGTCCGGTAGAGTTTTAGGTCGAGCGTGCCCGAGTCGAAGAATTCCTTAACCATCTGAAAGATGTCAAATTGGATGTCCTATTGAGCTGGTAGAAGAGGTCGTTTAAACCATTCATTCTTGGGGGTATTTCAAAAACAGCCGGCCTAACCTCCTCCAAAGTGAAAGGGGCCAATAGTGCTTACTTTCATAACTCTAGATGAAAATTCTTAGGAATTAGGTTTAGCTGAAGATAGATTGAAGTTTTGCATGCTCAATTCCTTAGAAAATTCATGTTAGTCTAAACCTATGGGACCAAATTTGATGCTCGTTGTTGACACCTGAATTTTACCGACAAAGTGAACCTGCATTTTTCTTTGTTAACATAAGATAATAAATAGATAAATAAGAAGCAAAACAAGAAATAAGAAAAAGAAGAGAAAGAAACTAAAATAAAAAGAAAGAGAGCAAATAGAGAGACAAATTCGGATTCTTGGGTAAAAGGCCTACCAAGACCCTTGAAACCTACCCATCTCACATGGCCCAGATCAGGTAAAATCTCAGTTCATACTTGAAACAGGTTATGTTGGGCTCAATTACAATTCAGAAGCAGGCTCATCCAAAAAATACCACTTACCCAAAAGCCTATCTCTCTTAATCACTGAGCGGAGAAAGCGAGCTGTAATCACGCGTGTGAAGGGGCTATGGAGCTAAGCAAAGTTTTGGAGTGAGGTCACTGGGGCTTGAACGAAACGGAATCGTAATCCCTCTCTCTCTCGGAAACCACCTATAAAACCGTTCAGTAGCGTTACTCGAAGGGAGGTGGTCAAACCGTTTCAGAATTAGGGCTTAACTCTGAAGTTTTGTGAAATTCGAACAGCGAAATCTGATTTTTGAGTTGTTGATCTATGGGATTTCATGGAAATGGTGAATTATGGCGTTGTAGAGCCATGGAGGTTTGACTGAAGTTGGTTTAGAGCAATGGTTTGGTCGGAGTGTGAATTTTAGGGTTTTGTGTGTGAGATCCGCTGGCGTTTAGGTTTACATAATCGCTCAATCGCTTTGAGTGAGCGATTTGTTATCGCGTAGGAGTTGTTTCGTTAGCTTTTAAGCTTAGTATAGTCATTTCGTAATCGAGGTAGTGTTTTACTTGATTTTAACGTCGATGCTTGTTTAATTGATAATATTATGGGATTGTTGGTTCGAATAAGCTTCGTTTTTTGGTATTTTTGGGCATCATAGGTGAGTGGTGTTATTCTTCTATGAATTTCTAAAATCATTTCTTGAAAGCTATTGAGATTCGATATATTATGAGTTATGAAAAAGCATGTTTGTTGCATAAAATGTTGTATTAGGCATTTAATACTTCTCGATTATTTGCGAATGGTTTGAGAAATGTTTTTTGAAAGCCATTTCGAAATGTTATGGGTTTGTAAAATGGATTCCGAAATAGTATGAGAAATGCATTGTGCAATATATTTTATTTGATGAACGGAGTTGAGAAAGTTATATGTTTGGTTCATAAAACCGTTTTGTGATTGATTCTGAATTGGTTTGTGAATTGTGAAGGATGATGTTGTGAGTTTGTGTTAGTGCTAAATATTGTTGTGAGCCCATTGAGGGGCTTGTGGGTATGCATACCAGCTTAGGATATCTTTGTGGATCGGTTACCGGCAATATAAGTGGAGACCTTGATAGGGGGAGCTTGGTCGCCTTATCATGGGACGTTATATATGATCATGGTTAGATATTTAAGTACAAATTTGGTCAATAGATGGACCACTGACATGTGATTTAAGAATGATCAATAGAATTGACCATTAACGCGTGATTGGATTGAGATTGGTCAATGGACTTGACCATTAATATTTGAATTGTGATGATAGATTAAATAAGTATTTTAGATTTATATAAAGTTTTTTTGAAATGAAACACCTCATATTTGATATTATTTGTACATTAAAAAGTAGGATTATGAGTTTTTCATATTGTTCTATACTTATATGTATGCTTAGTGGCTACTTAATTTGCTTAGAAGAAATGCACTACTCACTAGACTGTGGTTGATGATCCCATTCCTTGTTCCTCAATTAGGAGTCATAGTACAAGAACGTTATCGCAAGGATTTTTGGGAGTTGGTTTTTTAATTGTGTTTGACGCTGCATCCATTGGGTGCAAGGATGGCGGTGTCATCCCCTGTTCTTGATGGTTTTTGGGTGCGACACTTTGTCTCCTTCGTTGAGGCTCACTGTCACCTAATCTGCACTATTGTTGCCTCACCATCTCAGTTGCCGCAACATCATCATGGAGCAACGCCGAATCAACTCTACTGCCACAAACTATGACAAATCCTTGCGGTGGTGCCAGCTTCCATCGAACTAGTTATATCCAGTCAAATCTTCTTCACATCCGTCATAACCGAAGTTCGATCAAGCTATAAATCTTCATTCCCTGCTCTCTAATCTTGTCGTGGAATCAAATCTAAGTCCTTTCTCTTTGACTTCTATTTGTGATTTCTCATTTAGTGAATCGCACTAATCTACTTGATCTTTTCCTGAATTTCCAAAGGCTTCTTCATCGACTTCCATTTTCCGTCACCTTTTAGACACTGTTGGCTGCTGTCGATCGTCAATGTTGCCATTTCCACAGCTACGCGTTAAACCTCTATCCATCGCTGCTCTTGGTTGCCACTGTCGAAGAGCTTGAATCGCGAACACCACTAGCCTTTTCGATGATTTCAGTCCACAAAGCTGTTTCTGTGACCACATTATTCAAGTTTGATAATTAATAACCATTGGTAATCATCTCCTATTCAATCTAATCCCATATGCTATATTCTTAGCAAAACAGAGACCGAGAGCTATAGTTTTGTTTATGTGAAAATCAATTACGATTGAGGTTGCTTCGATAATATGATTTCATATTATTGCTGATTGTGATGATTTGAGAAGAATCACTGGTTTAATTCTGCACATACACAGAAATGGACTTGACATGTTCGATGAAATGATTGAATGATATCGCAGTGCACGATCATAGATGAAACGAATTCAATAGTTACTTTGTTCAATGCTTAACCTCATGCGATCTGATCATTTCACTTTTAGGCAGTCATATTTCTTTTTCCATGCTTGAGTTGAGAATCATGTTATGCTAATACAAATAGTGTGCGACTTGTTACAGGCAGTCTTGCTTGAATTGATTAATAAACCATGCTGATTGTTGGCTTAATATGCGACATGAAAACCACGTCTCATAGTTTGTGAGTCTACTTGAGCAGAATCGAGTAATCAAGTTGGTGTTGGTGTACTCAGTTTTGCTTCTTCTTTTTTTTCTCTCTACCTTGCTTTCCTTTCCATCTTTGTATTTGTAAGGGTGATCGGTTTCTGGTCCGGCTTGATCCCATCCCAAAATCGGGAACTAGATCGAGAGGACCGGTTCCTAGTTTTTGGGACTGAGGACCGGACCGGCTGGTCCTAGGATTGGGAATCGAACAGGACCTTCCGCTTTTTCTGCAACTGCAAAAGTCAATAGGTTTCTGCAAACCATTCCACCTTCTAGACATCGATAAAGTTTGATTGTCTTGCATTTCCGCAATGCTTTATAATAATTGTGTTCAAAACAAGCCTAGCTATTCCCAATTGCACATGCAAGGTGGAAAATCTTTCACTCTTCCCATTGTCAGCGTCCACCTTTTCCACAATATAAAAAAGCCTCTTGACAACTAAAAGGCAGGACATTATTCTGTCTCGTCTTTTATTTGTCGCATGTATATATGGACATTTAAGTGATGGTTATAAGGGGAAAAGAGACATGCATGCTTTCTCTTCCTCACAAAGCCTGAATTTTGCAGTTGCCAAAAGTTTCAAACGAAAACATTGACACTCAAACTATCCGAGGAGTGACATATCTGAAATAAAATCGGTGTTTCTTCATAAATAAAAAAATAAAAAAAAATATAGTAGGTTTGATCAAGTTGGCCCAATTCCCACCTGGAACCGGAAACCGGACTGACCAGTCACCGGTTCCAAAAATAGGAACCTGGGACTAAACCGGGACTCCTTGGAATTGCCTAGAACCAACCAGTCCGGTCTTGTCCGGGTGATTGCCGGTTCGGTTAGTCCAATATGCTCACCCATAGTATTTTGTATGCTCAATGCTTTGGCTGTGTGTGTGTGGTGGCTGGTAAGTGGTGGCAACGATCCTATGGCGAGCAAAATTAATCATCGGAGTCATGGTGGAGTGGAGAATGTTTTTGATGTTATTTGAATGAAGTTGGCGTACATTACTCTCTGTTGAGGAATGGAGAAGGCAAGGAGGGCAGCCTTAGGCGAGGCCGCCGGACATCAACGAGGCCCAGTGATGCCCGACGGAGAGAAAAAGAAAAGATAGAAGAGAAAAAAGAACAAAAAAAAGGAAAGATGGAAAAGAGAAGAAAAGGAATAAAGAAAGGAAAAAGAAAATAATACATTAATAAAAAATTGAAAAATATAAATATATTATTAAAAATGTTCACGTCAGCACCGGCTAACAATTGTGTCACGTAGGACCGTTGGTGCCTACATTAGCGATTTCTAGCCAATATTGGCCGAATTGACTCAATTGACAAAACATGTAAATGTTTAGGACTCAATTGACTCAATTAAAATGTTTAGCACTGAATTGATAAAAGTGCAATAAGTTTATAACTTTTTGGATAATTTTATGAAAGAAAACATGGATGGAAAATAAATTCACTGCCGGCTGTTTGGGAGTTCGCGGCCTGGTGGTTGTTTTATGATGTTTTGGTAGATTAGTAAAGTGCTGCTCGTGTAGACTTTCAACTAAATCCCCCATGGGCTATATCATTCTCTCGTGTTTTAAGAATTGGAAAAGACACTGGTGTCACAATCGTCTAAATATTTAATTCAACTCTAGGGCATCTTTTATGCGTGCTCAATAGTTGCTCTTGGCTCAATCATGAAAGCATTTTGCGAAATTTATTAGTTCAAGTGGAAGGGACCTTTTGAAATCATCCACCAATGTTTTTCCCCTCGATTTTCATGTGTTGTGGACCGTGTGATATTGTTCATGTACGTAGCAACAATGTAATATCTTTATGTTCTGGAAATATGGGACTCTACAAAATGAGCAACCTGCTCTTATAACAATAGTTGGAACTAACAATATAATCTATTTCCGAAACTTGATATATTTTTGTGGAATAATTCAAGTCAAGGTTGATATATGCACGAATAAGTTGATATTATCGTGTGCTATATTCTTCTATAAGAAAAATAAAGAAATATTATAGATATAAATAATGATGCACGCAGATTTTTATAGTTGTTTGACTTGAACCAAGCCTATGCCCAATCTCCTATATTAACAACCACCGACAAGCTGACATCCACTAGTAATTCCTTGAATAGTTACAACTTAGCAAGTATGGCTTTTACTTGAAACTGATAGATCACGCTATTTATCCTCAAACACCGTTGTAACTCTTTTATACTCTTCAAATCAAATTAGTACAAAAACCCATGAAGTCTCACAAGTGAATATACTTCACGCTCACAACACTATAAGAATGTGACTATATCGAGTTTGTAGCTTGCTCTGTTTTCATCGTACATCGCTTCAACATGCGTTGGTTCTCATATATAGTCTCAATGTTCAAACTAGTAGTTGAAAATTTGTCAAGAGAATCAATTATTCTTTTAAGATGATGAACTCAATCACAGGAGGTTTGGCTACCAATATAATCAAATCTTCTTGGTAATAGTGAGGTTTCCCCAAAAAGAGTTGGGTATAGTTGGTGATAGTCCATTCTACCAAGTGAGTAATAATCGATTAGATTTTCCTTTAAATATTCATTCTGGAATTGAAGCTAGCTGTTAATTTTTCTTTTGACTAAGGATATTAGCCAAATGGATATCTAGGTCTTCTCCTCCGGATTGCGTAAGCACGAGAAACACAAGTTCTTCATAGCTGATATAGTGAGCTACTTCTATCAGTTTCTCGTGAGCATATCCAAGCTTCATGTTAGTAGTTTATTTATAAGCTGCAATCCATATGGTCTTCATTAGCGTAGTAGTGATTAAGACTTCACTTAGTTGTTTACCTTGTCACGATACCTCCAAGTTTTCATGAACTTTGTGTTCTCCTTGACTTGTTCACCCTCTACAAAGGTCCTCCCAGCTTCTATTAATCTTCTCACTTTGTACTTCTGATCCAATCATAGGCGTTAGAGCATCCTTTATATCAACATTACGTGAAATAAGACAAAATCTACACTTAACGAATAATAATGAGGAATAGATGATTTTGTCAACTTCAAAATATGATAGGAGGTTTTCCCAACAATATTTAAATGGTTTGATCAATGGGACCTAATCCACGAGGAAAGCAATACGAAATTCCATAATAGATCAAGCGATATAAAAAATTACAACCACATTCAAACATTCTCAGTATTTTCAAATCCTAATTAATATCTAATAACTCACACAATGTGTAGCCGTCACAATTTCTCACAAAACACCATTTCAGTTGCACTAGTGAATCCACAAACCTTTAGACCCAAAAAAAGGAATTCACAAACCTTACCAAATTATTTATTAGCTTCTAAACACTTGCAATTCCTTGAGGATGTAATGAGCATGCCGCACAATTGCTACTCTCTCATGGGCAAAGAACCAAAACACACCTAAGTATTAAATACTTTGGATCTAAAGTAGGAAACCCCGTTCAGGAAACTTAGGCTGCGAATGATAACTATTTTGTTTTAGAAATCAATTTCTAGCTAAAAATTGATTTTTCTATTTCTGTTCCTAAAGGAGTTTCTGAGCAAAAAAACACGTTTGATAACGACACAAAATTTTTGTTCCATAAATAAAAATTTGTTTGATAACGGCACAAAATTTCTCTCTCTCGGATGGTCAAAGAGTGGACGGCAGGCAGCGAATGGTGGCAGCGAATGACAGGCGGCGAACGGTGGCAGTGAATGGTGGGTGGTGGATGGCGAGGGGAGGCGGTGGCAGATAGCGATGAGGCTAGTGCGGAGGATGGCGGCCGAAGGCGGCTGGTGATAGGAGGAGGGCGACCAGCAGTGGGAGATTGTGGCTGGTGGACGGCGGGCAAGTGCCCATGGCAAAGGGAGGTAGGTAGCAATGGGAGGAGAGCGGCTGGAGGCTGGAGTAGTGGCCGATGGACGGTGAGCGGCAATTGGTGGTAGGAGATAGGCGGCGATCAAAGGCGGGTGGTGGCAGGAGCAGTGAGGCCGACGGTGAGAGATCGTGGCGAGCGGCGGGAGGAGGGTGGCTAGTGGCAGGAGATGGTGGCCGGCGGTAGAAGGTGAGAGGTGGCGGAAGGAGGGCGGTCGACGGCGAGAGACAATGGCTGATGGACAGCGGTGAGAGACGGTGGCCGGCGGCGAGAGGGGAGTGGCGGCTACGGGAGAAGGGCAGCCGGCGGTAGGAGATGATAGCTAGTGGATAGTGGCCCACGGCGGCTGGCAGTGGGAGGCGGGCGACGGCCAGGGGTGGCAGCAGGTGGCGGCAGCCGACGACGGCTGACAAGTGAGCGACAATAGGCGGCGGGTGGGCGACCGGCTAGTAACGAGAATTAGCAATGAGAAAAATTTTAACTTCTCATTTCTGTTCCAGAAATAGAAAAGCAAAAAATTTTAATTTCTGATTTTTATTTCAAACTTATTTCTTGAACAAAAATTTGTTCCAAAATGGAAAATGGACTTGCTTTACCAAACGGATTTCTATTCCAAACCTATTTTTAAAACTGAAATAGAGAAATAAAATAGTTATAATTCGCAGCCTTATTAAACCAAGAAATCCAATTAAAAACAGGAAACTATCCAAACTAGAAAACCTATTTAACAAACTAGGCTACTTACTTGGGTATGATTTCCTTTTAAGCTCAAATTCGAGACATATTCTCAATAGAAAATTTATCTACTTATATATATATATATATATATATATATATATATATATATATATATATATATATATATATAATGATATATTTAAAAGTGGAGCAACCTTTGTGTGTGAGCGTGTGTACATGAGCTACTACAAATTGAGTAATCCTAGAGTTTTGGGGCTATTTGTTATTTCATTTTGCTTGGTTTCGGACATTAGGCCTCCCCCTCCCACCAAATCATTGTTTAAGTATTCTATTAATTAATAATGACTTCTCTATATTTTTTTTTATTTGTTGGTCAAAAGACTTTTCTATATTTGAAAAATTAGATTTTTTTTGCTTTAATATAGTGGCATAAGCCAGATCTCTCATGTCAAACTATTAGAGAGACAAAATCTTAATATGATAGATACCACCGCCCGCAGCGGTTGCGTTGGCTTGCGCTCTGGTCCCCCCACGAAGGGATCAGAGTTCAAACTCCAGCATAGTCGTTAGGGATTCTTAAGTGTGACGTCGTGGTGGTGGGTCCTGCGCTAGCGTTACTCGAGGACTAGTCGTGCATCACCGCCGGTTTATAGTCGAGTCATCGCTTGCCGGTCGCGCGGACACCTCGATTATCAAAAAAAAAAAAATCTTAATATGATAGATCATCTTTGTGTCGGACAGTTTCTCATATAGGCTTGTTGGTTGCTCCAAATTTTAACACTTTACATGATTTATCATGATGTTGTATTTGCGTTCTGATTTTTCATGCGTTGTTTCAATTAACTTATAAAACACGTAAAGCACGACTTAAAAGCCAACTTCAGTGATTGGCAAACTCTGCCAGGCGCAATACGTATTCACCTCTCACCACTCAAAAAGTCATAAGTCCCAAAATGTATAATGTCTCTTTGGTAATCTACGCTGTATGGTACGACGTCGGGCTTGTACAATTGTAGTCGTCAACACTTTCCAAATTGAATCGATTGATGTTCCTTTCACATGATTTCACCTCACCAGACAACACATTTTTCTTGCGTCCACGGAATAAATACAGAGTTCCATATTTTCAGAATTTCTTGAAAGAGGGACAAGAGCTCACAGGAAACACAACTAAAACTTGAAAACTTTAGCCTTTAGGCTTCATCCGAGTCGAGAAACACAACTAACATGTTCTTAGTGCTCATTACTATTCAGTCGGTCACGGGGACTAGTTAATTAGAATAATGAAATAATATTATTAGAATGTAGCACTAAAAAGTTTTTAAACACGAAAAATCCAAATATAAAGTTTTACAATACCTTATTTTTGTGGCCCCTGGTTTTTTTTTCCTGTCCACATGGAACTTTTGTTTCAAGCTGCTATTTCGCTTTTATGACTCGTACCAATGCATTGGTGCTAAACCGATACAAATCTTGCGTACGTTATATTTCACATATTTTAGAAAACTAAAATAATAGTCGCAAAATCTATATTATTTTGATGTAATCATACTTTTTAACAAAATCCTGTCTTTAAAAAGTTACCTAAAGTATCTCATACTCCTCGATTCTTTAGTTCTCAATCCTGTTTGTATGTAAGAGAGAGTGCTAAAGTATCTCACACTACTCATGTATATGGTTCAATGAGCCTTGTATCTCGTACTATTTACTCAACGGATTAAATTTTTGGGTTGAACTTTTTAACAAGATATTAAAGTAAGTTTTGCTCACATTTATTTTAGCTCTGAAACTTCTCATTTGTCAATTCAATGTGTGTTATCCATTTTGTTTCCATGTGAGACGGGGTATTAGAGTATCCTACACCACTTGTCTACGAGATTTTAGTGGGTCTTGCATTCATAAAGTCTCTATCCACCTAATGGCTTGAGTTTTTGAATTGGACTTTTTAAGTTTGTCCATCATTTCTTTTTATTGGTAGGTCACAAATATTGACATCCTTTACACCTAATTATAGCTCAGTTTGGTGTGACTTGTGAGTGATGACTATTTCATGTAACCGACGAATGAATTATAATCGGAGTAAAACATGGCCCGCAAAGAAACTTAGGTTTTGTTTGTTTCACGAAAAATGAATGATTTGAAAAATATTTTCCTTAAAAAGATCGCTTGTATCGCTAAAAATAATTAGTCAATGGAATGTGTTTTCATTATCAACAACTATTTATGTCTAAATATTTTCGTGAATAATAAAATGATTTTGGGATAAGTGTACTACAAGTCCTAAAACTTGTCACAAAGGTGCATTTGAGTCCTAAAACTTATAAAAAGTGCAATTGAATCCTAAAAATTGTCAAATTGATTTAATCGAGTCTTAAACTTAACACCATTAAATTTACTAACGGAAAACACTGACGTGGCGCTAACTTGTCATGTTTTATTACTTTTATTGGGACACGTGGCAATGATGTGGCGTCCAATAAGCGTCACGTCATCAAAAATAAAAATAAAAATTAAATTAGAAAAAAGCTATAAAAAAAGGAGACTCCAATCGTCAGCTGCGGCGGTGGCCAAGCCCTTGCCGATGGCCGCCGCCACAGCCGCCGAGAAGGGCCAGTGGAGGTCGCCTGGGCCTTCCCGAAGCCTGGCGACCCTCACCGGCCCCAAGCGAGGCCCCACCAGTCTTTGGCGACGGCATGGAGCCCTCGATCAGGGGGAGGGCGCGACCCTTGCCCCATATCTGAGTGAGGGTCGTCGGGGGCCGGCGAGGACCAGTGAGGCCTCGCCGGCCCCAGGCGAGGGCCGGCGACCCTCGCTTAGATCTGGGGCAAAGGTCGCGCCCTCTCCTAGATCGGTGGCTGCAGGCCCTCGCTGGGGACTTGCTCGGGGCCGGCGAGGGTCGCTGGGCTTCGGGAAGGCCCAAGCGACCTCTACCGGTCCTTTCCGGAGGCGGCCACCGACGAGGACTTGGCCACCGCCGCAGCTGTTGGTTTAGGGTTTTTTTTCCTCTTTTTTGTTTTTTTTTTTTGTTTTTTTTATAGCTTTTCTAATTTAATTTACATTTTTTAAAAACTTTTTTTGATGTGGCGCTTGTTGGACGCCACGTGTCTCAATAAAAGTATTAAAATATGACACATCAGCGCCACGTCAGCGTTTTCCGTTAGTAAATTTAACAGTGTTAAGTTTGGGATCCGATTGAATCAATTTGATAAGTTTTAGGACTCAATTATACTTTTTTAAAGTTTTAGGACTCAAATGTACTTTTGTGATAAGTTTTATGACTTGTAATGCACTTATCTTAATGATTTTCATTTATTTATTTTTATGAACGATATAAATAATTATTTTACAGAAAGTGTTTTTTAAATCATTTATTTTTCATGAAAGAGCTATATTAGTAGGCTCTTTCGGAGTTGATGGCCTGATGTGGTGGGGGTTTCATAAAATCTTTTCTTATTATGAGGTGTTGCTCTGTAGGCTTTCATCCTTCCTTTATTCACCAGACAAGATGCAATGCCGCAATCGCCTAGGCATTCGATTCAACCCTGGGGCATCTTTTAAGCGTGTTCAACGCTTGCTCTTGCTTAATCATGAAAGCAATTTGGGAAATTTTTTTTATCTATCAAGTGGAAGACACCTTTTCGAAACCATTTTTTATCAGTATTTTTCCCCCTCGATTTTCATGCGGTGTGGACCGCGCGATGGTCACGCTCGTGAGTAAACTATATGAAACTTAAGATTAGCTTAGAAAAAGCAGAAACTAAACTGACATGTCAGATCGTTGGTCAAGAAATGAACAAATTAATCGTATTTAATTCTTAAATTACTGCGTTAGGTGACTCATGTGAAATTGCAGCGTATCATTTCATGATTCGAATCTTATTAGTTTAAATTGCTATAGATAACAACCAAACTGATTAACTATAGTTACCATAGCGAGTTTACTGGTCCTTTTCAGTCAACATGGTTCCTTTTGCCATTGTCCCAGTACAATGCACTACGTTGTCGTGGTCGATTGTACCACCACATCTTTATATAACTTCGCCTCGCAAGGACCATCTTGTTGTCCCCAATTTCACCAAAACCCAGTCCTCTAAAGTTTTCTGGTCTCGCATATCTGCGTCTTGCTCGTCTTCGTCTTTGTCTAATTCGTCTTCCAATTCATGGCATCGATCATGCCGGATTCGGAACTTCCACTGGAAGAAATCCCGGGAGATTACGGTTTCCCATTTTTTGGCGCAATTAGGGATCGTCTCGATTACTTCTACTTCCAAGGAAAAGATGAGTTCTTCCGAGACCGGATGCGCAAATACCGGTCGACGGTCTTCAGGGCCAACATGCCGCCCGGCCCGTTCATCTCCTCGAACCCCAATGTCGTCGTCCTTCTCGACGCGATCAGCTTCCCTGTCCTCTTCGACACATCAAAGGTTGAAAAGAGGAACGTGCTGGATGGCACATACATGCCCTCCACCGCCTTTACCGGTGGCCACCGCGCCTGCGCCTTTCTCGACCCGTCCGAGCCCAATGCACGCCGCCATCAAGGGCTGGTTCTTGTCCCTTCTCGCGGCTCGGCGCGACATTTTCATCCCGACCCTCAGGAGCTGCTTGTCGGATCTCTTTGTCGACCTAGAGGACGAGCTGTCGAGCAAAGGGAAAGCGTCCTTCAACTCCCTCAACGACAAAATGTCCTTCAACTTTGTGTTTAAGCTATTATGTGACCAAAAGCCCTCGAGCACAATCCTAGGGGCCAAAGGGGCAACCATGTTCGACCTGTGGCTGCTTCTCCAACTTGCCCCATTACTGTCCCTAGGGCTCAACAACATGGTCCTAAATTTCTTAGAAGATGTCCTTTTGCACACTTTCCCACTTCCTCCACTCCTTATTAAATCTTCTTACAAGAAGCTTTACCATGCATTTAGCGAGCATGCGACTTCCGTTTTAGATGAAGCCGAGAGGCTAGGAATCGATAGAGACGAGGCATGCCACAACCTAGTGTTCCTTGCCGGGTTCAACGCCTACGGCGGCATGAAAGCCACATTGCCCATCTTGATCAAGTGGGTCGGGTCGGGAGGCGAGGACCTGCACGGCCGGCTCGCGAGGGAGATCCGGTCGACCGTCGGGTCAGAAGGCGGGGTGACCCTCGCCGCCCTGGACAGGATGAGCCTGACCAAGTCGGTCGTGTACGAAGCCCTCCGGATCGACCCTCCGGTCCCGTTCCAGTACGGGAGGGCGAGGCGGGACACGGTGGTCCGGAGCCACGATGCGGCCTTCGAGATCAAGAAGGGCGAGATGGTGTTCGGGTACCAGCCGTTCGCGACCAAGGATCCGAGGGTCTTCGACGACCCGGAGGAGTTCGTGGGCGACAGGTTCGTCGGGGAGGGGGCGAAGCTGCTGAGGTACGTCTACTGGTCCAACGGCCGGGAGACCGATGATCCGACGGTGAGGAACAAGCAGTGCGCGGGGAAGGATCTGGTGCTGCTCGTTTGCAGGGTGACGTTAGTGGAGCTGTTCCTCCGCTACGACACGTTCGACGTGGAGTGCGGGAGCTTGCCCGTGGGTTCATCCGTGACGTTCAAGTCGTTGACTCAGGCCACAAGTTGTTGACCCTGCGTCTGCCGCTGACAAAGAACTTAGCATGATTTAATTGTATGATTGTGACGTCTGATTTTCAGTGTTTTTTTTTAAAACTAGATCGCAGCGACTGGAAGTGTTCCTAATTTTTCAAATTACATAATTTGGGTCACTATTTAATAAATTGAATGTCTTACATTACTTTTTTCGATGATAAGCGAGTGTCAACATTGTGATTAAATATTTTCTTTGTCTGTGTCGTGATTAGCTCAATCTATTATTTTGGAATAGTACAATGTATCTACGAAATACGTTATCCTCCTTGTAACTATTGCAATTAAGACATGAGCTTAATAAGTAACAATCTGGCTTGACTTCATGCTTTTTGAAAAAAGTAAAGTGGAATGTATATATACACTTAAATTTTCGAATTGGCACTAGTATTGAACTTTTAAATTATTATCATATCAACCGGAAGAAGGTAACTTTTCCAAATTTTTATACATAACCTTCATGAAGTAATTGAAAAAGGGGCATATGATGCTTATGGGAAAGAAACAAGAGGCATACATAATTTGAGGAGGTAAAAGAATGCTACCTTAAACGAAGATGAGACAAAACTTTAAAAAAAATCCATAAAATCAACTATCGAAATGGTAAATAATGGATATGGAAAGATTCGAAGACAAAACATTTTATATCTGTACCACATTCAATCGGGGAATCACTTTTCAAAATCGTTAGACTCGTCGTGATGACAAATACTAACCGAGGAGAGCTACTTTATCCTCAATGAACAACCTCGCAGCCATATAATAACTAAAAAAGTCTTTTTCTCTCCCTCTCTCTTTTCTCTCCATAGTCTTTTTCAACCTTCAGTCATGGGGGAGAGTAGCTCAAACCGTCCCCTCTCTCTCTTGTTGATTTTGTTTGAATTTTTTTGTTATTTTCTTTTTCTTTCTGCTCTCCTGATCTAGATCTAGGAGCTCTCTTATCTCGTTTTAATTCCAGATTTGAGAATTTGAATTCTGCTAATTTAGATTTGGGAGTTTAATAATGTTTACAGGGATTCGTTGCCCCCATGCTCTGTCTATGTACACGTTCTCTTCTTCAAGTTTCAATGGTGATGGCAAGAGCTCTGGCATCTCGTTGAACTACGAAAATTTGCTCTTTCGAAAGTTAAAATTGTGTTTATCCAATCTATTTTGATTGTCTCTATACGACAATTGTGTAGAGGAAGCCGAATCTAAGCGCACACCACCAACTGGCAACGCTATACTTATTGGAGAAGAAACTTTCGGCATGTGCTCTTAACTGAAAGTAATACGAAATCTAGTGATCAGCCGCCGATTATTTTGCTTGACATATCCGTTTTTATGAAACAAGTGTATGCTTAACTGATACTCTTGATCCTCCTTATTTTTTGGATTTAACTTTATTTTGTAGTATTCTGGGCTTGCTTTACTTCTCATGTATCCTTTTGAGTAATGAACACAAAATTTTTTTTGAAAAAAAAAAATAAAGGAGCTACCTTGCAGTCAACAACCGCATTATTTGTTTTGACCACAATTATCCATTAGTTGCCGACATGGTCAAAGAAAAAAAAAAGAATTACCCTACACTTGCGAGACTTATTCGATTTCGGACATGAAGAAAAAGGCTCTTAAATGACACAAAGTAATGTGAAAGACGGAACTGAATTTCGATCGATCAAGAAGACGTGATTTAATGTTTGAAAGGTCAATAATGACTTCCAGAAAATGCCATGCTGGGAATGTACCGTGAACAAGGGTCGTGACCACATTTTTTGTAACGATTTGCTGCCATTCCACGTGAAAAGGACGAAGAACGTGGGTTTGCGTACGTTTTGCCAATGAGGGACCAGTCGTAACTCCATAAGATTGCGAAATTATGCCACGCCTTTTGGCAACGATGGACCCGTACTAACCCATGAAATTGTTCCGCACCTTTTATAACACTTGTAAATTGCGTTTGTTTCATGAAAAATTCAAGATTCAAAAAATATTTTTTAAAAAATGATCACATGTATCGCTTATAAAAATGAATAAATAAAAAATATTTTTATCATCCAAAAAAATAGTTAGTCATAAATTGTTATCGATAATAAAAATATTTTTTATTGATTAATTTTTCTGAAAATATAACCAATTATTTTTTGAAAAATATTTTTCAAATCTTAAATTTTCCGTGAAACAAATGCTCCTTTAGCGTGCTATATTGAAGATTGAGTTGGGTAAGTTGTTTGAGTTCGCTTTATGGCCTCAAGATTCATCGTTTTCAATTGGCAACTCTGGATAATCAAAATTTAGGCCTTCTAACTTTTTCCATGAAGAGAAATGAAAATGTTAAAAAAGAAAAGAAAGGAAAAGAAAGTACAAGTGGGTTGGATAGCCTTCATGAGGATCAACAACTATCGAATTATACTTTCGACGTCAAATTGTTTTTCAACGAGAAACGGAATGCAAACGTAACACAAAACATAAACGTGACTTAACACGAGAAACACTACAAAAAAACATATTTTTTCCGACGAAATTTCCAACGAAAAATTTGAAAAAATTCGTTGGAAAACGAATTTCCAACGAATTTTTCAACGAAAAAAAATTCGTTGGTAATAATTCGTCGCAAATTTTTCCAACGAAAAATTTAAATTTTTGTTGGAAATTTGCGACGAATTTTTTTTCGTTGGAAAACTCGTGGCTAAATTCGTTGGAAATGAATTTTTTTCGATGAATTTTTTTTTGTTGGAAACTACAAATTTTTTTTTGGTCGAAAAATTGTGGAAATTTTTTTTCCATAGAAAAAAAAAATTTTTGGTCGAATTTTTTTTTGGTCGACAATTGTTTTTTGGTCGAAAAATTGCCCTCGCCGTCGGCGAGGGCCAGCCTCGTCGCCAGCGAGGGCCGAGCTCGCCCAGATCTGGGCGAGCTCGCCCTCGCCGGCCATGGCGAGCTCGGCCCTCGCCATGGCCGGCGAGGGCCGGCGATGAGGCTTGGTGGCGTCGGGGGCGTCGGGGGCGGCCCATGGTGGCCTCGGGGGCGTCGGAGGGCGTCGGGGGCATCGGGGGGCGTCGGGGCCGTTGAGGGTGGCCTTGGATAGCCGCGGAGGCGCCTTTGGGGAGGGAGCCGACGTCGGGGCATGGCGATCTTGCTGTCCATGGCGCCGCAGCCGGAGGAGGAGGAGGAGGGGGGCAGCGGGGGAGGAGGCGGGGCAGCGGGGAAGAAGGTGAAGGGGGAGACGGAGCGAGGGAGAAGGTGAAGGCGAGAGAGAGAGAGAGAGAGAGAGAGAGAGAGAGAGAGAGAGAGAGAGAGAGAGAGAGAGAGAGAGAGAAATGTGGAAATTGAAAAACGTGGGAATAATGAGCGCGAAAATTTGAATAAGGCAGAAGTTAGGTTTTCGTTGCAAAATTCGTGGGAAATTTCCCACGAATTTTGCAACGAAAATTATACATACTAAAATAATTGCCTGGAAAATTAAATTTATTGGAAAATTCGTTGGAAATTTCCAACGAATTTTCCAACGAAAATTGTACACAATAAAATAATTAGCCGAAAAATTGAAATTCATTGAAAATTTCGTTGGAAATTTCCAAAAAATTTTCCCACGAATATAAAAAAATGTTGAATAATACTGGGTTTTTTTTAATTCGTTAGAAAATTTTTTGGAAATTTCCAACAAATTTTCCAACGAAAATTGTACACACTAAAATAATTGCCCGGAAAATTGAAATTCGTTGGAAATTTCGTTGGAAATTTCCAACGAATTTTCCAACGAAAATTGTACACAATAAATAATTGCCCGAAAATTATACACACTAAAATAATTGCCCGGAAAATTGAAATTCGTTGGAAATTTCCAACGAAAAAAAATTCGTTGGAAATTTCCAACGAATTTTTTTTTCGTTGGAAAATTTGTCGGAATTTTGCAACAAAAATTTTTTCGTCGCAAATTTTCGTGGCAAAAATCGAGTTTTTTTGTAGTGAAAGATAGCGTATACTACCGTTTGAAATTAAACACACAAAATGCATTTCAGTATAAGGAGGTAAAGGGTGTTGTTGAGATGATCTTGGAAGGAATGCAACAAATTGGATTGCCCTTTACTCGCGGTGGGCAACAAGTTTAGGGTGGAACTTTGACATAGATAACGGAAAGGGGTACGAAGGGATAATTACCAAAAAAAAAAAGTCATAAATCTATTGAATAGAGGTCAACTCAGTCTTATACTTTTCAATCTGGGCAATTTGAAGTTGAAATCATTTGTTAGTCCGGCATCAAAATTGTCTATCCTCAGGATTTCTTGGTTCATGTTGAAGTAGGTTGAATGTCCAATGATCTCCCCCCGCTTCCTCTCCACTTTTGGGTTATTTCCAAGACTCCTGTATAGAGTCTTCTTTACAAATACGGTGCATTGCATATGCTTTAAGTGTCCTCTCTTCAATTAGCATCGGCAAACCACATTCCATGCTATTTTCAGGAACTAATACTGAGAGAGGGATTTCTCCAAATTTACGACTCTAGGAGCGGAACGTCCGTGTACGCGATATTTGTAAAGTACGTCCTTGTGTACACGATGTTTGTAAGAATATTTAAGTTGTGCCTATGTTTTCACTTAGTTACGGCCCACGCTATTGAGCTCGGATTCATGTTTCCACTGTGTCTATAGCAAGTATAGCAGGTCATGCAAGGAAACATTTTGAAATTTGATCAAGTTATGGATCCGTGTGTAGAAACCAAGTCACTTTATTATAACTGCGAAAGCATTAGAAATAGCCAAAACCTACGTTACACTTAACAAGCTAGACAATTTTTCCTCTAATGGACCCTCTGAGTGGCGTATACCGTACACGAAACATGGGGAACAATGACATTAGAAGTACTAAAAGTTGTGTACGCTACTTACTTTAGCGCCAAAAATTTTCGTCGGCTCACTTAAGTGCCAAACCGGAGAAAAAAAACTATCACTTAAGTGCCACCGGCGAGAAATTCCGGCCAAATTAATTACATGGCTTTTATAATTGAAATTTTAATCTGAATTGGCATTTTTTTATTAAAAAAAATTAGTCTATATGGCATTTTCATGTGTATATTTGTTCCTCCTCTCCCTCCACGTCCACCCTAAGAGAGTGAAATTAATTTTAAAATGTCACCTAAGCTTTTTTCTTTAGACAAATTGACGGTGTTAACTTTAGGACTAGATTGAATCAATGAGACAAGAGTTAGGACTCGATTGCACTTTTTGAAAATTTTAGGACTCAATTGCACTTTCACGATAAGTTTTAAAACTATTAGTGAACATATAGCTTGATTCATTGTGACTTCTCTATATTTGAAAAAAAGTTTTTTTGCTTTAATATAGTGACATAACTTACATCTCTCAAATCAAACAATTAGAGAGACAAAAGCTTAATAGGATAGGTCATCTTTGTGTCGGACATTTTTTTATATATGCTTATTGGTTGCTCCAAATCTTAATACTTTACATGAGTAACATTTTAATCATGGTGTTGTATTTGCGGTCTGATTTTTCATGCGTTATTTTAATTAATTCTTGGATGATAAGCCACGTAAAGCACGACTTAAAAGCCAACATTCGGTGATTGACAAACTCCCCCAGGCGCGATACGAATTCACCTTTCACCACTCAAACAGTCATAAATCCCAAAAGGTACAGTCTCTTTGGTAATCTACGCGGCATGGTACGACGTCGAGCTTGTACAATTGTGGTCGTCAATACTTTCCAAATTGAATCAATTGATGGTCCTTTCACCTGATTTCACTTCACACACCACATTTTTCTTACGTCTACAGAACAACTACAGATTCCCACACTTTTAGAATTTCTTGAAAAAAGGTCGACAAGAGCTCACAGGAAACACAACTAAAACTTGAAAACTTTAGCCTTTAGGTTTCATCCAAGTCGTGAAACACAATTAACATGTTCTTAGTGCTCATTACTATTTGCTCGTTCACGGGGACAAGTTAATTAGAATAATGGAATAATATTATTAGAATGTAGCACTAAAAAGTTTTTAAACACGAAAAATTCTAAGGTAAACTTTGACAATACCTTATTTTTGTGGACCCCGTTTTTTCTTTTTAACTTGTTCACATAGAACTTTTGTTCAAGCAGCTAAACTGATGCAAATCTTGCGTAAGTTATATTTCACATATATTAGAAAAATAAAATAGTCACAAAATCCTTATTATTTATAATCATACTTTTTTAGAAAATTTTGTCTTTAAAAAGGTAAGATTATTTCCGGTGCGAGGCTCTTCGATTCTTTAGTTCCATGTGCCATTTTCAATCCTATTTGCACCTAAGAGAGGGTGCTAAAATATCTCACACTACTCATATTTAGGATTCAATGAGCCTTGCATTCGTAAAGTCTCTATCTACTCAACTGCTTAAGTTTTTGACTTGAGTTTTTTAACATGGTATTATAAACAAGTTTCCCCTCACATTTATTTTGGCTGTGATGCTTCTTGTTTGCCAATTCCATGCGTCGTTCTCCATTTTGTTTCCATGTGCAACGGGGTATTAAAGTGTTCAGCACCACTTGTCTATGAAATTTTTATGGGTCTTATATTCATAAAGTCTCAATTCACTTAATGGCTAAAGTTTTCTAATTGGACTTTCTAATTTCGTCTGTCATTTCTTTTGATTGGTAGGTCACAAAGATTGACATCCTTTACACTTAATTATAGGTAAGTTTGGTGTGAGTGATGACGATTACATGTAACCGGCAAATGAATTATGATCGGAGTAAAACATGACCCGGAAGAAACTTAGACTTCGTTTTGTTTTACGGAACATGAATGATTTGAAAAATATTATTCTAAATTGATTGCTTGTATCGCTTGAAATAATTAGTCAGTGAAATATTTTTTCGGTATCGACAACAATTTATGTCTAAATATTTTCATGAATAATAAAATAGTTTTCGTATATTCATTTTTATAAGCGGTAGCAGCAAGTATTTTTCGAAACAAACGGAGCTATACCTATTGGCTCTGTTGGAGTTGGTGGGCTGATGGGGGTGGGGGTTTTATGAAATCTTTTACCACGATGAAGTGTTGCTCGTGGAAGATTTCGACAATTAACTGATCACTCATGGCTATATCCTTCCTTCCTAGGTATCCGATTCAACTCTAGGGCATCTTTTATGCGTCTTCAACGCTTGCTCTTGCTTAATCATGAAAGCAATTTGGCAAATCTTATTTTATCTTTCAAGTGGAAGAGACCTTTTCGAAATCATTTTTAATCAGTATTTATCCCCCTCGATTTTCATGTGGTGTGGACCGCGTGATGTTCACGCCCGTTAGTAACGTTAACTATATGGAATTTAAGATTGCCTTACAAAAATCAGATACTAAACTGACATGTTCGATTGTTGATCAAGAAATAAACAAATTACTCGTATTTAATTCTGAAGTTACTGTATTAGATACAACCAAACGGATTAACTGTACTTACCATAGTGAGTTTTTACTTGTCCTTTTCAGTCAACATGGTTCCTTTTCCCATTTTCACAGTACAATGCACTACGTTGTCGTGATTATATCGTTCACGTCTTTACGTAACTTCGCCTCGCAAGGACCATCTTATTGTCTCCAAAATTCACCAAAACCTAGTCCTCTAAAGCTAGGTCTGGCTGCGCATATCTCCATCTTGCTCGTCTTCGTCTTCGCCTTCGTCTAATTCGTCTTCCAATTCGTGGCATCGATCATGTCGGATTCGGAACTTCCACCAGAAGAAATCCCGGGAGATTACGGTTTCCCATTCTTTGGCGCGATTAGGGATCGTCTCGATTACTTTTACTTCCAAGGAAGAGATGAGTTCTTCCGAGACCGGATGCGCAAGTACCGGTGGACGGTCTTCAGGGCCAACATGCTGCCCGGCCCGTTCATCTCCTCGAACCCCAATGTCGTCGTCCTCCTCGACGCGATCAGCTTCCCCGTCCTCTTCGACACATTAATGGTTGAAAAGAGGAACGTGCTGGACGGCACATACATGCCCTCCACCGCCTTTACCCGCGGCCACCGCGCCTGCGCCTTTCTTGACCCGTCCGAGCCCAAGCACGACGCCATCAAGCGCTGGTTCTTCTCCCTTCTCGCGGCTCGGCGCGACATGTTCATCCCGACCCTCAGGAGCTGCTTGTCGGATCTCTTTGTCGACCTAGAGGATGAGCTGTCGAGCAAAGGGAAAGCGTCCTTTAACTCCCTCAACGACAAAATGTCCTTCAACTTTGTGTTTAGGCTATTATGTGACCAAAAGCCCTCGACCACAATCCTAGGGACCAAAGGGGCAACCATGTTCAACCTTTGGATATTTCTCCAACTTGCGCCATTACTGTCCCTAGGGTTTAACAACATGGTCCTAAATTTCTTGGAAGATGTCATTTTGCACACTTTCCCACTTCCTCCACTCCTTATTAAGTCTTCTTACAAGAAGCTTTACCATGCATTTAGCGAGCATGCGACTTCCGTTTTAGATGAAGCCGAGAGGCTAGGAATCGATAGAGACGAGGCATGCCACAACCTAGTGTTCCTTGCCTGGTTCAACGCCTACGGCGGCATGAAAGCCACATTGCCCATCTTGATCAAGTGGGTCGGGTCGGGAGGCGAGGACCTGCATCACCGGCTTGCGAGGGAGATCCGGTCGACCGTCGGGTCGGAAGGCGGGGTGACCCTCGCTGCCCTGGACAGGATGAGCCTGACCAAGTCGGTCGTGTACGAAGCCCTCCGGATCGACCCTCCGGTCCCGTTCCAGTACGGGAGGGCGAGGCGGGACACGGTGGTCCAGAGCCACGACGCGGCCTTCGAGATCAAGAAGGGCGAGATGGTGTTCGGGTACCAGCCGTTCGCGACCAAGGATCCGAGGGTCTTCGACGACCCGGAGGAGTTCGTGGGCGACAGGTTCGTCGGGGAGGGGGCGAAGCTGCTGAGGTACGTCTACTGGTCCACCGGCCGGGAGACCGATGATCCGACGGTGGGGAACAAGCAGTGCGCGGGGAAGGATCTGGTGCTGCTCGTGTGCAGGGTAACGTTAGTGGAGCTGTTCCTCCGCTACGACACGTTCGACGTGGAGTGCGGGAGCTTGCCCGTGGGTTCATCCGTGACGTTCAAGTCGTTGACCAAGGCCACAAGTTGCTGATAAAGAACTTAGCATGATTTAATTGTATGATTGTGACGTGTGATTTTTAGTGTTTTTTATTTAAACTAGATCGCAGCGATTGGAAGTGTTTCCAATTTTTCGAATTACATAATTTGGGTCACCATTTAATAAATTGACCGTCTTTTAATATTTTTTTCGATGATAACTAAGCATCAGCATTGTGATTAAATATGTTCTTTTTTTATGTCGGCATCCACGTTAGCGATATCTGGTCAAAATTGGCCAAAAGCACTCAATTGGCAAATCGTAAAAAGATTTAGGACTTGATTAGCATAATTAAAAGGTTTAAGACTGAATTGATATAAGTACAATTGATTTAAGACTTTTTTGGTAATTTCCTCATATCGTGTGGATGTGATGAATCGTAAGTTTGTATCACAAGTTACTTTTAATCCAAATAATCTTGAGGGTCATGTCCACCAGATGTGACAGATGGAGTGATGCCCGATGCACATGGATGAAGCAGTTTGCGTGTATCGGTTAGATTATTAGGCGAGCCGAAGAATTGAATAGTCAGTGGTTATCCAGGAAGAAAGAATTGATGCTGATATGATAAATGTTGAGTTGATAATCGAAAACAAAGGTATCGTGTTCAAGCGTAAAAAAGTCTCCTCCTTGCTTTATAATTCAATTTTCTGACTCAGTTCTAATCTCTACAATTGACACAAGTGAATATCGTCCCATAATTGTCAAAACAACGATTGCATCCCACCAATTGGAAACGATTTTCCACCTTACATTGTCGATACATATAGGAAGCCGCCACTCCAAATCCATATATGTCCTCTTTGAAGCTTGAACACTCCTAGAAGAAAACCACATCGAACACTCAACTTTGCCTTTGATTTCTCTCAAAACCCTAGGTCCATTTCTTCACTATCAATGTCTTCACACAATTCTTCTTCATCATCACCTTCTTTAGCATTCAATGTCGAGCAAATTTCAAGAGCTTCTCGCGACAATGCACCTCCGCTTAGAGAAATCCCTGGAGGTTACGGCACACCTTTCTTCAGCGCGATAAAAGATCGTATCGACTACTTCTACAACCAAGGAAAAGAGGAGTTCTTCAGGTATCGAATGCGCAAGTACGACTCGACTGTCTTCCGAGTCAACATGCCGCCGGGCCCGTTCATGGCCTCGAGCCCTAAAGTCATCGTCCTCCTCGACGCTGCCAGCTTTCCCGTCCTCTTTGACACGTCCAAGGTTGAGAAGCGAGACGTGCTCGATGGCACTTACATGCCCTCCCTCGACTATTTTGGCGGTTACCGAGTATGCGCTTTCCTTGACCCATCTGAGCCCAAGCACGCTGTTCTCAAGCAATTCGTCTTCTCCATGCTCGTGTCTCGGCATGGGGAAATCGTCCCGCTCTTTAGGAATTGTTTGTCAGAGCTATTCGTCGACCTGGAAGATGAGCTAGCTAGCAAAGGCAAGGCATACTTCAATACCTATAGTGACAAAATGTCCTTTAACTTTGTGTTTAGGCTTTTCTGTGACAAAAAGCCACATGATGCAACAACAGAAACAAAAGGGTCAAAACTATTTGATTCTTGGTTGTTTTTCCAACTTGCCCCATTGATGACCCTAGGGTTGACTAAGGCCTTAAACTTTCTGGAGGACATACTACTACACACATTCCCACTGCCTCCATTATTAGTCAAATCTTATTACCAAAAGCTTTACAACGCCTTCAATGAGAATGCAACATCCATATTGGATGAAGCCGAGAGTTTAGGGATCAAAAGAGACGAAGCTTGCCATAACCTTGTATTCGTTGCTGGTTTCAATGCGTATGGGGGGATGAAAACCACGTTTCCGGCTCTGATCAAGTGGGTCGCATCAGGAGGAGAGAAGTTGCATCGTCAGCTTGCTAACGAGATCAGATCAGTCGTCAAATTGGAAGGCGGGGTCACACTCGCTGCCTTGGACAAGATGAACTTGACCAAGTCGGTCGTTTACGAAGTACTGAGGATCGAGCCACCGGTCCCGTTCCAATACGGGAAGGCAAGGTGTGATATGGTGGTCCAGAGCCACGATGCGGCCTTCGAGATCAAGAAGGGCGAGATGATCTTCGGATATCAGCCGTTCGCTATGAGAGACCCGAGGGTCTTTGACGATCCGGAGGAGTTTCTGGGCCATAGGTTTGTGGGGGAAGGAGAAAGGCTGTTGAAGTATGTGTTCTGGTCAAACGGTCGCGAGATCGACGATCCGACAGTGCAGAACAAGCAGTGCCCTGCGAAGGATCTGGTGGTGCTTTTGTGCAGGATCATGTTGGTGGAGATCTTCCTTCGTTACGACACGTTCGACGTCGACCCCGGGAAGTTGCCTCTCGGATCATCTGCAACGTTCAAGTCGTTGACCAAGGCGGCCACGAGTAATTGACCATGGTGATCAAAAGCTACTTCAAGAGCTGGTTGATAAAGTCTTACAGATTAAATCAATCAGCATTGCTTTGTGTGGTAGGTACAAAACACTAGAAATGGGACATTGATGAGAAATTAGAGTTGTCCTGGTTTTGAAGAGTGTTTACTGCAAAAATTGCTGACATTCAATTTGTGGCTATCCTTCCTAAAGGCTTTCTTTGATTTATTATATGGGTAGGATGTACTATGAAATTTTGCAGGAAATCAAATTTACTTCAACTCAAACTTCTTGCAATGGGACAAATAACATGAGATATGCTCTATTAGCTTGATTCTTCCTCTTTTATAGAAGTTTCGTGTTTTCCAGGAGATTTATGTCGAAAATTTATGCAAAGTAAAAAAATAATGATTGTCCAAAAAAGTTGTTGGACCGATGAGATACAAGATCCCAAAATTTCGCCCTCCCGAACTTCTTGCATCATGACAAATAACTTGAGACATGCTATAATAGCTCGATCCATCCTATTTTCTAAAAACTTGACATTTTTCATGAGATTCCTCTGTAAATTTATGTAGGATCAAGAAAAAGATCACCCAAAAAAGTTATTGGAGCGAACAGTGTGATTTATAAGGAAAAAAACATACTTTATGGAATCATGGTGATAGCTTTAACTTTTTTAGCGATGATCCTTGTGCACGTGCTTTGAATCTGTCAATGCATGAATGTATCAAGGAAAACTTATTCTAAAGGCGCCTATCGAGACAAGACAAAGGCAACTAATGACACATCCAGCTATAGTGTAGTCGTATTCAACAAGCACTAGAATGATAAATATTCCGGTACATAGGGTTTTGTCAATTCGAGGGAATTAATTAATTTGAGTAAAATTAGAAATAACAATATTCAACAAGTTTTGAAAATTGGAGAAGTACCCGTTTTAAAGAAATCAACTTAATCGAGGGATGCAATTGCATTCCAAAGCTCTCCAAGGGCCTTTGGCTGAATGGAGGGATGGAGGAGCCTTGGGAAGTTGCATTTTCGGGATGCAATTGGCTAGTTTAATGAAAATGTCAAAACTTCCAATTTTACCCCCATTTATCACTGTAATTCCATTTTTGCCCCTTTTTAAACAAAACCTTAAAGAGTGTCTTCTCTTTTTCTCTTGGGATAACTCGCTCTACCTTCTCTTCGCTCAAGAATCGCTCAAGCGACTGTTGCCCTTGAGCTCACCTCCCTCACACATGCCCCCGAGCTCTCTTCCCTCGCGCCCACCCTTGAGCTCTCTTCCCTCATGCTCTTCCCTCACACTCGCCCTCGAGCTCACGCTTCCCTCAAGCCAGCACTCGAGCTCTCTTCCCTCATGCCCACCTTCGAGCTCACGCTTCCCTCTCACCCACCCACGAGCTCTCTTTCCTTCGAGCTTCATCCCTTACGCCGCGCTTGCCTCTCTTCCCAGGTAAAATTTTCTGATCTTATTAAGCACGAAGGTTATTTTGTACAAAATTATTTTGGTATTGCAGATTTGGCTTAGTTTTTAGCAATATTGGCAATTTTTGTTTTTTTGATTTAGCGATGTCACTTTGATTTGTGGTTTTGCGATTACCAGTCTACTTGCTGCTTAGCCTTTGCTTCGGTTTGAGTCCAGTGATTTTTTGTTTTAATGTTCTGCCCTTCATGGCTGTGAGAACATTTTATGGCAACTTCTTAAAAAATCGTATGTATCATAAAGGTCAAAAAAAAAAGGTAAAATATAAAAAGCAGATGAATTTTAGTGCATACCTCATGTTTTTCCTCTTAATATCTTTTGCTAATTGGTTTATCTTTATCTTTGTAAACAATAATTGAAGCTAGGTGAGGTTATTGGTAGTATGCTGCTTTGATGAGTAAGCACCATATGCTGACCAGCGGCGTGCCATGATTCCTTCAACAAAAGTCAATAAAAAAGTCCAAATATACATCATTCATGGCTATGCTTTACTACTATAGTCTCTATCTCACATTGGTCCAAGTTAGCTACTTTCTCTAGTTGTTGATTCAAGCTGTTATAAATTCACATTGTTTCGTCTTTATAGACAATTTACTAGCTGTTTTCAGAGCTAGTTTTTCCTTTTCTTCCACCTACATTGCCAACCGTGTTGTCTCTTGTTTTAGCTTTTCATTCTCTGAAATTTTTCTGTTCTTGTTGGGCATGAAAGTTTTTTTGTACAAATTTGTGTTGGTAATTGCAAGTCCCGCTTATTTTTTAGCTACATTGGCAATCTTCGTGTGTGATTTCGCGATGTCACTTTTATCTCCTACTTTAGCCTTGTTAACTATTAGCTCTTTGCATAATCTTGAGTATGGAATTTGAAATAGAAGTTTTTTATTGATTGTAGAAACATTTTTACGTGAGAAACATTTTGTATGTTTTCTAATAGATCATATGTATATGTTTTATGATTAGGTGTGCTATGCGTGGCTGTGCTATTGCCGAGGGTTGTCTCTCATTTTCAGCAAGCCTATCAAACTTGTTCATTTTCATATTACTAGAAGATGGCAAGTTCAACCAAGGAAAAGGCATATTGGACCGCCGAAGATGTGGAAATATTTTGTTAGTTGTGCGTTAAACAAAAGGCAATCGTCCTGCAACCAACAAGAGGGACGGATGGACAGTCATAATTACTAAGTTCGATGAATTGAGGAGCAAAAATATGATAAAACTCAAATGAAGAGTAAGTGGGATAATATTAAAAAAGAATGGAAAAGATGGAGGACATTGGTTTACAATAAAACAGGAGTAGAATGGGATTCAAGAAAGAAAATCATTAATGCGAGTGATGAATGGTGGGATAGTAAAATTCAGGTATTTATTATTCTTTTTTTACTATTCTGTTAAGTTCTTATCTTCGATGATACAACTTACTCAAATGCTCTATTATAATAGGCCAATCCTAGGGTGAAGGTTTTTAGGACGAGAGGCATATCTCCTAATCTTGAAGTGTTGTTAGAAAGAATGTTTAGAGATACAGTTGCTACTAGAGGAATTATATAGAATGCTACTCAAGGTTTATGTATTGATGAGGATGTTGAGACTACACAACTTGATATCGATGATGGTGTAAGATCTACTGATGATAATTTGGAGTGTCATGAGGGTAAACAGATTGCAAGCAGTGCAAACTTGAACGAGGCAAGCTCGAGGGAAGAAAGAAAATAGATTGAGCCTAGCCCAATAGCTTGGAAACCAAATTAACAAGCTATGTTTCATTGTTGAAAGTAGGAACGCTGCCCTTGCTGCAGCTCAAGCAAATGAGGGATTCGGTCCTTACATTTTAAGGAAAAGAAAGTTATACCTAAGATTGGACAGCATACCTAAGATTGCACAAGATAAAAAGTTATACTTTTTTGCAATCAAACATTTTAAGGAAAAGAAAGACAATAGGTAGGTCTTCATGAGCTTGATGAGTAATGTACTAAAGTCAAGTATCTCAAACTTGAGTTGGAAGAGCTTAGTCATAGCTAGGATGTCATAACATCTTTTTTTAACTTTTTGGTATACTACTTTGTTCTCGTGTGAGATCTCTAGTTGCATTACATGTGAACCTAATTTCTATAAATGTTTTAATGCTAGTGTGGTGTTCTCTTTATGTAGTTGAGTTTGTACATATTTGATTGGTGATGTTGTTTCTCTTGATGGATGGTCAAGTTTATAAATTGTTTTTCTTGCTCTAACTCAATATTTTGCTACGTAAAGCAGATATGGATGATTTTCCTGAAAGGAAAAACCGTGAAAATGAGGAAAATGAATTGTGGGATGTTCTCTCAATCGCTCAAGCTTCAAATGTTTATCAGGCAATGAACCTTTACAAACAACCTTGCATGACATCATTATGTACAAGTTATGAATGGTTGAGAGAGTTGATCGCTGAAGATGTTAATCCAATAAGGTACTATCATATGTTTAGAATTCATAGGGTTGTATTTAATAATTTAACGCGTGAGTTTGTAACGCAATATGGTCTCAAAGGATCTAGGAATATTGATGTTGTAGAAATGATTGAAATGTTTCTTTATATGTTAGGACATGGTATAGGTAACAGGTTAGCATAAAAGCATTTTCAACGCTCCGAGGAAACCATAAATAGGCACTTTAGCTTAATTTTAGATAAAGTATGTGACATGGGAAAAGATTTGATCCAACCAACCGATCACCAATATAAGGTAGTTCCAAAGAAAATCAAGAAAGATCGACGATTTTATCCATATTTTAAGGTAAGTTACGATTGTACAATAAAAATGAAAAACGAAATGTAAATCAAGTAATATTTGTGTTGTTTATTTTAGGATTGCATTGGAGTTATAGATGATACACATATCCTAGCAATGACACCTATGTATGATCAAATTCATTTTATTGGTTGAAAAGGACAGATGACTCAAAATGTGTTAGCTGTATGTAATGTTAACATGGAATTTGTCTATATTTGTGCTAGTTGGGAGGGACAAGCTCATGATGCCCGTATCTTTATGATGCCATTGGAAGATGTGATGCACAATTTCCTCATCCTCTTCTAGATTAGTTAATTAATGGTTATGTACATCCATATGTATTTATGTGGCATCTATTAATTAATTTGTCAATAATGAAAATATTTTTTTGGCTAATTATTTTAATGAATACAAGTGAACATTTTTAAGAAAATGTTTTCTAAATTGCTCATTTTTTGTGAAACAAATGAAGCCTAAACGGAAGAGCCTTCTATTTATAAAGAGGAGGGGAGGAGCTTTGATTCACGTATCTGAACTTGATTGGTTTATTCAGTCTTGAACATGATCAGTTGATTCAATATTTTCTACGATTCTACGTCTAAGAGCCTGATTTTCGATTGAAACATACATCCAATCCATTTCAAATTTGATTTGGATGAATGTCAATTCAATTTTTCTAATTAACTCATTTTTCTTCTATGCATTTGATCAGCCAATTAGCAATTGATAACACATTGCCTATTTGAATAGAACGATTATGTCAACCTCGCATGGATGGAAATTTCTGAATCCCCTCTCAAACTGCCAATATGAATGTTATAGTAGTACTATATAATTTGCTACTAAGATGAACTTGATAGGCTTTGGATCATAGGCTAACAAGATTCATTCTCCACAGATGCCCCAAACTCAAGTCATGTCTATTGCAAGAGACATGGCTTGAATTTTTTGTTCCGACCATCCACAAATTAAATCGTGCCATCAAGAGCTTCATGACATGAACTTTGTTATCTGAGGTATTCATGCTGGAGACAATTTAGACTCATGTCTATGATTCTTAAAATAATCTTGAACTTTTTGGGCAGCTTTAGCTTCGTGCCAAGGAAATAATTTAGGATGTGGTCAGATTTAAACTTGTAATTGAAGAGTCTTCAAATTTGTCTTGAACCTAAGGCATTTTAACTTTATACCAAGGAATTTCATGCGATGGACAATTAGAGTCGTGTCAAGGAGACTTCTGTTTAGACATGTCAAAATGTGTTATAAACCCATTTGTTAACCCATATTTGATGGGCTGAGTTGTTAAATGGATTAGTTATATTCAGTAAATGAGTTTAGAATGGTAAAACTCAAATAATATGGTGTTAAATGGGTCCATAATTTATTTGTACCTAACCCGCCTCTATGATGCTCTCTTCACTCTTTCTCGCCCTCACTCGATTTTGTGTTCTTATGTCACGCCTTGCACCTTACGGCTCGCCACATCCCTCGCAAAGGTCGATTTGAGTGCGACGTCCCAGGACGTGTCGCCGACCCAACGCCCAACAGAAATTAAAGCACATGCGGAAGTAATACAACACCCTAACAATTTAAACTACGAAACCAAAGATAGCCACGCAACAAACAACATGAACAGATATACACTTGCATTGATACTAGGAACCATATACATCATTCATTTACAGCTTGCGCTCAAAAATCAAAAGCGGGTCGATGACCACTACTAACAAAAAGGGGGTAAGTAGCTCGGGAGTCAATCTACTACTTAAGGTGAGGCTCCGGTCAAAAAGGTACTGGCCTTACCAGTCTGAAACTAAAGCTAAACCCTACGGTGTCTAGTCCGGGTCGGAATCAGAAAACTCAGAGGATGAAGAGCTATCAGGCATCTCCTCCTCAAAATCTGATGAGTCCGGCTCGGACTCAGCCTCTGCGGCCTCCTCCTCCGAGTCCATATCCTCAGGCTCGGCCCCTGGTACGGGATCCTCCTCAATCGGCTTTGGCTCCTCGTCATCCGGCTCCATTAGCTCCGGAACAATGTCCCCGTCAGCTGGCTCTAAGTCTATCGGATCGGGCTCATCTACCTCGTACTCTACGGGTACACCATCAAAGCTCGCACTCTCCTCGACTGAAGAACCAGGGTCAGCCACCTCGCCATCGGGGCACTAGGGGAATCTCGTGCCCAATCCGGTAAATGGGACATCAAAAGTTTGGAGAGGACCATACTCTCTGAGACTATCCCCAAAACACTACGCTACATATTCGTGAGTCTGGTAATATGTTTCCCTCACGTCCACCCATACTAAAGTGTAATACCTAATATACGACTCCCTGTTCCCTATGGGGTGTATTGTTCTCGTCCGCTCTATATGATGCGGGATCCCAAAATGTACTGGAACTTCAGGCATCTCAAGGCTAGGGGTCTGAAAAATTAGTTTTATACAACGGTGAGAATAATCTCAGTGAGTAGGTTCCCTAAACCTAAACTAGGTTAACATGCACCTCCTGATGAGTACTAAACAATGCATAGTTCAAAACATAAATTGACTCGGGCCCTCGGGCCCAAATCTAGTACTTATTTGATCCTGCAGGTTAGGCATCATATAAATTCGCAACAATAGCACAGGATTCAACCATGGTACATATATGAACATCACTCAGCCACGATGCATGTCATGCATATGCTTGTGCTCACACCCATTCTCAAGCCTTATCAATGCATTTCGCACACTTGCACTTTTGCACACTTGCAATTACCAATTTCACCGACCCGCGTAAAACGCATCAAGTCTAACAATTTGAGATCGATCTCCCACCTGCGTAAAACGCATTAGGCTCATAACACACAACCCGCGTAAAACGCATTAGGTTGGTCATCTTCCGGTAATCTGGGTATCGCCCCGCGTAACACGCATCAAGACGGGTTCACTACCCTGCGTAAAACGCATTAGGGCTTTAGGTGATCACGCATTCACATACACTAGTTATTATCTAAACTCCGCGTAAAACGCATCAGGGTGTTTTATGCGATCACGCGTTCATGTCATTCGCGTACACTTATATATGCACGTGTCATGCTAATGCTCGAGATGCATACCCACAGCCACATCGTTCACACTTGGGCACTCACAAATTTCACAATGAGCATTCAATTGTATGAGCCACTTATTCATATCACAACACCACATGTTCAATTCAATGGATCACAAGCCCAATTAATCAAATTATCCAATCTAGCCATGGTACAAACTCAGCACATGATTTACGCATATAAGTCACACCAATGGATCAACATGAATTTGCGCACTTGAAGCCCACCAAGCTACTCTAACCTTAGTCACACTAGGCATAAGATATGGTATCACAAAAATCAATCACCATCAAGGACAAATCAGCTACTAATTCAGCTAGTCCAACATTTCCGACAATTACATCATTAAACCCCAAATCGATCGCGCCTTGCCCAATTCGGTCCCGCTATGGACAGCCCCCACACGGGCCTCTCTAGGCCAATAAACCTCCTCAAAATATTCCATTTAGTTCCTCAAAACATCATCCAAAATAGCCACCATGAGAACAATACTAGGCGCGCACTATCTTCCACAATTTAAGCCCGAAGTTGACCGAACTCGGGTCATTTCGATCCAAAAATTCTAGCCAACTCACAGCACATTCACAACTGCTAAACCTCATTAAAATGATCACACTGAACCATCAAATCAGCCACAACATCAGCTCCTAATGTGATTCACAATTTAACCCCTAATTTACTCTAATTAACCCTAAAACCCATCTAGAAATGCAATTTAGCCTAATTAGGGCTTAAGGTTGAACTCACCTGGATTCCTAGGCTTCAAATAGGGCTAAGCAAGTGATGAGGATGATTGGGCAGCGGTGGATCTGCGCCGGAACTGTAACGGCGAGCAGCGGCTCCGACAAGGCCCTTGAGCGGCCGAGAAAGAGAGAGGGCATGGGAGGGGGAGAGACATGGCTGGGGGAAGAGGAAGGGGGATGGAATGGTGGTGGTGGTGAGGCGTGGGGTGGCAGCACCGGCAGCGGCAGTGGCAGCGCTCCGGCGGCGGTGGCGCGCACAGCCGGGGGGAGAGGGAGCTCATGGGATGGAGAGGGAGGGGGGCTGTTGGTGGTGGTGATGGTAGAATGAGGGAGAGAGAGGGATTAGAGAGTGTATAGAGAGAGTGGGATAGTAGAGTTGGTGAACAACTTTGCTATTTGGACAATCTTGCCCCTCATCCAAGGGCTTGGATTAAAACTAAACAAAATATCTAGGGGCACAATTGACCAATATTTCTAACATTATTGAACTGAAACAACTAATATAAAAACCCTAAAATAATCCCCAAATAAGCCCAAAATTCGGAATCCTATAATTAGGCCTAGGAGTAAAACGATAATTTTCTAACCCCGGGTCAAATTTTCAATTTTTGACTCTGTCGATCCCAAATATGCGTGGCTACTTAAAAATGACGTCGTCCTTGAAAAATAGTCGCATACGCCCACAAAATTCGACACCGAAGTCCGGACTCAATTCCATGATCGATTTAGCTGAATTTGCAATTTTAGCGTCTCTCACTAATGGGCGGCTGTGTAGGGGTTACGCATATCGACCTAGGGTTGCTCGAGTCGTGACGGTCTCAATTCCCAAGAGAGCACAAGGATTTATCGCTAGTCCAGGGGTCGCGATCGTCCGGAATAAGTTCAGGATCGATTGCCGCACGTATTCTCGGTCGTGCGGAATCATCCGTAGTCCGATCGTATGTCGTTGGCCAAACTGAATCAGTCACTCTCCTTAGATCAGCCCACATTGGCACAAAATGTTCCCTTGTCGCTTCTCAGAACCGGACTCGATTCACGGTCGAGTTCTTGGGTCCACGCATCCTTTTCCTAGTTAGTCATTCCCTAATGGTCAGTATCCCGAGAATGATCAGTTCCAGGCGAGACTCACTAAAACGAAATGAGAAATAATCATATATTTTATTAATCTCGAAAGTGGGTCAAATTTAGGACGTTACATCTTACTTAAGTTTGGGTATGGGTTTTAGCAATATGAGTCGAATCGGGTATAGATTGGGTATGGATCACTAAATTTGTATTACATGAAAATTGGTCCAAATGGATTAAGGGCATGTTTTGTTTGGCTTTTGAGAAAAGCCTTTGGGAAAATGCAAAGGCTTTTAGAGGAAAGGGATTTGGTGAAATGCAAATACTGTTTGGTAAACTGTAATTGAAAAGTACTTTGGAATGCAACTTTCAGGGAAATGCCGTTTGGTAAACGTATATTTGGAAAGTTGTTTTCTATGCCAATCTAAGTTTTTTTTTAACTTTAATTAGTTTAAAATTAAATAAAAATAATGACGTAACTTTTATATTTTTGCATTGAGAATAATGTAAAAGAAATATATTAACAAATTTATAAATAAAAAAGTCACATGAAAGTGGATCTTTCTCAATTAAAAAGAGTAATTTTCATTATAATAAACATGATCACATATGTCTTGATGAAAGAAATAAGTTATCCACAAATATTACAAAGCTCTTTAACTATTACTCAAACTCAAGGCTATTTTATCACATAAACATGCTATGTCAGGAGATGCATTACCATTTGAAGTACTTCCCCCCCTCGTTTATAGCATCATGATCACACCTTAATATCCATACTCGGGATCTAGATTTGCTTTTTCAAAATCCATATCAATCACTACATTTCTTCGTATAAAATTGTGTAAAGCCATTATCGCTATAACAATTTGCACTTGCTTTTCACATGGATAACTTGACATGATAGTTATAATCTTCTACTTCATTTTAATACGCCAAATGCTCACTCAATTTATGAACTTAGTGAGAAATGGGCATGGTTGAATACTTCTCGATATCCTATAGGTGCAAGACCATGTTGAAACTCTGGCAAATGATATCTAATTTCTTTATATGGCCCCAAATAATCTGTGAGATTTGTATATCCAACATCTACTAAATAATATTTATAAATTATTTATTTTTCGTGAAACAAATGAAGTCTATTTCAAAACAAATAGACAAGGATTTATCGAAACTCTGCGTAATTCTGTCACGAAGTTCTTGGAGACCGAAGATTTTTCAGGAAAGAGAAGCCTCGTCAAATTTTAGGTCATCAAGACCTTAACCAGATGTCATCAAAGCCTTCCAAATTTTAGATCACCAAGATCTCGACACTGGATCATCAAGATCATAGCCAAGAAATTCCATCAGCATGACTTTGATCATCTTCTATCCAAGATTACGCCACGAAGGCCATCAGATTATCTTTATAATATTTAAAGAAAAGAGTCAGAGAGATCATTCATTTCATTTTGAAAACTTGGAGATTGTAGCCATCTTTAAATTAATGCAAATTTTTTGACCAAAAAAAAATTAATGCAAATTCAGTACACTTCTGTTTGCTTTCATTTCATATTGCAGATTTATTTGAGTACAGTATTCCATCACGGTTATCAAATAGACTTTGCTTTGGTCATTCGAACCTCTTTGTTTTCGTTCCAATTTGCAGAAGGAATAACAAAAGCAAAATTTGTTTTCTGTCATAACTTCAATTCTAGATCTAGTTCCCTTCTATTGTTTTAAAAATTGTTCTAGGAATGTCGCTAAATGTTCTTTTTTTTTCGGGTTGTTATTAATTTCTACTTCCCAAATCCAATGAAAATATAACCTGAAAAAATTTCATGAACAAAACAACTCTCGAGTCGTCAGAAATATATTACCCTTTCAAAAAAGGAATTGTCCATTAATCGTCGTACCAGATCTGCTCCTTTTGTTAGAAAGGTATTTACATGAGGGTCAAACAGTTGACATAGTGTCCTGATCAATCACGTTACCAGCGCGATATGCTTATCCTTCATCGCGCCGCTTAAATTTTGAAACTCCTCTTTTCTAATTAACTTGCTACGCGACTGGCATGTGATGAGACCGTCGCATGCAATCGCTCCTTCTTCCAAGCATAGTTTTTTTCTTTTGCTGTTGGGATATTGATAAAAATTATCCCCGAATTTTTAATTTATTCAATATGATTTCTAAACTTTAACTTAATATGCAATAAGGTCCTTGAATTTTAAATTTGTTCAATGTGGTCTTTAGACTTTCGGAATATGTTCAATTTAGTCTCTAAATAATATGAAAATATTCAATATTGTCATTCCATTAATTCAAGTTTAGGGATAACATTGAACATTTTCATATAATTCAGAGACTAAATTAAACATATACCAAAAGTTTAGGGGCAACATTGAACAAATTAAAAGTTCAAGAACCATATTGCATAATGAGCTAAATTTTAGAGATTATATTGAACAAATTAAAAATTTATAAATCACGTTACACATTGGGTCAAAGTCGAGAGGCCATTTGTGTCATTTTTTCTTTGTTGTTGATCCTACTCTCTTCCTCCCTAACATATTCAATCAGAAGCCTAAAAAGTGAAGAGCGAAAGAAGATAAACTCCTTTACAAGCATAATCTAAAAAGGGAAAAATTTTCCAAAAAGTCATAAACCTATTACATTTTTACTAATTTAGTCCTAAACATTTTATATTTTGTCAATTGAATCCATCCGACCTATTTTGATAAGAAATCGCTGACGTGGATGATAATCATCCTACATGGCACAGCCGGCGTTAACGTGAACAAATTTTAATAAATATTTTTATATTTTTTCGATTTATTTATTTATTTATCTTTTCTTTTTCATTTCATTTCTTTTATTTAAACCTCTAACAAGTGAGGTCGCTGGCCACATTGGGCCAGAGGCGAATGCTGTGAGCCCCTCACTTATGACCAACTAGGCATTGCAACCCTTGCCTAGATCTGTTAAGGAATCAATCTCTCTCTCTCTCTCTCTCTCTCTCTCTCTCTCCACTTGGGAAGATGATGAGTTCGTCTTCAATGGTGTCAAAGACGAAGAGTCGAGGGTCGACACCCTCACTAGATTTAGACGAGGGCTGCCAACCCCTCGCCCAAATCTAGGCAAGTGTTAATGCTTGGATTTGGGCAAGGGCGTGGAGGCCCTTGCCCATGGCTAGCGGGGCCATGACGCCCTTGCGTGGAGGCACTAGGCATTGCTTGTGGCTAACAATGGTTGTAGAGATGTAAAGAAAAAAAAAGGAAAATTCAAAAAAAATTTATTAAAAATTTAAATTTATGTCAACGTCGATCATGTAACGTATGAAGGTCGGTGTCCACATTAATAATTTTCTGTTAAAATTAGCCAAATGAATTTAATTGATAAAAAGTAAAAACTGTTAACTTTCAATTGATAAAATTATAAGATTTCGAATTGATTCATGATTTTTAATACGATTTTTCCTCCTAAAAAGTTAAATAGGTCATCATTATGTTTAATTATTTATATATAAACAAAGCCATCCACAGAATCTGCCGAGTAAACGACAAGGATCCGAAAATATCGTAATAACATCACCACCGACGTCGGACGCCGCTTCAAATCAAATCAAACGAAATCAAAACGGGTCCGCGTGGCGCCCCGCAATCAATCGTCTTCCCCACCGTCATCCCCGGTGCGCCCACAGGTTCGCTGTCCCTGACCACCCCTGACCCCGCGCTCTCCGCAAATCAAGAATCGCACAGATCGATCCCGACACCTCCCGAAGAAATCTCTCACCACCTTTCGCTTCTCCCGACCCGTTCTTCGATATCGGAGGAATCGTGGGTCGCCGCCGGATTCCGACGATCGTTGAGAAGAGTGCGGGCTTTTTGGAGGACCATGGGCAAGTACGGGTACTTGAAGATGAGGACGGATGGGGGAGGAGCGAGCGGCCAGATCAGCTCCGATCTGCAGGAGCTCGGCGCCGCCGCGAGGAAGCTGGTGAACCACGCGATCAGGCTGGGGAGCCTGGGGTTCGGGACCACGTTTCTTGAATGGGTGGCTTCGTTTGCCGCGATGTGAGAGCCCGAAATTCCGACTCTTGCCTCTCTGTTTCTCCTCCATGATTGGAAATGTTGGTGGTGTCGTGAAGTTATGTGTTAATTTTGGCATGTGCTTGCTCAACCCCCGTGATTTGTTGTTGTTGTTGCATGTGGTAGATGATAACCTTTTCTTCGGTTGTTCTTTTTACAACTGAGCTCAGCATGCAGGTCTTTGGATGGTAAATTGTGCTCCGTTTTTGTCCTGTTTCGTTTGTTTGTCATTTTGGGTTTTGCCATTCAGTGTCGAATTCGCCGTTCTGATTTCTGTAGTGAAATTGTATCAGATGTTATGTGAAGTGTTGGTTCATTTCTCTGAGCTTTTTGAACTGCTTGGACATTGGTTCTTTTATTTATTCTGTGAATTGTTGCAGCTGACCTCAACACTGAGCTTGCTGCAGATTTTGCTTAATGTTTGAGAGATCATGTGTGGATTTGATAGATGTATAAAATCCCACATGAACTTTTTTGTATATGAATGTAGTGAAACTTCCTTGTGAAGTTTTCTTACCAAAAAAAAAAAAAAACTTCCTTGTGAAGTTTTATGCAATGGAATTTTGTCTACCCGGGCATCATAGCTTCAGCCTATCTACCTGGCAGAAGCAGCACGCTGAGTTTTCGTTTTATGAATTCGGGTTGGAAGCCAAAATTGAAGTGGAAAATGAGAGTAGATACAGTGAGCACGAGTTTTGTACTTGAAACTGATATGACAATTTCGGAAGCTAATGGAAGTGGTCTTTTGGTTTTCGTTTGTGCAGTTATTTGTTGGTCCTGGATCGAACAAATTGGAGAACAAATATTCTCACGGCATTGTTGATCCCATACATATTCTTTAGTCTTCCTTCATTGGTGTTCAACGTGTTCAGGTGACTACAGAACTTTACAAGACCATTGTCTTCTGTCTGAATTTTAATCTTCTCGAATTAACTTGTCATTTTCTGTCTTGTGCAGGGGAGATGTAGGAAAGTGGATTGCCTTTGTTGCTATTATACTGCGACTGTTTTTTCCTCGGCATTTCCCAGGTATTGTTTTCTTTTCCACGAAGTTACACTTTTCATTTTTGGCATATTTGTTGAAGTGTTTACCGGTGCTTTTGCTAATGCCACCAGCAATTTGTTTATCTGAACTTTCAAATACACTCTGCATCCTATGTCGGATGAAACAAGGCAATGTGTATTTTCTTTTCACACTCAATTCAGTTTATAGATTCTTTCATTTCCTTAAGACAACTTTTTATATTGTATTATCCGTGGACATACTGAAATCATGTACTCTTGCTAACCAAAAATAGTCTGTCTTATAAGAATGAACTTTTAGGTTGATGAGAGAGTAATCTGCGGATGATACAGTAACTGGCGTGCTTCGTAACAGTGCTCATCTTTATTTTCTTGCTGTTACATCTGTATATTTGAGTATCCAAATCAGGCTATTCACTTTCATAATTGCTGTTCTCTGTCATATTTTTTGGCTGCAGACTGGCTGGAAATGCCAGCTGCTCTGATTCTATTGATAGTGGTGGCTCCAAGCTTATTTGCAAGCACCCTCAGAGGAAGCTGGATTGGAATAGTGATATGTCTTCTTATCGCATGTTATCTTCTACAAGAGCACATCCGAGCAGCTGGTGGCTTTAGAAACTCGTTTACACAGCCACACGGCATTTCAAACACAATCGGAATACTCGTCTTGCTGGTTTTCCCTGTGTGGGGGTTGGTGGTTTATTTTGTATAGCCAGTTTCAGATGGCCGGTATTGCTTCTTTCAAGTGTGAATCCATATTGCTTCTTTCATTGTTTGTGAAGATGTTGATTCATGCGGATTTGTCATTGGTTGCTTATTTAAGACTCAAACCAATCAAGTGAATGCGAGTGAGTTATTTTTCCGATCTTGGTTTTGCTTTTGCTGTGAGAGCTTGGTGTGCAAACAATGATTCTTGCTCACTAATGTGAGGATTGAACCTTTTCTCCTTAAAAGTTCCCGATCCTGTAGGTATTGTGGACAAACCATATCCGCACACTGGAGAGTCGATTCCGAGATCATTGAGCATCTTCTTCGGTAACTGGTGCTTCCATATGGTAACTTGTATAGATGATTGTAGTAGTTTGGAGTTTATGTGCGATTTGTGAAGTCAATTTTTACCTTCTGTGTTATAGCAAAACCGAGTAGATAGGGAAATGAGTCGCGGATGTATACTAAACTCAGAAAAAAATTCTCTTAGTTTTCTTTTATGCACAAAATTTACTTAGTGAGTTTTCTTTAGTTCATGTCTTTGCTCTATTAACCCTGACTATTCTTAACTTAGTTTCCTTCTTCACTTCACTCTCTGCTTTTCTAATTTCCTCCTCCCTTTCTCTTCAACCTTCAAATTCACCTCACGGACCGACAGGTCAAAGAGCTACGAGTCATAACCGGGTTTTCTACTCGCTTATATCTCGATTTGAGGTAAAACCACACAAATGTTCAATGCTTGATCACTCGCATTGGTCGGCGTGGCAATTATCGAGTAGAAGGGAAAACGATTTCATTAAACTCCAATGCAGAGCGAGAATTATACGCAAAACTAGTAGGACTTCATGTTATAAGAGAGAAACAAATGAAAAATAGATCTTGTTTGCTCCTCCCTAGCATCAAAGTATCTTATAAGCATTTATCAAGCGGTTGAATATTAACACATACAAGTACAGATGAAGTTGTGAAGATGAGGGATCGATGAACGAGCCTTGGTGATAATTCGCTCACAACCTCGATCGATTCTTCAGGAAAGAAACAATCTAAATGTAGTTTTAAGCAGATGGCCAATGCTGTGTATGTGGACTTATGGAGCCATGCCCTCCAATAGCGGCTCTTACACTTTGTTTGCTTTTGCTTCAGAGTAGAGCTGGTCAATACAGTCCTACAGGAAACAAATAGCAGAAGAACACTCAGGCTTAGTGCAGTCGTTTGCAGTTTTGAGACTTAAAAAGTGTAATGTGCAAGACCACCTTAAAAAGATCTAGGTGAAAGTTAGTACCACCCAAGATTATTAGTTTCGCCCAGAACCCAGTGCTTGGTACTGCTTAATGTCGTTGTAAGTAACGTGATGCTCTTGTTAATGCATTACTTTCCTAAATAACATTAATGAACTTGAGGCAGGAAAAAACCTGCGAGCTTGTGATCGAGCAGACTATAAGATGCAGATTTGATAAGGTCGAGAAAATCTCGTGGAACTGCAAGAATTTTGGTTATTTGTCGCATACAGATTCCCTTTTTACAAAATTGGAGGTGATCGTGAAATAGAGTTATCGGTAGCAATCTCGGGTCAGCTATCTTAGGAAACAAGCTAAGAGGCTAGAATGAGTACCTTGTAGTATTTGAGCAACTGCGGGCGCTTCAGTTTGAAGGTCGGAGTGATCAGATCTCTCTCCATGTCAAAGAGGTTAGGCTCCAAGTGGACCGCTTTCAGCATCTCGAAACCTCGAAGCTGCACAGAGAATTTCGAGTCAGACTGCAAAATGCAATGTCGTGCTTTCACATTTTGCAAGAGATGGGAACTTATCTGCTTACTTTGTGCTTCTGGCCGGTGCTGTTTAGCTCGTCCAACATGTACTTCTTCGCCTTGAGATTTTGGCACAGCGAATGGAAATCCCCCGTGACACCTTGGTTTGCCGCCCAGTCCTCGAGGGCCTTCCTATCGGGGACCACTACGGCCACAAGGAAGGACTCGAAGCTGTTCCCGTATACCCAAATCTGTTGCAGAAAACGTGGGAAGAAACATAAAATTCATAAAATCAGAAGAAAATGTTTGGCCTGTGTCTGCTCTACTTCATATGAACTGGCAAGAGGCATACCGAAGTCACAAGAGGGCAACGCTGATACACGCTCTCGACATTCTCTACGGCAACATATTCACCTTGAGAAAGCTTAAATATGTTCTTTTTCCGATCGATGATCTTCATTGCCCCGTTTGGCTGCCACTCACCAATGTCCCCTGCAAAACATGTGATTTGCAAGAACAAACAATCCTTTCTTTATTACTAAGTGATGGTTGAAATCAGTTTGGTAAGAACGGATTTGGGATTTGTCTACGCCAAATTATAGCTGCAATTCAGAAATATTCAATTCGTTTACCTGTGTGAAACCAGCCATCAACAATGACATCGTTGGTGAGGTCTTGGCGCTTGTGGTAACCGGAGAACAATGTTGTTCCTCTCAGACAAATCTCTCCACGAGGTGTGCTCGAAAGCGCATCATACCCCATATCAGGCACAGACTCCAGCCTCGCTTCAATCGACGGCATGGGGACGCCGACCGTTCCCATCATCGAGAACACATCGCCTATGGATGTGAAGCACCCGCCACAACTTTCCGTAAGACCTGAGAGAGAAAAATGCCAGTGAAAGAAAGAAATAAAGACAAATTACCGAAGTTTCGACCAAAGGGTAACTAAAATCTCGACATAGGTTGTTATGAAACAAATATAACCAACCGTACCATAGCCTTGCGATAATGTGGAGCAGCTGGTGACCCGCAAAAATTCTTCGACATGCTTTGGCAATGGTGCTGCACCAGATGACAGGACACGAACTCTCCCTCCCAACGCTAGTTTTGTCTATGACAATTGGAAACTGATGAGAGTAGAAATTAATGTTCACTGAAAAAGAGATTAACAAGGGATAAATAAGCTAACCTTTTCAAAGACCAGTCGGTCCATAAGAGGCGCGGCTTTGTCCTGCGGGAATCCCTTCTCTAGATTCGCTAACTTGCTGTCGATAAGCGATTATTAGACATAGTTATACATGAGATAAAAGGGTAGAACTGAGAAGGATGACATGGAATCAGGAGACGTACTAGTCATATGCGTACTGGAACAATTTTTTCCGTATCACTCCGCTTGATGAAACTTTAGCAAGTATGCCTTCGAAAAAGAACAAACAAGGATTGAAAGGGTTGACAGTAAACATTGACTAATCGTAATCGCTATCCTTTCGCTAGCGACAGAATTCTCAATTTTATCAAATTAGCGACTCGGGGTAGCAAGCGAATTACCAGTATAGATTCGGTCATAGACTCTGGGAACCCCACAAAAGATGGTCGGCTTCAGTTCTTGTAGGTCCTCTACCAAAAACCTGACATCCTGAGAAACGAAATCGGAAGGAGTGAGTAGAGAACTCGTAGAAACAGAATGATGTATTGATAAGGGATGGCCGAGTGATCTTACGCCTCGCCAAAATCCTATACAAGAAGCTTTGTAGATGCAGTAAGTTTCCATCGTCAGGTCGTAAATATGAGCCAGAGGAAGGAACGAGAAAAATGTATCCTCTTCCGAGAACTGTAAGACAGGAACTTCATGTCACATTAAAGCTACTTCCAAGTCAAGAAAACTTCTCTAGCTCTTGCAAAAACGTATGAACACAAGCAAACACAAAGTGGGAAGAAGTAAAGCCCTAGCCTTGCATCCATTTGTAAGCGTTGCTTATATTTACACTCAAATGATCATCAAATGCTCATCCACGAACAACAGAATGCGTTATTTAATTCGCAGAGAATGCGCTTGAATATTTACCACTCTGTCTGTTCGGAAGAGTAGCTTGTCAGTTGACAGTACTTGTGCCATGAGAGCCTCGTTGGTGATGATGACCCCTTTCGGATCCCCAGTTGTTCCGCTCGTGTACATTATCGTGCAGACATCGGTCCTCTTCTTTGGAGGCAGTTCACAATCTGCATTTTCCTGTGGTCCGGATCAAGCATGATGGACCATTGGAGATTGTTAATCAACATACCAGTAATTTGGTCTTACACTCACTCAGAAGTAAGGGCATATCTATTGAGGAAACGCATCGCCTCTTACCAGCTGCGAGAACTCCTTCCAGGTAAAGCAAGAGACTCCTAGTTCCTCTGCTTGTGCCTTCTGTGCACTTGCAACATCTCCGAAGCTGACAATAGCTGAACAAGGATGACATACACTTAGTTTCTAACCCCTAAATCTTCCATTAACTCTGCACTTAAGGCGTGTGCTTAGGGCACAATACGTACTTTTTAAACACGGACATTTGGGAAGGCACGAGAGAATCTGCATAGATAGAGATCTACCGTGTAAAGCAAGCTAACAGAGAAACAGAATTAACTAACGAGTCGGTACTGGAAGGGAAACTCACGGATTGAATCTTGTTTTCCTGCACGAAAGCAATCAAGACTTCTGCGTGGTTTATGATGAATTCAACCGCATTGGGACCTGTTATGTGCAAGGCTCAGCTGATAAAGCTTATCTTTGATCAGTTCATAAAGAAGAGCTACAAATCTAGCAGAATGAGCATATGAAAAATAGACATCTTGACCTTAAACGAAGTCTATTCTAGAATTAAGAGAAACTCATATCTTACCGAGAGTGTCGTAGAGCGGTACGTATGTCACCGCGTGGGCGCTACAGGCCTGCCAAACCAAACCGGACAAAACCGATTAGCACAGCCCTAAAGCTCGAAATACTTGCTCAGCAGTCAGCAGGTAACAACTTTCGGTTTCTGCATCGAATTTTCTCCATGAACATGATAAATAAACCGAGAAACAAACTGTACGACTTCTGCAATGGAGAGTGACTGTGTGCTGTATTGCCACGGCAAAATGCGGAATTTGATATAATTAGGTGAAGAGCAGAAGCGAGCGAGCTGTATTCATACCTCCATGGCAATGATCCATTCTGGGCAATTCGATCCGTATATGCCGCAACGGTCGCCCTGTATCAATAAAACTCTTCACATTTCCCTCCGTCAAGGAGAAACTGATCACGAATCCCTCCGTCTTATCTACTCAGGTAGTTTGCGAGCACATGTATACTTACAGAATTGATTCTGCAACTCCTGATTGCCGAACCCACGCGGACCGCCGAGCTGTAGACCTCGTGGTACGTATGCCACACATAAGGACCAACCTGCATATATTCAATCAGAGCTTATACCATCTCAGAGAGTGGCTACCACATGACATGTCACCATTGTCCCATTTTTTAGTCGCTTTTGATAGGTGATCAAATCTTCCATCTTGTGTCAAACATTATCAAGCTTGTTGTGACAAGAAATTTGGAATTCATGGGATTTTTCTCGGACCAAGCTAGAAAATCACATTGCCCTAATAACATTCATGACGATAAACACTAATGAGAGAGAGAGAGAGAGAGAGAGAGAGATGCACCTTCGAATCCACGATCTGACGACGACCCAGCATTCTGCAGTCGGGCTTTGTCTTAGCGGTATCACTGCCATCACCAAGAACAATTAAATTTAGATTACGATCAACTTATTCCTGAAATTGGCCTATTAGCTCAGTTGGTTAGAGCGTCGTGCTAATAACGCGAAGGTCGCAGGTTCGAGACCTGCATGGGCCATTTGATTTCATATTTTCTTTCTATTATGTCATTTTCTCTTACGACAGCCATAATATCATTTCAGCTACCCTTCGCGGAGTTTGCCCCCACCATGTGCTCACCATTAATTTTTCATTTTTCCTATCAATTTTACTTTCCTTTTCGATCAAATTTCGATCTTGAATCTTCTTAAATTATTTCATTTTACCTAAAATAAGAAAAGAGTAAAAAAGATTCATCTTTGATGTCTGCGCCAGGATAACATGACCTGCTATAATAGTATGTCCCAATCACCCATCGGAAGTGTCGATGTGGTCAGCTTGAACTAATCACAGGTGCAAAATCTGATCATATGTGGGGTCTACATTTTCTTGTTGTGAGTCATTGTATAAAAAGAATTTAGCATATATGAGATCATGGCAAAAGACAAGATTAGTATCAATACGATTATAGTTTGGTAAGTATATGGAGGCATAACAAGAACATCCAAATAAAATTTGAGAGCGGCAATCCTCACGGCCATTTCTTTTCCATTCGCCCATGGCAATGGAGATAACTGTAAAAGAATTAAAACTTATGTAAAATGGAGAAAATAAAGTCTAATTAAATCAATGTTTGCATGTATAGTATCATTTCATTTCTCAAAGTTACTTCTAATTTATGTAGTTGGGTCTCGAATCCAAAGACGGATGGTATGGCGAGCGACAAGTATAGTATTGGTTTCAATCCCACCCTCCACCGTGACAGGTCGAGGCTACTCGGGTTAAGCCGGTGATCTAGCACGAATGAAACCAACATTTTGCATTGAATCGACTCATCGCGATCAGTGACGGCTAGATCAAGCTCACGGGCTATCGCCCTTCTTGACCGTGCGCAATATCTTGGTGCAGTTTTTATCAAATACATAATATAACCTATGAAATTTCCTAAAACAGAAATGCCAAGAAATGCGGGTGTTCCGTTTGAACTAGATTTCTACGTCTCCCGCCGGTTAGAGAGAGAGAGAGAGAGACCTGAAGAACTGCCATGGAGACTCCATGCCGGGCTCCAACCCGATGAGGCCATCTTCGGCGTAAATGCCTCGGTAAACCGGCCCCGCTGACGGCCTTCTGTCGGCGCCTTCCTTTCCTTCTTCCACCTTCACCGTGTACACTGCCACCTCCTGCATTGTCGGAACCCTCCGCCGCGCCTCTCGGCTTCTCAATCTTCTTGACTCACCGACGGACAACTCGGCTCGACTCGACTCACTCGCTCTACGATCTCTCAAGACTCTCTCTGAACCAGGAGGGCTCAAGAAAATCAATAATGCGCCTCTTTATATGAAACAGGGGCAATCTTGCTTGTGGTGGAGAGCTTTCTTTCTTGACTTAGAGAGAGAGAGAGAGAGAGAGAGAGAGAGAGAGAGAGAGAGAGAGGATGGAGATAGATAGGGTTGGTTGAGCCGAAGCAATGAAGTCTCAAGAATTTAAAGAACACAGCGAGAGAGAGAGAAGAAAGGAGGGCAAAAACTATTAATTCCCAGCTACTTTTACAGCGGGAATCAACGGCATTGGTCGACCCTGCTTGTTCATGTCCATCTCTGTACCAGAGAGAGAGAGAGAGAGAAAGCAGGTGCCAATTTATTGCGTTGATGTCGTCTTCAAGTTTGTGTTTGCATACATGACCCCGAGGTTCGCCATATTAGCCAAGGTGGCCCTTTGCCAATTTCTTTATCTGTTGAAATTTTTGAAGGACTTCGTAAACGCCTGCTGGTCAGAGCGTGTGCCTGTGCATGTATATTACATGGTGGGGGCTGGCTGTCAATTCGAGCCTTGCGGAATTGTTAAAAGCTAGCATTTGCAGGTCGATTGGCATTAAATGAAGATTTGCATACGTATATGTACACATTAATACGTTGTATGGACTTTTGTTATGCCCTAAATGTTCTCTCTAAACATGGCCCGCAAATGAAAATATAGGTCTAATGTTTGTTGCGATGAGAGAGACTGGGAAGAAAAAGCTCCGGGTAGACAGACATCCATGATGCAACATGGGAAGATGTTAGTGGTTGAAAACGACTCACTCCAACAAGTCATTAGATGATGAGACAACGTGACAAGTTCGTGCGTCCATTTCATGTGATTTGTAGTGGTCTTAGAACTTTGGCTTAATAAAGTTTATCGATCTCTTCTAATAATAACCATAACACTGCAAGTACCTGAATCATTACCCATTTTACAATCATAATCAAGTACCTTAACTTTTCAAACTTGACTCAACACGAATCTGCCATTAAAATTGCGAATGGAAAATGCCAATTGAAAGGTAAGCCGTTAAATAGCCTTTAATTATCCTTATTGGAATTCGATGTGATCTCTTGAGATGATGCCATGTTACAGAGATTTATCGAACGGTTAAGATTGTTCATGACAACACTATCTCTCCTTCCTCATCACCCTACACCTATACAGAAATATGACACAAATTTTGTTGAATAAGCATGTCGCATTGGCAATTGTGCTTAACATTTGCTAAATAAGAGAGTCATGTCATTAAAAACGCATCAGATGGAAATTTTAATTAATGGAGGCCTCACATTAAGCCAAATTTTAAAAGTTGAGATACTTGGTTTAGCAAAGAGATTGTTTAGGTACTCTATTGTACAACTGACAAAAGTTCAAATACTTGTGACGCGATTTCCCCTTTCTAACATGCTAGCTATATTTATAAGAAATCGATCCTTACAAAGTATATAAAGTATCACTTGGGTCGTTTTGGACCAATATAATTAGGACCATGTATTAACAATTAGGAAATTAAACATGATCAATGGAGATAACAAAAGAAGAATCATTGCTGGAAAACTGGTGGTGGATATACAAAGCCAATTAGGGATGGCATTGGTAAGTAAATGACCTTTGACCTTCCGGAGGAAGATATAAGTGCAAGCATATGTTAGTTCCAACGATGCGGTCCATTGGTTGGCACAACGAGCGCACGCAATTCTTAGACCTTTAGCTCTCTTTATATCTCCTGCACAATCATCGATAGGTCAACCACCGAAGATCTTCAAGCTCTAGCTGTATCAAGAAACATAGGGGTTGGTTTACCTGAATACCCATCCCCCTCTTTTGCTCTCTGACATAGGTATATAGATAGTACACAAATGAAGTACTCAATACTGGACCCACAAGACCACCGGGCGTGACAGTCTAACGATAAAGAGCTTATAACCGTCTTTCATAAGAGCACAAGTTTGAGCAACATTGTGAGTGAATTTCCGGAAAGATTGTATCTTCGGCGTTTGCTACCTCATGTGAACAAAGACTTCCTGATTTCTGGTATGCCAGTAGGTATGGGTGAATTGAGTAGTCATGACTCAAATCAAATAAAGGTTAATAGCTCCTCGCCTAGATCTACAAGGGCTGCAATGCTCGCCTGTGGTCGACGACCTCTGCCAATCACCGGCGAGGCCGCGGACTGGCGGAGGGAAATAAGAGAAAAAGAAAAAAGAAAAAGGAAAAAAAAAGAAAAGGGGAAAAAAGAACAAAATCAGAAAAAATATTTTAAAATTGTAAAAATTGTCTTCGTCAATAATATCCGGCCATAATTGGTCGGATGTACTAAATTGGTATCGTGAAAAAGTTTAGGACTGAATTAGCATCAGAACAATAGGTTAAAGACTTTATTGGTAATTTTCCCCTAAATTTGCACATTTGAACCCAAATTTTAATACTCAAATACATTTTCAACAACAATTCAGGACTCGATTGAATCAATATAAAGATTTTGGACTCGATTGCATTCCATCCATAAAGTTTAGGACTTATCATGCAATTTTTCCGGAAAAAGGAACCAAAGCTTTATGAACACATGAATCATCTAAATCATATCCCATTAGTCAATTCTATCAAGGATTGACGGAATGGTTCGTCGAAAGCAATTTCAAGCGATCTTATCTAGAACCCTGTAATTTAATAAATAGGTAAAAATAATTTGACCAAGAAAAAGAGACGAACCAGTCTGCCCACTTCAATTTCTTTGTGCAGGCCCTTGACATGTACCCATGCCAATTTCAGACAAATGGCCTACCGATCAAACCACAAAGACGGCCAACATATGTATAATATCGAGCTAATCCCCACGCGTACGTAGGAGAAAATCTAACATTATTGAATCTTAGCTGTTTTTCTAATAGAAGAGCTAGCAGACGAGTATATGCATTGCGTGTGCGTGCAAGAAATGGACATTTGAATGAATTAAAAGTAAAAATTATTTTGTCATGAAGTGGTTGAATCATTATATAATGAAAATATCCATTGATTAAAATGCACAACCCTAAGAAATTTGCATAAATGTGTGGTGAGAGAAAAGTATTTCAAGAGTTAAACATTTTTAAGGTTGGTTTGTCTAGATTAGAAAATATCCAAAATTTTAAAATTGAAATAAATGAAATTATGAACTCACGCATTTATCCATGAACACAATATATGTGAAGTAAGTTATTAAGGGTAATTGGGGAAAAAAATATTGATCATTATTGCATTGGATTCAATGTCCTGCAGCACAATTCAAGTATAAGTGCCATGGTAATCATGTCTGTTTTTCTATATTTATCAAGATATTATGGAATAACTACAAAATGGTCCTTGTACGATTGCCCATGTCAAACTTTGATTCTTATACTTTATCTTGTGACACATTTGATCTTTAAATTAATCTGCGATCACGATTTTGGGACGAATTCCAAAATCGATGGGAAATGCCACCTAAGCACCAAAGATGTACACATGGCACTAAAGTGCAATAAATAAATTTGTAATGGAGAGGAGATCACAATAATGATCCCTGTACTATTGCTTCTATTCAATTTCCGCGGAAAAATTATCAAACATAGTCATGAACCTAATATATTCTTGTCAATTCAGTCCTAAACTTTTAATTGTGCCAATTAAGTTTTAAACATTTTCACGTTTTGCCAGTTGAGTCCATCCGGCCAATTTTGGCCAGAAATCGCTAACGTGGATGCTAACTGTCCTACATGGTACAGCTGGCACTAATGTAGAAAATTTTTAATAATATTTTAATATTTTTTATCTTTTTCTTTGCATTTTTTTCTATTCCTTCTTCACTTATTCTTTTACTGTGGTTGGCAAGGGTCGTCAGGCCCTCGCCTACCACTAGAGGTGGTAAATGGGTCAATAACCCATATATTAACCCATATTTAATAATTATGGGTTATAAATGAGTTGGGTTTAGTTTTAAAAATAAACTTAACTGGATTATTAATGGGTCATTTATTAACTTAATGGGTCTTAAATGGGTATTAAATAGATTATAAATGGGTTATCTTTTTTTAATTTTCTGATTTTTATAATTTTTATATTCTTTATATTTTTTATATTCTTTTTCTTGTTTCTATTCCTTTTTCCTTTTCTTTTTTTCTTTTTTCTTCTTCCCCCGCTGGTGGCTGGCCATGGCAATGGCCGGTGGCCGGCTATAGGCTAGGGACAAGCTCGCTGGCCTTTAGTGAGCTCGAGAGGTTGGCGAGGCCTTGGCCTCGCTGGTTGGCTCTAGCCTTGGCCTTGCCCAATCAGCGAGCTCGGCGAGACTCAAGCTCGCCAGAGGCTGGCAAGGCCTTGGCCTCACTCGATCGACAAGCTTGTCCCTCGCCTGTGGTCGGCCATCGCAGTGGCTGGCCACTGGTGGGGGAACAAGAAAAATAAAAAAAAAGAAAAAACGAAAAGGAAAAAGGAAAAGAAAAAAGAAAAAGAAAAGAAAATTAATTAAAATATGATTTTTTTAAAAAATAAAAATATTAAAATGAGTGCATAGTGAAAAATATGATTTTTCATACCAAACGACGGAAAATATTTTTAGCTCATTTCTAGGTTTCAGCCAAATATTGGAAAATATTGTTATTTCCCTGAAAACATTTTCCAGAAATGTTATATTTTCTGCGAAACAAACGGAGCTTTAATTTTTTTTTTAAAGATTTGTATTGCATAATGATGTTTTAGCAATGCAATCTTTTAAAATAATTATCAGAAATAAGCTTTCCTATATTTAGTTAAATGGGTCGAGTCGAGTATAGGTAGAGTCGGCTATGAGTCAAGATTTTTGCTTTGAGATAAATGGGTCATAAACAGGTTAAATGAGTTAAGTTGGGTCGGATTATTTATGACCTGATCCAAACCCAACTTGACCCATTCATTTAACAGGTCTACTTACCGCTAGGCAAGACCATCGCGGCTTTGAACGAGGGCCACGAGCCCTTGCTGGCCATTGGGTGAGGTCGGCGAGTCCTAGCCAACTGCAGTAAGGGTTCGCGCCCCTCACTTAGATATGGGTGAGGGCCGCAGCTCTCACCTGCGGTCAGAAAGGGACGCCCCTTGCCCAGCGGTTGGCGAGGGGCACCCCTTGCCCAGTGGGCGGCCGGGTTGCCATGTGCCCGCCAGCGGCTCCCGTAGGCCCTTAACAACAAAGAAAAAAAATAAAATCAAAAATAAAAAAAAATTCAAAAAAATCTTGCGTCAACGTCAGCCATGCCGCGTACGATGGCCGGCGTTCACATCAGCAATTACTTGTTAAAATTGGCCGAATGGACTGAATTGGCAAAATGTAAAATATTTAGAATTCAATTGGCACATTGAAAAAGTTTAAAATTGAATTAGCAAAAGTGCAATATGTTGAAAACTTTTTTAGTAATTTCCCAATTTCGGTCCACGCACTTTTTACTTTCCAAATGTTAATCCCCAAACTAATCTTGGATCCTGTTTTATGGACGAATTTAACATTTTTCCATCCAAATGTAAATGAAAAACGCTAACAAAGTGCTTTGAACTAACATGTTGCGTCAGACATGTTATAGTTACTGCAGAACTTAGGGCACGAATGATCCAGGAATAGACTTTTGGCAAGAAATAGAAAAATCTATTTCTATTACTTAGACTAGTTTCTGAACAAAGATTCATGTTTGATAGCGATACAAAATTTCTCTTCCAGAAACAGAAATTTATTTGATAACGATACAAAATTTCTTTCTCTTAAGCTCTTTTCCATTCACCAACAGTCGGCGACCAACGAGGGTGACGGTGGCTGGCGGGGATGGCGGTGGGCGGCAGTGGGCGATAGTCGGTGGGTGGCCAAAAAGGGTGGTGACCAAGTGTGGCGGGCGGTGGGAGGCGAGGGTGAGCAACGAAAGGAGTTATTATTTCTCTTTTTGTTCAAGAAATGGAAAAGTATAAAATTTTTACTTCTCATTTCTGTTCCAAACTATTTTTGGACTAAAAATTTGTTCCAAAAATAGAAAAATAAAACTGCATTATCAAACAGATTTTTGTTTCAAACTTGTTCTCAGGAACAAAAAAAAATAGATAAATAAAATAGTTATCATGTACACCGTTAATGACCTTGTAAAAGTTTTCCATGAATGGTCAACATGTTAAAACTTTTTCATCATCTCGATGGTTCTTTATTCACAAGGGTTGTGCACACCTTTGAAGTTAGATTAACAATCAGATCCGTTCGTAGCGTAGATGAAGTACTAATGCACTCCTAATAAGGTGAATGTTTACTTATGTATCACCGTAAACTCGTTGCAACCTATCGTGGAAATTGAGACCAATTAAAAGGCACTCTACTTCATATGACCGTGTCTTGTCCATCGATAAAGCGATGAACTAAGGAAAAAATTAAGAAGAAAGGGCACAAGTACACAACCCCATTCAATGGGCCATATGTATGGACATGTATCAGGGCTAATGGAGCCTTCTCATGGTTTGTTAGCTTTTAACTTCTGATAATTTCTTCAATTTTTCTCTATTTGGGTTTGGAGGTGAGTTCTATTTTTGGTTTATCACTTTTTTGTAAGTTTTGTTACCCGCATATTACGTCGTTTTAACCCCCAAAACATTTAAAATCACATATACTAACATTAACATGTAAAACCATACACAATTTTGATAATTTTCCGAAGTTTATTTTTTTTTGTCGTTGTTCAGATTTCGAAAGCAAACTCACGAGCACAATTTAAAAAAAAAAAAACACTTAAAAGTACAGTAGAAGTTCCCGACTGGTGATCGAAATATTTTGGGCTAGACCGGCCCACTAGTCAAAGGACTCAAAGCCCCTTGATATCTTTAACTTCTTGCTCTTTCTTCTCTGCTACCTGTTCGCTTCGCGGTCTTAGAAAAATTCTAACCTTATCTAATTCTCTCTCTCTATATATGTTAGCATTCTGGTTTCTTTAATTCCTACAAGTGTGCAAGAGACGGCTTTTTATTAAGGGAAAACACTATCAAAAATTTTAAACTATGTCACTTGTAACAAATTTACTCCAAATTTTTTTTGCGACACAAAAAACCCTAAACTATTCTACTTGTAACACATTTACCCCACAATACATTTGTCCATGGGCATTTTCATGATTTGTCGCTTGCTGCGAATTGATTGTTATTCCATGCTCTGGCTTCAAGCTGCGCTAATGAAAGTGGAAAACGGAACAATGATATTAGTTTCATCTAGGGGGTATAGAACCTTTACCTGTAGTCGTATTGTGGGGTAAATGTGTCACACGTGACATAGTTTGGGATTTTTCGTATTACAAAAAAAAGTTCAGAGTAAATTTGTTACAAGTGGTATAGTTTAAAGTTTTTGGTGGTGTTTTCCCTTTTATTAAAGTATGAGAGCATTGAAAAAAAACGAGAAAAATATGGTTCGGATGGACTTGGTCCATGATTTTTTTGTTGATTTCTGGTGACAGATGGTTGAGAGGATCGGGGGAGAGAGAGGACCACCGGAAGAAGTGAGTACGAACGATACTTACACAACTTCCGACTAAGCGACTCGAAAGAAAGCAATTTGGAGACCTCATCCATATCTCTGATGAACATAGGTGTGATTGGCCAAGCGACGTAACCTGAATGTTCAGGTTCATTTCCTGATTTGTTGCTTGCTGCGAATTGATTGTTGTTCCATGCTCTGGCTTCAAGCTACGCTTAGCGGAAAACGGAACAACGATATTAGTTTCATCTAGGAGGTATGGAACCTTTACCTGTAGTCGTGTGAACAAATCTTTTTGCGATCGCCGAAACCTTCAAGTTTGGGCCTCACTGGAATCTCCTTGCAAAATAAGATTAAGATGATTAGCACCAAGAATTTGAGAAAACATAATTGAAAGAGAGAATTTGGAATGAGTTACCTTTGTTGAAATGAGTAAATGAAGGACCTATTTACAGTGAAATTTTGGAAACAAAGGGGTATGATGCATCTCAAAAGGGCAATGATGCATAGGATAAGCGAAACTGTTGTGAAAGGGCTAAAACATACTGGACAAGACTGGATGCATGCCAAAACCGGGCTTTGAAAAGCCCGGCATGCCCGAAATGAGCTGGGGACCGCCTAGGCCCCCACAGCCACGAGCAAAGGTCACATACAGGCGGGCTGGGCCGGTCACGCCCCTTATGGCCCGGCATTGAATGGGATACGCGGTTCCTGCCCGATTGGTCGGCGATTGCTGCCGGGCAGCTGCCGACTTCATTTTGCTCTACAGGTCAATTGAGGCTCAGACCAAATTTTAGGGGACAAGAGCGGATTGTTCGAAAAAGCAGAACGAACCTTCACAATTTGGGTCCACGGGGACCACTAGAGAAGGAATTGAAAATCACCATTAGAAAACGCGGCAAAAGACAACGTAGTGCTTCCTCTTTTCTGTAAAACTCTTTTGTGGTCTTTTGGTTTCTCCAATCTTGGATCTAACATGTCATTAAAATGCTTCATCTGGACCTCCGAACGTTAAGAAGCTAGGGAAGGGGTTAGACAAAAATACTATCCCAATATGGAGTAGGAACGTGCAGGTATCGACATGTTAAAATAAGAAACTGTTGACACCCAAAATTACTCCTGGTGAGAGCAGACTGATTGCAAGTCACAAAGGAAAAAAAACATGGCCCACATAGCATAAATCCGAAGAAAGGCCGTGAGTCAGGCCCAGAAGATTTAAAGCAATTATCGACAGGACACGTCATAGAAATGTCGACAGGTTGACAAGTCCAAAATCATGAGCCTTGCACATGATGTCAACAAGTCTAAGATCACAAGTCTTGCACGTGACATCGACAAGATCACGAACTTTCCATGTGATGTCGATGAATTAAGCACGTGGTGTTACATGGTAAATAAATTCATTTCCATGTGTTGAAAGGTAAAGACATAACCGTAGACGTGAAGATCAAGGAAGCTAAATAGTGAAACGTGGAAAACAACAGGAAATAAGGAGACACGTGGAAGAAAATCAGCTATTATGTGATGTCCAAGGGGCGTAAGCAACATCGACAAGTCAGGAAACGGTTAAAGTACGAAATGTAAGGAAGTGGAAAATAACTTTTTAGGAGAAGTAGCCGATCGACAGTTATTAGGCTCCTCTATAAATACTTAAGGATTTCCGACGTAGAAAGGATCTCCGCACAATACAACACATCTTTTATCCATCTTTACTTTTAGCACATTAGGAGTAGTCGTAATTACAGCTTTCAGATTCCACGTCGTAGATTCAATTCCGGCTAGAGTCTTTATCAGGTCCAGCATTATTGAACAAATTCCAGTGTTGTGCCGCCAGTTCAACGTCATCGATTAAATTCCGACATTGTGCTTGGAATATAGCCGTTATTAGATTCCAGCCATATTCTCTCAAGTTACATAATTGATTAGATTCTAACGTACCTTGAATTGCAATGTCATATATTAATTATGTTGTTGAACAGATTCCGACATAACTTGGTCTCGGCATTTGAAAGTTGTCATCTCATTATTAGTATTGTCGAGTTTGGTGTATTATTGAGTAAAGTTATAAGACATAAGTTGGGCTTAGTAAACACAATTGACATTCTCTATTCGAGCTTAATTCAAGACCCTAGTCTCCTCTAATAAAATTTAAAAAGTAGTGTTCGGTGAAAGATTTTCGACGAGATAAAACCGGCAAAATAGTAACGTATTTGTGAAGCCCACCCCAATTGGAGGGGACATGCCGCGAAGGCCTTCAGTGACTATGAACTCCTGGGCAATCAATCATGAACCACCGCCCCACTGGAGAAGGAATTGAAAATCACCATTAGAAAAGCGACAAAAGACAACGTAGTGCTTCCTCTTTTTCTGCAGACTTTTCTGGCGTTTCTTTTGGTTTGTCCAATCAGTTTAAGAGTAATGGTGGGAACTCAGTGGCATCCCGGAACGAAACCTTAAAACGAGTCCGAGACTCAGTGACATGTCGTGAAAAACGTGACCCAAGTGACGACGAAATCCTTTTTTGAGCTGCCTCCGTTTTCTCTCCTTCCACATTCAGACGACAATGGTTACCGACTTAATTGACGCTCCTAATCTTATCATGGGAATTGTCCTATCAGCCTTGAATATAATGTGCAAATGTCAATTCAATTATAAATTTTTCAATTTTTTCAATCGAATCTTAGACTTTGGTGCAAAATTTCGATGAGGTAGCGGTATGCCACGTAAAATGTCTGACGATAATTGTACCGCCACGTCGACCCTCGCAAGGGTCGAGCCCTCACCAGATCTAGCGAGGTGACTCTTGCCTGTGGTCGGTCGCCAAGTACTGGCCACAAAATAAAGGAAAGAAAAGAAAGTAAAAAAATAGAGGAAAAGGAAAAATATTTTAATTATTTATTTAAAAAATAAAAATATATATATTAAAAAATATTTATATTAGTGCCGGCGTCGATGTCAGCGATTTTCAAACTAAATTGATAGAATGAACTAAATTGATACTAATGTGAAAATATTTAAAACTAAATCAACTTACGTTTGCAAAATGCGGCGCCTCTGCCGCAAAATGCCATGTGTGGCACTTCAGTTGTTGACCAAGACCATGCGAGTGGTAGGGAAGAGGGAAAACCCGTTCTGTCCTTTTTCGCGCGCAACATTTTTTTCTTTTTCTCACGCTGTTCCATCCCACCGGCGACGCCCTTGCTCAGCCAGCCCTCGCGCCGTCCCATGTCTCACATCGTTTCGTTCGTACCGCAGCTCAACGCTCGGCTCATCTCGGACGGAATCCGTAGACATTGCAGATGTCAGATTCGGTCACGGATTGACCCATGGTTTTTGCCAAATTTATACGATGTTGTGTGGTACGAATTTTTTGGGGCTTTCTTCACTAATGTCGCACCTTATTCTTTGTTATATGACATACCTTAATTCTGAATTTTTCGGACTTCATATGACTATATCATATTTGATAAACACACGATTTTTAAGTCAGTTTTTCAAAAACCGGTACTGACCTTTTCACGATTATGATTTTCTACAGAATTTTCGGCAAGGAATTTGGACAAGTGTTCTTCATGAAAGTTGTAGATTACATCTTAAACTATAACATATAAAGTTTCCATGATTTTTAGAGCTCATTGAGCCTGTGATATGTCTATCTTTCTGTCCGTTTGAGTTCTGGAATTAAATTACTGTTTTCCGGTTTGTCCAAATTGTTGGGAATTGTATAAGCCAAATTGTGTTTTGAGTTCTTCACGAGAAATGTCCCTCTGGGTCTCGTCTATGTTGTGTTAAAATTTCGTAATTTTGAAGCTGATTTACTTAATTAATGATAGTGATTTCCGGAGGCGTGCAAACTGCCTTTATGGGGCAATTTTGAGATTTTGGATGAAATTCCTTTTTGTAACTTGTCTTTTAAGATTTGTATTGCCGACTAACCATTTTTATACCATTTCTATGATTTATGAGTGGATGAAGGTTGGTTAATTCTGAACTCGAGTTGTTTCCTTTGCATTAGCAAAGTGAATGATATTTTAAATTGAATTATTGAATTGCAACACCATAAGTGTGACTGTTTCGTTGGTCCCCCTGACGACGATGTCCAGGAGTTGGGATGCCTAGAGGAGTAACTGGGTTCCTTCGGATGCCTAGGGCTAATTGGGTCCCCAGATGACCTTGTGATCCAAGAGGGGTGCGAGATAGCTGGGGGGGAGGGGGTAACTGGATTCCCTCGGATGCCTAGGAGTGTAACACGGTTCTCCAAATATCCTCGCGATGCTGTGTGGGTACGAGATGCCTTGGGTAGGGGGGGTGGAGGGTGGGGGTAATGGGGTAACGGGGTTTCCTGAAAGATGGTGCCAGCTAAGTTTTGAATCAAAAGTGATTATTAGTATTGCTGCATTTCATTTGCGTTACTGGTTTACAAACCCCAAGATGTCTTCCTTTTTATACCAACTTACTAGTTTGGTTTTGAAGAAGGTTATTAGAAAAGTTGATTTTAAAAATGATTTCATATATTTTATATTTGGAGTTTTCCTCGCATGTGCAGTGATAGGTTTATATAGTATAGATTGGTAAACATTTTACTTGTTGAGTTTATGCTCATTGGCTGTCGACTGTCCTCTTTCAGATTAGTAGCCATGCCGATTCTGCCTGCCTCCACCTCGATTAGCTACAATGTCCCTATCGATTTCTCCGATTATATTACTGAATTTGTGGATCCTGATTTCCCAGAGGTTGTTTTTGTGAAGTGCATATGCGTTTTGACTGTAGACATAGGATCCCCATGGGGTCCAATGCTCCTGAGTTTTGTAGCAGTGTACACCCGAGTTGGAGGGCGACTGGTGGGACCTGTCCCACATTCGGGAGATGACGAAGTTGACGATGGTCATAGCGAGGCAGAGTGAGGAGGGGATCGGAGGATGGTGGAGTAGCATTTTTGGAGACCAGGCAGTGATTTTTGGACATACTATGGATGATGGATAGGTGACATTATATATATGTGCTTATAGGTTGGGTGGATATGACTGATGGAGCTTTTAGTGTAGCCAGGGGCGACAGGACCCTTTTTGTTCCCCATGTACCCCAACCTATGCCGCCTAAATACCTAAATAAGAAATGAAAATGAGATTGCCTGGTTCATATCGCCCACGTGTGTTCCTTGAATTTTATATGTCTTGGGTTGTTCTTTGACCATACACGCTTCTACATGCATAAAAAGTGAAAGAATACATTAACTGTGTTAGAGATGATGTACTGGGAGCGCCACATTCGACCTCGCGGCCTCGGTCGAGGGCTCGAGCCTCGTCAGCTACTAAGCAGGGCACGACCTTGTCGGATCTGGATAGATGGGGCCTCACCCATGGCCTGATAAGGTTGAGCCTTACCCATGGCCAGCGAGGCTCAACTCTCACCAAATCCAACGAGGTCGTGCCTTGCCCAACTGCTAGTGAGGCTAAGCCTCCCCAACGGTTGAGGGGTCGTGGCTTTCAACCTTGTCAGATTGCCGTGAGGGCAGCCTCATGCTAGGCTAGGCGAGGCTCACCCTCGTGGCCTCTGGCAAGGGCTTGAGCCTCGCCGAGGTCATGCCTCACCTAGCCGCTAGCAAGGATCGAGCCCTCGCCTAGCCTTGCCAGAGGCCGTAAGGTTGTAGCCTTTGACCTCGCAGCCACCAATAAGGGCAAGGGACCTTGCCGGCCCTGGCCTTCGGCTGGTCACCTGAAGAAGAAAGGGAAAGAAAAAAAAAAGAAAAGAAAAGAAATTTTTTTAAAAATAAATAAATACAATTCGAAAAATATTATTAAACGTTATCACATCATCGCCGGCATCCACGTCAGCAATATCCGCCCAAAATTAGACGGAATGGTTGAATTGACACAAAGACAAAAGGTTTATGGCTGAATTCGCTCCAAAAAAATTTCAAATTAAATTGATACTAATACAATTAATTTAAGACTTTTCTAAGACTTTCCCCTTCAAAATAGCTATCCATTTAGTTGTATTTCTATACCCCATCCCGAAAGGGGAGGGTGGTACAATCATATATGCTTAGAACGGTCTTGAGCTAAAGAGGCGACACTGAAGATGACGTCATCGAGGGAAACACTTGCAAGAAAGATGGGTACTTACACGTTACTTCCTTGAACAATTGACTTTCGCTGTAGTCATTGCGCTTTCCTTCTGGATAAACAATAATTATTACTTCAAAGTGGACTAACTCATCTTCTTGACCTAAATAATCTCTGATAATTTTTGCTTAGCATCATCACTTATGCAATCTTTCTATTTTCTTTCAACTTCATTAACCATGTAATAGAGATTATATTGATAGAAGAAAAATGAGCAAACCATTTTCAGGTAACATTTAACAACTAAACAGACGGAAAAACTGGCGATTGCCAATAAAAATAAAAATTCTAAAAGGTAACCCGTAAGTTTCCAAAGTTCGGGGGCCATTGGGCAACGGTGCCAAAGTTGGAGGAGTTCATCAGTAATATTTGAAAGTTCAAAAGTTTTTGCAATTTGGAGCGTATTATATTAATAAGTGTCCTTTCATGAAAGCACCTGGCAATTCATTAAGACAATTTCCTAAGATTAATGGGGCCAACGTGGGAACTAAGCAACATGCTACCAATCACTATCATGGATTAAGACAGGCATTATGCAAGTCTCATTTATGGACACGTGTAATTCATAAACACGTCCGTCGTCCATGTATGACATGTCACTGTTCATATTTCCGCTGATGAGGGTCTAAAGTACGTCACACGTCCATCCAAAACTATCAAACACGCGTTAATTCCCCCCTTTAAATACAAACCTTAAGCAAGCATATTCTCCAAACAAACACTAATCTGTCACTGTTCATATTTCCGCTGATGAGGGTCTAAAGTACGTCACACGTCCATCCAAAACTATCAAACACGCGTTAATTCCCCCCTTTAAATACAAACCTTAAGCAAGCATATTCTCCAAACAAACACTAATCTCTCTCTCTCTCTCTCTCTCTCTCTCTCTCTCTCTCTCTCTCTCTCTCTCTCTCTCATATAGAATGGGAAACTGTGCAGCTTCTCAAAACACAAGAAATGGTGGCCTTGCCATGACCACCCATCACCATAACTGGTCATCATCATCTCCTGCATCCACGCTCAAGGTCATTCACATGGACGGGAGACTGCAAGAGTTCACTCAAGACATCAAGGCTTCTCACCTCCTCTCCCAGAACCCTAACTGCTTCCTCTGCAGCTCAGACTCCATGTTCATCGACTCCATAGTCCCTCAAATCCATGAAGAAGAAGACATTTGTTTGGGCCAACTCTATTTCCTCTTGCCTCTCTCCATGTCCCGAGTCCCGCTCTCTTTCCAAGAGCTGTGCATGCTCGCCATCAAGGCCAGTGCCGTGCTCGAGAGCAGCTCAAGTTTGAGGAGAAGGAAGGACAGAGTTTCGTCAGGGGCAGGTCGTCGGAGATGGGGTCAAGCTCCGACCGGGTTCGACACAATGAGATTGGACTTGGCTTAGAGCGGCTGAAAGATTGAGTTGTGAAAGTTCAGCCTATGAGATGAAGCGAGAACCGAATAGATCACAGAAGGAAGAGCTTGAGCAAAATGCTATAAGCTCTTTTGTTTTGCTTTGTTTTTTGAGCTACTTCTTTCGGTTGTCCTAAAATTATCAAGTCTTTTTAGTGAAACTTGAATTACGTCTCAATGTTTCAGCCCAACTACAATTACTTCTATTATTATCGTCATCATGGTCATCATCATCCTCGTCATTATTATTATGTCACGATCATCACAGTTATCATCAGAATCATTCTTGGACGGGAAAGAAAAAAAACGTTGCATGTATGAAAAGAAGAAAAAAAAATACTAAACCTTCTATGCTATATAGCCATGATAAGAAATGGGGTTACAAAAAGGTTCGAAAAGATATATGATTTGATCCATAATAGAGGGAATAAAAAAAAAAAAAAACTTTCTTGCTCAGTCCATTCACGTGCAGAATTACTTTTTACTTTAGGTAACTATAACCCAGGAGACCACTTGTGCTATGATAATTGAATATTAAACTCTTGTCCAATTAAGTTTAAAGTGAGAAGATATGATTTGACAATCGTAATATTAGCTATTAAATATTTATGTACGGTTAAAACTGTAAACATTCAAGAAGAGTTATTTTATAAACCTACTTGCGGATGATATTAGATAGAGAGCTGTGTTGTTTTCCTAACTTTGAGCTATCTTATTTGTCACTCGAGTCCAAAAGTCTCACGTATAATTTAAGTGAAATATCACCTCACATTAAGTGGCGATCTTCAGGCAATACTATTGAAAATCACAAACTATTATGCCGTAACATATTCACATCAAATTAATTTTCATCTAATGAAAAAATCAAACCGGTACCCTCGACCCAAATCTACCTTCCATTTCCATCCAATATTCTATTAAAATGCATACGCGTCAATATACGTGTATTTTCCATGTCAGATATGTCATTCTTTACATGACCGTCTTGCAGTTGTCAATCCATTCAGATTTGGCTTTCTCCACGTATGCACTTTAAGAGATGGCATATTTGGGTTAGTAGTACCGGTTTGAGATTTTTTGCGAAATGAAAATTACTAAAGGTGAATGAATCATGGGATACAAGTTTAAGATTTTTGGTGAGATGAAAATTAATTTTGGGGTGCCAGTTTGGAATTTTTTATGGTATTAGTCCAAACATATATATCAATTATTTTTCAGCTTTTTATGATTGTTTTTTCACTTTAAACGAAACAAAGTCAAGCGCGATAAGCTTTGGTCCAAGGCATGCTAGGCTGAGAAATTCCTTAGGTTTTTCGTTGTTGGGTGCTTTTAGACGTTTCTCTTTTTGGCCGGAAATGCTTCTACACCTAAATGATGTCTGTCCACGCTGTCTTTATAAGTTTGGTACTGTAGATTCAATGTCGTGTGGGACTCTATACCTAAATCTGGCATTTTGGTATTAGTATAAGCTCAAGTAGAGGGCAGCGAGGGGCACGAGGAAGTAATTAAAATGATTGTTTGGCTGCCTTAAAGAATGCAAAAAGACATATCTAGATCCTAATATTAATTTAATGGGGACATTGGTGGTCGCCGGCCATAAAATTCTAAACCTTTAGGTCGGTTCATTACACAAATTTTGAACATGAATTTTACAAAGAAGTGTGGATTTTATGTTAAGGCAATTGGGTTTATGTCAAGGCAATTGGGTTTAGCGAGGGACCGCGGCTAGGCTAACGGTCACTGTCATTCTTGACAATAGCGGAGAATGTCCAGCTACATATCCCAAATTTAGCAAGAGAGGCAACCGAGAGTTCAACTATGGTCCTTTTCGTCTTATTTTAGCCAATTTTTTCTGCCTAATAATTTAGCGTAGATTACATGCAAATAACTTTGTAACTCAAACTTTTATTAGAATGTCTAATCCAAAAGTTTAAACTAATAGGTGAAGGAAAATTGCATGTGTTGAAAGAGCACATAAGTCCTGTAGGCAAGTGATGTGTGACACTTTTAACATTTCCGCTCGTGTGCGAGCTATTATCATGAACAATATGTGGAATTTGACGAATAGGGGGCCACATGCGTGTAATAAACTAGGATAGAACCTCTAATGTAACCTAGCTCTAATGTTATGTTAGAACATCCAATCCAAAGATATACACAATCAAAGGGAGATACGGATAATCTCATAGGTATGTGCACAGTCACAAGAGATATGGAGAATCAAGAGAACTATCCTAATTAATTCTATCAACTTTAAACCAAAAAACAAAACAAAAAACAAAATTCGACACATCTCTTACAGATAGCGCTATTATACTCCCCTTACCCAAAAAAATGACAAGTAAAACACAAATTACGTGCCTATTTTATGTCAATCAAATCGTTGTCATTATGACAATAATATATATAGATGAAATTTATGCAGAATTTTTTTTCAGTAGAAATGTGCTATAACTACTGGAGGCAATTCTTATTCATGGTTCCACACTGTGTTAAGTTAATTTCACAATTAGATAGGCCAATTAAAGCATATGTATCGTAATTGATCATGTAGGAATGGTAAATTAAAATAGAACACGTTGATTATCTTGTAAGTAATGCGGCATAATCTGCATACCTTATCTCATTAAATAATACATGTGGGTCTTTTCAACTAGTGAGTGGTCCGCTACTCATGACATGTTTGATATAATATTAAACTCGTATATAGTCTCCAAACCAAAAGTTATATAATATATAAGAATGTTACATAAAATTCCATGGAGTTGGGTATAGGTGAAAACGGGACATGCTAAATCTTATGCATATTGTAGAATTTTAGCGTGTTGTCTGTAAAATATTATTAGAAAAGAAACTTGTTTTTGAAATTTTCAAATAAATAATAGAGTGAAAAACATCACATATAAATTGTTTACAACAATTCCCGCATAGAAAAAATTACCTAATCAATTCTAAACTTATCATATGGATACCGATCCAAATTTAAATATTTCAATTTCGCCAAGTTGATTTAAACCTTTGCGTGAAATTTCAAGATAGTCATTCTGGTTAATTTTGCTCAGAGTCACTATCGTAGTGATCGGCTCATCAATGGCTGTCTTACACGATTTTCGATAAAAATTAACCGAAATGACTATATTGAAATTTCGTACGATGATTTAGGATTAAATTGAAAAAATTGAAAAATTTAGGACTTCATTAACATCTATACAGTATATTTAGGGTTGATTGGACAAGTAGCCTCAAGTTTGTTGACAGGTAGTAAGGAAAAGAAATCGAATAAAAGAATTTTTCAGAGAGAGATTACTCCCAATAATCGTAGTCGTACCAGCAATATATGGCCTACTTTTTAAAGAAGGCAAAGACTTCGACCATGACCAGATCGAGGGTCTTCTTATTCTTATCCGATCCACTTTTAGAATACACGTTAGACTAAGGCCCGTTTGGTGAAAATTTCTATTCTTTTATTCTCAGAAATAGCTTGGAAATAGAAATGCGTTTGCTAAATATCTTATTCCCGAGCACATTTTTGCAAAAATTTATGCTCAGAAACAGTTTTGGAAAAGAAACAAGAAGTAAAAAAAAGTTACTTCTTCTTTCTTAGCACAATTTTGAGAATGAGTTCTTTTTCTTCGTTTTCTTTTTATTCTTTTCTTCTTTGTGTTGTTTTTCCCTGGACAGTGGCCAGTCGTTGGCAGCCGTCTAGCCGCCAGCAACCAACCATAGCCCAAGGCCAACGAGGGTGTCACGGCCTTCACCGGCTGCCGGCAGAGGCGAGGCTCGCCCTCATCGGCGAGGGTGAGGGCTGGACCCTCGTCGCCAAGGCGAGACGGCTTGCCATTGATCATGGCGAGGTCGGCCTCGCCCAGATCGGGCGAGGCCGAGCCTCGCCGTCGTGACCCACGGTGAGGTCGGCCTCACCCAGATCGGGTGAGGCCGAGCCTGATCTGGGCGAGGCCAGCAATGAGGCAGGCGGCCAGGGCGGCGGCGAGGGCCGCGACGCCCTGGCTTGTGGCCAATCGTCTGCGTCGGCGACCGACCATGGCCAAAGAAGGGAAGAGTAGAAAGAAAAAAAAAGAAAAAATATTAAACAATTTAAAATATTATTAAAATATTATTAATAAAAAGAAATTTTTTATAGTTACTAAAAGTATTTTTTTTTCTTTTCTATCCTACGAATAGAAATTTTGGACAGTTACTAAACGCCTTCAAATACTCAAAAATTGTTTTCGGGTACAAAATTAAAAAGAATAATTTCTAAATAGAAATAGTTTCCGAGCACAGAATGATTGTAATGCGCACCCTAAGTCAAAAGTTTCCGCACATATTTTAGGATAAGCAGACCAAGAATCATAAAACTTGTCATAAAAGTTTAGTTAAATTTTAAAATTTTTAAAAAGTATAATTAAATTTTAAAATTTATAAAATTAGTAAAATCAAGTCTTTTCATTAACTTCGTTTAATATGACTAGAAAAAAAAAAGTTTATATAATTTTTTATAATTTTTTTCTCTCCTACATGACGCCGACATGCTAAGACGTGAAGGATTAGGCTAAATCGACATCACTTAGAGCAAATCTCATTTTCTGACCCAAAATTTACTTAATTAGATTAAAAAGATAAGCTAAATTTAAAAATAAATAAATAAAAAAGGAGGAAGGAAGGTAAACCAAGCGAGGGATTGGAGGGCCCACATCGTTGCCACCGCACCATTGCCGGAAAGGGCCAGTAATGGTGGGACGATGGCTGGTAGTGGTCGGCCCCCCTCACAGACCGATGGTAGGCTCTCGCTTGACTTTCCTTCCTCCCTTTTTTTTTTTACTCTATTTAAATAAAATTTGGGTTAAAATTGGACCAAAACGATATTGATTTAGCTTTATCCTTCTTGTTTTAAACTTTTAGCCATGCCAGTGCCACATAAAAAAAAGAAAAAAAAACTATCTCAATAATTTTCGTTAGTCAAGTCAAACGAAATTAACGGAAAACTTTGACTGTATCAATTTAATAAGTTTTAAAATTTAATTGTATTTTTTAAAAGTTTTAGTCCTTAACAGCATTCGTGAAAAGTTTTAGGATTTCTGGTGCACGTTCCTCAGCAGTGCTACGTAAGAATTGTGCGCGTCATCAAAGTCTAGATGTTCAAAGTTGGGCATGCGTGGGTTGCTTCCTGGGACTTGCACTGCAAGGACCTTCTAGCAACCTTTGAGCGTCAAAAGGAAAGACTTGGGGATGTGGGTCTTTGTCAGGCCGTCCACTATCGCTTTGTATCCTGTTCTTCGTTTCATTGTCCATTAGAATCCGAGTAAACTTCATCTTTCTTTGCTTTTTTTGGGCCACACCGAGTTATAAAGTCGTTCATTCGTCAATCCAAAACTCTCAAACACGCCTTCATTACCCCATTAAATACCCACCCATATCCAACACTTTTGGCCAAACAAACATCAATCTCTCTCTCTCTCTCTCTCTCTCTCTCTCTCTCTCTCGCACATTGAGAATGGGCAACTGTGCAGCTCCTCAGATCACCAGAAACGGTGGCCTTCCCATCATCACCCATCACCAGAGCTGGTCATCATCATCTCCATCCACGGTCAAGCTCATTTACATGGACGGAAGGCTGCGAGAGTTCACTCAAACCATGAAGGCTTCTCACTTCCTCTCCCAAAACCCTGACTGCTTTCTCTGCAGCTCAGAGTCCATGTTCATTGACACCATAGTCCCTCAAATTCATGAAGAAGAAGACCTCTGTTTGGGCCAACTCTATTTCCTCTTGCCTCTCTCCATGTCCCGAGTCCCGCTCTCTTTCCGAGAGCTCTGCTTGCTCGCCATCAAGGCCAGCGCCGTGCTCGAGAGCAGCTCGAGTTCGAGGAGAACGAAGGATGGAGGTCCATCAGTGGCGGCTCATCGGAGACGGTGTCGAGCTCCCACCGGGTTCGACGCCCCGAGACTAGAATTGGGTCAGAGGAGCCAAAGAATTGAGTTGTGAAAGTGCATGAGTATGAGATCAAGTGGGAATCGAATAGATGACGGAACGAATAGCTTGAAGAATATGCTAGAAACTCTTTTTCTTTTTTCTCTGTCTTTGTGTGGACAACTCTTTTCTTTGGTTGTTCTAAAATTAACTACTCTTTTAAGTGAGACTTAATATATGTCTCATTGCTTTTAGATTTGTGATCGGTCTGATTATGAGTAGCCCAATTATAATTCTTTCAATTATTAAATATCGTCATCGTCATCAATCACAATCATCATAACTATTATTATTATTATTATTTAAAGTAGCTTTATTCAGTTAAGTAATAATAAAAGCCATCAATATTTCACCTCATCAAGGGAAAAGAGCCGAAACTCTTATAGGGGCCTCCACGACATGTTCCCATCCTTTGAGATAGACTCCATGGATGTGTTTTTTATTTTAATTTGTCAATGCCCGTACACTTTGTATCCACAATTTCCACCATATCTTTTTCTTCCCTAGCGAGACGGATTACCCTCTAAAAATTGCCCTCTGAAGGATTTACATTCCGGTAATTCTGAGATTCGGACAAGAATCAAGATGAAGTATTTTAATGACTTGCTTAGGTCCTAGTTAAGTAATCATAGAAGCCAGAAATATATTTCATGATAAGGACATGAGAGGTGTAAAAGAGTGTGAAGAATAGTACTTAATTGGGAGAAAATTGTCTAAAAAGTCCTAAAGCTATTGCACTTTTGCTAATTTAGTCATAAACCTTTTTAAGTTTGCTAATTTAGTCCCAAACCTTTTCACTTCTTGCAAATTTAGTCTTAAATATTTTCACTTCTTACCAATTGAGTCCATATTTTGGCCGGCCGGCGCTAACGTGGCTGCCTATAGGCGCTGGCCATTCGGGTAATGTTGACGTGGCAATTTTTAAATATATTTTTTAAATTTTTTTAATCTTTTTTTTATGCCTTTCTTCCCTCTGGTTGGTCCAGTGATTGGCCAGAGGCGCAGGCCGGTGAGGTTGACCTCGCCAACCTCTGGCAAAGCTTGCCCTCATTGACCACTAGCGAGGGTGAACCTCGCTCGTCACTGCCAGGCCGACCTCGCCTAGCCAAGGCGAAGCCGACCTCGCCACCGCTGGGAGAGGTGAAACCGAGCGACGTCGAGGTCGGCCTTGCCTTGGCTAGGCGAGGTCGGCTTAGCAGTGGCGAGTGAGGCTCGCCCTCACTAGTGGTCGGTGGGTGCGAGGTTGGCCTGGCAGTGGCGACAAGGCTCGCCCTTGCCAGCGGCCAACAGGAGCGAGATTCACTAGAGGTGGCGAGGTCGACCTTGCCAGCCCGCATCTCTGGCCGGTCGCCGTTGCTGAACTGACCAGAGGGAAGAAGGCAGAAAAAGAAAAGAAAGAAAATATTAAAAATATTAAAAATTTTGAAAAAAATATTTAAAAATGCTATGTCAGCACAGGCCAGCAAAAATTTGCCGAATAGACTCGATTAGCAAGAAATGAAAAAGTTTAGTGGCAAACTTGAAAGGTTTAGAATTGAATTAGCAAAAGTACAATAGGTTTAGGACTTTCTGGACAGTTTTCCCACTTAATTGTTGTTGAAAATATCTCGTGATATTCCATTTCTTGAGCTTTTTATATAGGCAAGAAGAGGGAATTTCTCACTTTTATATGTGGTGCGTAATTTTTGTTAAAATGAAATGGATATTGCAAGTAGCAGAAAAGGAAAAGAGCTACTAATCTTTCTTATGCTATATGGCCCATGATAAGGAATGGGTTTACAGAGACGTTGGGAATAAAGAATGATTGGTCGATAAAAGAGGAATTTAAAAAATAAGTACTTCTATGCTCAGTTGGATTCATGTGAAGAATTAATGTTTACTATAGCTAATTATAACCTAGGAGACCACAAGTGCTATGATAATCGATTGTTAAATTAGTACCTAGTTAAGTTTAAAGGGCAATGGTTTAATCAGACAATCATACTGAATTAGATCTCAAATTTACACTTACAGTAGCAAATGCAAAAGTTAAGCATCATATGTTAGTCCTATTAACCACCTTCTTTTTTATTACTACGACGGTTGATGAATGTTTTTTTCCCTTGATTTGATGCTTGATAGAATCAACTGTAGCCTTATTGGGAGATAGATGAGCACATTTTATTGAAATCACACAATTATTGGCTATTTAACTGTATTTCTGTATTCTACAAAAAAAAACTGTATTTCTGTAAAGTAAAAAATGTACACGTTCAAGAAAAGCTAATTTAATTAACTCACTTGTGGATGACATTAGATAGAGACCTGTGTTGTTTCCTTCACTTTTGGGCATTGAGCTCTCTCGTTTGTCATTTTAGGAGTCACGAACAAGTGTACAAATTAGTAAGTTGGAAATTTTTAAAAGGGTTAATACCATGGAAAATTCAAACTAGTACGTCTATAACAAATTTATCTCAAACTAATATTTTGACTACCAAAAACCCACAATTTGTACATTTGTGACAAATTTATTAAAAAAACTGGTACATTTGTGACAAATTTACCTTTTATTAGTTTCCGTTAAATTAAATTCATATAACGAAAAATCACAAACCAGTACACATGTAACAAATAGAGGGTAAAGCCCCAAACTGGTACACCCATCAACCAACACGTGTCATCTAAATCAAAAATTTGATAATAAAATTTAACATAATCTAATTGAGGGTAAATTTGTCACAAGTGTATCAATTTGGAGTTTTTCGTGGTAAAAAAATTAGTTTGTAATAAGTTTATTACAAACATACCAATTTAAAGTTTTTCGTGATATTAAGCCTTGTGAAAAAGAAGTATTATGTCTACATTGCAATAATAATGGTGTGCTACTTCGTTCAACTTTTCTACATGTATAGTTATTTTTAAACTATCCCACATCATTTAACTTATCTACGGGATTTATATACTTTTTATATGCTTGCGGTCCCCTTCTATTTATAAGATTAAACTTTTAGGTTAAACTTTTGAATATTGTATTAGAGCTAGGTTCTGTCCCAATTTATTTAGAATGTGAGGCCACCTCGTTTGTCTAATTCCACATGTAATGTAATCTCGCCATATTTTCCATGTTTCCTTTTTTTTTTTTGCGCGAGTCCAAAAGTTAACCTAGAATTTAGGTGAAATATCACTTCTATGAATGGGACGATTATCCCAAGATATATATATATATATATATATATATATATATATATATATCAATCAATTGCTTTTTTTAGTTTTATTGTTTTTGCACTTTGAACGAGACAAAGTCAAGCGTAATAAGCTTCGGTCCATGGCATGCTAAGCTGAGAAATTGCTTAAATCTTTCATTGTGGGGGTGCTTCTAAACCTTTTTATTTTCGGCCAGAAATGCGACTAGACCTAAAAAGAAGACGCTTTCTTTTTCAGTTTGGCACCGCAAATTTAACGTCGTGTGGAATCTATAGCTACTATCTAGAATTGGGTATTGATATATACTCAACTAAAAGGCAACGAGGGCATGAGGACGTGCTAAATTTAGGATAGTGTGGCTGCTTGTAACAAAGCAAAATGAAAAATTCTAATAGGGAATAGTTGATCACCGGCCAAAAAACACTTCAAAAATTTAGGTCAGTTCATTAGGGATATTTTGCATATGAATTATACAAACAAGTGTACCCAATCGGTTGATATGTTATTGATTAATTACCCCTTATATAAATAAAAATAATGCCCTAGTAAAGATTCCAGTCCTAATAAGTAGTAGATGAAAACTAGGTCGAAGCAATGCTAGAGCAATTATGCCATTTTAAGGCTAATAAAGTCCGGAAGCTTGTGCCAAGACCAAAAGATCATCACATGATAGGAACCAAATATTCTCTACAATTATTGACCAAAAGAGCATGATGTTCTTCATGAATCTTCATCTTGTCTAGAGTTGCTTTGCCTGATGTGATTTTTCTCATATTAATCGAATTTCCTTAACAAAAAAGCAAATCACATATGAGATATTTTATTGATTAATTACCTCTTATATAAATAAAAATAATGCCCTAGTAAAGACTCCGTTTCTAATTAGCAATAGATGAAAACTAGGTTGAAGCAATGCTAGAGGAATTGTGCCATTTTAAGGTTAATAAATTCCGATAGCTTCTGCTGAGACCAAAAGATCATAACATGATAAGAACCAAATATTCTCTGCAAATATCGACCAAAAGAGCATGATATTCTTTATGAATCTTCGTTTTGTCCAGAGTTGCTTTGCCTATTGTGATTTTCTCATATCAATCAAATTTCCTTAACAAAAAAGCAAATCGCGTGTTGGAATTTTATTCGATAGTTTTAACCCGTCATGTTTAGGATATCTCGCATCACGAATAAAATGTTGAAATAATAGTTATTTTCTGCAAGTTTAGTTGATGATTTGTTTCTTAGTTGTCCTAGTCTTTAGGAGTTAGTGGAGTAATTGGTTTATGCAGATCATGGGTGGTTATGGTCCTATTTTTTTTGTGGTGTTTCTGTCATGTATTGCCTATTTTTTTTAAAGACTTCAAATTCTGAATGAACAGATAGCCTTGGCCTCATCTCTCCTCTTCTTTAGATATTTTCACGCTTAAGTTTTTATTATTCTTGAGTTTTCAGTGGTATCAGAGCCTTGAGACCTTGAGAGTGAACACACGTGAGGCAGCAACAATTTTCTTTCATCTATTTTTCATTTATCCAATGGCCACAGATTCCAATTTTGTGCAAGCAGCCATCCCACACTTTGATGGTCACTATGACCATTGGAGCATGCTAATGGAGAATTTTTTACGGTCAAAGGAGTAATAGCTAGTCGTCGAATCTGGAATTCAAGAGCCACCAGCAGGCACGGCTTTGACAGATTCCCAGAAAGCAGAACTGGAAGCTAGAAAGTTGAAGGACTTGAAGGCAAAAAATTATCTCTTTCAAGCTATTGATCGTCCCATCTTGGAAACTATTCTTTGCAAAGAAACTTCCAAGGATATTTGGGATTCTATGAAGAAGAAATATCAAGGCTCTGTTAGGGTGAAGCGTGCACAGCTTCAAGCCTTAAGAAGGGATTTTGAGACACTAACGATGAAGGATGGAGAATCTGTCACCAACTATTGCGCCAGAACAATGGAGATCAGCAACAAGATGCGATTCCATGGCGAGAAGATGGACGACATCATCATTGTGGAAAAGATTTTATGTTCCCTGACACCAAAGTTTAATTATGTTGTTTGCTCAATTGAAGAGTCGAAAGACATAGATGCACTCTCTCTTGATGAATTACAAAGCTCCTTCTTGGTCCATGAACAGAAGTTCAACAGTAGAGGAGCAAGCGTTGAAGGCTTCTACTAGTACTCATTCCAACAATTTCAGAGGAAGGGGTAGAGGTAGAGGTGGAGGAAGGGGAGATCGAGGAAATAGAGATTTCAGTAGGAATTTCAAAGCCAATAATGACCAATCTCAAGGCAAAGGCAGAGGACGGAATCTTGACAAATCCAAGGTAGAGTGCTTTAGATGTCATAAATTTGGTAATTATGCATCTGAATGTTATACTAGGCTGCCTAATGATAAAGAAAAGCAAGAGAATTCAAATTTTGTTGAAAAGGAGGCAGAAACATTGTTGATGGCTACCACCCGCCTGGGTGGCGCTGCTGGAATGCGCACTCTTCCTCTCGCAAAAGGTTAAGTGTTCGAATCCCGGGCGCCGCAGGGTGACTTAACCGGTGGCACGTGTGTGGTGGCTAGCACGTGTCGTCCCCAGGGTTTACTCCCCGGCTGTCGGCCGTACGGAGGTTCCCTGGGTTATCAAAAAAACAAAAAAAAAAACATTGTTGATGGCTGTTCAAGATGAAAAGAAACCCAAGTTAGATATTTGGTATGTGGATACGGGCTGCAGTAATCACATGAGTGGAAGTAAGTCTTCTTTTTCTTACCTAAATGAAGATTATCATTCTACTGTGAGTTTTGGTGATCATTCTACTATGAAAGTGATGGGAAAAGGTGATATTAAGATAAAAACCAAGAATGGTTTTGTGGAAACAATCTCCAATGTGTTGTATGTTCCTAACCTGAAAAGTAACTTATTGAGTGCTGGTCAGTTACAAGAAAAGGGTTATGTTATCACTATTAAGAAGGGTGTTTGTGAAATTTATGATTCTGTTAGAGGTGCTATTGCAGTTGTTCATATGAGTTCAAACAGATTGTTTCCATTAAAGATTGAAAGTACTCAATCTTGTTTGATGGCTGAAATGAAAGATCTCTCATGGTTGTGGCATTTTCGCTATGGTCACTTGAGTTTTGGTGGATTGAAGACCCTCCAACAGAAAAACATGATGACAGGTCTTCCTCAAATTACTACTCCTACCCAAGTTTGTGAAGAATGTGTTGTTAGCAAACAGCATCGTTCTGAATTTCCCAAAGGGAAGTCATGGAGAGCAAAGGAAGTTTTGCAGCTGGTGCACTCGGACATTTGTGGTCCAATAAACCCATCTTCTAATGGAGGTAAAAGATACTTAATTACCTTCATTGATGATTTTTCCAGAAAAACTTGGGTTTATTTTTTACAGGAAAAATCAAAAGCTTTTTCTACATTTAAAAACTTCAAATTCTTTTGAGCAATATTCACCACCATGATCTGTTCGAAGGGTTTTAATGGTTTTGCCTGCTTCATTTTCAACATAAGCTTTGCAGCTGGTGCACTCAGACATTTGTGGTCCAATAAACCCATCTTCTAATGGAGGTAAAAGATACTTAATTACCTTCATTGATGATTTTTCTAGAAAAATATTTTTTACAAGAAAAATCAAAAGCTTTCTCTACATTTAAAAGCTTCAAAGCTCATGTTGAAAATGAAGCAGGCAAAACCATTAAAACCCTTCGAACAGATCGTCGTGGTGAATATTGCTCAAAAGAATTTTAAGTTTTTTGTGCAGAGCATGGCATTTGAAGAGAGTTTGCAACTGCATATACACCACAACAAAACAGTATATCTGAGAGAAAAAATAGAACCATTCTCAACATGGTGAGAAGCTTGTTAGCAAGAGGAAGAGTTCCAAAGACTTTTTGGCCGGAAGTAGTAAACTGGAGCATTCATGTTTTGAACAGAAGTCCAATTTTTGCTGTTCAAAATATGACACCCAGAAGAGGCTTGGAGTGGGAGAAGACCAACCGTGGATCACTTTAGAATCTTTGGATGCATCGCGTATGCCCATGTTCCAGATGAGAAAAGGAAGAAACTTGATGACAAGGCTGAAAAATTTGTCTTTCTTGGTGTAAGTGAGGCATCCGAAGCATATAAATTATTCAATCCACTGACAAAGAAGATTGTGATCAGCAGGGATGTTGTTTTTTATGAAGAGAACATTTAGGAATGGAATAGGCAGCAGCCTACCCAAGTCCTTTATGACAATGATGTTGAACAGGAGCAAATTTCAGCACCTTTTATGCCCAAAAATTCATCAAATACAACTTCTATAGCCGCTAAAACTTCACCAACAGTTGTTGAAGTCAATGAAGAAGAAGCTCAATCTCTTTGCCGTGTTAGAAGAAGGCCTACTTGGATGGAAGATTATGAGGAAATTGGAATTAAAGATCCAATTACTCACTTTGCTTTCTTTTCAGACTGTGACCCTACAACTTTCGAGAGTACTGTCAAAGAAGAAAAATGGCGAAAAGCGATGGATGATGAAATTGATTCCATTGAAAGAAATGATACTTGGGAGCTATCCGATCTTCCGAATGGACACAAAACCATTGGTGTAAAGTGGGTCTTTAAAACAAAGTTGAAAGAAAATGATGAAGTTGACAAGTACAAGGCACGCTTGGTAGCCAAGGAATACAAGCAGCAATACAAAATTGACTATACTAAAGTTTTTTCTCCAGTTGCAAGACATGACACAATCAGATTGGTGGTTACATTGGCAGCGTAGAATTCTTGGCCTATGTTCCAGCTAGATGTCAAATCGGCATTCTTGCATGGGTACTTGGAGGAATAGGTATTTGTTGAACAACCCCCTGGTTATGTCAAGATTGGAAATGAGCATAAAGTTTACAAATTGAAAAAAGCCCTTTATGGGCTAAAACAAGCCCCACAGGCTTGGTATAGTCGCATTGAGACTTATTTTCTTAAAGGTGGTTTTTCAAAATGTCCCTATGAGCATACACTTTTTGTTAAGATTGGAGATAAAGGGAAAATGCTCATTGTGTGCTTATATGTTGATGATCTTATATTTACTGGAAATTGTGATGCCATGTTTAAAGAATTCAAGAAGTCTATGATGGATGAGTTTGAAATGTCTGATCTTGGTATGATGCATTACTTTCTTGGCATAGAAGTGGTACAATTGAGTAATGCGATCGTCATTTCTCAAAAGAAATATGTGGGAGAAATTTTGGACAGGTTTCAGATGAAAGATTGTAATCCGGTAAACACTCCGGTTGAGTTTGGCTTAAAGCTACACAAAGATCATGAAGGGAAGAAGGTTGACAGCACACTTTACAAAACAAATTGTGGGCAGTTTGATGTATCTAACTGCAACAAGACCAGACATAATGTATTCTGTGAGTTTAATCAGTAGATATATGGAGAATCCTACAGAAATACATTTGTTGGCTGCCAAGAGAATCCTTCGTTACTTGCAAGGAACTAGAGACTTTGGGCTATTTTACAAGAAGGGTGAAAAGTCCAATTTGCTGGGGTTTACTAACAGTGATTATGCAGGAGATCAAAATGATAGGAGGAGCACTTCGGGTTATGCTTTTATGTTTGGGACAGGTGCTATTTCGTGGTCATCCAAGAAGCAACCAATTGTCACCTTGTCAAGTACAGAAGCCGAATTTATTGCTGCTACAGCTTGTGCTTGTCAAGCTATTTGGCTAACGAGAATTCTTGAGGAGTTGCAATTCAAGCAAGCAGGAGCTACTAAAATTTTTTTTGACAACAGCTCAGCAATCAAACTCTCCAAGAATCCTGTGCTACATGGAAGAAGCAAGCACATTGATGTGAAGTTTTATTTCTTGAGAGATCTTAGCAATGATGGAACAATTGATCTAATCTACTGTAGGAGTGAACATCAGGTTGCTGATATATTCACCAAGGCCCTCAAGATGGAGTCGTTTGTGAAGCTCAAAAGGTTACTAGGTGTCCGCACGCTGAAAACAGTCAAGGCTTTAAACTGAATGTTAGCAAACATCAGTTTAAGGGAAGGATTGTTGAAATAATAGTTATTTTCTGCACGTTTAGCTGATGATTTGTCTCTTAGTTATCCTAGTCTTTAGGAGTTAGTGGAGTAATTGGTTTATGTAGACCATGGGTGGTTATGATCCTATTTTTTTGTGGTGTTTTTGTCATGTATTGCTTATTTTTTTTAAAGACTTCAAATTCTGAATGAACAAACGGCCTTGGCCTCATCTCTCCTCTTCTTTAGATATTTTCACGCTTCAGTTTTTATTGCTCTTGAGTTTTCATAAAGATCCCTGAGAAAATTTAATTTAAGGCCATGCTGGGAAGAACGAAACAAAAGGTCCAGAACATAAATATTTCCTGCCTAATTAATCGTAGTCATGTTGTAAGGCAACGCAAGACGTCATGTGCACGTTGGACCATGTCAAAAGTGCCCCTATTATAAGTTTTCCAAGCAGAACTACGTCAGAATCGTCCACGTCATCGGTCAAAGTCTACTAGATTTTCAGCGTGGGTCCCGCATATTGGTTGCTTCCTAGGAATTGCACTGCATGGGAAAGAACTTGGGATGTGATTCTTGTCATGTCGTTGTCGTCCACTACGGCTTTTGGTGGTCGTGCTTTTCCTTTCACTCGCACACGAGAATCCGAGTGAATCACTTTATCTTCCTTTACTTTATGGGCAATGCCAAAGCAATGACGGAGAAAACTATTGACTCGACTGGGAAACATCTTGTCATCATCGGTGAATTATGAATTTTCTTCATCGGCATATATTTGCACATTTGAAATGATCTGGCAATTTTATCGAATTGCCATAGCGGGATTAGTATGCACGAAAGAATTTAGCATATTCAATAAGGTGAATTGTTAGTATCTGTGCCTTAATTCAGAAATCAAAACCATCCTTCTACTTTTTTATTTATTTAAAATCATATTAGTACTTTTTAAAATTGTCATTGTGATTGATTTTGTAAAGAAATTTGCTAATATGATTGTAACAACATTAGAAATCTGTTGATATCCTTTGACACTGTTAGAATTTTGTTGATTTGGACTTTTTTTTGTACCTTTTTCTTCGATGTTCTCCCTCTCTATCTTCCTCCGCAACTATCATCATTAATCATCTTCTTTTTCGACCCAAACCCCCACCAAATTCAATCCAAAACCCAAAAAATCCAGCATCCCCATGATACATCATTATTAAGCATCTTCTTCTTCAACCTGAACCCTTCTAGATTCAAACCAAAATCAAAAAAATCTAACATCCCCACCAATACAAATCCTTGATCAGCCATAGACTCCAAACGATATGGCTAAGCTCAATGAAACTCGAAGTTTAGGAAGGTAATATGTAATTTTTCAAAAGTAAGGGGTTAGTGGGCAGCAAGTGCCAAAAATTGGGAGGGGATAATTTGTAATTTCAAAGTTTAAAAATACGAAACTTTTGTTAGGTCTAGGGCGGAAACTATTATGTTTAGAGTTTTCGATCAAAACACTTGGCACTGCTTTTCATAATACAATTTCTTATATTAGCGGGGCCAATGTCGGAAATGTGCAATATGCAACCAATCACTCAAATAATTCTCATTTTGTGGCACATGCGTAATTAATAAACATGTACATGTATGACAATTGACATGCAACTGATTATATATGACACCGATGAGGGTCAAAAAGTTGGTCATACTTTAATCCAAAATTCTCAAACGCGCCACAAATCCCTTATTAAATACCTACCCATTTCCAAACATATTCGCCAAACGGACTCTCTCTCTCTCTCTCTCTCTCTCTCTCTCTCTCTCTCATACAGAATGGGCAACTGTGCAGCTCCTCAGATCACCAGAAATGGTGGCCTTCCCGTGACCACCCATCACCAGAGCTGGTCATCATCATCTCCATCCACGGTCAAGCTCATTTACATGGACGGAAGGCTGCAAGAATTCACTCAAACCGTGAAGGCTTCTCACCTCCTCTCCCAAAACCCTGACTGCTTTCTCTGCAGCTCAGAGTCCATGTTCATTGACACCATAGTCCCTCAAATTCATGAAGAAGAAGACCTCTGTTTGGGCCAACTCTATTTTCTCTTGCCTCTCTCCATGTCCCGAGTCCCGCTCTCTTTCCGAGAGCTCTGCTTGCTCGCCATCAAGGCCAGCGCCGTGCTAGAGAGAAGCTCGAGTTCGAGGAGAACGAAGGATGGAGGTCCATCAGTGGCGGCTCATCGGAGATGGTGTCGAGCTCCCACCGGGTTCGACGCCCCGAGACTAGAATTGGGTCAAAGGAGCCAAAGAATTGAGTTGTGAAAGTGCATGAGTATGAGATGATGTGGGAATCGAATAGATGACGGAACAAATAGCTTAGAGAATATGCTAGACACTCTTTTTCTTTTTTTTTCTGTCTTTGTGTGAACAACCCTTTTCTTTGGTTGTTCTAAAATTAACTACTCTTTTAAGTGAGACTTAATATATGTCTCATTGATTTTAGATTTGTGATCGGTCTGATTATGAGTAACCCAATTATAATTCTTTCAATTATTAAATATCTTCATCATCATCATTCACAATGATCATAACTATTATTATTATTATTATTTAAAGTAGCTTTATTTAGTTAAGTAATAATAAAAACCAACAATATTTCACTTCACCAAAGGAAAAGAGCCGAAACTCTTATATGGGCCTCCACAGCATGTTTCCATCCTTTGAGACAGACTTTATGGATGTGTTTTTTATTTTAATTTGTCGATGCCCGTACACTTTGTATCCACAATTTCCACCATGTCTTTTTCTTCCCTAGCGAGATGGATTACCCTCTAAAAATTGCCCTCTGAAAGATTTACATTCCGGTAATCCTAAGATCCGGACGAGAACCAAGATGAAGTATTTTAATGACTTGCTTAGGTCCTAGTTAAGTAATCATAGAAGCCAGAAATATATTTCATGATAAGGACATGAGAGGTGCAAAAGCATGCGAAAAATAGTACTTAATTGGGGGAAAATTATCTAAAAAGTCATAAGCTTATTGCACTTTTGCCAATTCAATCATAAACATTTTAAGTTTGCCAATTTAGTCCCAAATCTTTTCACTTCTTGGAAATTCAGTCCTAAACATTTTCATTTCTTGCCAATTGAGTCCATCCTGTCAATTTTGGCCTGCCGGTGCTAACGTGGCTGCCTGTAGGCGCCGACCATTCAGGCAATGCTGACATGGCAATTTTTAAATATTTTTTCCATTTTTTAATCTTTTTTTATGTCCTTCTTCCCTCTGGCTAGTTCGGCGACTGGCCAGAGGCGCAAGCTGGTGAGGTCGACCTCACCAGCCTCTGGCAAAACTTGCCCTCGCTGACCACTAGTGAGGGTGAACCTTACTTGTCGTTGCCAGGCCGACCTCGCCTAGCCAAGGCGAGGCTGACCTTGTCGCCATTGGGCAAGGTGAAACCCAGCGATGGCGAGGTCGGCCTTGCCTTGGCTAGGCGAGGTCGACTTGGCATTGGTGGGTGAGGCTCGCCTTCACTAGTGGTCGGAGGGGGCGAGGTCGGTCTGGTAGCGACGACAAGGCTTGCCCTCACCAGCGGCCAACGGGGGTGAGATTTGCCAGAGGTAGCGAGGTCGACCTCGCCGGCCCGCATTTCTAGCCGGTCGCTAGTTGCCGAACCAGCTAGAGGGAAGAAGGCAAGAAAAGAAAAGAAAAGAAAATATTAAAACTATTAAAAATTTCGAAAAAAATATTTAAAAATGCCATGTCATCGCCGGCCAGCCAAAATTGTCTGGATAGACTCAATTAGCAAGAAATGAAAAGGTTTAGGACTGAATTGGCAAACTTTAAAGGTTTATAATTGAATTAGCAAAAGTGCAATAAGTTTAGGACTTTTTGGATAGTTTTACCACTTAATTGGTGTTGAAAATATCTCGTGAGATTCCATTTCTTGAGCTTTTTATATAGGCAAGAAGAGGGAATTTCTCACTTTTATATGTGGTGCGTAATTTTTGTTAAAATGAAATGGATATTGCAAGTAGCAGAAAAGGAAAAGAGCTACTAATCTTTCTTATGCTATATGGCCCATGATAAGGAATGGGTTTACACAGAGGTTGGGAATAAAGAATGATTGGCCGATAAAAGAGGAAATTAAAAAAATAAGTACTTCTATGCTCAGTTGGATTCATGTGAAGAATTAATGTTTACTATAGCTAATTATAACCTAGGAGACCACAAGTGCTATGATAATCAATTGTTAAATTAGTACCTAATTAAGTTTAAAGGGCAATGGTTTAATTAGACAATCATACTGAATTAGATCTCAAATTTACACTTACAGTACGTAGCAAATGCAAAAGTTAAGCATGCATCATATGTTGGTCCCACCTTCTTTTTTATTACTACGACGGTTGATGAATGTTTTTTTTCCCTTGATTTAATGCTTGATAGAATAAATTGTAGCCTTATTGGGAGATAGATAAGCACATTTTATTGAAATCACACAATTATTGGCTATTTAACTGTATTTCTGTATTCGACAAAAAAAAACTGTATTTCTGTAAAGTAAAAAATGTACACGTTCAAGAAAAGCTAATTTAATTAACTCACTTGTGGATGATATTAGATAGAGACCTCAGTTGTTTCCTTCACTTTTGGGCATTGAGCTCTCTCGTTTGTCATTTTAGGAGTCATGAACAAGTGTACAAATTTTTTTTTTTTGGGTAAAGAACAAGTGTACAAATTAGTAAGTTGGAAATTTTAAAAGGGTTCATACCATGGAAAATTTAAACTAATTTACCCCAAACTAATATTTTGACTACCAAAAATCCAGAACTGGTACATTTGTGATAAATTTATTTAAAAACTGGTACATTTATAATAAATTTACCATCTATTAGTTTCCGTTAAATTCAATTAATATAACGAAAAATTACAAACTAGTACACATGCAACAAATAAAGGGTAAAGCCCCAAACTGGTATACCCATCAACTAACATGTGTCATCTAACTCATTAATTTGATAATAAAATTTAATAGGATCTAACAGAATCCAATGAAGGGTAAATTTATCACAGATGTACCAGTTTGGGATTTTTTGTGGTAAAAAAATTAGTTTGTAATAAGTTTATTACAAACATACCGATTTAAAGTTTTTCGTGATATTAAGCCTTGTGAAAAAGAAGTATTCTGTCTACATTGCAATAATAATGGTGTGCTACTTCGTTCAACTTTTCTACATGTATAGTTATTTTTAAACTATCCCACATCATTTAACTTATCTACGGGATTTATATACTTTTTATATGCTCACGTTCTCCTTTTATCTATAAAATTAAACTTTTAGGTTAAACTTATGAATATTGTATTAAAGCTAGGTTCTGTCCCAATTTATTTAGAATGTGAAGCCACCTCGTTTGTCTAATTCCACATGTAATGTCATCTCCCCATATTTTCCATGTTTCCTTTTTTTTTTTTTTGCGCGAGTCCAAAAGTTAACGTAGAATTTAGGTGAAATACCACTTCTATGAATGGGGCGATTATCCCAAGATATATATATCAATTGCTTTTTTAGCTTTATTGTGTTTGCACTTTGAACGAGACAAAGTCAGGCGTGATAAGCTTTGGTCCATGGCATGCTAAGCTGAGAAATTGCTTAAATCTTTCATTGTGGGGTGCTTCTACACCTTTTTCTTTTGGGCCAAAAATGCGACTAGACCTAAAAAGAAGACGCTTTCTTTTTCAGTTTGGCACCGTAAATTTAACGTCGTGTGGAATCTATATCTACTATCTAGAATTGGGTATTGATATATACTCAATTGAAAGGCAACGAGGGCACGAGGACGTGCTAAATTTAGGATAGTGTGGCTGCTTGTAACAAAGCACAATGAAAAATTCTAATGGGGACTACTTGATCACCAGCCAAAAAACATCTAAAAAATTTAGGTCAGTTCATTAGGGAAATTGTGCATATTAATTATACAAACAAGTGTACCCAATCGGTCGATATTTTGTTGATTAATTACCCCTTATATAAATAAAAATAATGCCCTAGTAAAGACTCTAGTCCTAATTAGTAGTAGATGAAAACTAGGTCGAAGCAATGCTAGAGCAATTGTGTGATTTTAAGGCTAATAAAGTTAGGGAGCTTGTGCCGAGACCAAAAGATCATCACATGATAGGAACCAAATATTCTTTGCAATTATTGACCAAAAGAGCATGATGTTCTTCATGAATCTTCGTCTTGTCCAGAGTTGCTTTGCCTTATGTGATTTTTCTCATATCAATCGAATTTCTTTAATAAAAAAGCAAATCACTTAAGAGATATTTTATTGACTAATTACCTCTTATATAAATAAAAATAATGCCCTAGTAAGGACTCCGTTTCTAATTAGCAATAGATGAAAATTAGGGCGAAGCAATGCTAGAGGAATTGTGCCATTTTGAGGTTAATAAAGTCCAATAGCTTCTGCCGAGACCAAAACATCATAACATGATAAGAACTAAATATTTTCCGCAAATATCGACCAAAAGAGCATGATGTTCTTTATGAATCTTCGTTTTGTCCAGAATTGCTTTGCCTATTATGATTTTCTCATATCAATCAACTTCCTTAACAAAAAAGCGAATCGCGTGTTGGAATTTCATTCGATAGTTTCAACCCGTTATGTCTAGCATATCCCGCATCACGAATAAAGATCGCTGAGAAAATTTAATTTAAGGCCATGCTAGGAGGAACGAAAAAAAAGGTCCAGAACATAAATATTTCCTGCCTAATTAATCGTAGTCATGTTGTAAGGCAACGCAAGACTTCATGTACATGTTGGACCATGTCAATAGTGCCCCTATTAAAAGTTTTCCAAGCAGAACTACGTGAGAATCGTCCACGTCATCGGTCAAAGTCTACTAGATTTTCAGCGTGGGTCCCGCATATTGGTTACTTCCTAGGAATTGCACCGCATGGGGAAAGAACTTGGGATGTGATTCTTGTCATCTCGTTGTCGAGCAATAAGGGAGAAAAAGATTGAATGACTGGCAAGCATTATGTCATCTACAGTGAATTGTGATTTTTCTTCCTCAGCGTATGCTTCCGCGTTTGAAATGACTTGACCATTTTGTATTTCTATCGAATTACCATCGCTGGATCACTATAAATAATTTAGCGGATTCAATAAAGTGAACCGTTGATATCTGTGCCTTAATTCAGAAAATCAGCACCATCCTTCTACTTTCTTTTTTATTCAAAATCATTCAAGTGCTTTTAAAATTGTTATCCTGATCGATTCTGTAACAGAATTTACTGACGTAATGTTAATATCATAAAAATTTTCTGATATCCTTTAACGATGTTAGAATTTTGTTGATTTGAGATATTTTATATTTTTATCTTCAATTTTCTCCCTCTTTCTCCTTGCGGCTATCATCATTAATCATCTTCTTCTTCAGCCTGAACCCTTCCAAATTCAAACCAAAATAAAAAAAAATCTAACATCCCCACCAATACAAATCCTTGATCAGCCATAGACTCCAAATGATATGACTAAGCTCAATGAAACTCGAAGTTTAGGAAGGTAATATGTAATTTTCACAAAGTAAGGGGTTCGTGGGCAACATGTGTCAAATTGTATTTCTTCTTTATTACTACGATGGTTGACGAATGTTTTTTCACCTTGATTTAATCCTTAATAGAATAAATTGTAACCTTATTGGGAGACGGATAAGCACATTTTTGAAATCATACAATTATTAGTTATTTAAATGTATTTCTGTATTAAAAAAAAAAACTGTATTTCTGTAAAGTAAAAAATGTACATGTTCAAGAAGAGCTAATTTAATTAACCTACCTGTGGATGATATTCACCGGAGACCTATGTTGTTTCCTTCACTTTTGGCCGTTTAGCTCTCTCGTTTGTCATGTCATAAGTCATGAACAAGTGTACAAATCAGGAAGTTGGAAATTTTGAAAATAGGTATTCTGACTACATTGCAATAATAACCGTCTGCTACTTCGTTCCACTTTTCTATATGTATATTATTGTTAAAGTATCCCACATCATTTAACTTATTTACAAGATTTATATATTTTTATATACACGTGGTCTTTTTCCATCTACAAGCTTAAGCTTTCAAGTTAAACTTTTGAACATGGTATCAGAACTAAGTTTTGTCCTAATTTATTTCGCTTATAATTTATTATAAGTTATAACTATAGGGTTCGACATAAGGTTCCACAGTTGTTAAAAACGCAGTAAAATATATTTGTAAACCGAAACCCTAGAACCCTAGATAGGATCCATGTATATATTGAGATCGAGACAGAAGTTCGATACGTACCTTTTGTAAATTGAACGTAAATTGACAATTAATTGTGTTTGGATTAGCGTCCAAAGTATTACGCCTCTACCGGTATCCACACACGCGAACAGAAGTCTCCAACGATCCAAGTACTAGCTAAAGATCTTGAAGTTTCTTTTCTTCAATGCCTTTTGATTTTCGATACTCTATCGAAAAAACCCTAGATAAAGAACAATTTTTCTATCTATTTATACAGCTTCATTATCCAACAGAATTAAAAGAAGTGGGCCAAGCGATTTGGGCTCGCCAAACCGTTTACCTTCAATCGTACATTTAATCATTATCTCATAACGTGTACGACCGTGTAGATAAGTTGAATAAGAGAATAAATTAAAATCTACTTCTTATTTTAAGTAGATCCCGGCACACAGAAAATATTAACTCAGTTCGCTTTTGTGTGCGACCATGTAGGTTCACTAAACATTAGCGGTATGCTCAAAACCCTTTTTGGCCTACAAATTATAAGCGGTCTCTACCAAGACATTATGATTACCTAAGTATAGCGAATATCGATTTTCCGACACAACCTAATCCACAACCAATATTAGAGTATCAACCTTAATTGATTCCTAGGGTAGACCGCTAACAATCTCCCACTTGCACTAGAACCAATCATATAAACTAAGTCCCTTTGTCACTTGATTTTCGAGTTAAGCATAAGACAGGACAAGTGTCATCCTTATATAGCTTAAACTTATTTTCCCGATACCGCAGTTAGACTGTCAAAACAAGTAGTTGACTCTTCAACTCACTTGAGCATGGCCGTGCATTTCACAGTCTCAACTCTACGGGAGGCTAGGAAATCATACTCTCGTTATATGAGAAGGACAAATCCCATATTGTCTACTCACATCACTCAGCACAATTCATGACATGCCCAGCCATTATCTTTATAATCCCTCGTTACGACTAACATTTGGCAATGTTAAAACATGCCAATCCACGTCTAGGAAACCATAGCAGACTTAGGTCAAAGGACTATACTCTATAGTTGTGATGAGAAATACTGATAACATTATATAACAATCCTACAGTATTCTCATAGTGGGTCTGTCCAATACAATGTTCTCTAACATGTATTCCATATGATCAACTTTATATGTAACATTCCGAATTTTGATCCATTTTTGGGGTTTATAAAATGCATAATTTGTCAGTTCGCTTATAGTAAAATCTCGCCCGGGAACTGATCACTCCCGGTTATTATTTTAAACTAGAGATTTCGCTAGAATCGCGCTCGATCGAATTTTCGTCTTTTTTTAGACCCTGAACTTGGCAGTCAATTTTCGGGAGTTTCAGGACGAAATAAATTGGACGGTGTCAACATTAGTGTAGCCGGTATTGAGATTATCAGGAATAGTGGAAAAATTGTGAGTTTTGACCAGGTGCAAATTTGGACTAGTAGACCTCTCTCGGAAAATTTTAGTTCAGTTAATTTGGCCTTTGTCCATTTTTAGTTGCGAGGTTCACTCGGGGTTAGGGAGCAACTTTCGGTTTTTAAATTGGACCCCCGGTTTGCATTTAATATTTAAATTAGTATAAATTTTCAAAATATCTCTCTCTCTCTCTCTCTCTCTCTCTCCCTCTCTCTCGGGAATGCGCGTGCCCCCTCCCCACCTACGCCGGTCACGTCCCTTTCCCCCCTCTACTGGCCTGTCCCCTCTTCTTCTCTCTCTCCTCTCTCTTTTCTTCTCTTCTTCTTCCCCGGGACGCCTCGCCTGGTCTGCTGCTGCTGCTGCTTCGTCCCTGCTCGGCTGCCATCCAGCTCCGCCCACCGCCACCCAAGCAGTCCCGGCGCCGCCGTCCTCCTCGCGCCGTCGTCGCGGTGCCGTGTCGCGCGGCAGCTCCGCCCGACGCTGCTTCTCTCTCTCCCCTCCCGAGCGGGCAAGCTTCGCTCGTCGCCGCTCGCCGTCGCGTCCGGCGAGACCCGGCCGCCGCCTCCGTCCTGTCGCCGTCGCCGTCGCCCAGCACCAGCCAGCCGCCCCACCTCTCCTTCTCTCCCTCGCCCTTTCCCCTGTTTTCTTCCTCTCTCCCAAGGCTTCCCCTGTTCTGGACTCTCCCCGCCGCTGCAGCTTGCCGCGCCGCGCCGCCGCCGCCGCGTGCCGTCGCTCGGTCGCCCTCCGCCTCAGCCGACCGTCGCCGCCGCCGGTCCTTGCCGTTCCTCCCCCTCACTCTCTCTCTCCCGGTCCCCCTCTCTCTCTCCCGACCAGATTTGCCTCTCTCCGCCCGAACCGCCGCCTCACCCCGCCGCTCGCCGGTTGCCGCCCCGGCCGACCAGCCAGTCGCCGGTCTTGCTGAGCCGCCCTTGAGCCCGCCTCGTCGCCGCCGTTCCCGCTCCCGAACGGCCCGGCCGTCACTGTTCATCGCCAGCGAACACTATTCATTTCCGGCCAGTTACTGCTCATTTCCGGCCAAGCACTGTTCTGGCGACACTGTTCACCGAACACTGTTCATCCGGCCCGTTTTGAGCGTAGGACACCCGGTGAGTTTGACCCTAAACCCTAATTAGGATTATTTGCATTTTTAGACAAGTTAGGGGTTAAATTAGGGTAAATTAGGGGTTAAATCGTGGATATAATTAAAGGATGATTTTGTGGTGTTTTTGGTGACTAAGAACAATTATTTGGTCGAGGTTTAGTGGCCCGAGAGGTACTGTTCGTTGGCTGGAAATTTGTGGATCGGAACGGCTCGAGTTTGGCTAGGCTCGGTTTCTAATTGTGGGCTATTGTGCGAGCTTCACATTTATTCGTATCGTGATTGTGTTGGACGATATTTTGGAGAGTCAATTGGAGCTTTCTGAGAATAATTATTGGCCTAGAATTTGTGGTATAGTGGCGGGCTACGACAGATTTGACTGAGGCGAGACGTGATTGATTGGGACTTAGATGGGCAATTGACCAAATTGATGGATAGACTGAGTTAGCGATTGAATGGTCTTTAATTGGGAGTGATTTGGCCATGTCGTGACTTGTTTAGTGTGGCTTGGTGGGCCTTAATTGCGCGATATTATGTGGAACGGCTTAAGTGACTGATATGTGTGAACGGTGTACCGTGCTCGAGTGCTTGATTTGACTTCCATGATTGCACTAATTTGTGATTGGGTGATTTGTAGGCATAAATTATGTGTCGAATTCGTGCATGGGTAGTGTGTCAATTTGATGCTATGGCTGATTTGAAATTGATTGTTTGAGTGGGCATGTTAATTTGTGGAATTGAATATGCGCGGTGTGAGTTGAACCTGTTACATCGAAAATCGCGCATGTGGATGCCCAAGTGTGAAAGTGATAGCCATGAGTATGCATCTCAAGCATTGGCACGGCATGAGCATGTACGAATGTGCCTGAATGACATGTGCATTGTGATCACTTAAAATGCCCTGATGCGTGTTACGCGGGGTCTAGATAATAATGAGTTGTGTGATCACCTAAGGACCTACGGGTCGTGACCTTCGGGTCGATACCGTCCTCATGCACTTTGGAGCAGGACGATGCCCGGTACATCCGGAAGGCGACCATCCTCATGCACTTTGAAGCAGGCTCTGGTTCGCAAGGAGATCAGTGTTGCGCCTCATGCACTTTGAAGCAGGCTAGAGACACTGGGCCAGATCGGTTGCTGCGCCTCATGCACTTTGAAGCAGGCTAGATGCACCGGGCCGTGAAAAAGTGATGACTCGAGTCGTGATAATAATAATAAATTGGGCAAGTGTGCCAGTGTGGACCTGATGCGTTTTACGCGGGTCGGACCTGATGCGTTTAACGCGGGTCGGAGAAGAAATTGAGAAATGGTTGAGTGCTAGTGTGCAAGTGTGCGATATTGCATTGGTGAGGCATGAGCATGAGTGCGAGCACTAGCATATGCATAACATGCGTTGTGACATAGAAATGCACGTGTATGTGATGTGATTATATTCTGTCGCGTGGCTGCTTTTGTTGATTTGACGCCTAACCTGCAGGGTCTAGCGAGATTAGATTTAGGCCCGAGGGCCTGAGTCAGTATGTGTGTACCTTATGTTGTTTAGTACTTGTCAGGAGGTGCATGTTAGCCTAGTTTAGGTTTAGGGAATTACTCGCTGAGATTTATTCTCACGGTTGTTGTAAAACCGACTTTTCAGATCCCCAGCCTTGACGATGACAGGTGTGCTGATGCAATTTTTGGGAGAAGCCCCCGGCTAGTTGTAGTGGCCTTGAATCGCTTTTGATTTTTGGTACTCGGGCTGTACTTGGATGTTGTAAAAGAATTCCAGTCATAGTATAAGTGTTGATTCTAGTGGTTACCCTTGGTTATGCGTTTGTCTATGTACGGGTGTTTTTAATTGCTTCCGCATGTGCTGTATATCTCTGTGTTGGGTTTGGGTCGGCGACGCGTCCTGGGACGTCGCACACGAATCGACCTCTGCGAGGGATGTGGCGCACCGAGGAGTGCGGGGCGTGACATTATATCTCTATATTCATGACCCGTGAAACTTGGTCATCGGTTGACTCATATGCTAATCTCAAACACCATTTGCTTTCCAATGCACAATGGCAATTGACTAGGAACATTTAGAATATTAATATCCACTCTATTAATAGAGTTTCACGATCAAATCACATATTTGATTATCTATTAAGGATATTCAATATTTAGGGGATAAAGATTTCGCATTCAACTATATACTCAAATTAAATCAAAATCAAATATAATATATATTTTATTAATGGGCAATGAAAATGTATATTACATATACTCACACTCAAATCAAGACCAATCACTAATGTGTTTAAGGCCTAAAGCGTTACAATGACGCTCATGCTTAGGTTGTGGAAGAGCCTTCGTCAATGGATCAACTGTATTCAACTCCATTGCAACTTTGCACATCTTGACATCACCTCTTTCAATGAATTATCGAATGAGATGATACTTCCTAAATATTTGTTTGGTCTTCTAGTGAGACCTAGGCTCTTTAGCCAAAGCTATGGCCACATTGCTATCACAATAGAGGTTCGTTGGATTTGAACTAGTGGGACTGATTCCCAATTTTTCTGTGAACTTTCGAATCCAAACAGCTTCCTTTAATGCTTCTGAAGCAGTAATATATTCAGCTTCTGCCGTAGAATCTGCAAGAGTGTCCTGTTTGGAACTCTTCCAGCACACCGCTCTACCATTCACGCAAAAGACAAAACCTGATTGCGATCGAAGGTTGTCTTTGTCGGTTTAGAAACTAGCATCCGTGTAACCACTTACAGTGATCTGTTTCTTACCTCCATAGACTAAGAATAAATCCTTAGTTCTTCTCAAGTACTTAAAGATATTTTTAATAGCAATCCAGTGAAGTTCTCCTAGATCTGACCGGTATCTACTTGTTATGCTCAATGCATAAGAAACATCAGGACGAGTGCATAACATAGCATACATGATGGATCCCACAGCTGATGCATAAGGAATCCTATTCATGCAGTCTCGCTCATCTTATGTTAAAGGACATTGAGTCTTGCTAAGACTTATGCCATGTGTTATCAGGAGAAAACCTTTTTTGGAGTCTTGCATATTAAACCTATTGATGACTTTGTCAACATATGTACTTTGACTCAGTCCAATAAGTCTCTTAGATTTATTTCTATAGATCCTGATCCCCAAGATATAGTTTACTTCTCCCATATCCTTTATGGAGAAAAATTTTCCTAGCGATGTCTTAACTGACTGAGCATAGGAATGCCGTTTCCAATTAGTAGTATGTCATCCACATACAACACTAGAAACACAAATTGCACCCCTACAAGACTTCTTATATACACAAGCTTCTTTTTTTGTTTCTGATGAAGCCAAACTCTTTGACAGTTTCATTGAAATGAATATTCGAGCTCCGTGATGCCTGCTTCAATCCATAAATAGAACGTTGAAGCTTGCATATCTTCCCAGTGTTATCTAGTGATGTAAAGCCTTTAAGTTGTGTCATATACACATCCTCCTCTAGTTTTCCATTAAGGAAAGCTATCTTTACATCTATTTGCCATATCTCATAGTCATAATATGCAACAAAAGCTAGGATAATCCAAATGGATTTAAGCATGGCCACTGGCGAAAAGGTCTCGTCATAGTCAATACCATGAGTTTGTTTGAAACCTTTAACTACTAGCCGTGCTTTATAGATGTGAACATTTCCATACATATTAGTTTTCTTCTTGAAAACCCACTTGTACCGTATAAGTTTGACACCTTCGGGTGGATCAATCAAAGTCCAAACTTTGTTTTGATACATTGAGTCCATTTCGGATTTCATGGCCTGAAGCCATTTATCGGAGTCTGGGCCATCGTAGCTTCTGTATAGGTCGTAGGTTTGTCATTTTCTATTAACAATAGATGACGATGTTATGTCACGTGAAAATCATATCTCATAGGCTCTCGATGTATTCTTTCAAACCTACGAACTATAGGTGCCACTAGAGTCGGCTCTATAACTCTTTGTAGATCTAATTAAGGTTCCTCATGAACTGGAACACTCTCTTGTGGCACAATAACTTTTTCGACGTTTACCTTACTCCTATTGGTTCCTTTAGTAAGAAACTCTTTCTTTAAAAAGATACCATTTTGAGCAACAAACACTTTGTTCTCTAATGGATTGTAAAATTAATATCCTTTCGTTTCTTTAGGATATCCCATAAAGAAGCATATATCATATTTGGGTTCAGCTTATCAAAAAGTAAATGTTTTACATAAGCTTCACAACCCCAAATCTTTAAAAAAGACATAATAGGAACTTTTCCTATCCACATCTCATATGGTGTCTTTTCTACAGCTTTTGATGGATTTCTATTTAGTGTAAATGTAGCTGTCTCGAGTGCATATCCCCAGAAAGATAATGGAAGATTTGAATGACTCATCATTGATCGAACCATGTCTAACAAAGTTCGATTTCTCCTCTCAAAGACACCATTTCATTGTGGTGTTCCAGGGGAAGAGAGCTGTGAAACAATTCCACACTCTTTGAGATGGTCATTGAACTCTTGGCTTAAATATTCTCCTCCTCGATCAAATCGAAGAGTCTTGATATTCTTGCCAAGTTGATTCTGTACTTCATTATGAAATTCCTTGAACTTTTCAAAGGAGTTGGATTTATATTTCATCAAGTAAACATATCCATATCTACTGAAATCATCAGTAAATGTAATAAAGTATTGATAACCTCCTCTCGCTGTAAAATTTAGTGGTCCATACATATCAGCATGTATAAGGGCCAATAATTCTTTTATCCTCTCACTTTGATTAGTAAAAGGAGCTTTTGTCATTTTTCCAACTAAACAAGATTCACATGTATCAAATGATTCAAAATCAAATGAATTTAATAGTCCATAGCTATGCAATTTGTGAATTTGTTTCTCGTTTATGTGGCCTAATCGACAATGCCATAGGTAGGTTGGATTCAAATCATTAAATTTAAACCTTTTTGTATTTATATTATAGATTGGTATATCAAGATTTAGAACATATATCCCATTCACAATATGGACGTTACCATAAAATAATCCATTAAGATAAAATGAACAACTATTGTTCATTATATCAAAACAGAAACCTTCCTTGTCCAAACAAGAAACAGAAATAATATTCCTGTGTATAGCAGGTACATAATAACAATTATTCAGTTCTAAAATCATGCCAGAAGGTAAATCTACATCATATGTTCATACGACTAATGCAGCAACTCTTGCTCTATTTCCAACTCGTAGTTCCACTTCACCTTTTGTAAGTGCTCTACTTCATTTTAGTTCCTGCACATCCATACAAATATGAGTACCACAACCGGTATCCAATACCCATAAAGTCGAACTAGTACTAACATTTAATTCTATAACATAAATACTTGAATCGGAAGTCTCACTTTCCTTTTTCTTCATATTCTCCAAATATTACTTGCAATTCTTGTAACAGTCTAAATTTTCGATCCTTTTCCCGGGATTTAAGAAATGAAATTGATTAATGCACTATAGTGAGATCTCACCCGAGACCCGCGCATTCTCGGGATGCTAACCTTAGGGATAAGGCCAGTACGAGATTGAGTTCGCACGACCAAAGAACTTGACCTTGGTTCGATCTTCGACCATATGGATTGACGAGGGAATGTTTTGAGCCAATCGAGACCGATCTATTTGATTGATCGTGTCCGAAGGGCACTAGTGACAGACCCTCGCAATTATATGACAATCGAGGTCGCCTTGGTTCGAGCAAACTTAAACGTGTTTTGACTTAGTGTCGGTCACGGGTCAAGAGCGTGTAATCCCAATGAGCCACCCGTTAGCCAGAGATAAGCTAAAGTCGCAATTGGTCAATTTTAGTCATTTCTTGGAATTCGGGCCCGGGAATCGGGAATTTTGAAAGTGACAATTTTGGGCGGCCGATGACGTTTTTGGCTTGGCCAACCTTGGGGCCACCCATTTCTGCAAAAAAATGGATTTCGGTCCGGGGCCGGAAAAATTACGGTTTTGCCCCTGTGGGTACCAGGGCTGGATTCGGAGGCCGTTTGAGGTTATTTTTCGCGGCCAGGGTCATTTTGGAGTGGCCACGCACATTTAGAGTGGTTTTGGACAAAAACGGGAATTTCGACAAAAATTGGAAAAATAATATTATTTTATTCCCGGAACTTTGCAGTCGATTTTCGAGGACTTAGAAAGTGAATTTCGCGATTCCGACACCATATTAGGTTGGCCACACATATATGGAACGCGTACGTGCGAAAATTGGAATTTCGCCCCGGGACCGGAAAATTACCATTTTGCCCCTAGGCCATTTTTAATTAATTCCGAATTTTGGATTTAATTTTGGGATTAACCAAGGTTAGTTAGGACTAAACCAGGTCTGGTCAACCATGGTTAAGGAGAAATAACCAAAATGCCCTTGAATTATTGGATTTGGATGAATTTGGGCCTTTGGATTGGGGGCAAAAGTGTCCAATGCCTTGGATTAATGGCACTTGGCACCCTAGTCTACCTTTGACCCTTTGACCAGACTTATCTCTCTCTCTCTCTCACGTTCAGCAGCAGATCAGCCATTTTTGTTTCCCAAAATTTCCTCTGTTTTCCTCACGTTTCCATTTCTGCAGTACCGGTTCTGCAATTTTCGGTACTGTTCACGCCGGAACAGTACCGACCGGAGCTGTCCCCGGCAAGCCAGCACCACCAGCAACCATCCCCACCTCTGTCCAGCCACCACAGAACCAAAACAGAACAAAAACCAGCATTTTCCTTCATTTTTCTCTTTCCCGGTCCGCAAATAGTGACGCCCGGAGCTTCGTCGGAGCTCCGATCGCCGCGCCGTCGACACCCAGACGTCCGGCACCTTCATACGTCGCCGTCCAGACCAGTCCGTACAGTGTCCGTACGGATTTACTGTTCACATCCGTACGGACTACTGTTCATCCCGTCGGAAAAACAACTCGGTCGTCGTCGGCACGTCGCTGGCCATCATTTTCCATCTGTCCGTACAAGTCCGTACAGAAGTTACTGTTCACGGTTACTGTTCATCCGGTACTGTTCATCCCGGTACTGTTCGCCGCCGGTCCGTACGTCGCCGCGACGCCGCTGCCGCTGTTTCAGCCCATTCTAGGCCCGTCCTGTCTCGCTTTTCAGGGTAAGTGTTTTCCCCAAATATCATTTAGGACCTCGGGTATTTCTAGGCTCGTTTAGGACCCGGTTTAGACGAATTTGTGAATATTTTGTGACTGATTTGGTGGCTATTAAGACTGAATTAGGGACTGGATAATTAATGGTTATGAACTGATTGGCGAGGGAAATTCGAGGTTTAGGAGGCTCGGTTAGGACTGTGATATTGAGGATCGATCGGGGTTGAATGGTATGATTAATTGGAATTGTATTGGCTTGATTGGGTTTATTGGATTAAATGTTTGTGTGCTGTGGTTGGTTGGTTCTGAATTGTGCATTGGACTGAATGTGATGCGTGGTGTGCCATGTGTGTGGCTGAGATGTGTGGTGGCGTGAAAATGTGAATGTGCATTGAATTCGTGTGATAAGCGTATGTGGGTCGTGGAATGTTTTCGTGTGATGAGAATATGTGCATTTGTGATGTGTATGGGAGGTGTGAGATTGTGTGTGATAGAGTGTTTGAGTGGCCGTGTGGTACGTGTGGAATGAGTGGAACGAAGGTACGGATGGGTAGGATTGATTGGCAAAGTGGATCCGTCCTGAGGCGTGTACGTTTACGCGGGACGATGCCGTCCCTGACGAGGTGACGATGCCCGGCCTGACGAGGTGTCGATGCCTGACGTGGTCAGAAGATCGTTGGCCTGATGCGTTTTACGTGGGCACGGTAGAAGGAAAGTGTGTGTAGGATTTCGTCCTGAGGCGTGTACGTTTATGCGGGACGATGCCGTCCCTGACGAGGTGACGATGCCCGGCCCGACGGGGTGACGATGCCTGACGAGGTCAGAAGACCGTTGGCCTGATGCGTTTTACGCGGGCACGGTAGTGGTGGAAAGGTTGAGAATGAGCAAGAATTGGCGGGACGAGTGAAACTAAGAAAGTGACGTGTGGTGTGAGTTCATGTACGAGTATGTTTGTATTGCGTGATGTGATGCTTAATTATGGGGTAAAAACTGCTAGGCACGGTATGGGACGTGCTCAAGTGGGTTTTATTTTATAATTGAGACACGTGCGCGTCTGTGATTCATTGCTGCAATATGTTGGCTGTGTTATTGCCTAACGTCCAGGAGCGTGTATGTTGGATTCCAGGTAGGGTCGTGTGTGGTTGTTAATTTGTTTGATGGTCGTGTGTTACGTGTGTTTTCGTCTGGCGGTACGTGAGTGCCTACGTGGGGTTTGGGGTTGTACACTTATTGAGATTCGTCTCACGGTTGTATAACCGACATTTTCAGACCCCCATTCGTAAACCCGGGAAGTGCGCCTTTTCTTTTTGGAAGTTCGGAGAAACGCTTTTGGTGCCCGGTGGAACTGCAGGCGATCGTCTAAAGATCCAAGCCAGGGAAACAGGAGCGGATTGGATAGGAGGCAATTAGTAGGCTTTCCCTAGGGTATTTTAGGGGTTGTGTAAATCGGGTTAACCCATAGGGAAGTTAGGTTAACCAGACCCCTGATCTTTTGTTAAATCGGTGACTGTGGATGTTTGATTGTTAATTATGTCTGTAATATAATGTTTGTATATTTGGTACTGTTTAAATATGTTGCTGTTTGATTGCTGTGGTGTTCTACCCTGTAGTCGTCATTATTTGTCCGGGGTTTTATTATTCGTTTCCGCATGTGGCTCTGATTTTTGGGTTGGGTCGGCGACGTTCCTGGGACGTCGCATCATTTCGACCGGAGCAGGGGGTGTCGCGAGCTCGATGGGGGTTCGGGGCGTGACAATTCTTCTTCCAATGTCCATTCTCACCACAATGGAAGCATACAGCATCAGCTGTTGGACTAGGTTTGGTCTTGGATTTGGGTTTGGGCTTAGTGCCCTTGCCCCTACCCTTGACCTTGCCTGGTTTCTTAAAGCCTTTCCCCTTTTGAACCATGAAAACATTAGAGGTAGGGTTCTTCTTGATATTCTGCTTAGCAGTTTTGAGCATTCCATGCAGTTCAATCAAAGACTTATTCAGATTATGCATGTTATAGTTCATAACAAACGTGTCATAATCTTGAGGCAATGACTGAAGAATAATGTCAGTAGCCAACTTTTGGCTAATGGGAGAGCCCAGTCGCTCCAGGTTTTCAATATAACCTATCATCTTTATGACATGTGAGCTAGCTGAGCTCCTACTTGCTAGTTTGCACTCAATTAAGGTATTTATCATTTGGTACCTTTCAGTGCGTGCCTGCTCCTGAAACAAAATTTTCAGGTTCATGATCATATCATAGGCATCTACGTTCTCAAACTACTTCTAAAGGTCTGAGTTCATGGTAGCTAGCATTAGACATGATGCATTCAATGCATCAACTTTATGCTTCTAATAAGCATTCCTTTCAGCATGGGGAACGTTGGAAGGGAGTGTCTTTTGAGGGAGTGGTTTCTTCCGGACATAATCCTTTTTTTCCTGCTTGAGAACAATTCTCAAGCTTCTATACCAGTCCAAGAAGTTTGAGCCATTCAATTTGTCCTTCTCAAGGACATATCGCGGTGAAAGGTGTGATGCAGAGCTATTTGCCATTATCTATAACAAATATGCAAAGTGAATTGTTCATTAATATTATTTATAATAAACTCCAACTATACTTTTATAACATGTGTCCCAATAAGTATAGTGGACCAAGATCCATATTTTACCAAGACTCGAGTAAACTTTGGCTTACTGTTCAAGACTAAGTTATTTAGGTAGACAACTCTTTGTTAATTGTATTGAATATAACTTTTGGTTGTTGGGGTTGACATCTCATATCTTATCCCGAAACACTATGCCTCAATGCCCAAAACTGTTTCGATAGTCTTGTTAAGAAATCAATCTTGACTTATGGATAACCATTATCTATCCTATTTTACTCAAATAGTTAAAGACACCCTATTTTGGCAGGCCCATCTATTGACGATTCAAGTTTTGATAGGTGTATGATTGGAAAGGCATCATATTATTACTTAATTTTATTATGGACTTTTAATGTTTATTTAGTGATGAATGTATGCATGTTATAAACATAAACGAAATATCGCTTATAATAATAAAGGTACAATAATCATATGGGAATGACCAATTTCATGTAGGGGTTAAAGGGGCTGCGCCCCTCGCGGCGTCAAGGGGCAGAGCCCCTTATGGTGGTCTTGCGAGCAAGTTCAAAGGGGCAGCGCCCCTCGTGGGGGCTTGGGGGCAACGCCCTCGAAACCTAGACAGAATTTTCAATTCTATTTTTTGAGGAGAGCCCCCGAAAACCTAGACATAAGTCTCAATTCTGTGTTCTCGGAAGACTATTCGTCGCTGCCGCCTCCCACGCCCTCGTCGTATCCATCCAGCTGACCCGGCGCGCCGGCTGACCCCGCGTGCCGCTGTCTTCACCTTGGGCAACGGGCCCAGACGCACCGCCGTCTCTGCCTACCGTCTCAGCCTCAGGCAACAGGCCCAGGCGTGACGTCACCTCTACCTCGGGCAACAGGCCCAGGCGCGACACCGTCTCCTCCCGCTGTCTCAGCCTTGGACAACAGCCTAGGCGCGAGCGAAACATGATCGACCTATCCTTGCTTCGTTTCTTCTCAATTGATCATATCAATTCGTATTTCAAATTCATCTAACCCTAATTTAGACTCTTCAGGTATACATCATATGTATCAATAATTAAGGTTTCCAATTCAAATTCAATATATCACAAGTAGCTCTGATATCACTGTAGGGTTCGACGTAGGGTTCCACAGTTGTTAAAACGCAGCGGAATATATTTGTAAACCGAAACCCTAGAACTCTAGACAGGATCCATGTGTATATTGAGATCAAGACAGAAGTTCGATATGTACTTTTTGCAAATTGAACGTAAATTGGCAATTGATTATGTCTAGATTAGCGCCTCAAGTGTTTCGCCTCTACCGGTATCTACACACGCGAACAGAAGTCTCCAATGATCTAAGTACTAACTAAAGATCTTGAAGTTTCATTTTTTCAACGCCTTTTGATTTTCGATACTCTATCAAAAAAACCCTAAACAGAGAACGATTCTCTATTTATTTATACAGCCTCATTATCCAGGAGAATTAAAAAAAGTGTGCCAGGTGATTTGGGTCCGCCAAACCGTCCACATTCAATTGTACATTTAATAGTTATCTCATAACATGTACGACCGCGTAGATAAGTTGAATAGGAGAATAAATTAAAATCTACTTCTTATTTTAAGTAGATCCCGGCATACAGAAAATATTAACTCAATTCGCTTTTGTGTGTGACTCTGTAGATTCACTAAATATTAGTAGTGTGCTCAAAATCCTTTTTGGCCCATAAGTCATAAGCGGTTTCTAGCAAGATATTATGACTACCTAAGTATAGTGAAGGGCGATTTTTCGATACAATTTAATCCATAACTAATATTATAGTATCAACCTTGATTGATTTTTAGGGCAGGCCACTAACAATAACGCCCCCACATTTTCGAATTCCACATGTAATGTCGTCTCCCCATATCTTTCTTGCTTCATTTTTATTATAACGCCCCCACGTTTGTGTGAGTCCATAAGTCTATGCTAGAATTTAGGTGAGATATCACTTTTATGAATGTGGTGCTTTTCCATATATATATATATATATATATATATGTTTCTTTTTTATTATTATTGTTTTTTTCACTTTGAACGAAACAAAGTCAAGCGTGATAAGCTTCGGTCCATGGCATGCCATTCTGAGAAATTGCTAAAATCATTCATTGCAGGGTGCTTCTACACCTTTTTCTTTTCGGCCATAAATGCTACTAGACCTAAAAAGAAGAAGCTTTCTTTTCAGCCTGGCACCGTAAATTTAACGTCGTGTGGAATCTATATCTACTATCTAGAATTGGGTATTTGTATATACTCAAGTAATAGTCAACCAACAAGGGCGCGAGGACATTCTGAATCAAGGATTGTGTGGCAGCCTGTAATAAAGCAAAATGAAAAATTCTAATGGGACTAGTTGATCGCCGGCCACAAAAAATTTCAAAAATTTAGGTTAGTTCATTAGGGAAATTTCGCATATGAATTTTACAAAGAAGTGTACACAATTGGTCGATATTTTATTGATTGATTACCCCTTATATAAATAAAATTAATGCCCTAGTAAAGACTCTGGTTCTAATTAGCAGTAGATGAAAACTGAGTCGAAGCAATGCTACAGGAATTGTGCCATTTTAAGGTTAATAGAGTCCGGGAGCTTGTGCCGAGACCAAAAGATCATCATGTGATAGGAACCAAATATTCTCTGCAAATATCAACCAAAAGAGCATGATGTTCTTCATGACTTTTCGTTTTGTTTAGAATTGCTTTGCTTGATGTGATTCTCTCATATTAATCTAATTTCTTTAATAAAAAAGCGAATCACGTGTTGGAATTTCACTAGATAATTCCAACCCCTCATGTCTAGCATATCCCGCATCACTAATAAAGATCACTGAGAAAAATTAATTTAAGGCCATGCTAGGAAGAACGAAAAAAAAAGTCGAGAACATAAATATTTCCTGCCTAATTAATCGTAGTCGTGTTGCAAGGCAACGTAAGACTTCATGTACCCGTTGGACCGTGTCAAAAGTGCCCCTATTATAAGCTTTCCAAGCAGAACTACGTCAGAATTCTCCCGAATTGTCCACGTCATCGGTCAAAGTCTACTAGATTTTCAGCGTGGGTCCCGCATATTGGTTGCTTCCTAGGAATTGCACTGCATGGAAAAGAACTTGGAATGTGATTCTTGTCATGACGTTGTCGTCCACTACGGCTTTGGTGGTCGTGCTTTTCCTTTCACTCGCACGCGAGAATCCGAGTGAATCACTTTATCTTCCCTCTCTCTTCATCCGCAACTATCGTCATTAATCATCTTCTTCTTCGACCCAAACCCCCACCAAATTCAATCCAAAACCCAAAAAATCTAGCATCCCCACGATACATCATTATTAATCATCTTCTTCTTCAACTTGAACCCTTCGAAATTCAAACCAAATAAAAAAAATCTAACATCCCCACCAATACAAATCCTTGATCAGCCATAGACTCCAGACGATATGGCTAAGCTCAACGAAACTCGAAATTTAGGGAGGTAATATGTAATTTTCCCAAAGAAAGGGGTTAGTGGGCAACAGGTGCCAAAAGTTGGGAGGGGACAATTTGTAACTTTTCAAAGTTTAAAAATACGAAACTTTTGTTGGGTCTAGGGCAGAGACTATTATGTTTAGAGTTTTCGATCAATACACTTGGCACTGCTTTTCATAATACAATTTCTTATATTAGCGAGGCCGATGTCGGAAATGCGCAATATACAATCAATCACTCAAATAATTCTCATTTTATAGCACATGCGTAATTAATAAACACGTCCATGTATGACAACTGACATGCAACTGATTATATATGACACCGATGAGGGTCAAAAAGTTGGTCATACTTTAATCCAAAATTCTCAAACACGCCACAATTCCCTTATTAAATACCTACCCATTTCCAAACATATTCGCCAAACGTACACACTCTCTCTCTCTCTCTCTCTCTCTCTCTCTCTCTCTCTCTCTCTCTCTCTCTCTCTCTCTCTCTCTCTCTCTCATACAGAATGGGCAACTGTGCAGCTCCTCAGATCACCAGAAATGGTGGCCTTCCCATCACCACCCATCATTAGAGCTGGTCATCATCATCTCCATCCACGGTCAAGCTCATTTACATGGACGGAAGGCTGCAAGAATTCACTCAAACCATGAAGGCTTCTCACCTCCTCTCCCAAAACCCTGACTGCTTTCTCTGCAGCTCAGAGTCCATGTTCATTGACACCATAGTCCCTCAAATTCATGAAGAAGAAGACCTCTGTTTGGGCCAACTCTATTTCCTCTTGCCTCTCTCCATGTCCCGAGTCCCGCTCTCTTTCCGAGAGCTCTGCTTGCTCGCCATCAAGGCCAGCACCGTGCTCGAGAGCAGCTCGAGTTCGAGGAGAACGAAGGATGGAGGTCCATCAATGGTGGCTCATTGGAGACGGTGTCGAGCTCCCACCGGGTTCAATGCCCCGAGACTAGAATTTGGTCAGAGGAGCCGAAGAATTGAGTTGTGAAAGTGCATGAGTATGAGATGATGTGGGAATCGAATAGATGACGGAACGAATAGCTTGAAGAATATGCTAGAAACTCTTTTTCTTTTTTCTGTCTTTGTGTGAACAACTCTTTTCTTTGGTTGTTCTAAAATTAACTACTCTTTTAAGTGAGACTTAATAGATGTCTCATTGCTTTTAGATTTGTGATCGGTCTGATTATGAGTAGCCCAATTATAATTCTTTCAATTATTAAATATCGTCATCGTCATCATTCACAATCATCACAACTATTATTATTATTATTATTATTTAAAGTGGCTTTATTTAGTTAAGTAATAATAAAAGCCAACAATATTTCACCTCATCAAATGAGAAGAGCCGAAACTCTTATAGGGGCCTCCATGGCATGTTCCTATCCTTTGAGACAGACTTTATGGATGTGTTTTTTATTTTAATTTGTCGATGCCCGTACACTTTGTATCCACAATTTCCACCATGTCTTTTTCTTCCCTAGCGAGATGGATTACCCTCTAAAAATTGCCCTCTGAAAGATTTACATTCTGGTAATCCTGAGATCCGGACGAGAACCAAGATGAAGTATTTTAATGACTTGCTTAGGTCCTAGTTAAGTAATCATAGAAGCCAGAAATATATTTCATGATAAGGACATGAGAGGTGTAAAAGCATGCGAAAAATAGTACTTAGTTGGGGGAAAATTATCTAAAAAGTCCTAAGCTTATTGCACTTTTGCCAATTCAATCATAAACATTTTAAGTTTGCCAATTTAGTCCCAAACCTTTTAACTTCTTGCAAATTTAATTCTAAACATTTTTACTTTTTGCCAATTGAGTCCATTCGACCAATTTTGGCCCGGCCGGCGCCAATGTGGCTGCCTATAGGCGCCGGCCATTCGGGTAACGCTGATGTGGCAAATTTTAAATACTTTTTTTTTCATTTTTTTAATCGTTTTTTATGCCCTTCTTCCCTCTAGCTAGTTCGGCAACCGGCCAGAGGCGCAGGCCGGTGAGGTCTACCTTGCCAGCCTCTGATAAAGCTTGCCCTCGCTGACCACTGGTAAGGGTGAACCTTGCTCGTCACTGCCAGGCTGACCTTGCCCAGCCTAGGCGAGGCCGACCTTGTCGCTGTTGGGTGAGGTGAAACCCAGCGACGGCAAGGTCAGCCTTCCCTTGGCTAGGCGAGGTCGGCTTGGTAGCGGCAGGTGAGGCTCGCCCTCGCTAGTAGTCAGCTAGGGCGAGGTCGACCTGGTAGCGGCGACAAGGCTCGCCCTCACTAGCGGCCAACGGGGGCGAGATTTACCAAAAGTGGCAAGGTCGACCTTGTCAGCCCCCGTCTCTGGCTGGTCGCCAGTTGCCGAACCAGCCAGAGGGAAGAAGGCAAGAAAAGAAAAGAAAAGAAATATTAAAACTATTAAAAATTTTGAAAAAAAAAATTAAAAATGCCACGTCAGTGTCGGCCAACCAAAATTGTCTGGATAGACTCAATTAGCAAGAAATGAAAAGGTTTACGATTGAATTGGCAAAGTTAAAAGGTTTAGAATTGAATTGGTAAAAGTGCAATAGGTTTAGGACTTTTTAGATAGTTTTCCCACTTAATTGGTGTTGAAAATATCTCGTGATATTCCATTTCTTGAGCTTTTTATATAGGCAAGAAGAGGGAATTTCTCACTTTTATATGTAGTGCGTAATTTTTGTTAAAATGATAAGGATATTGCAAGTAGCAGAAAAGGAAAAGAGCTACTAATCTTTCTTATGCTATATGGCCTATGATAAGGAATGGGTTTACACAGAGGTTGGGAATAAAGAATGATTGGTCGATAAGAGAGGAAATTAAAAATAAGTACTTCTTGTTGGGATTTTGGCACAAAAACCCATAGAATTGAATGAGAAGTATGTGGGTGAAAGTGTCCCACATAGAGTAGAAGAGAGATGGGAGATGGGTTCAAATAGTTGAGCCTCACAAATGGGTTTGGGCCCCAAGGGGTACCCCACTTTTGTGGAAGAGAGAGGACTTACGTCAAGCTTGGTCCACTCCCCCCCGCGCGCGCCGCCGCCGTCGGTTCGGGTCCGGGGGTCCACCCTCTCGGTTTTATTTTTTCGAACGTGTCTGTTCGAGGTTCAGTTCGCCCGAACGAAAACCGAAGCCCTCCCTTCGCGCCTGTTCACGAACCGAACGAATTTGTTCGGTTGGTGGTGACTCTTCAGTTTCATCCTTTTATATAACCGAACAGTTAAGTTCGAAAAGACACTTCGTGACATTGGCATTTCGCACGGCATTTTTCTCCCGACGCACTCTGCGCATATTCACTTTGTCATTGTCATTTTCGTGCGATTGTTCTGCAAAATTGCGTTCGTAGGAGTCCTCCGGATACGTACCGCTTCGGAGGAACGAGATCCGTTCTATCCTGGGAGACGATTGTCCGATAACCTCGGGTACTGATTGAGGGGCCAAATTCATCTTAAGGACACGACGTCATTTCGTTGGGCTCGGATCAACATTCCATTTATTTGGTTGTTCTGCTTTCAGGTTTGTTTTCTTGACATTTAATTTCGGTTTCTAGTATATGTACAAAACCGACAACAACACTTCTATGCTCAGTTTGATTCATGTGAAGAATTAATGTTTACTATAGCTAATTATAACCTAGGAGACCACAAGTGCCATGATAATCGATTGTTAAATTAGTACCTAATTAAGTTTAAAGGGCAATGGTTTAATTAGACAATCATACTGAATTAGATCTCAAATTTACACTTACAGTACGTAGCAAATGCAAAAGTTAAGCATGCATCATATGTTGGTCCCACCTTTTTTATTACTACGACGGTTGATGAATGTTTTTTTTTTCCCTTGAGTTAATGCTTGATAGAATAAATTGTAGCCTTATTGGGAGATAGATAAGCACATTTTATTGAAATCACACAATTATTGGCTATTTAACTGTATTTCTGTATTCGACAAAAAAAACTGTATTTCTGTAAAGTAAAAAATGTACACGTTCAAGAAAAGCTAATTTAATTAACTCACTTGTGGATTATATTAGATAGAGACCTCTGTTGTTTCCTTCACTTTTGGGCATTGAGCTCTCTCGTTTGTCATTTTAGGAGTCATGAACAAGTGTACAAATTAGTAAGTTGGAAATTTTTAAAAGGGTTAATACCATGAAAAATTCAAACTAGTATGCCTATGATAAATTTACCTTAAACTAATATTTTGACCACCAAAAACCCAGAACTAGTACATTTGTGATAAATTTATTAAAAAACTGGTACATTTGTGATAAATTTACCCTCTATTAGTTTTCATTAAATTGAATGAATATAACGAAAAATTACAAACTAGTACACATGTAACAAATAAAGGGTAAAGCCCCAAACTAGTACACCCATCAACTAACACGTGTCATCTAAGTTAATATTTTGACAATAAAATTTAATAGGATCTAACAGAATCTAACGGAGAGTAAATCTTTCATAGGTGTATCAGTTTGGGGTTTTTCGTGGTAAAAAAATTAGTTTGTAATAAGTTTATTACAAACATACCGATTTAAAGTTTTTCATGGTTTTTTTTTGGTAAGGTAAGTTTTTCGTTGTATTAAGCCTTGTGAAAGAGAAGTATTCTGTCTACTTTGCAATAATAATGGTGTGCTACTTCGTTCAACTTTTCTACATGTATAGTTATTTTTAAACTATCCCACATCATTTAACTTATCTATGGGATTTATATACTTTTTATATGCTCGCGGTCTCCTTCTATCTTTAAGATTAAACTTTTAGGTTAAACTTTTGAATATTGTATTAGATCTAGGTTTTGTCCCAATTTATTTAGAATGTGAGGCCACCTCATTGGTCTAATTCCATGTGTAATGTCATCTCCCCATATTTTCCATGTTTCCTATATTTTTGTTTTGCGCGAGTCCAAAAGTTAACGTAGAATTAAGGTGAAATACCGCTTCTATGAATGGGGCGATTATCCCAATTATATATATGTATATATATATATATATATATATATATATATATATATCGATTGCTTTTATAGTTTTATTGTTTTTGCACTTTGAACGAGACAAAGTCAAGCGTGATAAGCTTCGGTCCATGGCATGCTATGCTAAGAAATTGCTTAAGTCTTTCATTGTGGGGTGCTTCCACACCTTTTTCTTTTGGGCCAGAAATGCGACTAGACCTAAAAAGAAGACGCTTTCTTTTTCAGTATGGCGCCGTAAATCTAACGTCGTGTTGAATCTATATCTACTATCTAGAATTGGGTATTGATATATACTCAACTAAAAGGCAACGAGGGCACGAGGATGTGCTAAATTTCAGATAGTGTGGCTGCTTGTAACAAAGCAAAATGGAAAATTCTAATGGGGACTACTTGATCACCGGCCAAAAAACATCTAAAAAATTTAGGTCAGTTCATTAGGGAAATTTTGCATATGAATTACACAAACAAGTGTACCCAATCGATCGATATTTTATTGATTAATTACCCCTTATATAAATAAAAATAATGCCCTAGTAAAGACTCTGGTCCTAATTAGTAGTAGATGAAAACTATGTCGAAGCAATGCTAGAGCAATTGTGCGATTTTAAGGCTAATAAAGTCCGGGAGCTTGTACCAAGACCAAAAGATCATCACATGATAGGAACCAAATATTCTCTGCAATTATTGACCAAAAGAGCATGATGTTCTTCATGAATCTTCATCTTGTCCAGAGTTGCTTTGCCTCTTGTGATTTTTCTCATATCAAATTATCAATCGAATTTCTTTAACAAAAAAGCAAATCACATAAGAGATATTTTATTGATTAATTACCTCTTATATAAATTTAAATAATGCCCTAGTAAAGACTTTGTTTCTAATTAGCAATAGATGAAAACTGGGGCGAAGCAATGCTAGAGGAATTGTGCCATTTTAAGGTTAATAAAGTCCGAGAGCTTCTGCCAAGACCAAAACATCATAACATGATAAGAACCAAATATTCTCCGCAAATATCGACCAAAAGAGCGTGATGTTCTTTATGAATCTTCGTTTTGTCCAGAGTTACTTTGCCTGTTGTGATTTTCTCATATCAATCAAATTTCCTTAACAAAAAATTGAATCGCGTGTTGGAATTTCATTCGATAGTTTCAACCCTTTATGTCTAGCATATCTCGCATCACGAATAAAGATTGCTGAGAAAATTTAATTTAAGGCCATAGGAAAAACGAAAAAAAAGGTCCACAACATAAATATTTCCTGTCTAATTAATCGTAGTCATGTTGTAAGGCAACGCAAGACTTCATGTACATGTTGGACCATGTCTAAAGTGCCCCTATTATAAGTTTTCCAAGCAGAACTACGTGAGAATCGTCCACGTCATCGGTCAAAGTCTACTAGATTTTCAGCGTGGGTCCTGCATATTTGTTGCTTCCTAGGAATTGCACCGCATGGGAAAGAACTTGGGATGCGATTCTTGTCATGTCGTTGTCGTCCACTACGGCTTTTGTGTCGTGTTTTTTAATTTCATTGAACATGTTCATCCCAGTGCTTCACTTCATCTTTCTTGACTTTTTGGGTAATGCCGAGCAATAACGGAGAAAAATATTGAATGACTGGCAAGCATTATGTCATCTACAGTGAATTGTGATTTTTCTTCCTCAGCGTATGCTAGCGCGTTTGAAATGACTTGACCATTTTGTATTTCTAACGAATTACCATTGCCGGATCACTATGTGAGAAAGAATTTGGCGGATTCAATAAAGTGAACCGTTGGTGTCTGTGCCTTAATTCAGAAAATCAACACCATCCTTCTACTTTCTTATTTATTCAAAATCATCCAAGTGCTTTTAAAATTATCATCCTAATCGATTGTGTGACAGAATTTGCTGATGTGATGCTTTTTTTTTGCTAAAAAAAATCATCCAAGTACTTTCTTTTTTGCTGATGTTTTTTTTGCTGACGTAATGTTAATATCCTAGGAATTTGCTGATATCCTTTAACGATGTTAGAATTTTGTTGATGTGAGATATTTTGTACTTTATCTTCAATGTTCTCCCTCTTTCTCCTTGTGGCTATCAGCATTAATCATCTTCTTGTTCAACCTGATCCCTTCCAAATTCAAACTAAAACCAAAAAAATCTAGCATCCCCACCAATACAAATCCTTGATCAGCCATAGACTCTGGACGATATGGCTAAGCTCAACGAAACTCGAAGTTTAGGAAGGTAATATGTAATTTTCCCGAAGTAAGGGGTTAGTGGGCAACCGGTGCCAAAAGTTGGGAGGGGATAATTTGTAACTTTTCAAAGTTTAAAAAGACGAAACTTTTGTTAGGTCAAGAGCAGAAACTATTATGTTTAGAGTTTTCGATCAATACACTTGGCACTGCTTTTCATTATACAATTTCTTATATCGGTGAGGCCGATATCGGAAATGCGCAATATGCAATCAATCACTCAAATAATTCTCATTTTATTGCACATGCGTAATTAATAAACACGTCCATGTATGACAATTCACATGCAACTGATTATATAGGACACCGATGAGGGTCAAAAAGTGGGTCATACTTTAATCCAAAATTCTCAAACACGCCACAATTCCCTTATTAAATACCTACCCATTTCCAAACACATTCGCCAAACATACTCTCTCTCTCTCTCTCTCTCTCTCTCTCTCTCTCTCTCTCTCTCTCTCTCTCTCTCTCTCATAGAATGGGCAACTGTGCAGCTCCTCAGATCACCAGAAATGGTGGCCTTCCCATGACCACCCATCACCAGGGCTGGTCATCATCATCTCCATCCACAGTCAAGCTCATTCACATGGACGGAAGGCTGCAAGAGTTCACTCAAACCATGAAGTCTTCTCACCTCCTCTCCCAAAACCCTAACTGCTTCCTCTGCAGCTCAGACTCCATGTTCATTGACACCATAGTCCCTCAAATTCATGAAGAAGAAGACCTCTGTTTGGGCCAACTCTATTTCCTCTTGCCTCTCTCTATGTCCCGAGTCCCGCTCTCTTTCCGAGAGCTCTGCTTGCTCGCCATCAAGGCCAGCGCCGTGCTCGAGAGCAGCTCAAGTTCGAGGAGAACGAAGGATGGAGGTCCATCAGTGGCGGCTCATCGGAGACGGTGTCGAGCTCCCACCGGGTTCGACGCCCCGAGACTAGAATTGGGTCAGAGGAGCCAAAGAATTGAGTTGTGAAAGTGCATGAGTATGAGATCAATCTTTATTATTATGTCACAATCATCATAATTATCGTTAATATTATTATTTTAATACAAAGTAGCTTTATGTCGTGATAAGGACATGAGAGATGTAAAAGCGTGCGAAGAATTGCACTTAATTGGTGTCGTAAAGATCTCATGATATTATATTTCTTGAGGCTTTTATACAGCCTAGACAAGGGAATTTCTTCACTTTTATATGCGGCGCCCAATTTTTGTTTGTTCTTGGGAGGAAAGAAAAAGACATTGCATGTACCAAAAGAAGAAAAAAATACTAAACTTTCTGTGCTACATAGCCCGCGATAAGGAATGGAGGTACAAAAAGGTTCGAAAAGCTAAATGATTTGATCCATAAAAGAGGGAATCAAAAGAAAAAGAAACTTTGATGCTCAGTCCATGGAGAATTATTTTTTACTATAGCTAATTATAAACTGGGAGACCACTAGTGCTATGATAATCGATTGTTAAATTAGCTAGTACCAAATTAAGTTTAAAGCGTGACGGTCTGATTAAACAATTGTACTGAAGTAGATCTCAAATTTAGACTTACGTACAACAGGAAATGGAAAAAGTTAGCCATCATATGTTAGTCCTGTTAACCACCTTCTTTTTTATTACAACGACGGTTGATGAATGTTTTTTTACCTCGATTTAATCCTTAATAGAATAAATTGTAACCTTATTGGGAGACGGATAAGCACATATTTGAAATCACACAATTATTAGCTATTTAAATGTATTTCTGTATTCGAAAAAAAAACTGTATTTCTGTAAAGTAAAAAATGTACATGTTCAAGAAGAGCTAATTTAATTAACCTACCTGTGGATGATATTAGCCGGAGACCTACGTTGTTTCCTTCACTTTTGGCCGTTTAGCTCTCTCTTTTGTCATTTCATAAGTCATGAACAAGTGTACAAATCAGGAAGTTGGAAATTTTGAAAAAGAGGTATTCTGTCTACATTGCAATAATAAACATCGGCTACTTCGTTCCACTTTTCTATATGTATATTTATTGTTAAAGTATCCCGCATCATTTAACTTATTTACGGGATTTATATGTTTTTATATATGCATGGTCTTTCTCTATCTACAAGCTTAAGCTTTCAAGTTAAACCTTCGAACATGGTATTAGAACTAAGTTTTGTCCTAATTTATTTCGCTTATAATTTATTATAAGTTATAACGCCCCAACGTTTGTCGAATTCCACATGTAATAATGTCGTCTCTCCATATTTTTCATGCTTCATTTTTATTATAACGCCCCCACATTTGCTCGAGTCCAAAAGTCTATGCTAGAATTTAGGTGAGATATCACTTTTATGAATGTGGCGATTTTCCATATATATATATATATTTCTTTTTTATTATTATTGTTTTTTCACTTTGAACGAAACAAAGTCAAGCGTGATAAGCTTCGGTCCATGGCATGCCATGCTGAGCAATTGCTTAAATCATTCATTGTGGGGCCCTTCTACACCTTTTTCTTTTCGGCCATAAATGCTACTAGACCAAAAAGAAGAAGCTTTCTTTTGCAGCCCGGCACCGTAAATTTAACGTCGTGCGGAATCTATATCTACTATCTAGAATTGGGTATTTGTATATACTCAACTAATAGGCAACCAACAAGGGCGCGAGGACGTTCTGAATCAAGGATTGTGTGGCTGCCTGTAATAAAGCAAAATGAAAAATTCTAATGGGACTAGTTGATCGCCGGCCACAAAAAACTTCAAAAATTTAGGTTAGTTCATTAGGGAAATTTTGCGTATGAATTTTACAAAGAAGTGTACACAATTGGTCGATATTTTTATTGATTAATTACCCCTTATATAAATAAAATTAAAGCCCTAGTCAAGACTCTAGTTCTAATTAGCAGTGGATGAAAACCGAGTCGAAGTAATGCTAGAGGAATTGTGCCATTTAAGGTTAACAAAGTCCGGGAGCTTGTGCCGAGACCAAAAGATCATCATGTGATAGGAACCAAATATTCGCCGCAAATATCAACCAAAAGAGCATGATGTTCTTCATGAATTTTCGTTTTGTTTAGAGTTGCTTGGTTGATGTGATTCTCTCATATCAATCTAATTTCTTTAATAAAAAAGCGAATCACGTGTTGGAATTTCTCTAGATAATTCCAACCCCTCATGTCTAGCATATCCCGCATCACTAATAAAGATCACTGAGAAAAATTAATTTAAGGCCATGCTAGGAAGAACGAAAAAAAAAGTCGAGAACATAAATATTTCCTGCCTAATTAATCGTAGTCGTGTTGCAAGGCAACTTAAGACTTCATGTACCCGTTGGACCGTGTCAAAAGTGCCCCTATTATAAGCTTTCCAAGCAGAACTACGTCAGAATTCTCCCGAATTGTCCACGTCATCGGTCAAAGTCTACTAGATTTTCAGCGTGGGTCCCGCATATTGGTTGCTTCCTAGGAATTGCACTGCATGGAAAAGAACTTGGAATGTGATTCTTGTCATGACGGTGTCGTCCACTACGGCTTTGGTGGTCGTGCTTTTCCTTTCACTCGCACACGAGAATCCGAGTGAATCACTTTATCTTCCTTTACTTTATGGGCAATGCCAAAGCAATGACGGAGAAAACTATTGACTCGACTGGGAAACATCTTGTCATCTTTGGCAATTTTATCGAATTGCCATAGCGGGGTTAGTATGCACGAAAGAATTTAGCATATTCAATAAGGTGAATTGTTAGTATCCGTGCCTTAATTCAGAAATCAAAACCATCCTTCTACTTTTTTTTATTTATTTAAAATCATCTTAGTGCTTTTTAAAATTGTCATTGTGATTGATTTTGTAACGAAATTTGCTAACGTGATCGTAACAACGTTAGAAATCTGCTGATATCCTTTGACACTGTTAGAATTTTGTTGATTTGGATTTTTTTGTACTTTTTTTTTCGATGTTCTCCCTCTCTCTCTTCCTTTGCAACTATCGTCATTAATCATCTTCTTTTTCGACCTAAACCCCCCACCAAATTCAATCCAGAACCCAAAAAATCTAACATCCCCACCGATACAAATCCCTGATCGGCCATAGACTCGAGACGTCATGGCTAAGCTCAACGAAACTCAAAGTTTAGGAAGGTACTTTGTAATTTTCCAAAGTTAGGGGCTAGTGGGCAACAAGGTGCCAAAAAGTTGGAGGAGATAATCGGTAACTTCTCAACGTTTAAGATTACGCAACTTTCGTTAGGTTTAGGGCTGATTGTGGGTAATTATCCCCAAATCTATTGTGTTTAGAGTCTTCGATCAAAACATTGACATTACTTTTTTAAGGACAATTTCTTACATTGGTGGGGCCGATGTAGGAATTGCGCAATATGCCACCAATCACTCTAATAATTCTCATTTATGGCACATGGCTAACTATTTATATATTACATCCTTGGCTAATTAACTATTCTCAAACAACCCTTAATTCCTCTATAAAATACCTACCCAAATTAAACATATTCGCCAAACAAACACCAATCTCTCTCTCTCTCTCTCTCTCTCGCATACAGAATGGGCAAATGTGCAGCTCCTCAGATCACCAGACATGGTAGCCTTGCCATGACCACCCATCACCATAGCTGGTCATGATCGTCTCTATCCACGCTCAAGCTGATTCACATGGACGGAAGGCTGCAAGAGTTCACTCAAACCATGAAAGCCTCTCACCTCCTCTCCCAAAACCCTAACTGCTTCCTCTGCAGCTCAGAGTCCATGTTCATTGACTCCAGAGTCCCTCAGATCCACGAAGAAGAAGACCTCCATTTGGGCTAACTCTATTTCCTCTTGCCTCCCTCCATGTCCCGAGCCCCGCTCTCTCTCCAAGAGCTCTGCTTGCTCGCCATCAAGGCCAGCACCGTGCTTGAGAGCAGCTCAAGTTCGAGGAGAACGAAGGATGGAGGTTTGTCAGTGGCGGGTAATCGGAGATGGTGCTGAGCTCCGACTGGGTTCGACACCACGAGATTGGAATTGGGCCAGAGCAACTGAAGGATTGAGTTGTGAAAAAGTGTACGCGTATGGGATGAAGTGGGAATCGATCACATGACAGAAGGCAGAGGTTGAAGAGTGTGCTATAAACTCTCTTTTTTTTTTTGTGCACAACTCCTTTTTGGTTGTCTTCAAAGCAACAACCCTTTTTAGCGGGACTTGATATACGTCTCATTGTTTCTAGATTTGTGATCTAATTATATTTAGCTTAATCATAATTCCTTTTGTTATTATCATCGTATAATTATTATTTCACAATCATCCTTATGACACAATTAATGCTATAAATTATCATTATTATTATTTGCTTTATTTTGTCAAGTAGTGAAAGGAATAGAAGGTGCTTCAAGGATTAATAGAAAGCGAAGTTGTGTCACTAAGAGTAATGATAAGTTTGCAGTGCTTTCGAAGCAAAATGGAGAGGTTGTGGTTGCTTCGGTAATAAAAAAAAAAGTTGAGTCAAAATCAACTATATATTGCTGAGCTCTACAAAGAAGTGATGGGTATCAAAAGTTTTGATTAAGCCACCCTTGCATATGCCTTCGATTATTTAGTGGACAATGAGAGTTGCAAAAGCATTGCTAGGCGGAAGAAATTATGGCTTGAAGACTTCTTGAATAAAAGAGAAAGTGGATATTGACATAGAGGAGAAAAATGAAGAAATTGACACTCTTTTGATCAAGCATTAGCCTTTGTTTGTTAGTTATGAAACATAAGACTCTTTGATTACTTGTAGTAGCTATCTAAATATGTCTCTTTGTGACACAATTTATCCAAATGTTTAATGTGAGGATGGAGTCATATGTGCTAGAACCTACAACAAATGTTTGGTTCAAGTGCTGCATGGGATATTGTGAGGATAAAAAGTAATAAAGACGAATTTTTTTTCTTATCTGTTTGTTTTTTGAGCTGGACGCTACTCCTGGACTAGAAAAGGCGAGAGGCACACCATTGTAATTGGGAAAAGTACCAAAAAAGTCCTAAATCTATTGCATTGGTATCAATTCATTTCTAAACTTTTCAATTGGACCAATTTAGTCCTAAAACTTTTTGCATTGATACCAATTCAATCCATCCGGCCAATTTAGGCTGGAAATCGTTGACATAAATGCCGATGGTCTTACATGGCACTGTCGGCCCCGACGTGGATAATTTTTTTAATTTTTTAAATAATTTTTTCAAAATTTTTAAATAATTTTTTCTTTTTTTTTAAAACCGGTGGTAGGTGAGGGCCGTGACGCCCTCGTCTGGTCTGGGCGAGGGCATCGCTGCCACTTGCTTGGATCTGGGCGAGGGTTTCAGCCCTTGCCTGGATTTAGGTGAGGGCACAACAGCCCTCGTCTGTGGCCGACGAAGGCGCGAGAGCCCTTACCCAGACCAAACAAAGATCGCCAACGACCTCGCTGGCCACTAGTTTCTAAAAAAAGAGAAAAAAATATTTAAAAAATCTGAAAAAATTATTAAAAAATTATAAAAATTATCCACATCGAGGCCGGCAGTGCCACGTAGGACCATCGGCATTTATGTCAACGATTTCTAACCTAAATTATTCAGATGGATTGAATTGGTACCAATGCAAAAAGTTTTAGGACTAAATTGGTCCAATTGAAAAGTTTACGACTGAATTGGTAAAAATGCAATAGGTTTAGGACTTTTTTGTTACTTTTCCCCAATGTAATTTGTCCATTCAAATGTTAATGAGTTGGAACAACTTCAAAGTAATCCATGAGATTCAAATAATATTTCAATCGAGATCTAAAAACTCGAAAACTTTTTCGGTCACACTTTTCAACATACTACCAATGGGAAAAGTACAAAAAAAGTCCTAAACCTATCGTATTGATACCAATTTAGTATGAAACCTTTCAATTGGATCAATTTAGTCATAAACATTTCACATTGGTACCAATTCAATCTATCCGACCAATTTAGACTAGAAATCGCTGACGTGGATGGTGTCAGTCCTACGTGGCTCCGCGATACTAACATGAACAATTTTTTTAATTTTTTAATAATTTCTTCTAATTTTTTAATGTTTCTTTTTCTTTATTTTTTTCTTTTCCGAGAAGTGGTTGGTTGGCAACATCGTTGGCCATAGGCCAGTCTAGGCAAAGGCTCCCACACCCTCGCCCAAATCCAGGTGAGGGCCGAAACCCTCGTCTGTTGGCTGGTGAGGGTGCAGCGGCCCTTGGATATGGGCGAGGGCATTGGCCCTTGCTTGTGGCTGGGGAGGGTACGACAGCCCTTGCCCGTGGTCGGCAAGGGCGTAAGGGCCCTTGCCAAGGCCATTCGAGGGTCGCCGGCCCTTGTCTGTGGCCGGCAATGGTCCTGGGAAAGGAAATTTTCTATATGAATTTTGTAAACACGTGTGAATTTTATTTTGAGATAGTGCCATTAGGCTAAGGGTCAACATTATTCTTAAGAATAATGGACAATGTCCAACCATATTCCAAATTTAGTAAAGAGCGGCAACCGAGATTTCAATTTTTTAAGTTACTTGCAAATTATTTTGTAACACTTACCTTAATTAAAAAAATTAGATAGATTTGATATTGATAGTACTACTATAAAAGAACTCCCGCCTGCCCAAAAAAATGAAACGTAAAACGCAAACTACGTGCCTATTTTATGTCAATCAAATCTTGAGAAAGTTCCAAATAAGAGCTTGAAGTGAAGTCATTTTCTCAAAATAAAAAGCCTCAAAGTGGATATTATCTCAAATAAGAGCCTAAAGTGATCAATTAGTCTGAATAAACCTATCAAAATGAATCATAAACCCATATATAAGTAAATTAGTCATAAATGGGTTAGTTATATTCATTAAATAGGTAATAAATTGGTATTAAATGGGTCGTAAATAGGTCATAAATAGATTTACAACTCATTTAAACTCAACTCATTTCTCTTGCCATCATTCTCTTGCACTCATTCACTCTATACTCTATCTCAGTTTGTATATGAGTTTTCTTAGATTGAGTTAAGTATGAAAGTGTTTTAGTAATATGGGTCGAGTTGGGTCGGGTATGGGTTATTAGATTTTCATTACATGAAAATGGGTCAAAACGGGTTAAATGGATCTATTTGGATCGGCCCATTTTTGACCCAACCCAAACTCGACCCGACCTACATGTTTGATAGGTCTAGTCTCGAATAAGATCCTCAGCTCGCTGGTATTACTTGAGACATTTTCGTCCTCACCTTCTTCCTCCTTCACTCTCTTCCAGAAACAGAATTTTATTTGATAACGATACAAAATTTCTTTCTCTTAAGCTCTTTTCCATTCATCAACAGTCGGCGACCAACGAGGGTGACGGTGGCTGGCGGGGATGGCGGTGGGCGGCAATGGGCGATAGTCGGTGGGTGGCCAAAAAGGGTGGTGACCAAGTGTGGCAAGCGGTGGGAGGCGAGGGTGAGCAACGAAAGGAGTTATTATTTCTCTTTTTGTTCAAGAAATGGAAAAGTATAAAATTTTTACTTTTCATTTCTGTTCCAAACTATTTTTGGACTAAAAATTTGTTCCAAAAATAGAAAAATAAAATTGCATTATCAAACAGATTTTTGTTTCAAACTTGTTCCCAGGAACCAAAAAAAAATAGATAAATAGAATAGTTATCATGTACACCGTTAATGACCTTGTAAAAGTTTTCCATGAATGGTCAACATGTTAAAACCTTTTCATCATCTGGATGGTTCTTTATTCACAAGGGTTGTGCACACCTTTGAAGTTAGATTAACAATCAGATCCGTTCGTAGCGTAGATGAAGTACTAATGCACTCCTAATAAGGTGAATGTTTACTTATGTATCACCGTAAACTCGTTGCAACCTATCGTGGAAATTGAGACCAATTAAAAGGCACTCTACTTCATATGACCGTGTCTTGTCCATCGATAAAGCGATGAACTAAGGAAAAAATTAAGAAGAAAGGGCACAAGTACACAACCCCATTCAATGGGCCATATGTATGGACATGTATCAGGGCTAACGGAGCCTTCTCATGGTTTGTTAGCTTTTAACTTCCGATAATTTCTTCAATTTTTCTCTATTTGGGTTTGGAGGCGAGTTCTATTTTTGGTTTATCACTTTTTTGTAAGTTTTGTTACCCGCATATTACGTCGTTTTAACCCCCAAAACATTTAAAATCACATATAGTAACATTAACATGTAAAACCATACACAATTTTGATAATTTTCCGAAGTTTATTTTTTTTTGTCGCTGTTCAGATTTCGAAAGCAAACTCACGAGCAGAATTAAAAAAAAAAAAACACTTAAAAGTACAGTAGAAGTTCCCGACTGGTGATCGAAATATTTTGGGCTAGATCGGCCCACTAGTCAAAGGACTCAAAGCCCCTCGATATCTTTAACTTCTTGCTCTTTCTTCTCTGCTACTTGTTCGCTTCGCGGTCTTAGAAAAATTCTAACCTTATCTAATTCTCTCTCTCTATATATGTTAGCATTCTGGTTTCTTTAATTCCTACGAGTGTGCAAGAGACGGCTTTTTATTAAGGGAAAACACTATCAAAAATTTCAAACTATGTCACTTGTGACAAATTTACTCCAAACTTTTTTTGCGACACAAAAAACCCTAAACTATTCTACTTGTAACACATTTACCCCACAATACATTTGTCCATGGGCATTTTCATGATTTGTCGCTTGCTGCGAATTGATTGTTGTTCCATGCTCTGGCTTCAAGCTCCGCTAATGAAAGTGGAAAACGGAACAACGATATTAGTTTCATCTAGGGGGTATAGAACCTTTACCTGTAGTCGTATTGTGGGGTAAATGTGTCACACGTGGCATAGTTTGGGATTTTTCGTATTACAAAAAAAAGTTCAGAGTAAATTTGTTACAAGTGGTATAGTTTGAAGTTTTTGGTGGTGTTTTCCCTTTTATTAAAATATGAGAGAATTAAAAAAAACGAGAAAAATATGGTTCGGATGGACTTGGTCCATGGTTTTTTTGTTGATTTCTAGTGACAGATGGTTGAGAGGATCGGGGGAGAGAGGACCACCGGAAGAAGTGAGTACAAACGATACTTACACAACTTCCGACTAAGCGACTCGAAAGAAAGCAATTTGGAGACCTCATCCATATCTCTGATGAACATTGGTGTGATTGGCCGAGCGACGTAACCTGAATGTTCAGGTTCATTTCTTGATTTGTTGCTTGCTGCGAATTGATTGTTGTTCCATGCTCTGGCTTCAAGCTACGCTTAGCGGAAAACGGAACAACAATATTTGTTTCATCTAGGGGGTATGGAACCTTTACCTGTAGTCGTGTGACCGAATCTTTTTGCGATCGCCGAAACCTTCAAGTTTGGGCCTCACTGGAATCTCCTTGCAAAATAAGATTAAGATGATTAGCACCAAGAATTTGAGAAAACATAATTGAAAGAAAGAATTTGGAATGAGTTACCTTTGTTGAAATGAGCAAATGAAGGACCTATTTACAGTGAAATTTTGGAAACAAAGGGGTATGATGCATCTCAAAAGGGCAATGATGCATAGGATAAGCGAAACTGTTGTGAAAGGGCTAAAACATACTGGACAAGACTGGGTGCGTGCCAAAACCGGGCTTTGAAAAGCCCGGCATGCCCGAAACGAGCTGGGGACCGCCTAGGCCCCCGCAGCCACGAGCAAAGGTCACATACAGGCGGGCTGGGCCGGTCACGCCCCTTATGGCCTGGCATTGAATGGGATACGCGGTTCTGCCCGATTGGTCGGCGATTGCTGCTGGGCAGCTGCCGACTTCATTTTGCTCTACAGGTCAATTGAGGCTCAGACCAAATTTTAGGGGACAAGAGCGGATTGTTCGAAAAAGCAGAACGAAACTTCACAATTTGGGGAGTTACATGGCTTCTTTCCGAGCTCGAGGGGAGTTAGACAGGGGGACCCTATATCCCCTTATCTATTTACTCTTGTCATGGAAGTCCTCTCCGGTATAATCCAAGCTAAATCAAATAGACCGGAGTTCAAATTCTTCTGGCGATGCAAGGAGACTCGTTTATCACATTTGTTCTTCGCGGATGATGTCCTTCTTTTCTCTGAAGCTAATGGGTGTTCTATTCAACTGATCAAGGATGCTCTTGATCTTTTCTCTGGCTGGTCAGGGCTTAGACCTAATGCAAACAAGAGTAGTATTTTCTTGTCTGGCGGGTCTTCTGAACTTCAAAACCAGATTTGTTCCTGCCTTGGTTTCCAACGTGGATCTCTCCCGTTCCGATACCTAGGGGTCCCAGTTATCTCCTCCAGGTTATCCAAAGAGGATTGTAAGGTCTTGGTGGACTCGATTACTGCAAGGGCTAGATCTTGGACCCAGCGTTTTCTATCTCATGGAGGCCGTCTTCAACTCATCAAATCTGTCTTGCATTCTATGCATGTATACTAGGCCAGCATATTCACCCTCCCCAAGTCTGTCCTCCACGACATCGAGACTGTCTTAAGACAATTTCTGTGGAAAGGCCCGGATCTTGGAGTAGGTGGTGCAAAGGTCTCCTGGGCGGATGTGTGCCTACCCAAAGAAGAGGGTGGACTCGGGATCCGCAGGCTGGAAGACTATAATACAGCTCTAACACTAAAACATATTTGGATTCTTTTCACTGATAAGGAATCCCTATGGTGCAAGTGGATCCATTCAAACTTTCTGAAGAGCTCCAATTTTTGGATTGCCTCGAAACCCACCTTCTGTTCGTGGGCTTGGAAGAAGATCCTTGACCTCCGATCCTCCTTCTCTAATCTCTTTAAATGGAAACTTAGAGATGGTCGTGGGACTTCATTTTGGTTTGATTGTTGGCTTGAGAGAGGTCCGCTCTTCAAGATATTTAGCGACATGGATATTTATCGTTCGCGCATTCCTCGGCTTACCTCGGTTCGCAACTTTTATGACTCAATATGGCAATCTTCAGCAACTTTGGATTCTTTCCTAAGTTGGGCGGAACCTGCCCCTGCTTTTATTGATTCTCCGGACTTATTCTCTTGGACTGCTCACCCCTCTGGAGTATTTTCGGTCTCCTCGGCTTGGGACCATATCAGACCCAAAGGCCGGCCTTCTCCATGGCATTCTTTTGTATGGGATCGGGATATGGCCCCTCGGCATTCGTTCCTTTTATGGCTAATATCCCGACGCCGCTTACCTACCTAAGCCCTGTTGCTCCAGTTTCGCAGGATTACTGAAGCTTCTTGTGCGTTCTGTTGCGGTTGCCCGGATTCTATCGACCACCTTTTCTTTTCTTGCCCTCAAACGGCCAGAATTGCATCGATCTGGGCCTCAAAGTGTGGTTTGCAGTGGACGAACCAGCCATGGAGTGTCTTCATTGGATGGGCTATGCAACAGTTTGGTGGCTCCTCTTTTTCTCAGCGTATCTCGCGGTTCTCGCTTGGAGCCCTCTGTCATCTTATTTGGATAGAAATGAACAATATACTCTTCAGAGAGAAGCCTTTCTTTGCTCCGGGGATTGTTAAACATCTCATCAAAGTGGTCAAGGACAAAATCATCTCTATTGGTGAAGTGTCGGACACCCCTCAGAATAGAAGACTCCAAGCTAGCTGGGGTCTATCCTCCTTCAACCGGGTGACTACCTCTTTGGATTAGCAGCCTAGGTTTGGGTTGGGCTTGGGTTTTGGCCGCTGTTTGGCCTTCTTCTTTTGGCTTCATTTCCTGTTTCTCTGTTGGTTTGAGCCTTTTCTTTGTATAGTTGTTGTTTCTCTAGTTAGGCTCTTGCTTTTGCCCCGCTTGGGCTTGTTTCTTTTCTAGTCGTATCACCTTCAACCCTTTTGGACATCCTATGTCCCTTATGGGTCGAGGTTTAGTGTGCGACTTTTCTTGTACCTGTCTGCATTGAAAAGCTATACATCCTTACTTTACCAAAAAAAAAAAAACTTCACAATTTGGGTCCACGGGGACCACTAGAGAAGGAATTGAAAATCACCATTAGAAAACGCGGCAAAAGACAACGTAGTGCTTCCTCTTTTCTGCAAAACTGTTTTGTGGTCTTTTGGTTTCTCCAAGCTTGGATCTAACATGTCATTAAAATGCTTCATCTGGACCTCCGGACGTTAAGAAGCTAGGGAAGGGGTTAGACAAAAATACTATCCCAATATGGAGTAGGAACATGCAGGTATCGACATGTTAAAATAAGAAACTGTTGACACCCAAAATTACTCCTGGTGAGAGTAGACTGATTGCAAGTCACAAAGGACAAAAAAAATGGCCCACATAGCATAAATCCGAAGAAAGGCCGTGAGTCAGGCCCAGAAGATTTAAAGCAATTATCGACAGGACACGTCATAGAAATGTCGACAAGTTGACAAGTCCAAAATCATGAGCCTTGCACATGATGTCAACAAGTCTAAGATCACAAGTCTTGCACGTGACATCGACAAGATCACGAACTTTCCATGTGATGTCGATGAATTAAGCACGTGGTGTTACATGGTAAATAAATTCATTTCCATGTGTTGAAAGGTAAAGACATAACCGTAGACGTAAAGATCGAGGAAGCTAAATAGTGAAACGTGGAAAACAACAGGAAATAAGGAGACACGTGGAAGAAAATCAACTATTATGTGATGTCCAAGGGGCGTAAGCAACATCGACAAGTCAGGAAACGGTTAAAGTACGAAATGTAAGGAAGTGGAAAATAACTTTTTAGGAGAAGTAGCCGATCGACAGTTATTAGGCTCCTCTATAAATACTTAAAGATTTCCGACGTAGAAAGGATCTCCGCACAATACAACACATCTTTTATCCATCTTTACTTTTAGCACATTAGGAGTAGTCGTAATTACAGCTTTCAGATTCCACATCGTAGATTCAATTCCGGCTAGAGTCTTTATCAGGTCCAGCATTGTTGAACAAATTCCAGTGTTGTGCCGCCAGTTCAACGTCATCGATTAAATTCCGGCATTGTGCTTGGAATATAGCCGTTATTAGATTCCAGCCATATTCTCTCAAGTTACATAATTGATTAGATTCTAACGTACCTTGAATTGCAATGTCATATATTAATTATGTTGTTGATCAGATTCCGACATAACTTGGTCTCGGCATTTGAAAGTTGTCATCTCATTATTAGTATTGTCGAGTTTGGTGTATTATTGAGTAAAGTTATAAGACATAAGTTGGGCTTAGTAAACACAATTGATATTCTCTATTCGAGCTTGATTCAAGACCCTAGTCTCCTCTAATAAAATTTAAAAAGTAGCGTTCGGTGAAAGATTTTCGACGAGATAAAACCGGCAAAATAGGAACGTATTTGTGAAGCCCACCCCAATTGGAGGGGACATGCCGCGAAGGCCTTCAGTGACTATGAACTCCTGGGCAATCAATCATGAACCACCGCCCCACTGGAGAAGGAATTGAAAATCACCATTAGAAAAGCGACAAAAGACAACGTAGTGCTTCCTCTTTTTCTGCAGACTTTTCTGGCGTTTCTTTTGGTTTGTCCAATCAGTTTAAGAGTAATGGTGGGAACTCAGTGACATCCCGGAACGAAACCTTAAAACAAGTCCGAGACTCAGTGACATGTCGTGAAAAACGTGACCCAAGTGACGACGAAATCCTTTTTTGAGCTGCCTCCGTTTTCTCTCCTTCCACATTCAGACGACAATGGTGACCGACTTAATTTACGCTCCTAATCTTATCATGGGAATTGTCCTATCAGCCTTGAATATAATGTGCAAATGTCAATTCAGTTATAAATTTTTCAATTTTTTCAATCGAATCTTAGACTTTGGTGCAAAATTTCGATGAGGTAGCGGTATGCCACGTAAAATGACTGACGATAATTGTACCGCCACGTCGACCCTCGCAAGGGTCGGACCCTCGCAAGATCTAGCGAGGTGACTCTTGCCTATGGTCGGTCGCCAAGTACTGGCCACAGAATAAAGGAAAGAAAAGAAAGAAAAAAAAATAGAGGAAAAGGAAAAATATTTTAATTATTTATTAAAAAAATAAAAATATTTATATTAAAAAATATTTATATTAGTGCCGGCGTCGATGTCAGCGATTTTCAAACTAAATTGATAGAATGAACTGAATTGATACTAATGTGAAAATATTTAAAACTAAATTGACTTACGTTTGCAAAATGCGGCGCCTCTGCCGCAAAATGCCATATGTGGCACTTCAGTTGTTGACCAAGACCATGCGAGTGGTAGGGAAGAGGGAAAAACCGAGAATTTAGCCTCACCAACCCACGTTATCTTCCTTTCTTCTAGGGAGCACCCAGACCCTTTCCCTCCGTTCTGTCCTTTTTCGCGCGCAACATTTTTTTCTTTTTCTCACGCTGTTCCATCCCACCGGCGACGCCCTTGCTCAGCCAGCCCTCGCGCCGTCCCATGTCTCACATCGTTTCGTTCGTACCGCAGCTCAACGCTCGGCTCATCTCGGACGGAATCCGTAGACATTGCAGATGTCAGATTCGGTCACGGATTGACCCGTGGTTTTTGCCAAATTTATACGATGTTGTGTGGTACGAATTTTTTGGGGCTTTCTTCACTAAAGTCGCACCTTATTCTTTGTTATATAACATACCTTAATTCTGAATTTTTCGGACTTCATATGACTATATTATATTTGATAAACACACGATTTTTAAGTCAGTTTTTCAAAAACCGGTACTGACCTTTTCACGATTATGATTTTCTACAGAATTTTCGGCAAGGAATTTGGACAAGTGTTCTTCATGAAAGTTGTAGATTACATCTTAAACTATAACATATAAAGTTTCCATGATTTTTAGAGCTCATTGAGCCTGTGATATGTCTATCTTTCTGTCCGTTTGAGTTCTGGAATTAAATTACTGTTTTCCGGTTTGTCCAAATTGTTGGGAATTGTATAAGCCAAATTGTGTTTTGAGTTCTTCATGAGAAATGTCCCTCTGGGTCTCGTCTACGTTGTGTTAAAATTTCGTAAATTTGAAGCTGATTTGCTTAATTAATGATAGTGATTTCCGAAGGCGTGCAAACTGCCTTTATGGGGCAATTTTGAGATTTTGGATGAAATTCCTTTTTGTAACTTGTCTTTTAAGATTTGTATTGCTGACTAACCATTTTTATACCATTTCTATGATTTATGAGTGGATGAAGGTTGGTTAGTTCTGAACTCGAGTTGTTTCCTTTGCATTAGCAAAGTGAATGATATTTTAAATTGAATTATTGAATTGCAACACCATGAGTGTGACTGTTTCGTTGGTCCCCCTGACGAAGATGTCCAGGAGTTGGGATGCCTAGAGGAGTAACTGGGTTCCTTCGGATGCCTAGGGCTAATTGGGTCCCCAGATGACCTCGTGATCCAAGAGGGGTGCGAGATAACTGGGGGAGGGGGTAACTGGATTCCCTCGTATGCCTAGGAGTGTAACACGGTTCTCCAAATATCCTCGCGATGCTGTGTGGGTACGAGATGCCTTGGGTAGGGGGGGTGGAGGGTGGGGGTAATGGGGTAACGGGGTTTCCCGAAAGATGGTGCCAGCTAAGTTTTGAATCAAAAGTGATTATTAGTATTGCTGCGTTTCACTTGCATTACTGGTTTACAAACCCCAAGATGTCTTCCTTTTTATACCAACTTAGTAGTTTGGTTTTGAAGAAGGTTATTAGAAAAGTTGATTTTAAAAATGATTTCATATATTTTATATTTGGATTTTCCTCGCATGTGCAGTGATAGGTTTATATAGTATAGATTGGTAAACATTTTACTTGTTGAGTTTATGCTCATTGGCTGTCGACTGTCCTCTTTCAGATTAGTAGCCATGCCGATTCTGCCTGCCTCCACCTCGATTAGCTACAATGTCCCTATCGATTTCTTCGATTATATTACTAAATTAGTGGATCCTGATTTCCCGGAGGTTGTTTTTATGAAGTGCATATGCGTTCTGACTGTAGACATAGGATCCCTATGGGGTCCAATGCTCCTGAGTGTTGTAGCAGTGTACACCCGAGTTGGAGGGCGACTGGTGGGACCTCTCCCACATTCGGGAGATGACGAAGTTGACGATGGTAGTAGCGAGGTAGAGTGAGGAGGGGACCGGAGGATGGTGGAGTAGCATTTTTGGAGACCAGGCAGTGATTTTTGGACATACCATGGATGATGGATTGGTGACATTATATATATGTGCTTATAGGTTGGGAGGATATGCAGATGGAGCTTTTAGTGTAGCTAGGGGCGACAGGACCCTTTTTGTTCCCCCATGTACCCCAACCTATGCTGCCTAAATACCTAAATAAGAAATGAAAATGAGATTGCCTGGTTCGTATCTCCCACGAGTGTTCCTTGAATTTTATATGTCTTGGGTTGTTCTTTGGCCATACACGCTTTTGCATGCATAAAAAGTGAAAGAATACATTAACTGTGTTAGAGATGATGTACTGGGAGCGCCACATTCGACCTCATGGCCTCTATCGAGGGCTCGAGCCTCGTCAGCTACTGAGCAGGGCACGACCTCGCCGGATCTGGAGAGGTGGGGCCTCACCCATGGCTTGGCAAGGTTGAGCCTTACCCATGGCCAGTGAGGCTCAACTCTCACCAAATCCAGCGAGGTCGTGCCTCGCCCAATTGCTAGTGAGGCTAAGCCTCCCCAGTGGTTGAGGGGTCGCGGCTTTCGACCTTGTTAGATTGCCGTGACGGCAGCCTCATGCTAGGCTAGGCGAGGCTCACTCTCGTGGCCTTTGGCGAGGGCTTGAGCCTCGCCGGGGTCATGCCTCACCTAGCCACTAGCAAGGCTCGAGCCCTTGCCTAGCCATGCCAGAGGCAGCAAGGTTGCAGCCTTCGATCTTGCAGCCACCAACGAGGGCAAGAGACCTCGTCGACCCTGGCCTTCGGCTGGTCACTTGAAGAAGAAAGGAAAAGAAAAAAGAAAAGAAAAGAAATTTTTTAAAAAATAAATAAATACAATTTGAAAAATATTATTAATCATCGCCGGCGTCTACGTCAGTAATATCCGGCCAAAATTAGACGGAATGATTGAATTGACACAAAAATAAACAGTTTATGGCCGAATTCGCTTCAAAAAAATTTTCAAATTAAATTGATACTAATACAATTAATTTAAGACTTTTCTAACACTTTCCTCTTCAAAATAGCTATCCATTTAGTTGCATTTCTATACCCCATCCCGAAAGGGGAGGGTGGTACAATCATACATGCTTAGAACGGTCCTGAGCTAAAGAGGCGACACTGAAGATGACATCATCGAGGGAAACACTCGTAAGAAAGATGGGTACTGACACGTTACTTCCTTGAACAATTGACTTTCGCTGTAGTCATTGCGCTTTCCTTCTGGATAAACAATAATTATTACTTCAAAGTGGACTAACTCATCTTCTTGACCAAAATAATCTCTGATAATTTTTGTTTAGCATCATCACTTATGCAATCTTTCTATTTTCTTTCAACTTCATTAACCATGTAATAGAGATTATATTGATATAAGAAAAATGAGCAAACTATTTTTAGGTAACATTTAACAACTAAACAGACGGAAAAACTGGCGATTGCCAATAAAAATAAAAATTCTAAAAGGTAACCCGTAAGTTTCCAAAGTTCGGGGGCCATTGGGCAACGGTGCCAAAGTTGGAGGAGTTCATCAGTAACATTTGAAAGTTCAAAAGTTTTTGCAATTTGGAGCGTATTATATTAATAAGTGTCCTTTCATGAAAGCACCTGGCAATTCTTTAAGACAATTTCCTAAGATTAATGGGGCCAACGTGGGAACTAAGCAACATGCTGCCAATCACTATCATGGATTAAGACAGGCATTATGCAAGTCTCATTTATGGACACGTGTAATTCATAAACTCGTGTTCATATTTCCGCTGATGAGGGTCTAAAGTACGTCACACGTCCATCCAAAACTATCAAACACGCGTTAATTCCCCCCTTTAAATACAAACCTTAAGCAAGCATATTCTCCAAACAAAACACTAATCTCTCTCTCTCTCTCTCTCTCTCTCTCTCTCTCTCTCTCTCTCACATAGAATGGGAAACTGTGCAGCTTCTCAAAACACAAGAAATGGTGGCCTTGCCATGACCACCCATCACCATAACTGGTCATCATCATCTCCTGCATCCACGCTCAAGGTCATTCACATGGACGGGAGACTGCAAGAGTTCACTCAAGACATCAAGGCTTCTCACCTCCTCTCCCAGAACCCTAACTGCTTCCTCTGCAGCTCAGACTCCATGTTCATCGACTCCATAGTCCCTCGAATCCACGAAGAAGAAGACATCTGTTTGGGCCAACTCTATTTCCTCTTGCCTCTCTCCATGTCCCGAGTCCCGCTCTCTTTCCGAGATCTGTGCATGCTCGCCATCAAGGCCAATGCCGTGCTCGAGAGCAGCTCGAGTTTGAGGAGAAGGAAGGACAGAGTTTCGTCAGGGGCAGGTCGTCGGAGATGGGGTCAAGCTCCGACCGGGTTCGACACAATGAGATTGGACTTGGCTTAGAGCGGCTGAAAGATTGAGTTGTGAAAGTTCAGCCTATGAGATGAAGCGAGAACCGAATAGATCACAGAAGGAAGAGCTTGAGCAAAATGCTATAAGCTCTTTTGTTTTGCTTTGTTTTTTGAGCTACTTCTTTCGGTTGTCCTAAAATTATCGAGTCTTTTTAGTGAAACTTGAATTACGTCTCAATGTTTCAGCCCAACTACAATTACTTCTATTATTATCGTCATCATGGTCATCATCATCCTCGTCATTATTATTATGTCACAATCATCACAGTTATCATCAGAATCATTCTTGGACGGGAAAGAAAAAAACGTTGCATGTATGAAAAGAAGAACAAAAATACTAAACCTTCTATGCTATACAGCCATGATAAGAAATGGGGTTACAAAAAGGTTCGAAAAGATATATGATTTGATCCATAATACAGGGAATCAAAAAAAAAAAAACTTTCTTGCTCAGTCCATTCACGTGCAGAATTACTTTTTACTTTAGGTAACTATAACCCAGGAGACCACTTGTGCTATGATAATTGAATATTAAACTCTTGTCCAATTAAGTTTAAAGTGCGAAGATATGATTTGACAATCGTAATATTAGCTATTAAATATTTATGTACAGTTAAAACTGTAAACATTCAAGAAGAGTTATTTTATAAACCTACTTGCGGATGATATTAGATAGAGAGCTGTGTTGTTTTCTTAACTTTGAGCTATCTTATTTGTCACTCGAGTCCAAAAGTCTCACGTATAATTTAAGTGAAATATCACCTCACATCAAGTGGCGATTTTCAGGCAATACTATTGAAAATCACAAACTATTATGCCGTAACATATTTACATCAAATTAATTTTCATCTAATGAAAAAATCAAACCGGTACCCTCGACCCAAATCTACCTTCCATTTCCATCCAATATTCTATTAAAATGCATACGTGTCAATATACGTGTATTTTCCATGTCGGATATGTCATTCTTTACATGACCGTCTTGCAATTGTCAATCCATTCAGATTTGGCTTTCTCCACATATGCACTTTAAGAGATGGCATATTTGGGTAAGTAGTACCGGTTTGAGATTTTTTGCGAAATGAAAATTACTAAAGGTGAATGAATCATGGGATACAAGTTTAAGATTTTTGGTGAGATGAAAATTAATTTTGGGGTGCCGGTTTGGAATTTTTTATGGTATTAGTCCAAACATATATATCAATTATTTTTCAGCTTTTTATGATTGTTTTTTCACTTTAAACGAAACAAAGTCAAGCGCAATAAGCTTTGGTCCAAGGCATGCTAGGCTGAGAAATTCCTTAGGTTTTTCGTTGTTGGGTGCTTTTAGACGTTTCTCTTTTTGGCCGGAAATGCTTCTACACCTAAATGATGTCTGTCCACGCTGTCTTTATAAGTTTGGTACTGTAGATTCAATGTCGTGTGGGACTCTATACCTAAATCTGGCATTTTGGTATTAGTATAAGCTCAAGTGGAGGGCAGCGAGGGGCACGAGGAAGTAATTAAAATGATTGTTTGGCTGCCTTAAAGAATGCAAAAAGACATATCTAGATCCTAATATTAATTTAATGGGGACTTTGGTGATCGCCGGCCATAAAATTCTAAACCTTTAGGTCGGTTCATTACACAAATTTTGAACATGAATTTTACAAAGAAGTGTGGATTTTATGTTAAGGCAATTGGGTTTTGCGAGGGACCGCGGCCAGGCTAACGGTCACTGTTATTCTTGACAATAGCGGAGAATGTCCAGCTACATATCCCAAATTTAGCAAGAGAGGCAACCGAGAGTTCACTACAAAAAACACAAGAGATTAGCGACGAATTTTGCGACGAAAAATTTGGCAAAATCCATCGCAAATCGAATTTGCGACGAAATTAGCGACGGAATTTTCCGTCGCTAATAGGGCGTCGCAAAATTTTGTGACAAAAAATTGAGAAAAATTCCTCGCAAAATTCCTCGCAAATTAGTCACGAACACTGTCCATCGCAAAATTCGTCGCAAATTAGCCATGAACTTTATTCGTTGCAAAATTCGTCGCAAATTTCGTTGCAAAATTAGTTGCAAAATTTGTCGCAAATTTCGTCGCAAATTTCCACTACAAAAAAATGAGGTTTTAGCGACGAATTTTGCATCGGAAAATTTAGCGACGGAAAATATCAATTTTCGTCACAAAAGTCATCGCTAATTATTTGTCGCAAAATTCGTGACAAATTATTCGTCGCAAAATTCATCACAAAATTCGTTACAAATTATTCATCACTAATTATTTATCGCTAATTATTCATGGCAAAATTCGTCGCTAATTTCAACCAAAAAAAATTCATCGCTAATTTGCCAATTTTTTTTGGGTCCGTAATTTTTTTTGGTCAATAAGAGCAACAAATTTTTATTAATTATTTAGCGACGAATTTTTTATTAATTCTTTAGCGATAAGCTCTGCGACGAATATTGTTTAGGGATGAAATTAGCGATGAAATTTTCTTTTTGCAACAAACTTTTATAATTTTTGATCGTACGATAAAATCATTTCTTTTATTTTTCGATTTTAAATCTAATTAAAAGCAAAATTAATTTCTAGGTCAATCGGTTCCATGCCAAATGCCAATCAAAGTGCCAGGTCAATCTACTTCTACTAGCAATACGAGTCGAACATTGAAGGAACACGATGCATATAGGGGAAGAGATAGCGAGAGAAAGAGAGTGTTGAACAAGCACAAAAATGGGAAGAATCAGAGTTCGACAAAAAGCATTAAGCTGCCGCACATCAAAACACTGAAAAGACACGGCAAAGAGATTCACAAGAAAAACTGAATCCGAATTTTGTCTTTCAAGTACATCCACAATGAACTATTATGGCGTTTCGCTTTGAAACCAGTTAGAGGAACTTCCTGTATGGCCTTCCATTATCCTCATCCTGCATATGCTGTTAAACACCAGCCAAGGTAGATATATCAGTAACCCAACTCATTTGCTTTCAAATCAACCACAATCAAGATGCAGTTTCGGCACTAGTTTGAAGAGAACATCCAGAAGAATCCATCATTAATAAAGGGACAGCCAACACACATGCACCAATATTGCTTGGTGATTGAAAATCAAGATGTCAATCACATCCACTCTATTTTGTTTCAGCTAGCCAGTCTATAGTCATCTCAGAATAGAGTGGTTAGAGTTCTTTGTGCTCCCCACTAGATAAGATATTTGCCAAAGGTCAAACAACCTGCCCCATATGAACTTGACTCCTATAATCCCAGACCCAATGTAAAAAGATCAAAGGACTACAATTTCTTTCTCAAGGTAGAAAAAGCAGTTAGGTTCAGTACATCACTGTAGTTAAGAACCTGAAGTATGAACTTCCACAAGGATAACATGATGAAGCAAATTCCAGTGAGCCTGTTAATCTTGGCTTTGACTATAGTATTTCACAGAGTAAAGCCTCAATGCAAGTTAAGGATATAAAGGCTGGTGCACTTAGCCAATTGATTCAGTTATAAAAAGAAATAGCAAATAGGCTGTGGTGTGCAGCATGTATTCTTGGATGTCTAATCTGCTGTAAACCCCTTCTACCAATCTTTCAACATGCTTCACCAAGTGAACTCAATATAATCAACAGACCCATTAATCTCGTTTCTCCAAGGAGACATCCCTCCAGCCCTGCCCTTTACAAACCGTGCTCAACACTGTGTTTCCCACGATTGAAAGTTTAAACTTATCGTATGGATACCGATCCAAATTTAAATATTTCAATTTCGCCAAGTTGGTTTAAACCTTTGGGTGAAATTTCAAGATAGTCATTTTGGTTAATTTTGCTTAGAGTCACTATCGTAGCGATCTGCTCATCAATGGCTGTCTTACACGATTTTCGATAAAAAAAAATTAACCGAAATGACTATATTGAAATGTCGTACGATGATTTAGGATTAAATTGGAAAAATCGAAAAATTTAGGACTCTATTAACATCTATATATTTAGGGTTGATTGGACAAGTAGTCTCAAGTTTGTTGACAGGTAGTAAGGAAAAGAAATCGAATAAAAGAATTTTTCAGAGAGAGGTTACTTCCAATAATCGTAGTCGTACCAGCAATATATGGCCTACTTTTTAAAGAAGGCAAAGCCTTCGACCATGACCAGATCGAGGGTCTTCTTATTCTTATCCGATCCACTTTTAGAATACACGTTAGGCTAAGAGCACGTATGGTAACGTGTCAAACAGTAAAAATTTCTATTCTTTTATTCTCAGAAATAATTTGAAAACAGAAATGCGTTTGGTAAATTTTTTATTTCCGGGCACATTTTTGTAAAAATTTATGCTCAAAAACAGTTTTGGAAGAGAAACAAGGAGTAAAAAAAAGTTGCTTCTTATTTCTTGGCACGATTTTAAGAATGAGTTCTTTTTCTTCTTTTTCTTTTTTTTCTTTTCTTCTTTGTGTTGTTCTTCCCTGGGCTATAGCCAGTCGCCGGCGACCGGCCGACTGCCGGCGACCAACCATAGCCCAGGGCCAACGAGGGCGTCACGGCCCTCGCCAGCGAGGGTCCCCCTCCTCGGCTAGGGTGAGGGCTGGACCCTCGCCGCTTGGGCGAGGCGGCTCGCTGTCGATCATGGCGAGGTCGGCCTCGCTATCGCGACTGACGGCAAGGTCGACTTCGCCGTCAGTCGCGACATCGAGGCTCGGCCTCGCCCGATTTGGGGGAGGCCGACCTTGCCGTCGCGACCTATAGTGAGATCGGCCTCGCCCAGATCGGGCGAGGCCGAGGCTTGCCGTCGCGACCCACAGCGAGGCTTGGCCTCGCCTGATCTTGGCAAGGCCGACGGTGAGGCAGATGGCCAGGGCGGTGGCGAGGGCCGCAATGCCCTGGCCTGTGGCCAGTCACCGGCACCGGTGACCGGCCATGGCCAAAGAAGGGAAGGGTAGAAAGAAAAAAAAAAGAAAAAAAATATTAAACAATTTAAAATATTATTAATAAAAAGAAATTTTGTATAGTTACCAAATGTATTTCTGTTCTTTTCTATCCCAGGAATAAAAAATTTGGACAGTTACCAAATGCTTTCAAATGCTCAGAAATTATTTCCGGATACAGAATAAAAAAGAATCATTTCTGAGTAAAAATAGTTCTTGGGAATAGAATGATTGTCATAAGCACCCTAAGTCAAAAAGTTTCCGCACATATTTTAGGATAAGCAGACCAAGAATCATAAAACTTGTCATAAAATTTTAATTAAATTTTAAAATTTATAAAATTAGTAAAATCAAGTCTTTTTATTAACTTCATTTAATATGACTAGAGAAAAAAAGTTTATATAATTTTTTATAATTTTTTTCTCTCCTACATGATGCCGACATGCTAAGACGTGAAGGATTAGGCTAAATCGACATCACTTAGAGCAAATCTCATTTTCTGACCCAAAATTTACTTAATTAGATTAAAAAGATAAGCTAAATTTAAAGATAGATAAAAAAAAAAAAGGAGGAAGGAAGATAAACCAAGCGAGGGATTGGAGGGCCCACATCGTTGCAACCGCACCATCGCCGAAAAGGGCCAGCAATGGTGGGACGGTGGCTGGTAGTGGTCGGCCGCCCTCACAGACCGATGGTAGGTCCTCGCTTGACTTTCCTTCCTCCCTTTTTTTTTACTCTAATTTAAATAAAATTTGGGTTAAAATTGGACCAAAACGACATTGATTTAGCTTTATCCTTCTTGTTTTAAACTTTTAGCCATGTCAGTGCCACATCAAAAAAAGAAAAAAAAAACTATCTCAATAATTTTCGTTAGCCAAGTTAAACGAAATTAACGGAAAATTTTGACTGTATCAATTTAATAAGTTTTAGAACTTAATTGTATTTTTTAAAAGTTTTAGTCCTTAACAACATTCTTGAAAAGTTTTAAGATTTTCGGTTTACTTATTCCAATATTCTAAGTTCCCTCAGCAGTGCTACGTAAGAATTGTGCACGTCATCAAAGTCTAGATGTTCAAAGTTGGGCATGCATGGGTTGCTTCCTGGGACTTGCACTGCAAGGACCTTCTAGCAACCTTTGAGCGTCAAAAGGAAAGACTCGGGGATGTGGGTCTTTGTCAGGCCGTCCACTATCGCTTTGTATCCTGTTCTTCGTTTCATTGTCCATGAGAATCCGAGTAAACTACATCTTTCTTTGCTTTTTTTGGGCCACACCGAGCTATAAAGTCGTTCATTCGTCAATCCAAAACGCTCAAACACGCCTTCATTACCCCATTAAATAACCCACCCATATCCAACACTTTTGGCCAAACAAACATCAATCTCTCTATCTCTCTCTCTCTCTCTCTCTCGCACATTCAGAATGGGCAACTGTGCAGCTCCTCAGATCACCAGAAATGGTGGCCTTCCCATCACCACCCATCACCAGAGCTGGTCATCATCATCTCCATCCACGGTCAAGCTCATTTACATGGACGGAAGGCTGCAACAGTTCACTCAAACCATGAAGGCTTCTCACCTCCTCTCCCAAAACCCTGACTGCTTTCTCTGCAGCTCAGAGTCCATGTTCATTGACACCATAGTCCCTCAAATTCATGAAGAAGAAGACCTCTGTTTGGGCCAACTCTATTTCCTCTTGCCTCTCTCCATGTCCCGAGTCCCGCTCTCTTTCCGAGAGCTCTGCTTGCTCGCCATCAAGGCCAGCGCCGTGCTCGAGAGCAGCTCGAGTTCGAGGAGAACGAAGGATGGAGGTCCATCAGTGGTGGCTCATCGGAGACGGTGTCGAGCTCCCACCGGGTTCGACGCCCCGAGACTAGAATTGGGTCAGAGGAGCCAAAGAATTGAGTTGTGAAAGTGCATGAGTATGAGATGATGTGGGAATCGAATAGATGACGAAACGAATAGCTTGAAGAATATGCTAGAAACTCTTTTTCTTTTTTCTGTCTTTGTGTGGACAACTCTTTTCTTTGGTTGTTCTAAAATTAACTACTCTTTTAAGTGAGACTTAATATATGTCTCATTGCTTTTAGATTTGTGATCGGTCTGATTATGAGTAGCCCAATTATAATTCTTTCAATTATTAAATATCGTCATCGTCATCAATCACAATCATCATAACTATTATTATTATTATTATTATTTAAAGTAGCTTTATTTAGTTAAGTAATAATAAAAGCCATCAATATTTCACCTCATCAAAGGAAAAGAGCCGAAACTCTTATAGGGGCCTCCACGACATGTTCCCATCCTTTGAGATAGACTCCATGGATGTGTTTTTTTATTTTAATTTGTCGATGCCCGTACACTTTGTATCCACAATTTCCACCATATCTTTTTCTTCCCTAGCGAGACGGATTACCCTCTAAAAATTGCCCTCTGAAGGATTTACATTCCGGTAATTCTGAGATCCGGACGAGAATCAAGATGAAGTATTTTAATGACTTGCTTAGGTCCTAGTTAAGTAATCATAGAAGCCAGAAATATATTTCATGATAAGGACATGAGAGGTGTAAAAGAGTGCGAAGAATAGTACTTAATTGGGAGAAAATTGTTTAAAAAGTCCTAAAACTATTTAGTCATAAACCTTTTTAAGTTTGCTAATTTAGTCCCAAATCTTTTCACTTCTTGCAAATTTAGTCTTAAACATTTTCACTTCTTACCAATTGAGTCCATATTTTGGCCGGCCGGCACTAACGTGGCTGCCTATAGGCGCTGGCCATTCGGGCAATGCTGACGTGGCAATTTTTAAATATATTTTTTAAATTTTTTAATCTTTTTTAATGCCTTTCTTCCCTCTGGCTGGTCCGGTGATTGGCCAGAGGCGCAGGCCAGTGAGGTCGACCTCGCCAACCTCTGGCAAAGCTTACCCTCATTGACCACTAGCGAGGGTGAACCTCGCTCGTCACTGCCAGGCCGACCTCGCCTAGCCAAGGCGAAGCCAACCTTGCCACCGCTGGGAGAGGTGAAACCGAGCGACGTCAAGGTCGGCCTTGCCTTGGCTAGGCGAGGTCGGCTTAGCAGCGGCGAGTGAGGCTCGCCCTCGCTAGTGGTCGGTGGGTGCGACGTTGGCCTGGCAGTGGCGACAAGGCTCGCCCTTGCCAGCGACCAACAGGAGCGAGATTCACCAGAGGTGGCGAGGTTGACCTTGCCAGCCCGCATCTCTGGCCGGTCGCCGTTGCTGAACTGACCAGAGGGAAGAAGGCAGAAAAAGAAAAGAAAGAAAATATTAAAAATTTTGAAAAAAATATTTAAAAATGCCATGTCAGCGCAGGCCAGCAAAAATTTGCCGGATAGACTCGATTAGCAAGAAATGAAAAAGTTTAGTGGCAAACTTGAAAGGTTTAGAATTGAATTAGCAAAAGTACAATAGGTTTAGGACTTTCTGGACAGTTTTCCCACTTAATTGTTGTTGAAAATATCTCGTGATATTCCATTTCTTGAGCTTTTAATATAGGCAAGAAGAGGGAATTTCCCACTTTTATATGTGGTGCGTAATTTTTGTTAAAATGAAATGGATATTGCAAGTAGCAGAAAAGGAAAAGAGCTACTAATCTTTCTTATGCTATATGGCCCATGATAAGGAATGGGTTTACAGAGACGTTGGGAATAAAGAATGATTGGCCGATAAAAGAGGAAATTAAAAAATAAGTACTTCTATGCTCAGTTGGATTCATGTGAAGAATTAATGTTTACTATAGCTAATTATAACCTAGGAGACCACAAGTGCTATGATAATCGATTGTTAAATTAGTACCTAGTTAAGTTTAAAGGGCAATGGTTTAATCAGACAATCATACTGAATTAGATCTCAAATTTACACTTACAGTAGCAAATGCAAAAGTTAAGCATCATATGTTAGTCCTATTAACCACCTTCTTTTTTATTACTACGACGATTGATGAATGTTTTTTTCCCTTGATTTGATGCTTGATAGAATCAACTGTAGCCTTATTGGGAGATAGATGAGCACATTTTATTGAAATCACACAATTATTGGCTATTTAACTGTATTTCTGTATTCTACAAAAAAAACTGTATTTCTGTAAAGTAAAAAATGTACACGTTCAAGAAAAGCTAATTTAATTAACTCACTTGTGGATGACATTAGATAGAGACCTGTGTTGTTTCCTTCACTTTTGGGCATTGAGCTCTCTCGTTTGTCATTTCAGGAGTCACGAACAAGTGTACAAATTAGTAAGTTGGAAATTTTTAAAAGGGTTAATACCATGGAAAATTCAAACTAGTACGTCTATAACAAATTTATCTCAAACTAATATTTTGACTACCAAAAACCCACAATTTGTACATTTGTGACAAATTTATTAAAAACCTGGTACATTTGTGACAAATTTACCTTTTATTAGTTTCCGTTAAATTAAATTCATATAAAGAAAAATCACAAACTAGTACACATGTAACAAATAGAGGGTAAAGCCCCAAACTGGTACACCCATCAACTAACACGTGTCATCTAAATAAAAAATTTGACAATAAAATTTAACAGAATCTAATGGAGGATAAATTTGTCACAAGTGTATCAATTTGGAGTTTTTCGTGGTAAAAAAATTAGTTTGTAATAAGTTTATTACAAACATACCAATTTAAAGTTTTTCGTGATATTAAGCCTTGTGAAAAAGAAGTATTCTGTCTACATTGCAATAATAATGGTGTGCTACTTCGTTCAACTTTTCTACATGTATAGTTATTTTTAAACTATCCCACATCATTTAACTTATCTACGGGATTTATATACTTTTTATATGCTTGCGGTCCCCTTCTATTTATAAGATTAAACTTTTAGGTTAAACTTTTGACTATTGTATTAGAGCTAGGTTCTGTTCCAATTTATTTAGAATGTGAGGCCACCTCGTTTGTCTAATTCCACATGTAATGTAATCTCGCCATATTTTCCATGTTTCCTTTTTTTTTTTTTTGCGCGAGTCCAAAAGTTAACCTAGAATTTAGGTGAAATACCACTTCTATGAATGGGACGATTATCCCAAGATATATATATATATATATATATATATATATATATATATATATATCAATCAATTGCTTTTTTTAGTTTTATTGTTTTTGCACTTTGAACGAGACAAAGTCAAGCGTAATAAGCTTCGGTCCATGGCATGCTAAGCTGAGAAATTGCTTAAATCTTTCGTTGGGGGGTGCTTCTACACCTTTTTATTTTTGGCCAGAAATGCGACTAGACCTAAAAAGAAGACGCTTTCTTTTTCAGTTTGGCACCGCAAATTTAACATCGTGTGGAATCTATATCTACTATCTAGAATTGGGTATTGATATATACTCAACTAAAAGGCAACGAGGGCATGAGGACGTGCTAAATTTAGGATAGTGTGGCTGCTTGTAACAAAGCAAAATGAAAAATTCTAATAGGGAATAGTTGATCACCGGCCAAAAAACACTTCAAAAATTTAGGTCAGTTCATTAGGGAAATTGTGCATATGAATTATACAAACAAGTGTACCCAATCGGTTGATATTCTATTGATTAATTACCCCTTATATAAATAAAAATAATGCCCTAGTAAAGATTCCAGTCCTAATAAGTAGTAGATGAAAACTAGGTCGAAGCAATGCTAGAGCAATTATGCCATTTTAAGGCTAATAAAGTCCGGAAGCTTGTGCCAAGACCAAAAGATCATCACATGATAGGAACCAAATATTATCTGCAATTATTGACCAAAAGAGCATGATGTTCTTCATGAATCTTCATCTTGTCTAGAGTTGCTTTGCCTGATGTGATTTTTCTCATATTAATCGAATTTCCTTAACAAAAAAGCAAATCACATAAGAGATATTTTATTGATTAATTACCTCTTATATAAATAAAAATAATGCCCTCATAAAGACTCCATTTCTAATTAGCAATAGATGAAAACTAGGTTGAAGCAATGCTAGAGGAATTGTGCCATTTTAAGGTTAATAAATTCCGATAGCGTCTGCTGAGACCAAAAGATCATAACATGATAAGAACCAAATATTCTCTGCAAATATCGACCAAAAGAGCATGATATTCTTTATGAATCTTCGTTTTGTCTAGAGTTGCTTTCCCTATTGTGATTTTCTCATATCAATCAAATTTCCTTAACAAAAAAGCGAATCGCGTGTTGGAATTTTATTCGATAGTTTTAACCCGTCATGTTTAGGATATCTCGCATCACGAATAAAATGTTGAAATAATAGTTATTTTCTGCACGTTTAGTTGATGATTTGTTTCTTAGTTGTCCTAGTCTTTAGGAGTTAGTGGAGTAATTGGTTTATGCAAATCATGGGTGGTTATGGTCCTATTTTTTTGGTGGTGTTTCTGTCATGTATTGCCTATTTTTTTTAAAGACTTCAAATTCTGAATGAACAGACAGCCTTGGCCTCATCTCTCCTCTTCTTTAGATATTTTCACGCTTCAGTTTTTATTATTCTTGAGTTTTCAGTGGTATCAGAGCCTTGAGACCTTGAGAGTGAACACACGTGAGGCAGCAACAATTTTCTTTCATCTATTTTTCATTTATCCAATGGCCACAGATTCCAATTTTGTGCAAGCAGCCATCCCACGCTTTGATGGTCACTATGACCATTAGAGCATGCTAATGGAGAATTTTTTACGGTCAAAGGAGTAATAGCTAGTCGTTGAATCTGGAATTCAAGAGCCACCAGCAGGCACGGCTTTGACAGATTCCTAGAAAGCAGAACTGGAAGCTAGAAAGCTGAAGGACTTGAACGCAAAAAATTATCTCTTTCAGGCTATTGATCGTCCCATCTTGGAAACTATTCTTTGCAAAGAAACTTCCAAGGATATTTGGGATTCTATGAAGAAGAAATATCAAGGCTCTGTTAGGGTGAAGCGTGCACAGCTTCAAGCCTTAAGAAGGGATTTTGAGACACTAACGATGAAGGATGGAGAATCTGTCACCAATTATTGCGTCAGAACAATGGAGATCAGCAACAAGATGTGATTCCATGGCGAGAAGATGGACGACGTCATCATTGTGGAAAAGATTTTATGTTCCCTGACACCAAAGTTTAATTATGTTGTTTGCTCAATTGAAGAGTCGAAAGACATAGATGCACTCTCTCTTGATGAATTACAAAGCTCCTTCTTGGTCCATGAACAGAAGATGAACAGAAGTTCAACAGTAGAGGAGCAAGCGTTGAAGGCTTCTACCAGTACTCATTCCAACAATTTCAGAGGAAGGGGTAGAGGTAGAGGTAGAGAAAGGGGAGATCGAGGAAATAGAGATTTCAGTAAGAATTTCAAAGCCAATAATGACCAATCTCAAGGCAAAGGCAGAGGACGGAATCTTGACAAATCCAAGGTAGAGTGCTTTAGATGTCATAAATTTGGTCATTATGCATCTAAATGTTATACTAGGCTGCCTAATGATAAAGAAAAGCAAGAGAATTCAAATTTTGTTGAAAAGGAGGCAGAAACATTGTTGATGGCTGTTCAAGATGAAAAGAAACCCGAGTTAGATATTTGGTATGTGGATACGGGCTGCAGTAATCACATGAGTGGAAGTAAGTCTTCTTTTTCTTACCTAAATGAAGATTATCATTCTACTGTGAGTTTTGGTGATCATTCTACTATGAAAGTGATGGGAAAAGGTGATATTAAGATAAAAACCAAGAATGGTTTTGTGGAAACAATCTCCAATGTGTTGTATGTTCCTGACCTGAAAAGTAACTTATTGAGTGCTGGTCAGTTACAAGAAAAGGGTTATGTTATCACTATTAAGAAGGGTGTTTGTGAAATTTATGATTCTGTTAGAGGTGCTATTGCAGTTGTTCATATGAGTTCAAACAGATTGTTTCCGTTAAAGATTGAAAGTACTCCATCTTGTTTGATGGCTGAAATGAAAGATCTCTCATGGTTGTGGCATTTTCGCTATGGTCACTTGAGTTTTGGTGGATTGAAGACCCTCCAATAGAAAAACATGATGACAGGTCTTCCTCAAATTACTACTCCTTCCCAAGTTTGTGAAGAATGTGTTGTTAGCAAACAGCATCGTTCTAAATTTCCCAAAGGGAAGTCATGGAGAGCAAAGGAAGTTTTGCAGTTGGTGCACTTGGACATTTGTGGTCTAATAAACCCATCTTCTAATGGAGGTAAAAGATACTTAATTACCTCCATTGATGATTTTTCCAGAAAAACTTGGGTTTATTTTTTACAGGAAAAATCAAAAGCTTTCTCTACATTTAAAAACTTCAAATTCTTTTGAGCAATATTCACCACCATGATCTGTTCGAAGGGTTTTAATGGTTTTGCCTGCTTCATTTTCAACATAAGCTTTGCAGCTGGTGCACTCAGACATTTGTGGTCCAATAAACCCATCTTCTAATGGAGGTAAAAGATACTTAATTACCTTCATTGATGATTTTTCCAGAAAAATATTTTTTACAGGAAAAATCAAAAGCTTTCTCTACATTTAAAAGCTTCAAAGCTCATGTTGAAAATGAAGCAGGCAAAACCATTAAAACCCTTCGAACATATTGTCGTGGTGAATATTGCTCAAAAGAATTTGAAGTTTTTTGTGCAGAGCATGACATTTGAAGAGAGTTTGCAACTGCATATACACCACAACAAAACGGTATATCTGAGAGAAAAAATAGAACCATTCTCAACATGGTGAGAAGCTTGTTAGCAAGAGGAAGAGTTCCAAAGACTTTTTGGCCGGAAGTAGTAAACTGGAGCATTCATGTTTTGAACAGAAGTCCAACTTTTGCTGTTCAAAATATGACACCAGAAGAGGCTTGGAATGGGAGAAGACCAACCGTGGATCACTTCAGAATCTTTGGATGCATCGCGTATGCCCATGTCCCAGATGAGAAAAGGAAGAAACTTGATGACAAGGCTGAAAAATGTGTCTTTCTTGGTGTAAGTGAGGCATCCAAAGCATATAAATTATTCAATCCACTGACAAAGAAGATTGTGATCAGCAAGGATGTTGTTTTTTATGAAGAGAACATTTGGGAATGGAATAGGCAGCAGCCTACCCAAGTCCTTTATGACAATGATGTTGAACAGGAGCAAATTTCAGCACCTTTTATGCCTGAAAATTCATCAAATACAACTTCTACAGCCGCTAAAACTTCACCAACAGTTGTTGAAGTCAATGAAGAAGAAGCTCAATCTCTTCGCCGTGTTAGAAGAAGGCCTACTTGGATGGAAGATTATGAGGTAACTGGAATTAAAGATCCAATTACTCACTTTGCTTTCTTTTCAGATTGTGACCCTACAACTTTCGAGAGCACTGTCAAAGAAGAAAAATGGCGAAAAGCGACGGATGATGAAATTGATGCCATTGAAAGAAATGATACTTGGGAGCTATCCGATCTTTCGAATGGACACAAAACCATTGGTGTAAAGTGGGTCTTTAAAACAAAGATGAAAGAAAATGATGAAGTTGGCAAGTACAAGGCACGCTTGGTAGCCAAGGGATACAAGCAGCAATATAGGATTGACTATACTAAAGTTTTTTCTCCAGTTGCAAGACATGACACAATCAGATTGGTGGTTACATTGGCAGCGCAGAATTCTTGGCCTATGTTCCATCTAGATGTCAAATCGGCATTCTTGCATGGGTACTTGGAGGAACAGGTATTTGTTGAACAATCCCCTGGTTATGTCAAGATTGGAAATGAGCATAAAGTTTACAAATTGAAGAAAGCCCTTTATGGGCTAAAACAAGCCCCACGGGCTTGGTATAGTCGCATTGAGACTTATTTTCTTAAAGGTGGTTTTTCGAAATGTCCCTATGAGCATACACTTTATGCTAAGATTGGAGATAAAGGGAAAATGTTCATTGTGTGCTTATATGTTGATGATCTTATATTTACTGGAAATTGTAATGCCATGTTTAAAGAATTCAAGAAGTCTATGATGGATGAGTTTGAAATGTCTGATCTTGGTATGATGCATTACTTTCTTGGCATAGAAGTGGTACAATTGAGTGATGCGATCGTCATTTCTTAAAGAAATATGTGGGAGAAATTTTGGACAGGTTTCAGATGAAGGATTGTAATCCGGTAAACACTCCAGTTGAGTTTGGCTTAAAGCTACACAAAGATCATGAAGGGAAGAAGGTTGACAGCACACTTTACAAACAAATTGTGGACAGTTTGATGTATCTAACTGCAACAAGACCAGACATAATGTATTCTGTGAGTTTAATCAGTAGATATATGGAGAATCCTACAGAAATGCATTTGTTGGCTGCCAAGAGAATCCTTCGTTACTTGCAAGGAACTAGAGACTTTCGGCTATTTTACAATAAGGGTGAAAAGTCCAATTTGCTGGGGTTTACTGACAGTGATTATGCAGGAGATCAAAATGATAGGAGAAGCACTTCGGGTTATGCTTTTATGTTTGGGACAGGTGCTATTTCGTGGTCATCCAAGAAGCAACCAATTGTCACCTTGTCAAGTACAGAAGCCGAATTTGTTGCTGCTATAGCTTGTGCTTGTCAAGCTATTTGGCTAACGAGAATTCTTGAGGAGTTGCAATTCAAGCAACCAGGAGCTACTAAAATTTTTTGTGACAACAGCTCAGCAATCAAACTCTCCAAGAATCCTGTGCTAAATGGAAGAAGCAAGCACATTGATGTGAAGTTTTATTTTTTGAGAGATCTTAGCAATGATGGAACAATTGATCTAATCTACTGCAGGAGTGAAGATCAGGTTGCTAATATATTCACCAAGGCCCTCAAGATGGAGTCGTTTGTGAAGCTCAAAAGGTTACTAGGTGTCCGCACGCTGAAAACAGTCAAGGCTTTAAACCGAATGTTAGCAAACATCAGTTTAAGGGAAGGATTGTTGAAATAATAGTTATTTTCTGCACGTTTAGCTGATGATTTGTTTCTTAGTTATCCTAGTCTTTAGGAGTTAGTGGAGTAATTGGTTTATGCAGACCATGGGTGGTTATGATCCTATTTTTTTGTGGTGTTTTTGTCATGTATTGCTTATTTTTTTTAAAGACTTCAAATTCTGAATGAACAGACAGCCTTGGCCTCATCTCTCCTCTTCTTTAGATATTTTCACGCTTCAGTTTTTATTGCTCTTGAGTTTTCATAAAGATTCCCGAGAAAATTTAATTTAAGGCCATGCTGGGAAGAACGAAACAAAAGGTCCAGAACATAAATATTTCCTGCCTAATTAATCGTAGTCATGTTGTAAGGAAACGCAAGACGTCATGTGCACGTTGGACCATGTCAAAAGTGCCCCTATTATAAGTTTTCTAAGCAGAACTACGTCAGAATCGTCCACGTCATCGGTCAAAGTCTACTAGATTTTCAGCGTGGGTCCCGCATATTGGTTGCTTCCTTAGGAATTGCACTGCATGGGAAAGAACTTGGGATGTGATTCTTGTCATGTCGTTGTCGTCCACTACGGCTTTGGTGGTCGTGCTTTTCCTTTCACTCGCACACGAGAATCCGAGTGAATCACTTTATCTTCCTTTACTTTATGGGCAATGCCAAAGCAATGACGGAGAAAACTATTGATTCGACTGGGAACATCTTGTCATCATCGGTGAATTATGAATTTTCTTCATCGGCATATATTTGCGCTGATTTGGCAATTTTATCGAATTGTCATAGCAGGGTTAGTATGCATGAAAGAATTTAGCATATTCAATAACGTGAATTGTTAGTATCTGTGCCTTAATTCAGAAATCAAAACCATCCTTCTACTTTTTTTTTATTTAAAATCATCTTAGTGCTTTTTAAAATTGTCATTGTGATTGATTTTGTAACGAAATTTGCTAACGTGATCGTAACAACGTTAAAAATCTGTTGATATCCTTTGATACTGTTAGAATTTTGTTGATTTGGATTTTTTTTGCACCTTTTTTTTTATGTTCTCCCTCTCTCTCTTCCTCCGCAACTATCATCATTAATCATCTTCTTCTTCGACCCAAAACCCCACCAAATTCAATCCAAAACCCAAAAAATCTAGCATCCCCATGATACATCATTATTAAGCATCTTCTTCTTCAACCTGAACCCTTCTAGATTCAAACCAAAATATAAAAAATCTAACATCCCCACCAATACAAATCCTTGATCAGCCATAGACTCCAGACAATATGGCTAAGCTCAATGAAACTCGAAGTTTAGGAAGGTAGTATGTAATTTTTCAAAAGTAAGGGGTTAGTGGGCAACATGTGCCAAAAATTGGGAGGGGATAATTTGTAACTTTTCAAAGTTTAACAATACGAAAATTTTGTTAGGTCTAGGGCGGAAACTATTATGTTTAGAGTTTTCGATCAAAACACTTGGCACTGCTTTTCATAATACAATTTCTTATATTGACGGGGCCAATGTTGGAAATACGTAATATGCAACCAATCACTCAAATAATTCTCATTTTGTGGCACATGCGTAATTAATAAACACGTCCATTTAAGACAATTGACATGCAATTGATTATATATGACACTGATGAGGGTCAAAAAGTTGGTCATACTTTAATCCAAAATTCTCAAACACGCCACAATTCCCTTATTAAATACCTACCCATTTCCAAACATATTCGCCAAACGTACTCTCTCTCTCTCTCTCTCTCTCTCTCTCTCTCTCTCTCTCTCTCTCTCTCTCTCTCTCTCTCTCTCTCTCGCATACAGAATGGGCAACTGTGCAGCTCCTCAGATCACCAGAAATGGTGGCCTTCCCATCACCACCCATCACCAGAGCTGGTCATCATCATCTCCATCCACGGTCAAGCTCATTTACACGGACGGAAGGCTGCAAGAATTCACTCAAACCATGAAGGCTTCTCACCTCCTCTCCCAAAACCCTGACTGCTTTCTCTGCAGCTCAGAGTCCATGTTCATTGACACCATAGTCCCTCAAATTCATGAAGAAGAAGACCTCTGTTTGGGCCAACTCTATTTCCTCTTGCCTCTCTCTATGTCCCGAGTCCCGCTCTCTTTCCGAGAGCTCTGCTTGCTCGCCATCAAGGCCAGCGCCGTGCTAGAGAGAAGCTCGAGTTCGAGGAGAACGAAGGATGGAGGTCCGTCAGTGGTGGCTCATCGGAGACGGTGTCGAGCTCCCACCGGGTTCGACGCCCCGAGACTAGAATTGGGTCAGAGGAGCCAAAGAATTGAGTTGTGAAAGCGCATGAGTATGAGATGATGTGGGAATCGAATAGATGACGGAACGAATAGCTTGAAGAATATGCTAGACACTCTTTTTCCTTTTTCTCTGTCTTTGTGTAAACAACTCTTTTCTTTGGTTGTTCAAAAATTAACTACTCTTTTAAGTGAGACTTAATATATGTGTCGTTGTTTTTAGATTTGTGATCGGTCTGATTATGAGTAGCCCAATTATAATTCTTTTAATTATTAAATATCGTCATCATCATCATTCACAATCATCATAACTATTATTATTATTATTATTTAAAGTAGCTTTATTTAGTTAAGTAATAATAAAAACCAACAATATTTCACCTCACCAAAGGAAAAGAGCCGAAACTCTTATAGGGGCCTCCACAGCATGTTTTCATCCTTTGAGACAAACTTTATGGACGTGTTTTTTATTTTAATCTGTTGATGCCCGTACACTTTGTATCCACAATTTCCACCATGTCTTTTTCTTCCCTAGCGAGACGGATTACCCTCTAAAAATTTCCCTCTGAAAGATTTACATTCCGGTAATCCTGAGATCCGGACGAGAACCAAGATAAAGTATTTTAATGACTTGCTTAGGTCCTAGTTAAGTAATCACAGAAGCCAGAAATATATTTCATGATAAGGACATGAGAGGTGTAAAAGCGTGCAAAAAATAGTACTTAATTGGGGGAAAATTATCTAAAAAGTCATAAGCTTATTGCACTTTTGCCAATTCAATCATAAACATTTTAAGTTTTCCAATTTAGTCCCAAACCTTTTCACTTCTTGCAAATTCAGTCCTAAACATTTTCATTTCTTGCCAATTGAGTCCATTCGGCCAATTTTGGCTGGCCGGTGCTAAAGTGGCTACCTGTAGGCGCCGGCCATTCGGGCAATGCTGACATGGCAATTTTTAAATATTTTTTTTCTATTTTTTAATCTTTTTTTATGCCCTTCTTCCCTCTGGCTAGTTTGGCGACTGGCCAGAGGCGCAAGCCGGTGAGGTCGACCTCACCAGCCTCTAGCAAAACTTGCCCTCGCTAACCATTGGCGAGGGTGAACCTTGCTCGTCATTGCCAAGCCGACCTCGCCTAGCCAAGGCGAGGTTGACCTTGCCGCCGTTGGCGAGGTGAAACCCAGTGATGGCGAGGTCGGCCTTGCCTTGGCTAGGCGAGGTCAACTTGGCAGTGGCGGGTGAGGCTCGCCTTCACTAGTGGTCGGAGGGGGCGAGGTTGGCCTGGCAGCAGCGACAAGGCTTGCCCTCACCAGCGGCCAACGGGGGTGAGATTTGCCAGAGGTGGCGAGGTCGACCTCGCCGGCCCGCGTCTCTGGCCGGTCGCCGGTTGCTGAACCAGCCAGAGGGAAGAAGGCAATAAAAGAAAAGAAAAAAAAAATTAAAACTATTAAAAATTTTGAAAAAAATATTTAAAAAGCCATGTCGGCGCCGACCAGCCAAAATTATCTGGATAGACTCAATTAGCAAGAAATGAAAAGGTTTAGGACTGAATTGGCAAACTTTAAATGTTTATAATTGAATTGGCAAAAGTGCAATAGATTTAGGACTTTTTAGATAGTTTTACCACTTAATTGGTGTTGAAAATATCTCGTGATATTCCATTTCTTGAACTTTTTATATAGGCAAGAAGAGGAAATTCCTCACTTTTATATGTAGTGCGTAATTTTTATTAAAATGAAATGGATATTGCAAGTAGTAGAAAAGGAAAAGAGCTACTAATCTTTCTTATGCTATATGGTCCATGATAACGAATGGGTTTACACAGAGGCTGGGAATAAAGAATGATTGGCCGATAAAAGAGGAAATTAAAAAATAAGTACTTCTATGCTCAGTTGGATTCATGTGAAGAATTAATGTTTACTATAGCTAATTATAACCTAGGAGACCACAAGTGCTATGATAATCGATTGTTAAATTAGTACCTAATTAAGTTTAAAGGGCAATGGTTTAATTAGACAATCATACTGAATTAGATCTCAAATTTACACTTACAGTACGTAGCAAATGCAAAAGTTAAGCATGCATCATATGTTGGTCCCACCTTCTTGTTTATTACTACGACGGTTGATGAATGTTTTTTTCCCTTGATTTAATGCTTGATAGAATAAATTGTAGCCTTATTGGGAGATAGATGAGCACATTTTATTAAAATCACACAATTATTGGCTATTTAACTGTATTTCTGTATTCGACAAAAAAAAACTGTATTTCTGTAAAGTAAAAAATGTACACGTTCAAGAAAAGCTAATTTAATTAACTCACTTGTGGATGATATTAGATAGAGACCTCAGTTGTTTCCTTCACTTTTGGGCATTGAGCTCTCTCATTTGTCATTTTAGGAGTCATGAACAAGTGTACAAATTAGAAAGTTGGAAATTTTTAAAAGGGTTAATACCATGGAAAATTTAAACTAATTTACCCCAAACTAATATTTTGACCACCAAAAATCCAGAACTGGTACATTTATAACAAATTTATTAAAAAACTAGTACATTTGTAATAAATTCACTCTCTATTAGTTTCCGTTAAATTCAATTAATATAATGAAAAATTACAAACTAGTACACATGTAACAAATAAAGGGTAAAGCCTCAAACTGGTACACCCATCAACTAACACGTGTCATCTAAGTCAATAATTTGATAATAAAATTTAATAGGATCTAACAAAATCTAACGAACGGTAAATTTATCACAGATGTACCAGTTTTGGATTTTTTGTTGTAAAAAAATTAGTTTGTAATAAGTTTATTACAAACATATCGATTTAAAGTTTTTCGTGATATTAAGCCTTGTGAAAAAGAAGTATTCTGTCTACATTGCAATAATAATGGTGTGCTACTTCGTTCAACTTTTCTACATGTATAGTTATTTTTAAACTATCCCACATCATTTAACTTATCTACAGGATTTATAAACTTTTTATATGCTCAAGTTCTCCTTTTATCTATAAGATTAAACTTTTAGGTTAAACTTTTGAATATTGTATTAGAGCTAGGTTCTGTCCCAATTTATTTAGAATGTGAGGCCACCTCGTTTGTCTAATTCCACATGTAATGTCATCTCCCCATATTTTCCATGTTTCCTGTTTTTTTTTTTTTGCGTGAGTCCAAAAGTTAACCTAGAATTCCGGTGAAATACCACTTCTATGAATGGGGCGATTATCCCAAGATATATATATCAATTGCTTTTTTAGCTTTATTGTTTTTGCACTTTGAACGAGACAAAGTCAGGTGTGATAAGCTTCGGTCCATGGCATGCTAAGCTGAGAAATTGCTTAAATCTTTCGTTGTGGGGTGCTTCTACACCTTTTTCTTTTGGGCCAGAAATGCGACTAGACCTAAAAAGAAGACGCTTTCTTTTTCAGTTTGGCACCGTAAATTTAACGTCGTATGGAATCTATATCTACTATCTAGAATTGGGTATTAATATATACTCAACTAAAAGGCAACGAGGGCACGAGGATGTGCTAAATTTAGGATAGTGTGGCTGCTTGTAACAAAGCAAAATGGAAAATTCTAATGGGGACTACTTGATCACCGGCCAAAAAACATCTAAAAAATTTAGGTCAGTTCATTAGGGAAATTGTGCATATGAATTATACAAACAAGTGTACCCAATCAGTCAATATTTTGTTGATTAATTACCCTTTATATAAATAAAAATAATGCTCTAGTAAAGACTCTAGTCCTAATTAGTAGTAGATGAAAACTAGGTCGAAGCAATGCTAGAGCAATTGTGCCATTTTAAGGCTAATAAAGTCCGGGAGCTTGTGCCGAGACCAAAAGATCATCACATGATAGGAACCAAATATTCTTTGCAATTATTGACCAAAAGAGCATGATGTTCTTCATGAATCTTCGTCTTGTCCAGAGTTGCTTTGCCTCATGTGATTTTTCTCATATCAATCGAATTTCTTTAACAAAAAAGCAAATCACATAAGAGATATTTTATTGACTAATTACCTCTTATATAAATAAAAATAATGCCCTGGTAAGGACTCCGTTTCTAATTAGCAATAGATGAAAATTAGGGCGAAGCAATGCTAGAGGAATTGTGCCATTTTGAGGTTAATAAAGTCCGAGAGCTTCTGCTGAGACCAAAAGATCATAACATGATAAGAACCAAATATTCTCCGCAAATATCGACCAAAAGAGCATGATGTTCTTTATGAATCTTCGTTTTGTCCAGAGTTGCTTTGCCTATTGTGATTTTCTCATATCAATCAAACTTCCTTAACAAAAAAGCAAATCGCGTGTTGGAATTTCCTTCGATAGTTTTAACCCGTTATGTTTAGCATATCCCGTATCACGAATAAAGATCGCTGAGAAAATTTAATTTAAGGCCATGCTAGGAAGAACGAAAAAAAATGTCCAGAACATAAATATTTCTTGCCTAATTAATCGTAGTCATGCTGTAAGGCAACACAAGACTCCATGTACATGTTGGACCATGTCAATAGTGCCCCTATTATAAGTTTTCCAAGCAGAACTACGTGAGAATCGTCCACGTCATCGGTCAAAGTCTACTAGATTTTCAGCGTGGGTCCCGCATATTGGTTACTTCCTAGGAATTGCACCGCATGGGGAAAGAACTTGGGATGTGATTCTTGTCATCTCGTTGTCGAGCAATAAGGGAGAAAAAGATTGAATGACTGGCAAGCATTATGCATCTACAGTGAATTGTGATTTTTCTTCCTCAGCGTATGCTTGCGCGTTTGAAATGACTTGACCATTTTGTATTTCTATCGAATTACCATCGCTGGATCACTATAAATAATTTAGCGGATTCAATAAAGTGAACCGTTGATATCTGTGCCTTAATTCAGAAAATCAGCACCATCCTTTTACTTTCTTTTTTATTCAAAATCATTCAAGTGCTTTTAAAATTGTTATCTTGGTCGATTCTGTAACAGAATTTACTGACGTAATGTTAATATCATAAAAATTTGCTGATATCCTTAACGATGTTAAAATTTTGTTAATTTGAGATATTTTATACTTTTATCTTCAATTTTCTCCCTCTTTCTCCTTGCGGCTATCATCATTAATTATCTTCTTCTTCAGCCTGAACCCTTCCAAATTCAAACCAAAATAAATTCAAACCAAAATAAAAAAAAAATCTAACATCCCCACCAATACAAATCCTTGATCAGCCATAGACTCCAGACAATATGACTAAGCTCAACGAAACTCGAAGTTTAGAAAGGCAATATGTAATTTTCATAAAGTAAGGGGTTCGTGGGCAACAAGTGTCAAATTGTATTTCTTCTTTATTACTACGACGGTTGACGAATGTTTTTTCACCTTGATTTAATCCATAATAGAATAAATTGTAACCTTATTGGGAGACGGATAAGCACATTTTTGAAATCATACAATTATTAGTTATTTAAATGTATTTCTGTATTCGAAAAACAAACTGTATTTCTGTAAAGTAAAAAATGTACATGTTCAAGAAGAGCTAATTTAATTAACCTACCTGTGGATGATATTCACCGGAGACCTATGTTGTTTCCTTCACTTTTGGCCGTTTAGCTCTCTCGTTTGTCATGTCATAAGTCATGAACAAGTGTACAAATCAGGAAGTTGGAAATTTTGAAAAGAGGTATTCTGTCTACATTGCAATAATAACTGTCTGCTACTTCGTTCCACTTTTCTATATGTATATTTATTGTTAAAGTATCCCACATCATTTAACTTATTTACAAGATTTATATGTTTTTATATACACATGGTCTTTCTCCATCTACAAGCTTAAGCTTTCAAGTTAAACTTTTGAACATAGTATCAGAACTAAGTTTTGTCCTAATTTATTTCGCTTATAATTTATTATAAGTTATAACTATAGGGTTCGACATAGGGTTCCACAGTTATTAAAACGCAGTAAAATATATTTGTAAATTGAAACCCTAGATAGGATCCATGTGTATATTGAGATCGAGACAGAAGTTCGATACGTACCTTTTGTAAATCGAACGTAAATTGACAATTGATTGTGTCTGGATTAACGCCCCAAGTGTTGCGCCTCTACCGGTATCCACACACGCGAACAGAAGTCTCCAACGATCCAAGTGCTAGCTAAAGATCTTGAAGTTTCTTTTCTTCAATGCCTTTTGATTTTCGATACTCTATCGAAAAAACCCTAGATAAAGAACAATTTTTCTATCTATTTATACAGCCTCATTATCCAACGGAATTAAAAGAAGTGGGCCAGGCGATTTGGGCTCGCCAAACCGTTTACCTTCAATCATACATTTAATCGTTATCTCATAACGTGTACGACCGTGTAGATAAGTTGAATAAGAGAATAAATTAAAATCTACTTCTTATTTTAAGTAGATCCCGGCACACAAAAACTATTAACTCAGTTTGCTTTTGTGTGCGACCATGTAGGTTCACTAAACATTAGCGATATGCTCAAAACCCTTTTTGGCCTACAAATCATAAGCGGTCTCTAGCAAGACATTATGATAAACTAAGTATAATGAATATCGATTTTCTGACATAGCCTAATCCACAACCAATATTAGAGTATCAACCTTGATTGATTCCTAGGGTAGACCGCTAACAATCTCCCACTTGCAGTAGAACCAATCATATAAACTAAGTCCCTTTGTCACTTGATTTTCGAGTTAAGCATAAGGCAGGACAAGTGTCATCTTTATATAGCTTAAACTCATTTTCCCGATACCGTAGTTAGACTTTCAAAACAAGTAGTTGACTCTTCAACTCACTTGAGCATGGCCGTGCATTTCACAGTCTCAACTCTACGGGAGGCTAGGAAATCATACTCTCGTTATATGAGAAGGACAAATCCCATCTTGTCTACTCACATCACTCAGCACGATTCATGACATGCCCAGCCATTATCTTTATAATCCCTCGTTATGACTAACATTTAGCAATGTTAAAACATGCCAATCCAAGTCTAGGAAACCATGGCAGACTCAGGTTAAAGGACTATACTCTATAGTTGTGATGAGAAATACTGATAACATTATATAACAATCCTACAGTATTCTCATAATGGGTCTGTCCAATACAATGTTCTCTAACATGTATTCCATGTGATCAACTTTATATCTCTATATTCATGACCCGTGAAACTTGGTCATCGGTTGACTCATATGCTAATCTCAAACACCATTTGCTTTCCAATGCACAATGGCAATTGACTAGGGACATTTAGAATATTAATATCCACTCTATTAATAGAGTTTCACGATCAAATCACATATTTGATTATCTATTAAGGATATTCAATATTCAGGGGATAAAGATTTCGCATTCAACTATATACTCAAATTAAATCGAAATCAAATATAATATATATTTTATTAATGGGCAATGAAAATGTATATTACATATACTCACACTCAAATCAAGACCAATCGCTAATGTGTTTAAGGCCTAAAGCGTTACAATGACGCTCATGCTTAGGTTGTGGAAGAGCCTTCGTCAATAGATCAACTGTATTCAACTCCGTTGCAACTTTTCACATATTGACATCATCTCTTTCAATGAATTATCGAATGAGATGATACTTCCTAAATATGTGTTTGGTCTTCTAGTGAGACCTAGGCTCTTTAGCCAAAGCTATGGCCACATTGCTATCACAATAGAGGTCCGTTGGATTTGAACTAGTGGGACTGATTCCCAGTTTTTCTGTGAACTTTCGAATCCAAACAGCTTCCTTTGATGCTTCTGAAGCAGCAATATATTCAGCTTCTGTTGTAGAATCTGCAAGAGTGTCCTGCTTGGAACTCTTCCAGCACACCGCTCTACCATTCACGCAAAAGACAAAACCTGATTGCGATCGAAGGTTGTCTTTGTCGGTTTGGAAACTAGCATCCGTGTAACCACTTACAGTGATCTGTTTCTTACCTCCATAGACTAAGAATAAATCTTTAGTTCTTCTCAAGTACTTAAGGATATTTTTTACAGCAATCCAGTGAAGTTCCCCTAGATCTAACCGGTATCTACTTGTTATGCTCAATGCATAAGAAACATCAGGACGAGTGCATAACATAGCATACATGATGGATCCCACAGCTAATGCATAAGGAATCCTATTCATGCAGTCTCGCTCATCTTGTGTTAAAGGACACTGAGTCTTGCTAAGACTTATGCCATGTGTCATCAGGAGAAAACCTTTCTTGGAATCTTGCATATTAAACCTATTGATGACTTTGTCAACATATGTACTTTGACTCAGTCCAATAAGTCTCTTAGATTTATCTCTATAGATCTTGATCCCCAAGATATAGTTTACTTCTCCCATATCCTTCATAGAGAAAAATTTTCCTAGCAATGTCTTAACTGACTAAAGCATAGGAATGCCATTTCCAATGAGTAGTATGTCATCCACATACAACACTAGAAACACAAATTGCACCCCTACTAAACTTCTTATATACACAAGCTTCTTCTTTGTTTCTGATGAAGCCAAACTCTTTGACAGTTTCATTGAAACGAATATTCGAGCTCCGTGATGCCTGCTTCAATCCATAAATAGAACGTTGAAGTTTGCATTTCTTCCCAGTGTTATCTAGTGATGTAAAGCCTTTAAGTTGTGTTATATACACATCCTCCTCTAGTTTTCCATTAAAGAAAGCTATCTTTACATCTATTTGCCATATCTCATAGTCATAATATGTAGCAAACGCTAGGATAATCCAAATGGATTTAAGCATGGCCACTGGCGAAAATGTCTCGTCATAGTCAATACCATGAGTTTGTTTGAAACCTTTAACTACTAGCCGTGCTTTATAGATGTGAACATTTCCATACATATCAGTTTTCTTCTTGAAAACCCACTTGCACCATATAAGTTTGACACCTTCGGGTGGATCAATCAAAGTCCAAACTTTGTTTTGATACATTGAGTCCATTTCGGATTTCATGGCCTGAAGCCATTTATCGGAGTCTGAGCCATCATAGCTTCTGTATAGGTCGTAGGTTCATCATTTTCTATTAACAATAGATGACGATGTTATGTCACATGAAAATCATATCTCATAGGCTCATGATGTGTTCTTTCAAACCTACGAACTATAGGTGCCACTAGAGTCGACTCTACAACTCTTTGTAAATTTAATTAAGGTTCCTTATGAACTGGAATACTCTCTTGTGGCACAATAACTTTTTCGACTTTTACCTTACTCCTATTGGTTTCTTTAGTAAGAAACTCTTTCTCTAAAAAGATACCATTTTGAACAACAAACACTTTGTTCTCTAATGGATTGTAAAAGTAATATCCTTTCGTTTCTTTAGGATTTCCCATAAAGAAGCATTTTATCAGATTTGGGTTTAGCTTATCAGAAAGTAAACGTTTTACATAAGTTTCGCAACCCCAAATCTTTAAAAAAGACATAATAGGAACTTTTCCTATCCACATCTCATATGGTGTCTTTTCTACAGCTTTTGATGGATTTCTATTTAGTGTAAACATAGCTGTCTCGAGTGCATATCCCCAGAAAGATAATGGAAGATTTGAATGACTCATCATTGATCGAACCATGTCTAACAAAGTTCAATTTCTCCTCTCAGAGACACCATTTCATTGTGGTGTTCCAGGGGAAGAGAGGTGTGAAACAATTCGACACTCTTTGAGATAGTCATTGAACTCTTGGCTTAAATATTCTCCTCGTCGATCAAATCGAAGAGTCTTGATATTCTTGCCAAGTTGATTCTGTACTTCATTATGAAATTCCTTGAACTTTTCAAAGGAGTTGGATTTATGTTTCATCAAGTAAACATATCCATATCTACTGAAATCATTAGTAAATGTAATAAAGTACTGATAACCTCCTCTGGCTGTAGAATTTAGTGGTCCATACATATCAGTATGTATAAGGGCCAATAATTCTTTTGTCCTCTCACTTTGATTAGTAAAAGGAGCTTTTGTCATTTTTCCAACTAAACAAGATTCACATGTATCAAATGATTCAAAATCAAATGAATTTAATAGTCCATCGCTATGAAACTTGTGAATTTGTTTCTCATTTATGTGGCAAGTAAGAAACAGAAATAATATTCCTGTGTATAGCAAGTACATAGTAACAATTATTCAGTTCTAAAATCATGCCAGAAGGTAAATCTACATCATATGTTCATACGGCTAATGCAGCAACTGTTGCTCCATTTCCAACTCGTAGTTCCACATCACCTTTTGTAAGTGCTCTACTTCATTTTAGTTCCTGCACATCCATACAAATGTGAGTACCACAACCGGTATCAATACCCATAAAGTCGAACTAGTACTAACATTTACTTCTATAACATAAATACCTGAATTGGAAGTCTCACTTTCCTTTTTCTTCATATCCTCCAAATATTACTTGCAATTCCTCTTCCAATGTCCATTCTCACCACAATGGAAGCATACAACATCAGCTGTTGGACTAGGTTTGGTCTTGGATTTGGGTTTGGGCTTGGGCTTAGTGCCCTTGCCCCTACCCTTAACCTTACCTGGTTTCTTAAAGCCTTTCCCCTTTTGAACCATGAAAACATTAGGGGTAGGGTCTTTCTTGATATTCTGCTTAGCAGTTTTGAGCATTCCATACAGTTCAATTAAAGACTTGTTCAAATTATGCATGTTATAGTTCATAACAAACGCGTCATAATCTTAAGGCAATGACTGAAGAATAATGTCAGTAGCCAACTTTTGGCTAATGGGAGAACCCAGTCGCTCCAGGTTTTCAATATAACCTATCATCTTTATGACATGTGGGCTAACCGAGCTCTTACTTGCTAGCTTGCACTCAATTAAGGTACTTATCATTTGGTACCTTTCAGTGCGTGCCTGCTTCTGAAACAAATTTTTCAGGTTCATGATCATATCATAAGCATCTACGTTCGCAAACTGCTTCTAAAGGTCTGAGTTCATGGTAGCTAGCATTAGACATGATGCATCCAATGCATCATCTTTATGCTTTTGATAAGCATTCCTTTCAGCATGGGGAACGTTGGAAGGAGGTGTCTTTTGAGGGAGTGGTTTCTTCCGGACATAATCCTTTTTCTCCTGCTTGAGAACAATTCTCAAGCTTCTATACTAGTCCAAGAAGTTTGAATCATTCAAGTTGTCCTTCTCAAGGACAGATCGCGGTGAAAAGTGTGATGCAGAGCTATTTGCCATTATCTATAACAAATATGCAAAGTGAATTGTTCATTAATATTATTTATAATAAACTCCAACTATACTTTTATAACATGTGTCCCAATAAGTATAGTGGACCAAGATCCATATTTTACCAAGACTCGAGTAAATTTTGGCTTACCGCTCAAGACTAATTTATTTAGGTAGACAACTCTTTGTCAATTGTATTGAATATAACTTTTGGTTGTTGGGGTTGACATCTCATATCTTATCCTGAAACACTATGCCTCAATGCCCAAAACTGTTTTGATAGCCTCGTTAAGAAATCAATCTTGACTTATGGATAATCATTATCTATCCTATTTTACTCAAATAGTTAAAGACACCATATTTTGGCAGGCCCATCTATTGACAATTCAAGTCTTGATAGGTGTATGATTGGAAAGGCATCATGTTATTACTTAATTTTATCAGAGACTTTTAATGTTTATTTAGTGATGAATGTATGCATGTTATAAACATAAACGAAATATCACTTATAATAACAAAGGTACATCAATTATACGGGAATGACCAATTTCATGTAGGGGTTGAAGGGGCTACGCCCTCGCGGGGTCAAGGGGCAAAGCCCCTTGTGGTGGTCTCGTGAGCAAGTTCAAAGGGGCAGCGCCCTCGAAACCTAGACAGAATTTTCAATTCTATTTTCTGAGGAGAGCCCCTGAAAACCTAGACAGAAGTCTCAATTCTGTGTTCTCGGAAGACTATCCGTCGCTGCAGCCTCCCACGCCCTCATCGTATCCATCCAGCTGACCCAGCGCGCCGGCTGACCCCGTGTGCCGGCTGACCCCGCGTGCCGCTGTCTTCACCTTAGGCAACGGGCCCAGACGCACCGCCGTCTCCGCCTACCGTTTCAGCCTCAGGCAACAGGCCCAGGCGTGACGCCGCCTCTGCCTCGGGCAACAAGCCCAGGTGCGACACCGTCTCCTCCCGCCGTCTCAGCCTTGGGCAACAGCCTAGGCGCGAGCGAAACATGATCGACTTATCCTTGCTTCGTTTCTTCTCAATTGATCATATCAATTCGTATTTCAAATTCATCTAACCCTAATTTAGACTCTTCAGGTATACATCATATGTATCAATAATTAAGGTTTCCAATTCAAATTCAATATATCACAAGTAGCTCTGATACCACTGTAGGGTTCGACGTAGGGTTCCACAGTTATTAAAACGTAGCGCAATATATTTGTAAACCGAAACCCTAGAACTCTAGACAGGATTCATGTGTATATTGAGATCAAGACAAAAGTTTGATACGTACCTTTTGCAAATTGAGCGTAAATTGGCAATTGATTGTGTCTAGATTAGCGCCTTAAGTGTTTCACCTCTACCGGTATCTACACACGCGAACAGAAGTCTCCAATGATCTAAGTGCTAACTAAAGATCTTGAAGTTTTGTTTTTTCAACGCCTTTTGATTTTCGATATTCTATCAAAAAAACCCTAGACAGAGAACGATTCTCTATTTATTTATACAGCCTCATTATCCAGGGGAATTAAAAGAAGCGTGCCAGGTGATTTGGGTCCGCCAAACCGTCCACATTTAATCGTACATTTAATCGTTATCTCATAACATGTACGACCGCGTAGATAAGTTGAATAGGAGAATAAATTAAAATCTACTTCTTATTTTAAGTAGATCCCGGCATACAGAAAATATTAACTCAGTTCGCTTTTGTGTGCGACTCTGTAGATTCACTAAATATTAGTAGTGTGCTCAAAACCCTTTTTGGCCCATAAGTCATAAGCGGTCTCTAGCAAGATATTATGACTACCTAAGTATAGTGAAGGGCGATTTTTCGATACAATTTAATCCACAGCTAATATTAGAGTATCAACCTTGATTGATTTTTAGGGCATGCCACTAACAAGAACGGCCCCACATTTGTCGAATTCCACATGTAATGTCGTCTCCCCATATTTTTCTTGCTTCATTTTTATTATAACGGCCCCACGTTTGTGTGAGTCCATAAGTCTATGCTAGAATTTAGGTGAGATATCACTTTTATGAATGTGGTGCTTTTCCATATATATATTTCTTTTTTATTATTATTGTTTTTTTCACTTTGAACGAAACAAAGTCAAGCGTGATAGGCTTCGGTCCATGGCATGCCATGCTGAGAAATTGCTCAAATCATTCTTTGCGGGGTGCTTCTACACCTTTTTCTTTTCGGCCATAAATGCTACTAGACCTAAAAAGAAGAAGCTTTCTTTTCAGCCTGGCACCGTAAATTTAACGTCGTGTGGAATCTATATCTACTATCTAGAATTGGGTATTTGTATATACTCAACTAATAGGCAACCAACAAGGGCGCGAGGACATTCTGAATCAAGGATTGTGTGGCTGCCTGTAATAAAGCAAAATGAAAAATTCTAATGGGACTAGTTGATCGCCGGCCACAAAAAATTTCAAAAATTTAGGTCAGTTCATTAGGGAAATTTCGCATATGAATTTTACAAAGAAGTGTACACAATTGGTCAATATTTTATTGATTGATTACCCCTTATATAAATAAAATTAATGCCCTAGTAAAGTCTCTGGTTCTAATTAGCAGTAGATGAAAACTGAGTCGAAGTAATGCTACAGGAATTGTGCCATTTTAAGGTTAATAAAGTCTGGGAGCTTGTGCCAAGACCAGAAGATCATCATGTGATAGGAACCAAATATTCTCTGCAAATATCAACCAAAAGAGCATGATGTTCTTCATGAATTTTCGTTTTGTTTAGAATTGCTTTGCTTGATGCGATTCTCTCGTATCAATCGAATTTCTTTAATAAAACAGCGAATCACGTATTGGAATTTCACTAGATAATTCCAACCCCTCATGCCTAGCATATCCCGCATCACTAATAAAGATCACTGAGAAAAATTAATTTAAGGCCATGCTAGGAAGAACGAAAAAAAAAGTCGAGAACATAAATATTTCCTGCCTAATTAATCGTAGTCGTGTTGCAAGGCAACGCAAGACTTCATGCACCCGTTGGACCGTGTCAAAAGTGCCCCTATTATAAGCTTTCCAAGCAGAACTACGTCAGAATTCTCCCGAATTGTCCACGTCATCGGTCAAAGTCTACTAGATTTTCAGCGTGGGTCCCGCATATTGGTTGCTTCCTAGGAATTGCACTGCATGGGAAAGAACTTGGAATGTGATTCTTGTCATGACGTTGTCGTCCACTACGGCTTTGGTGGTAGAGATGGCCACGGTTCGAAACCGGCGGTTCCGGTTCGTGGTCAAGAATGAACCGGAATCGGAATATAATTTTTTTTTTCTTCGGTTCTCAGGGCCGGTGGAGCCACGGAGGTCGCCGGCCTCAGGCGAGCCTTGCCGGCATCGGGCGAGGCTCGCCCTTGCCTGGATCTGGCGAGGGCGAGCCTCGCCGAAGTCAGGCGAGGCTCACCCTCGCCTGGATCTGGCGAGGGCGAGCCTCGCCGGCGTCGGGTGAGGCCGGCCTCGCCAGTTGCAGGCGAGGTCGAGCCTCGCCGACGTCGGGCGAGGCCGGCCTCGCCGGCCTGATGCACAGGCAGCACAGCTGCCTGCAGTTTTTTTTTTTTGGAACCGGGCCCGGAACCGGCTGTTCCGGGCCGGTTCCGAACCGCGGGCCCGGTCAACGGGCCGGGCCCGGGTTTGACCGTGCCGGTTTCAGTCCGGTTCCTGGCCAAAACCGGCCTGTGGCCATCTCTATTTGGTGGTCGTGCTTTTCCTTTCACTCGCACACGAGAATCCGAGTGAATCACTTTATCTTCCTTTACTTTATGGGCAATGCCAAAGCAATGACGGAGAAAACTATTGACTCGACTGGGAAATATCTTGTCATCTTCGGTGAATTATGAATTTTCTTCATCGGCAAATATTTGCGCATTTGAAATGATTTGGCAATTTTATCGAATTGCCACAGCGGGGTTAGTATGCATGAAAGAATTTAGCATATTCAATACGGTGAATTGTTAGTATTTGTGCCTTAATTCAAAAATCAAAACCATTTATTCTACTTTTTTTATTTATTTAAAATCATCTTAGTGCTTTTTAAAATTGTCATTGTGATTGATTTTGTAACGAAATTTGCTAACGTGATCCTAACATCGTTAGAAATCTGTTGATATCCTTTGACACTGTTAGAATTTCGTTGATTTGGATTCTTTTGTACCTTTTTTTTCGATATTCTCCCTCTCTCTTCGTCCGCAACTATCGTCATTAATCATCTTCTTCTTCGACCCAAACCCCCACCAAATTTAATCCAAAACCCAAAAAATCTAGCATCCCCACCATACATCATTATTAATCATCTTCTTCTTCAACCTGAACCCTTCAAAATTCAAACCAAATAAAAAAATCTAACATCCCCACCAATACAAATCCTTGATCAGCCATAGACTCCAGACGATATGGCTAAGCTCAACGAAACTCGAAGTTTAGGGAGGTAATATGTAATTTTCCCAAAGAAAGGGGTTAGTGGGCAACAGGTGCCAAAAGTTGGGAGGGGATAATTTGTAACTTTTCAAAGTTTAAAAATACGAAACTTTTGTTAGGTCCAGGGGAGAAACTATTACGTTTAGAGTTTTCGATCAATACACTTGGCACTGCTTTTCATAATACAATTTCTTATGTTAGCGGGGCCGATGTCGGAAATGCGCAATATGCAATCAATCACTCAAATAATTCTCATTTTATGGCACATGCGTAATTAATAAACACGTCCATGTATGACAATTGACATGCAACTGATTATATATGACACCGATGAGGGTCAAAAAGTTGGTCATACTTTAATCCAAAATTCTCAAACACGCCACAATTCCCTTATTAAATACCTGCCCATTTCCAAACATATTCGCCAAACGTACTCTCTCTCTCTCTCTTTCTCTCTCTCTCTCGCATACAGAATGGGCAACTGTGCAGCTCCTCAGATCATCAGAAATGGTGGCCTTCCCATGACCACCCATCACCAGAGCTGGTCATCATCATCTCCATCCACGGTCAAGCTCATTTACATGGACGGAAGGCTGCAAGAATTCACTCAAACCATGAAGGCTTCTCACCTCCTCTCCCAAAACCCTAACTGCTTTCTCTGCAGCTCAGAGTCCATGTTCATTGACACCATAGTCCCTCAAATTCATGAAGAAGAAGACCTCTGTTTGGGCCAACTCTATTTCCTCTTGCCTCTCTCCATGTCCCGAGTCCCGCTCTCTTTCCGAGAGCTCTGCTTGCTCGCCATCAAGGCCAGCACCGTGCTCGAGAGCAGCTCGAGTTCGAGGATAACGAAGGATGGAGGTCCATCAGTGGTGGCTCATTGGAGACGGTGTCGAGCTCCCATCGGGTTCGACGCCCCGAGACTAGAATTGGGTCAGAGGAGCCGAAGAATTGAGTTGTGAAAGTGCATGAGTATGAGATGATGTGGGAATCGAATAGATGACGGAACGAATAGCTTGAAGAATATGCTAGAAACTCTTTTTCTTTTTTCTCTGTCTTTGTGTGAACAACTCTTTTCTTTGGTTGTTCTAAAATTAACTACTCTTTTAAGTGAGACTTAATATATGTCTCATTGCTTATTAGATTTGTGATCGGTCTGATTATGAGTAGCCCAATTATAATTCTTTCAATTATTAAATATCGTCATCGTCATCATTCACAATCATCACAACTATTATTATTATTATTATTATTTAAAGTAGCTTTATTTAGTTAAGTAATAATAAAAGCCAACACTATTTCACCTCATCAAAGGAGAAGAGCCGAAACTCTTATAGGGGCCTCCACGGCATGTTCCTATCCTTTGAGATAGACTTTATGGATGTGTTTCTTATTTTAATTTGTCGATGCCCATACACTTTGTATCCACAATTTCCACCATATCTTTTTCTTTCCTAGCGAGACGGATTACCCTCTAAAAATTGCCCTCTAAAAGATTTACATTCCTGTAATGCTGAGATCCGGACGAGAATCAATATGAAGTATTTTAATGACTTGCTTAGGTCTTAGTTAAGTAATCATAGAAGCCAGAAATATATTTCATGATAAGGACATGAGAGGTGTAAAAGTGTGCGAAGAATAGTATTTAATTGGGGGAAAATTGTATAAAAAGTCCTAAGCCTATTGCACTTTTGCCAATTCAATGATAAACCTTTTAAGTTTGCCAATTTAGTCCCAAACCTTTTAACTTTTTGCAAATTTAGTCCTAAAAATTTTCACTTTTTACCAATTGAGTCCATTCGACCAATTTTGGCCAGCTGGCACTAATGTGGCTGCCTATAAGTGCCGGCCATTCGGGTAACGCTAACGTGGCAAATTTTAAATATTTTTTTTCATTTTTTAATCTTTTTTTTATGCCCTTCTTCCCTTTAGCTGGTTCGGCAACCGGCCAGAGGCGCAGGCCGGTGAGGTCTACCTTGCCAGCCTCTGATAAAGCTCGCCCTCGCTGACCACTAGCAAGGGTGAACCTTGCTCGTCGCTGCCAGGCTGACCTCACCCAGCCAAGGCGAGGCCGACCTTGTCGCTTTTGGGTGAGGTGAAACCCAGCGACGATGAGGTCAGCCTTCCCTTGGCTAGGCGAGGTCAGCTTGGCAGCGGCGGGTGAGGCTCACCCTCGCTAGTAGTCGGCGAGGGCGAGGTCGACCTAGTAGCGGCGACAAGGCTCACCCTCACCAGCGGCCAACGGGGGCAAGATTTGCCAAAAGTGGCAAGGTCGACCTCGTCAGCCCACGTCTCTGGCTGGTCGCCAGTTGCCGAACCGGCCAGAGGGAAGAAGGCAAGAAAAGAAAAGAAAAAAAATATTAAAACTATTAAAAATTCTGAAAAAAAAATTAAAAATGTCAAGTTAGTGCCGGCCAGCCAAAATTGTCTGGATAGACTTAATTAGCAAGAAATGAAAAGGTTTACGATTGAATTGGCAAAGTTAAAAGGTTTAGAATTGAATTGGTAAAAGTGCAATAGGTTTAGGACTTTTTGGATAGTTTTCCCACTTAATTGGTGTTGAAAATATCTCGTGATATTCCATTTCTTGAGCTTTTTATATAGGCAAGAAGAGGGAATTTCTCACTTTTATATGTAGTGCGTAATTTTTGTTAAAATGATAAGGATATTGCAAGTAGCAGAAAAGGAAAAGAGCTACTAATCTTTCTTATGCTATATGGCCCATGATAACGAATGGGTTTACACAGAGGTTGGGAATAAAGAATGATTGGTCGATAAAAGAGGAAATTAAAAATAAGTACTTCTATGCTCAGTTTGATTCATGTGAAGAATTAATGTTTACTATAGCTAATTATAACCTAGGAGACCACAAGTGCCATGATAATCGATTGTTAAATTAGTACCTAATTAAGTTTAAAGGGCAATGGTTTAATTAGACAATCATACTGAATTAGATCTCAAATTTACACTTACAGTATCAAATGCAAAAGTTAAGCATCATATGTTGGTCCCACCTTCTTTTTTATTACTACGACGGTTGATGAATGTTTTTTTTCCCTTGAGTTAATGCTTTATAGAATAAATTGTAGCCTTATTGGGAGATAGATAAGCACATTTTATTGTAATCACACAATTGTTGGCTATTTAACTGTATTTCTGTATTCGACAAAAAAAAAACTGTATATCTGTAAAGTGAAAAATGTACACGTTCAAGAAAAGCTAATTTAATTAACTCACTTGTGGATTATATTAGATAGAGACCTCTGTTGTTTCCTTCACTTTTGGGCATTGAGCTCTCTCGTTTGTCATTTTAGGAGTCATGAACAAGTGTACAAATTAGTAAGTTGGAAATTTTTAAAAGGGTTAATACCATGAAAAATTCAAACTAGTATGCCTATGACAAATTTACCTCAAACTAATATTTTGACCACCAAAAACCTAGAACTAGTACATTTGTGACAAATTTATTAAAAAACTAGTACATTTGTGATAAATTTACCCTCTATTAGTTTTCATTAAATTGAATGAATATAACGAAAAATTACAAACTAGTACACATGTAACAAATAAAGGGTAAATTCCCAAACTGGTACACCCATCAACTAACACGTGTCATCTAAGTTAATATTTTGACAATGAAATTTAATAGGATCTAACAGAATCTAACGGAGAGTAAATTTTTCATAGGTGTATCAGTTTGGGGTTTTTCGTGGTAAAAAAATTAGTTTGTAATAAGTTTATTACAAACATACCGATTTAAAGTTTTTCATGGTATTTTTTTTTTGGTAAGGTAAGTTTTTTGTTGTATTAAGCCTTGTGAAAAAGAAGTATTCTGTCTACATTGCAATAATAATGGTGTGCTACTTCGTTCAACTTTTCTACATGTATAGTTATTTTTAAACTATCCCACATCATTTAACTTATCTACAGGATTTATATACTTTTTATATGCTCGCGGTCTCCTTCTATCTTTAAGATTAAACTTTTAGGTTAAACTTTTATATATTGTATTAGATCGAGCTAGGTTTTGTCCCAATTTATTTAGAATGTGAGGCCACCTCATTGGTCTAATTCCACGTGTAATGTCATCTCCCCATATTTTCCATGTTTCCTATATTTTTTTTTGCGCGAGTCCAAAAGTTAACGTAGAATTAACGTGAAATACCACTTCTATGAATGGGGCGATTATCCCAATTATATATATCGATCGATTGCTTTTATAGTTTTATTGTTTTTGCACTTTGAACGAGACAAAGTCAAGCGTGATAAGCTTCGGTCCATGGCATGCTATGATAAGAAATTGCTTAAATCTTTCATTGCGGGGTGCTTCTACACCTTTTTCTTTTGGGCCAGAAATGCGACTAGACCTAAAAAGAAGACGCTTTCTTTTTCAGTTTGGCACCGTAAATTTAACGTCGTGTGGAATCTATATCTACTATCTAGAATTGGGTATTGATATATGTCGCGACCTGCCCCTCGAGGGCCGAACTCGGATGAGGCGGGTTTAGAGATAAGTGTTCATGAGATGGTTCATATGGCACTTTTTAAAATGATTTTACTGAAGTGTAAATCTTTTGTTTAGCCGTATAACTCATTGATCATGAACGTGGATTTTCCCTAAATCCATATCTCGCGTGACAGCGGATTGATTATTATTTTTTAGGAGTCGCCACTAGCCTAGGTCGGGGGTCGGCTAGAATACCCAACCGAAACGCGGGAATTTCGTTTCGGTTTTTACGAAAACTAGAGATCAAAGGTTCGGGGACTAGCTTACGTTAACATTTCTATTAACGCCCTTTCGGTACCGCTAAACTCAATATGGTTGTTATCTAAGTCGTCATGCATTTGCTTTTTACCATTTCATGCCAAAGTCTTAGTCCACTAGGTAATCATGCATTTTGTTTTTTGTATTTTCATTTTGAGATTCTAAACTAATCCTATCTTAGTCTAGAAAAAGAAAGAAACAATCAATTGTATTGAAAGACACTTCTTAAAGTAAACACTCGAAGTATTGAAAAGACGAGCTAAATCTAAGTGTTAGGAAGTAAAAAGTAAAAACCCGCAACTCGTCGGGTGTTTATTACAACACGAATTGAAAAACCCGAGACATGATCGAGGATGAATGAATTAAGTACAAATTGAAACCGGATTGGACATCGGTCTAGCACCATCATTGTATGAGTACAAATCGAGACCGGATTGGACATCGGTCAATCACCTTGGCTTTTTCAATTTCGGATTATTCTTCCTTGGACCGCCTCTTGGGTGTCGATGCTTACGTTCATAAATTCGTTCATAACAAACGATATATGGAAAAACAATGGTGCAAGCCACTCACTAATTAAACACGGGCCTCGGGATCGGCCTTTGTTTTTCATGCGTTTCGATTCACCACCCACTTAATCACCTAACATTGTTTGATTAATGGTTAATGATAATGGGCTACCATTTGCATTCACAAAACGGTAACTCACATCAATTAACCCCTAAAGTCGGGTTCTAATGATCATGAATGGGCTACCCGCCGAACATGCATCGGGCCTAACATTCATCTAACAAACACATGCATAATAGTAAAATGAGCATGCATTCAAGCCCATGGGCCTTGTTTCGAAATCAATCAAACAATGAGAAGTGGGCTTTATAAAAAAAAACCACTTATTCAATTTTTATCTAATTCGGATTGATTCTGTTCAGCTGTGATTAACTACTCTAATGACGTCCAAATGAAGTGATTCAGGTGTCATTAGAAAGCTTACGATATGAGGATCAAAAGTCAAGAAGACCATTTTTTCTAAATCCTAGCCAATTTTCTCGAAAATATTGAATTAAATCTCAGTGACAGGCTGGACTCGATTCAGTTATGAATTTCAAAATAATGGCGGGAAAAATAACAAACCTTATCAAAACAGCGCGAACATTTTTGTACAGTTAGGATTCCCTATGTGTAACAACTTTTATGTTTTGAGTTTTTGCTAAAAAGCCCTCTAAATGTTTATAAAATTCGGTTTTCACGAAGGACTCAATTGCAAATGAAATTTTAACCCGTGAAGACTTTTCAAGCAAATTGACCCTCCAAAAATTGTAATTAGGTCCTCAAAATTTCCAGTTGACATAATGAGACCCCAATGAGCAACTTTTTAGTTTTGATTTTTTGCAAAAAAGGACTCTAACTTTATAAAATTCGGAGAAACATCTTTTGAACTCCAAAGGAATAAAAATCAGATCTGGACACAGATTCTGATCAAATTGTGATAATTCCTTTTGAAAATTCAAATGATCTTCGATTTTGATGAAATTAGTATCAATAGAAAGATCTCGATCTCAGGAAGAACTTTTGTGAAGAAACTTTTTTCATATCTCGAACGCACGAATTTATGAAAAACGAAGAACACACGAAGGTCGACTGAAACTAACATGATATCAGATTTACATGCATATGACGTTGCAAATCGTACCAGGCTAACATGCTCAAAATTTTGTGAAAATTTTATGATGAACAGATCAGGATGTGCTTTACAACTCTCATGAAGGAAGTTTTTCCAGAAAATGATTGTAAAAAATCATAAAATTCATCAAACAGCACAACGTCAGTCAGGGAATCATCAGAACAGACTTGAGCAACAAATTACAGATTCTGATCCTAACTTCTAGAAGTATTTTGACATAGCAAATCAAGTCCGATCGAGGCGTATGATATATCCAATCGAATCTTAAGACGAGCTTTACGACTCTCTAGTTTATCACTTCATCAGATTTCGACGTTAGCAAGCTCAGAACAGCATCTCAAGCCAACAGGTTTCACTGAACACGAATTTACAGAACTGAGTTCAAGTGTTCTTACCTTATCTCACAATGATCCAACGCTCAAGCGAGCGATCCGGCCTCCTTATTCTGATCTGGAATAGCACGGAGAGGCCTCGGAAAGCTCAGCTAACCTACGACAATGGATTGCACAAGATAATGTGAGCTTCAACTCTTGTTCATACGAATAGACTAATCAGTAAAAGTTGAGGAAAATGATGTGATCCGGTGGCTGTTCAATACGAGGCCAGCCACCACAGTGCCGTGAGGACGTCGAGGGAGGTCGTCGGTTGCTTGGAATCGCCGGAGGAGGTCGCCGGAGGGCCGGTTCAGCCGGCTGAACTGGCTGAACAAGTCACCGGCAGGATTGTCGGTGATGTTGCCGAGGGAGAAAAACCGCCGGAGGAAGGTGCTCCGGCCACCAGCTGAGGTGTCTGGTGTTGCGACCAGCCTTGTGCCGCCGTGGGGGACGCCGGTGTGGCGGCGGCTCGCCGGAAAGGAGCCGGCAAGGGGCTGGAAGGCCGGCGACCGAGAGGGAGTGGCGAGAGAGAGGGCTGATCGTGAGAGAGAGAGAGAGAGAGAGAGAGAGAGAGAGAGAGAGAGAGAGAGAGAGAGAGAGAGAGAGAGAGAGAGAGAGAGAGAAAACCAGATCTGAAAAATGAACCCCCCCTTTGATTTTTGGAGGGAAAAACACTATATACCTCTCCCCAACTTGAATTTTAGCCCTTAGATTGATCAAATGGTCTAAAATGAGTCCTTAATGATTAAGAATATTCCTTAATAGCTAAGGATTGGTGACATGGCATCATGGATGGACATGATCAATTCTAAATGAATGGCCATGATTGATTTGCTAATCCCCTAATTAATTTGCTTAATCCTTGAAGAAGGGCATTTTTGTCATTCTCAATTAAAGGCATTTTTGTCATTTTTGATTAAGGGCATTTTTGTCATTTTTGCACTCAAGAGGATGTGACTGACCTTGGTTGATCCGACTGGATTATTGATCGTCAAAATTTTCGACCGGAAAATGACTAGTCTGATCGGATTAGTTCAATTTGAATTAACCGATTTGAGTCAATTAGCTCTGAATTTGGGTAATTGTATGACCGAGCTAGACTAACAAGTTTAATTGAAGTCTAATTAACCAAATTGAGTCTCAATTCATCAAATTGAATATTAGTCTAGAGTGGGTCAAGTTGAATTGCACTAATTAGACCAATTACTCATAGACTTTTCTATCATTGGATCACTAAATTGATCAAATTAACCCAAATTCATGTGATTCTTCCAAAATTGATTTTGAATTTGGATTTCATATAAGAAATTAGGCTCATTCGTGCCTCAATTGCGCTTATCATGAAGAATCGATCAAAATCACTGATTAGGGCTAAAATTGGGGGTTTTTGTGTTTGGCTTGGAATTGCAAAATTGATTCAAAAATTGGATATAAAATGACCTCTAGATCAAATGTCGTAAAGAAAACTAATCTAAAAAATGACTAGAAATGAAGTAATTTCATTTTTGGCCGATTTGAATCAAATTCCGCAATTTGGGAAAAAATTGATTCTAAATCGATTTTTGTAAAATTTCAAATGCCAAAGGTAAATTGAATGTAAAATAGAATGATTTTTGGATTACTGAATTTTTTCAATTTTTTTGGTCAAAGGTCTGACCAAAAGTCAAACCCTAGTTGACTTTTCACTAGGAGCTTGATTTTATGATCAAATCTTTGAATTTTTCTGAAATTTCCACTTCTAAAGTGAAATTGGACTTGAAATGAATCTTTTTATGCGAAAAGCTCTAATTTGACCTGGGGTTGACTTTTGGTCAACGGGTTGACCAAAAAGTCAACGCCAAAGTCAACCATTTGACTTTTCGGGTTTTTGAATAAAATGAATAGAAAATCGCTTATAAAAGCTAGACCAACAGACGGAATTAAAAAACGACACTTTTTGCTCGAGAAACAGGCTCCGTCGCGATCGGAAACCATAATCTTGAATTTTTTATTTTTAATGACGCATCGGCTAAAAATTAGGTGTCAACAATATATACTCAACTAAAAGGCAACAAGGGCACGAGGATGTGCTAAATTTCAGATAGTGTGGCTGCTTGTAACAAAGCAAAATGGAAAATTCTAATGGGGACTACTTGATCACTGGCCAAAAAACATCTCAAAAATTTAGGTCAGTTCATTAGGGAAATTGTGCATATGAATTATACAAACAAGTGTACCCAATCGATCGATATTTTATTGATTAATTACCCCTTATATAAATAAAAATAATGCCCTAGCAAAGACTCTGGTCCTAATTAGTAGTAGATGAAAACTAGGTCGAAGCAATGCTAGAGCAATTGTGCGATTTTAAGGCTAATAAAGTCCGGGAGCTTGTACCAAGACCAAAAGATCATCACATGATAGGAACCAAATATTCTCTGCAATTATTGACCAAAAGAGCATGATGCTCTTCATGAATCTTCATCTTGTCCATAGTTGCTTTGTCTCATGTGATTTTTCTCATATCAATCGAATTTCTTTAACAAAAAAGCAAATCACATAAGAGATATTTTATTGATTAATTACCCTTTATATAAATTAAAATAATGCCCTAGTAACGACTCCGTTTCTAATTAGCAAGAGATGAAAACTAGGGCGAAGCAATGCTAGAGGAATTGTGCCATTTTAAGGTTAATAAAGTCCAAGAGCTTCTGCCGAGACCAAAAGATCATAACATGATAAGAACCAAATATTCTCCGCAAATATCGACCAAAAGAGCATGATGTTCTTTATGAATCTTCGTTTTGTCCAGAGTTGCTTTGCCTGTTGTGATTTTCTCATATCAATCAAATTTCTTAACAAAAAATCGAATCGCGTGTTGGAATTTCATTCGATAGTTTCAACCCGTTATGTCTAGCATATCCTGCATCATGAATAAAGATCGCTGAGAAAATTTAATTTAAGGCCATGCTAGGAAAAACGAAAAAAAAGGTCCAGAACATAAATATTTCCTGTCTAATTAATCGTTGTCATGTTGTAAGGCAACGCAAGACTTCATGTACATGTTGGACCATGTCTAAAGTGCCCCTATTGTAAGTTTTCCAAGCAGAACTATGTGAGAATCGTCCACGTCATCGGTCAAAGTCTACTAGATTTTCAGCGTGGGTCCTGCATATTTGTTGCTTCCTAGGAATTGCACTGCATGGGAAAGAACTTGGGATGTGATTCTTGTCACGTCGTTGTCGTCCACTACGGCTTTTGTGTCGTGTTTTTTAATTTCATTGAACATGTTCATCCCAGTGCTTCACTTCATCTTTCTTGACTTTTTGGGCAATGCCGAGCAATAATGGAGAAAAATATTGAATGACTGGCAAGCATTATGTCATCTACAGTGAATTGTGAATTTTCTTCCTCAGCGTATGCTTGCGCGTTTGAAATGACTTGACCATTTTGTATTTCTATCGAATTACCATTGCCGCCGGATCACTATGTGAGAAAGAATTTGGCGGATTCAATACAGTGAACCGTTGGTGTCTGTGCCTTAATTCAGAAAATCAACAGCATCCTTCTACGTTCTTATTTATTCAAAATCATTCAAGTGCTTTTAAAATTATTATCCTAATCGATTGTGTGACGAAATTTGCTGATGTGATATTTTTTTTTTGCTAGAAAAAAATCATCCAAGTACCTTCTTTTTTGCTGATGTTTTTTTTACTGACGTAATGTTAATATCATAGGAATTTGTTGATATCCTTTAAAGATGTTAGAATTTTGTTGATTTGAAATATTTTGTACTTCTTTACCCCCCAAAAAAAATATGTTGTACTTTATCTTCAATGTTCTCCCTCTTTCTCCTTGTGGCTATCATCATTAATCATCTTCTTGTTCAACCTGAACCCTTCCAAATTCAAACTAAAACCAAAAAAATCTAGCATCGCCACCAATACAAATCCTTGATCAGCCATAGACTCTGGATGATATGGCTAAGCTCAACGAAACTCGAAGTTTAGGAAGGTAATATGTAATTTTCCCAAAGTAAGGGGTTAGTGGGCAACCGGTGCCAAAAGTTGGGAGGGGATAATTTGTAACTTTTCAAAGTTTAAAAAGACGAAACTTTTGTTAGGTCAAGAGCGGAAACTATTATGTTTAGAGTTTTCGATCAATACACTTGGCACTGCTTTTCATAATGCAATTTCTTATATCGGCGAGGCCGATATCAGAAATGCGCAATATATAATCAATCACTCAAATGATTCTCATTTTATGGCGCATGCGTAATTAATAAACACGTCCATGTATGACAATTGACATGCAACTGATTATATATGACACCGATGATGATCAAAAAGTTGGTCATACTTTAATCCAAAATTCTCAAACACGCCACAATTCCCTTATTAAATACCTACCCATTTCCAAACACATTCGCCAAACATACTCTCTCTCTCTCTCTCTCTCTCTCTCTCTCTCTCTCTCTCTCTCTCTCATAGAATGGGCAACTGTGCAGCTCCTCAGATCACTAGAAATGGTGGCCTTCCCATGACCACCCATCACCAGGGCTGGTCATCATCATCTCCATCCACAGTCAAGCTCATTCACATGGACGGAAGGCTGCAAGTGTTCACTCAAACCATGAAGTCTTCTCACCTCCTCTCCCAAAACCCTAACTGCTTCCTCTGCAGCTCAGACTCCATGTTCATTGACACCATAGTCCCTCAAATTCATGAAGAAGAAGACCTCTGTTTGGGCCAACTCTATTTCCTCTTGCCTCTCTCTATGTCCCGAGTCCCGCTCTCTTTCCGAGAGCTCTGCTTGCTCGCCATCAAGGCCAGCGCCGTGCTCGAGAGTAGCTCGAGTTCGAGGAGAACGAAGGATGGAGGTCCATCAGTGGCGGCTCATCGGAGACGGTGTCGAGCTCCCACCGGGTTCGACGCCCCGAGACTTGAATTGGGTCAGAGGAGCCAAAGAATTGAGTTGTGAAAGTGCATGAGTATGAGATCAATCTTTATTATTATGTCAAAATCATCATAATTATCGTTAATATTATTATTTTAATACAAAGTAGCTTTATGTCGTGATAAGGACATGAGAGATGTAAAAGCGTGCGGAGAATAGTACTTAATTGGTGTCGCAAAGATCTCATGATATTATATTTCTTGAGGCTTTTATACAGCCTAGACAAGGGAATTTCTTCACTTTTATATGTGGTGCTCAATTTTTGTTTGTTCTTGGGAGGGAAAGAAAAAGACATTGCATGTACCAAAAGAAGAAAAAAAATACTAAACTTTCTATGCTACATAGCCCGCGATAAGGAATGGAGGTACAAAAAGGTTCGAAAAGCTAAATGATTTGATCCATGAAAGAGGGAATCAAAAGAAAAGAAACTTTGATGCTCAGTCCATGGAGAATTATCTTTTACTATAGCTAATTATAAACTGGGAGACCACTAGTGCTATGATAATCGATTGTTAAATTAGCTAGTACCAAACTAAGTTTAAAGCGTGACGGTCTGATTAAACAATTGTACTGAAGTAGATCTCAAATTTAGACTTACAACAGCAAATGGAAAAAGTTAGCCATCATATGTTAGTCCTGTTAACCACCTTCTTTTTTATTACTACGACGGTTGATGAATGTTTTTTTACCTTGATTTAATCCTTAATAGAATAAATTGTAACCTTATTGGGAGACGGATAAGCACATATTTGAAATCACACAATTATTAGCTATTTAAATGTATTTCTGTATTCGAAAAAAAACTGTATTTCTGTAAAGTAAAAAATGTTCATGTTCAAGAAGGGCTAATTTAATTAACCTACCTGTGGATGATATTAGCCGGAGACCTATGTTGTTTCCTTCACTTTTGGCCGTTTAGCTCTCTCTTTTGTCATTTCATAAGTCACGAACAAGTGTACAAATCAGGAAGTTGGAAATTTTGAAAAAGAGGTATTCTGTCTACATTGCAATAATAAACATCGGCTACTTCGTTCCACTTTTCTATATGTATATTTATTGTTAAAGTATCCCGCATCATTTAACTTATTTACGGGATTTATATGTTTTTATATACGCGTGGTCTTTCTCCATCTACAAGCTTAAGCTTTCAAGTTAAACCTTCGAACATGGTATTAGAACTAAGTTTTGTCCTAATTTATTTCGCTTATAATTTATTATAAGTTATAACGCCCCAACGTTTGTCGAATTCCACATGTAATGTTTTCTCCCCATATTTTTCATGCTTCATTTTTATTATAACGCCCCCACATTTGCTCAAGTCCAAAAGTCTATGATAGAATTTAGGTGAGATATCACTTTTATGAATGTGGCGATTTTCCATATATATATATATATATTTCTTTTTTATTATTATTGTTTTTTCACTTTGAACGAAACAAAGCCAAGCGTGATAAGCTTCGGTCCATGGCATGCCATGCTGAGAAATTGCTTAAATCATTCATTGTGGGGTCCTTCTACACCTTTTTCTTTTCGGCCATAAATGCTACTAGACCTAAAAAGAAGAAGCTTTCTTTTTCAACCTGGCACCGTAAATTTAACGTCGTGTGGAATCTATATCTACTATCTAGAATTGGGTATTTGTATATACTCAACTAATAGGCAACCAACAAGGGCGCGAGGACGTTCTGAATCAAGGATTGTGTGGCTGCCTGTAATAAAGCAAAATGAAAAATTCTAATGGGGACTAGTTGATCGCCGGCCACAAAAAACTTCAAAAATTTAGGTTAGTTCATTAGGGAAATTTTGCGTATGAATTTTACAAAGAAGTGTACACAATTGGTCGATATTTTTATTGATTAATTACCCCTTATATAAATAAAATTAAAGCCCTAGTCAAGACTCTAGTTCTAATTAGCAGTGGATGAAAACCGAGTCGAAGTAATGCTAGAGGAATTGTGCCATTTAAGTTTAACAAAGTCCGGGAGCTTGTGCCGAGACCAAAAGATCATCATGTGATAGGAACTAAATATTCTCCGCAAATATCAACCAAAAGAGCATGATGTTCTTCATGAATTTTCGTTTTGTTTAGAATTGCTTTGCTTGATGTGATTTTCTCATATCAATCGAATTTCTTTAATAAAAAGCGAATCACGTGTTGAAATTTCACTAGATAATTCCAACCCCTCATGTCTAGCATATCCCACATCACTAATAAAGATCACTGAGAAAAATTAATTTAAGGCCATGCTAGGAAGAACGAAAAAAAAAGTCGAGAACATAAATATTTCCTGCCTAATTAATCGTAGTCGTGTTGCAAGGCAACGTAAGACTTCATGTACCCGTTGGACCGTGTCAAAAGTGCCCCTATTATAAGCTTTCCAAGCAGAACTACGTCAGAATTCTCCCGAATTGTCCACGTCATCGGTCAAAGTCTACTAGATTTTCAGCGTGGGTCCCGCATATTGGTTGCTTCATAGGAATTGCACTGCATGGAAAAGAACTTGGAATGTGATTCTTGTCATGACGGTGTCGTCCACTACGGCTTTGGTGGTCGTGCTTTTCCTTTCACTCGCACACGAGAATCCGAGTGAATCACTTTATCTTCCTTTACTTTATGGGCAATGCCAAAGCAATGACGGAGAAAACTATTGACTCGACTGGGAAACATCTTGTCATCTTTGGCAATTTTATCGAATTGCCATAGCGGGGTTAGTATGCATGAAAGAATTTAGCATATTCAATAAGGTGAATTGTTAGTATCTGTGCCTTAATTCAGAAATCAAAACCATCCTTCTACTTTTTTTAATTTATTTAAAATCATCCTAGTGCTTTTTAAAATTGTCATTGTGATTGATTTTGTAACGAAATTTGCTAACGTGACCGTAACATCGGTGGAAATCTGCTGATATCCTTTGATACTGTTAGAATTTTGTTGATTTGAATTTTTTTGTACTTTTTTTTTCGATGTTCTCCCTCTCTCTCTTCCTTTGCAACTATCATCATTAATCATCTTCTTTTTCGACTCAAACCCCCCACCAAATTCAATCCAAAACCCAAAAAATCTAACATCCCCACCGATACAAATCCCCGATCGGCCATAGACTCGAGACGTCATGGCTAAGCTCAACGAAACTCAAAGTTTAGGAAGGTACTTTGTAATTTTCCCAAGTTAACGGCTAGTGGGCAACAAGGTGCCAAAAAGTTGGAGGAGATAATCGGTAACTTCTCAACGTTTAAGATTACGCAACTTTCGTTAGGTTTAGGGCTGATTGTGGGTAATTATCCCCAAAACTATTGTGTTTAGAGTCTTCGATCAAAACATTGACATTACTTTTTTAAGGACAATTTCTTACTTTGGTGGGGCCGATGTAGGAATTGCGCAATATGCCACCAATCACTCTAATAATTCCCATTTATGGCACATGGCTAACTATTTATATATTACATCCTTGGCTAATTAACTATTCTCAAACAACCCTTAATTCCTCTATAAAATACCTACGCAAATCAAACATATTCGCCAAACAAACACCAATCTCTCTCTCTCTCTCTCTCGCTCTCTCTCTCTCTCTCTCTCTCTCTCTCTCTCTCTCTCTCTCTCGCACATACAGAATGGGCAACTGTGCAGCTCCTCAGATCACCAGACATGGTAGCCTTGCCATGACCACCCATCACCATAGCTGGTCATCATCGTCTCTATCCACGCTCAAGCTGATTCACATGGACGGAAGGCTGCAAGAGTTCACTCAAACCATGAAAGCCTCTCACCTCCTCTCCCAAAACCCTAACTGCTTCCTCTGCAGCTCAGAGTCCATGTTCATTGACTCCACAGTCCCTCAGATTCACGAAGAAGAAGACCTCCATTTGGGCTAACTCTATTTCCTCTTGCCTCCCTCCATGTCCCGAGCCCCGCTCTCTCTCCAAGAGCTCTGCTTGCTCGCCATCAAGGCCAGCACCGTGCTTGAGAGCAGCTCAAGTTCGAGGAGAACGAAGGATGGAGGTTTGTCAGTGGCGGGTAATCGGAGATGGTGCCGAGCTCCGACTGGGTTCGACACCACGAGATTGGAATTGGGCCAGAGCAACTGAAGGATTGAGTTGTGAAAAAGTGTACGCGTATGGGTTGAAGTGGGAATCGATCACATGACAGAAGGCAGAGGTTGAAGAGTGTGCTATAAACTCAATTTTTTTTTTTTGTGCACAACTCCTTTTTGGTTGTCTTCAAAGCAACAACCCTTTTTAGCGGGACTTGATATACGTGTCATTGTTTCTAGATTTGTGATCTAATTATATTTAGCTTAATCATAATTCCTTTTGTTATTATCATCGTATAATTATTATTTCACAATCATCCTTATGACACAATTAATGCTATAAATTATCATTATTATTATTTGCTTTATTTTGTCAAGTAGTGAAAGGAATAGAAGGTGCTTCAAGGATTAATAGAAAGCGAAGTTGTGTCACTAAGAGCAATGATAAGTTTGCAGTGCTTTCGAAGCAAAATGGAGAGGTTGTGGTTGCTTCGGTAATAAAAAAAAAAAGAGTTGAGTCAAAATCAATTATATATTGCTGAGCTCTACAAAGAAGTGATGGGTATCAAAAGTTTTGATTAAGCCACCCTTGCATATCCTTCGATTATTTAGTGGACAATTAGAGTTGCAAAAGCATTGCTAGGCGGAAGAAATTATGGCTTGAAGACTTCTTGAATAAAAGAGAAAGTGGATATTGACATAGAGGAGAAAAATGAAGAAATTGACACTCTTTTGATCAAGCATTAGACTTTGTATGTTAGTTATGAAACATAAGACTTTTTGATTACTTGTAGTAGCTATCTAAATATATCTCTTTGTGACACAATTTATCCAAATGTTTAATGTGAGGATGGAGTAATATGTGCTAGAACCTACAACAAATGTTTGGTTCAAGTGCTGCATGGGATACTGTAAGGATAAAAAGTAATAAAGACGATTTTGTTTTCTTATCTGTTTGTTTTTTGAGCTGGACGCTACTCCTGGACTAGAAAAGGCGAGAGGCACACCATTGTAATTGGGAAAAGTACCAAAAAAGTCCTAAATCTATTGCATTGGTATCAATTCATTTCTAAACTTTTCAATTGGACCAATTTAGTCCTAAAACTTTTTGCATTGATACCAATTCAATCTATCCGGCCAATTTAGGCTGGAAATCGTTGACATAAATGCCGATGGTCTTACGTGGCACTGTCGGCCCCGACGTGGATAATTTTTATAATTTTTTAAATAATTTTTTCAAAATTTTTAAATAATTTTTTCTTTTTTTTTTAGAAACCAGTGGTAGGTGAGGGCCGCGACGCCCTCGTCTGGTCTGGGTGAGGGCATCGCTGCCACTTGCTTAGATCTGGGTGAGGGTTTCGGCCCTTGCCTGGATTTAGGTGAGGGCACAATAGCCCTCGCCCATGGCCGGCGAAGGCGCGGGAGCCCTTACCAAGACCAAACAAAGATCGCCAGCAACCTCGCTGGCCACTAGTTTCTAAAAAAGAGAAAAAATATTTAAAAAATCTGAAAAAATTATTAAAAAATTAAAAAATTATCCACGTTAGTGTCAGCGGTGCCACGTAGGACCATCGAAATCCATGTTAGCGATTCCCTGTCTAAATTGGCTATATGGATTGAATTGATACAAATGCAAAAAGGTTTAGGACTAAATTGATCAAATTGAAAAGTTTACGACTGAATTGATAAAAATGTAATAGGTTTAGGACTTTTTTTGTTACTTTTCCCCATTGTAATTTGTCCATTCAAATGTTAATGAGTTGGAACAACTTCAAAGTAATCCATGAGATTCAAATAATATTTCAATCGAGATCTAAACACTCGAAAACTTTTTCGGTCACACTTTTCAACATACTACCAATGAGAAAAGTACCAAAAAAGTCCTAAACCTATTGTATTAATACCAATTTAGTTTGAATCCTTTCAATTGGATCAATTTAGTCATAAACATTTCACATTAGTACCAATTCAGTCTATTCAGCCAATTTAAGCTAGAAATCGCTGACGTGGATGGTGTCGGTCCTACGTGGCTCCGCGGTACTAACATAGAGAAATTTTATAATTTTTTAATAATTTCTTCTAATTTTTTTAATGTTTCTTTTTCTTTATGTTTTTCTTTTCCGAGAAGTGGTTGGCTGGCAACATCGTTGGCCATAGGCTAGTCTGGGCAAAGGCTCCCACACCCTCGCCCAAATCCAGGCGAGGGCCGAAACCCTCGTCTGTTGGCTGGTGAGGGCGCAGTGGCCCTTTGATATGGGCGAGGGCATTGGCCCTCGCTTGTGGCCAGAGAGGGCACGACAACCCTTGCTCGTGGTCGGCAAGGGCGTAAGGGCCCTTGCCAAGGCCATTCGAGGGTCGCCGGCCCTTGTCTGTGGTCGGCAATGGTCCTGGGAAAGGAAATTTTCTATATGAATTTTGTAAACAAGTGTGAATTTTATTTTGAGATAGTGCCATTAGGCTAAGGGTCAACATTATTCTTGAGAATAATGGACAATGTCCAACCATATTCCAAATTTAGTAAAGAGCGGCAACCGAGATTTCAAGTTTGGTCTCTTTTTGTCTTATTTCAACCAATTTTTTTTTGCTTAAAAATTTAGTTTAAGTTACTTGCAAATTATTTTGTAACACTTACCTTAATTAAAAAAAAAATTAGATAGATTTGATATTGATAGTACTACTATAAAAGAACTCCCGCCTGCCCAAAAAAATGAAACGTAAAACGCAAACTACGTGCCTATTTTATGTCAATCAAATCTTGAGAAAGTTCCAAATAAGAGCTTGAAGTGAAGTCATTTTCTCAAAATAAAAAGCCTCAAAGTGGATATTATCTCCCTTACCCAAAAAAAAAAGTGGATATTATCTCAAATAAGAGCCTAAAGTGATCAATTAGTCTCGAATAAACCTATCAAAAATGAATCATAAACACATATATAAGTAAATTGGTCATAAATGGGTTAGTTATATTCATTAAATAGGTCATAAATTGGTATTAAATGGGTCGTAAATAGGTCATAAATAGATTTACAACTCATTTAAACTCAACTCATTTCTCTTGCTATCATTCTCTTGCACTCATTCACTCTATACTCTATCTCAGTTTGTATATGAGTTTTCCTAGATTGAGTTAAGTATGAAAGTGTTTTAATAATATGCGTCGAGTTGGGTCGGGTATGGGTTATTAGATTTTCATTACATGGAAATGGGTCAAAACGGGTTAAATGGATCTATTTGGATCGGACCATTTTTGACCCGACCCAAACTCGACCCGACCTACATGTTTGATAGGTCTAGTCTCGAATAAGATCCTCAGCTCGCTGGTATGACTTGAGACATTTTCGTCCTCACCTTCTTCCTCCTTCACTCTCCATTCTTCACTTTTGGCAGTCCCTCTCTTCCTCTTGATATTGATTGTTCCCTCACTTATTATAGCGCCACGCACGTGCAAGAGAGCTCCCTTCTTCTAACTATAGCCGACGCAAACCAGCGAGCTGCCTCTCCTGGAGTTTCAATTTTCATCAGCTTCTTCATTTTGCTCGGTAGTGATTCTACTGAGGGAATCACACAGTTGCAATGTCAGCAATCCGAGCGCCTTGTGTTTGATCGAATGCCTTCCACAAGAGAATGCAACAAACTCCATAGCCTCCACATTGCGCAACCTCTTCCTTGCTCCAATTTGCGTCAGCTCGTTCAGTCTTTTATCTCGTAAAGAAATTGTGTTTTTCTGTTTTTGTATTTCTCTTCTTCTCTTGTATTGTACAAGTGTATTGTATATATAGATATTACAAGAGCCCTAAATTAGGGATGATTGAGGATGATTAAGGTAAGTAGAGATTATGGGAGCAATATTCTTAAATTAGATACAAGAGACAAGATTGCTGACTAGGAACGTTATCATCTCGTATCCTCTATTTGATTCCTTTTCTTGTGTATCTCACTACTTAACGTCTTGAATCTTTCGTCCGTGAGTGTCATGAATAGTTGGGCTCGTCGCTTGATGGATGGTTGGGACAGTCTTGAATCCTTCATCCATTACTTGACAAAATATGCGTGCTTGATTTCTATCCTCAGTGTTTGCAAGGTGAAAGAGGACAACATGGCTTGGATGTAGAAGAAGATGAAGGCTACGTTTGGTTCAACTAAGAGGCTTTAGGCCTTCAAAGCCCCTCTGGAAAAATTTGGGGGAATTGGTTCGGTTTCTCATAGGGTTTTATTCCAAATGCTAGCCTTGGGAAAGCAAAAAGTTCATGGCATGTTTCTACCTGCCTTGAGGTTTCAGCATTTTCGAAATGCTGAAACCATGAATTAATTAAATTTGGCCAGCTTCCTTTTTTTGTCATCAAAATTTATTAGAAGTCCAATTTTGCCCATTTTAAAATACAAAACCCTCCTTCTCCCTCGAGATTGCTCCTTGTTCGTGACTACTCCTCACTTTCTCGTGACTGCTCCTCGCTCTCTCCTTCACTCGTGACAGCCCCTTGCTCCCTTGCGACTGCTTTGCTCAATTGCTCTCTCTCCCTCGTGACTGCTCATCACTATGTCCTTCGCTTGCTGGTGAAAATTTGGTCGACAAGCTCAGGTCCTTATTTGAGATTAAATGGCCACTTCAAGCCTTATTTTAATTTTTCCCTCAAATTTTTGTAATAATGTAAATCACATAAATAGTTGAATTATTATGGTTCAATAGTGTGTTCATGGTTCATGGTTTGATGGTGTGTTAAGTTGATTCACAATTAAATAGGCCAACAAAATCATATGGCTACCGAAAGCAATAGTGTTGGAATGATCAATCGGAATGTGACGCATTGATTACCTAGTAAATAATGCGGGCACAATTCAAATGCCCAATCTTATTAAGCAATGCTTACAGGTGACATGTTTGTGGTAATATTCAATTGTAAAAATTCTCCAAACACAAAAATCAAATGATATTTTGGAACACCACATAAAATTTCAATAGAATTGGTTCGGCGGGTGAAAAAGGGACAGTCTTGCATTAGATGCGTACAGCAGAATTTTGTTGTGTTTTCATATTGCGTCGGAAATTTCTAAAGAACTAGAACTAGTTTTGAAAATTTTCAATAAATCAAAGGTTCCCACTCTAGCGTAAACGTTGGACCAAATAAAAAATGTGCCAATGGTTTTAAGTTACCACAGCATTACCACGTGAGAATTGTCCACGTCATCAGTCAAAGTGTAGAATTTCAAGGTTGGCCATCATGCAGTGTTGCTTGCCTCCCGGGAATTGCACTGGATGGACCTTCTAGCAAACCTCTGGGCGTTCAAGGGAAAGACTTGGGATGTGTGAGTCTTGCTATGTCGTGCATTGATTCTTTGAACATCAATTTTTCTTCATTAGCATATCCTTGGGTATTTCAAAAGACTTGACAATTATATATTTTATCGAATTGTCCCCAAGCGTGTATAATGTACCCGTAAGGTTTGAGCGGATTTAATGAGGTGAAATAGTTCAATTGGTTCCTGTACCTTAACCCAAAAATCAAAACCATCCATTTACTCTCTCTCTCTTTTGTTCAAAACTATCCTTGTACATTTTAAAATTGTCAGCCTAGTTGTTTGGTAACGGATTTGCTAACGTAATGTTCACATTATTAGAGATAGTTGAAAATAATATTGCGGAAGAGAGAATCAAGGAATTTTAGTATATTTCAATATATTATAATAAAGATTACATTAGCCTATTTATAGGCTTTATGGGATGACAATCTAAGGAAATCAAACAAGATATGTATAATCAAAAGAGATATAGAAAATCATAGGAAATATCCTAAACATCCCCAGAAGATTTCTAAATATCTCCAAGAGATTCAATGATATCCTTCAACGCGGTTACAATTTTGTTGATTTGGATCCTCTCTTTTTTTTCAATGTTCTCCCCCTTCGCTCGCAACCATCATCTTCTCCTCCTCATCCTCCTCCTCCTCCTCCTCTCATTCTTCCTCGATCTAAGCCCCACCAAATCCAAACCGAAAAACCCACAAAATCTAACATCCTTACCCATACAAAATCTCAATCGGCCATAGCCACGAGCTCGAAGAAACTTCAAGCGCCATGGCTAACCTCAACGAAGCTCAAAGTTTAAGAAGCTAATATGTAATTTTCCAAAGTTCGGGGCTATTGGGCTACAAGTCCCGTAGTTGGAGGAGATAATCTGTAACTTTTCAAAGTTTAAGAGTTATCGTGCAACTTCCGTAAAATTTAGTGGGGATTTTGGGTAATGATCGCAAAATGCATCGCATTGGGTGTCTTATGATCAAAGCACTTGGCACTGCTCTTTTGAAGAGAATTTCTTATATTGGAAGGCCTATGTTCTTTGTTTTTATCGGGTGGGAGGCCTATGTTGGAATTGCACAATATGCAACTAAACACTCTAATAATCATGGATTTTATATAATTCTCATTTTTGGCACATGTGTGATCGATGTACATGTCCATGTACGACGTGACTGATTATATATTATACCTTTGAGGGTCAAAAATTGGTCACACGTCAGTCCAAAATTCTGAAACACGCCTTAATTCCCTTATTAAATATTTACCCATCAAACATATTCGCCAAACATACACCATTCTCTCTCTCTCTCTCTCTCTCTCTCTATCATAGAATGGGCTTGCCATGACCTCCCATCACCATAACTGGTCATCATCTCCTCCACCCAAGCTCGAGCTCATTCACATGGACGGAAGACTGGAAAAGTTCACTCAAACCGTGAAGGCCTCTCATCACCTCCTCTCCCAAAACCCTAACTGCTTCCTCTGCAGCTCAGAGTCCATGTTCATTGACTCCATAGTCCCTCAGATTCACGAAGAAGAAGACCTCCATTTGGGCCAACTCTATTTCCTCTTGCCTCTCTCCATGTCCCAAGCCCTGCTGTCTCTCCGACTCCGAGAGCTCTGCTTGCTTGCCATCAAGGCTAGCGCCGCGCTCGAAAGCGGCTCAAGTTTGAGGAGAAGGAAGGATGGAGTTTCGTCGGTGGCAGGTAATCGGAGACGGTGCCAAGCTTCCAACCAGGTTCGGCACCATGAGATTGGAATCGGGTCAGAGCAGACGAAGCATTGAGTTGTGAAAATGCATGCCTACGAGATGAAGTGGGAAGCAAATAGACCACAGAAAGAAGAGCTTGAAGAATGTGCTATAAAATCTTTTTTTTTTGTGCACAACCCCTTTTTGGTTGTCTAAAAATTAACAACTCTTTTTTGTGAGAATTGATATACCTTTCATTGTTTCTAGATTTGTGATTAATCTGATTATTATTAGCCTAATTATAATTTCTTTTATTATTATCGTCGTCCTCATCATTCTTATTGTTGTTATTTCACAATCATCATTATGGTAAGAATAATTATTATAGAATTATTATTAATATTGCTATTTTAATTTAAATTTGGTTTACGTGGTTAAGTAACGGTCGAAGCAAACAAATATGTCGTGATAAGGACATGAGAGCTGTAAAAGCGTGCGAAGAATACCATTTAATTGGTCTTGAAAGGATCTTGTGTCATTCCACTTCTTGAGCTCTTTTTAAATGTGGTGCTTAATCTTTTGTTTGTAATTGGGCGGAACTAAAAAGAAAAAGATATAGCATGTAGCAAAAGAAGGAAAAAAAAAAGTTACTAAACTTTTTATGCTACATGGGCCATGACAGGAAATGGGGGTACAAAAGGTTAGGGAATAATGAATGATTTGGCCAAGAACAGGAAATTAAAAATAAACACTTCGATCCGCAATTGATTCGTATGGAGAATTGATGTTTACTGTAGCTAATTTTAACCTAGGCGACGTACGGCCAGTGCTATGATAATCGACTATTGAATTAATATCTAATTAAGTTCAAAGTGTGACGGCATGATTAGACAATCGTACGGAAGTAAGATATCAAATTTAGACTCCCAATGAGAAATGCAAAACTTGCTCATCATTTGTTAGTTTTATCGACCACCTTCTTACGGCGGTTGATGAATGTTTTTCTCACCTGATTATGTAATAAGCACATCCTTGAAATCACACAATTATTAGCTACTCAACTGTATTTCTGTCTCGGCTAGTAAAAAAAGACTATTTGTGTAAAAATGCACATGTTCAAGAAGAGCTATTATTTAACCTACTTGTGGATGATATTAGGTAGAGAGCTATGTTGTTTTCTTAACTTTTGGCCATTGAGCTACTTGTGTTGTCACTCACGAGCCATGAACAAGTGCACAAATTAGTAAGTTGAAAATGTTGCAAAAGGAGAGTTCAATGTGCATGATTCACTTCCACATTGCTTATATACATAAAGAGCATATAAAATCAGTGTATATATCTATATAAAATAGCTTTTCAGTTTTCAATGATAGTTACTTCACTTTGAACGAAACAAAGTCAAGCGTGATAGGCTTTGGTCCATGGCGTGCTAAAAATGAGAAATTGCTTAGGTTATTCATTTACGGGTGCTTCTAGACCTTTCTCTTTTTGGGCAGAAATGCTTGCAGACCTAACAAAACCAAGCCATGTCGGCACAAGCTTTGTTTTGTCAGTTTGGCACCGTTTAACGTCATGTGAACTCTATATCTAAATCTAGCATTTGGTATTAGCATAAAGTCGATGACATAATTAATGATTGTGCGGCTGCCTAAAATAACGCAAAACGACATGTCTAGATCTCAGTATAAATTTGATGGGGACTAGTTGATCACCGGCCATAAAATTTCACAAAACTTCGGGCCGGTTCAAAGAGAGAATTTTTGCATATGAATTTTGCAAACGAGTGTGAATATTTTTTTTGAGATAATTGGGTGGTTTTTGCGATGGTGTGCCGCTAAGCCAACGGTCAGCGTTATTCTCGAGAGTAACGGAGGACGTCCAGCCACATATCCCAAATTCACTAAGTCGTACCATGCAATTCCTAGGCCCTGCTCTTTTAAGAAGGCGCGACTTCGTGGTGAGATCAAGGGTCTTCTTCTTTTTCTTACCCGACCTATGTCTTGAATTTTATGTACCCGGTCCAGTTCATAACCCGACCCGACATATTTTTGTGCGACCCGAAAGTGAAAAGAAAATTGAGATTTGATTCGCTTGTTGCGGGTTGGGCCGATAGGCCTAACCCGCAGCAAGTGAACAAATCTTCATAGCGGATCGCCTAAGCTGGAGGAAGCGAACTAATGTGTGGGGGGTTCGGGGGCTACGCCCCCGAGAAAAATTTTCGGGAGCCCTATTTGTACTGCGGCTAGATTTTCTCATCGTAGAATAGAGAGAATTTTGTTTCAAAGAGTTTTCGTGAGCCGTGAGGTTTTTATCGTTGTTTCGACTTCTGAAATTTGTACTCTCTTTGATTATAGTGGAATTTTATCTTGCCTCGCCCGTGGACGTAGATCACTTTGTGATCGAACCACATAAATCCCTGTGTTCTGTCTTCTGCTTTTACGCATCGTTTTTCAACAGTCATCATTCAGCGTGAGCATTGGTTGCTTCCTGGGAATTGCAATGCATGGAAAGGTTTTGGTACGCGAGTCTTGTCATGGCGTGATTCGTGGTACAATTTGAGTAAATTGCTTTTGTCTTTTTGTCTTTTTTGGGGGGCCATGCCGAGCAATAACGGAGAAAATGTCGAGTGATTGGCCATTAAGAACACTGCCTTTCCTACGCTGGATCGAATCCAAGATTTTCGAGCAAGACGAGGCTAAGTGGTGTCCGACGGTATAGATTCTTTGGCGGAGAGTGGAAGATGGTGGCTAAATTCAGAAAAAGAATTCTAAAAAAATCACATTAGCTGTGTCACGTGAGATGACCGGTGCCCACATCGGCAATTTATGGCTAAAATAGAACGGCAAAGGTTGATGACGGAGGTTGGCAGCACGACTAATGACGGTGACTTGGGGAGAGACTAGAAGAGAAAGAGAAGATAGTGAGAGGGGGAGAGTTTCTGGCTGTACTTCTGTGTATCTAGTGCACAAAGTAGATACGACTGGAGTAGGAGATGGCAAATCTGTATCCAATATGTTTGCATTAGTCACCTAAGGTGTATTTTCCTTCATGCTATTGAAGTGTACTTACTCTAGAAGTTTTCTGACTGGTGAGTAAAAAATATGGCCAGAACTCACACTTTTTTTTTTCAATGAAATTTGTATGTTGATGATACCTATAGTTGTAACCTAGTAATCATGAGTCTTGTTTGAGGATGTCATTTGCTGGTCTCGTTCCTCTTAAAAAGCACAAACTTTAACTTGGATTCCAATTTTATTCTTTTTTTTGTGTCTCATAAAAAAAATCAACTTGAGATCGAGTCTAAATTCTAATTAAAACTTTTTTTTTATCTGATAAAATTGCACAAACTTCAGTTCGAGTGCAAATTTTGGTCGAAAACTTTTTTGTAAGATAAAAAAAGAACTAACTCGGTTGCCAATCTAGTGCCCGTCAAGTTATCGTACAATGATACCGTTAAATAATCGACATGTCATTTCATGTGTACTTGGCGACTCACAGTCATTGCCGCCACCAGAATTTGAATAGTTTCAAATGAAGCAAGGGGAGGAATCGTGACCATTTAAGTTTAAATTTTGGTGACAAAAATCAATATGGACAGAAGAAATGACTTATCCAGGGCAAACAAGGTGTGGATGAGCGGTTCACCAGATCCAAGCATGTCCAGAAACTAAGAAAAATGAAACTTTGAACTCGTGATCGGTGGAGTTAGAATAAGGACATCATAAGTGCCATAATTTTTTTATTATACTCATTTGAGTGCCAAAACTTTTAAATTGACTACTTGAGTACCATAACTTCTAAAAATACGTTTATGTAAGTGCCACAACTTTCAATTAATCACTTGTGGTGAACTTTTTTAAAATTTTATGGCACTCAAGCAATTGATTGAAAAGTAACATGGTACTCAAGTGGTCGGGAAAAAAAACCTATGATACTCAAGTAAGCTCCATACATAAATTATGAATTTGAAGTGATGGACAAAAAATTTAGGGCACTCAAATGTGTGTCATATGAAAATTATGGCAGTAACTTTTTCCCACAATGTGGGAATTCTCAAATAAAGGAAGCTCTCGAATTGTGTGTGATCCTCCCACATTAACACAATCGTGAGCCGCCAAGTACATAAGAAATAACACATCGCATCTTTAGAGACATCATTGGATGGAAACTTGTTAGGGACCATATTTGGGTACCAATTGAAAGTTGGCGCCTCTCTTCACGAGAAAAAAAAAAAAGAATTTCGGGCCAGATTAGGACCTAAGCTAAAGTTTGTGCTTTTATGAGATAAAAAAAGTTGGGCCGGATTTCCAACCCGGAGCTAAACCTGGTACTTCAAAGGAGATTGGGCCGTCGTTCAACTCACACTTGGGCTCCCTCGTGGGCTTTCTCCGAACTTGTGCTGCGCAGAGCCACCTGATGTTAACAATCACCAAAGGTTTTCTCCTCGGCTGTGCATTCCCATCCTAAATTTTTCCAAACACAAGAAAATAGGTGACCAAGAGGCAACAAAGCTGTACAAAAGCCCAAGGGCTAGCAATTGCACTGCAATGAAGGCCTGATCTGGCTTCTGTATCGAATCAAGATTCTTCATAGTCAAGGTAACAAAGTCTCTCCAGGTTTGAAGCTTCAACAACGAATTTGAGCGACCTTTTCATGATGCTTAGTCCCATCCTATGATGTGGACTCTGCATAAGACACTGCTCAGAGTAAAATATTAAGCTTCTGCTCGCCTTTAGTATCTCGGACTGTTTGTGTCTTACAAACATCTCTGAATCAGTTCATGTAGATCCTCGGTGTACCTCGATATAGTTTACTGAGTTCCTGTAGTAGTGATTTTAAATGACCTTTACTTTCGCAACCTTCAAAGTCCTGTTGATGCAAGTGATGTAAAAGAAGTGCCCTTGCTTGATTTTCTTAAGTGACGATGGCATATTTTGGCATTGCCCAACTTCATCAATAGTGCAGGTGTACCTATTCACGGCACCAATTGCACAAGGCTCACTGAAACAATTACACAGTTATCTATTATTCATCTCGTCTTCCGTCTGCTTGCCTTGGATAAGGTTCGCTGAAAGAATAACCGTGAAAGTCTGCATCATTTGTAGCGCATTATTTGACCTGACCGAACCAGTTCATTGATCTCAGTCAGCTGCAGCTAATCGATAAGAATTGATCTTCCCTTTGGACCAACACTATCATCATCAATCTAAGTTCAAGCTAGCAGATCTTCTATATACGTATTTGTGCAGTTTCATAAGGTTTGGAATCAAGATCGAAAAAAAAGAAATTTCAGAACGAACGTGTGTTAAAGTGATGATAGAAGTCTCTCTCATAAATCGATGCACACTATTCCAGAGTTTGTGTGGTACAAACAGTCTTAAAATTCCAAGGTAACACATCTTTAAGGTCGCTGATTGGCTTCTACATGGCAATTGGAGACACACCCCACATGATGATTTGGAATGACAGCTCAATCACAACTGTAGTATTTTCTTGAACGATAGAACTGGCTTTTATAAAATAGTGAAGAGGGAAATGCTTAAGCTGTGATTCATCTGTCATTCAAAGCAATGACCTCATTACTTAGCATAAGAAGTCTCTTAAGATTTGCTATGCTAACTCGCTCGAGAAAAGATACTGAAAGTCGAAGTTTTGAGTTGTCCATTCGAAGCTCTTCCAAGACTTGTTGTGAAACTGTTGGAAGCTATTTACACGAAAATCCGGCAAGCAATGGTTGAGGATCATCAGCAGGTCGGCTGCGCTCAAACCCGAGCTCTTGGCGTAAGTATTGACAAGTTTTGGTAGGATGATCCTTTTCTTAAACAATCTGAAGTTTGATCGGAGGTACTCTTCCTTTGCGACTTTCAGCTCCTGAAACACTTTGTCAGACCTGAACACGCGAACCTGGAAAAGACATAAATGTAATCCAGAATCAACATGGTCATGAGAAAGTTAAATGCTTAACCTGGTTACATATACAAGTTTAAGAAAGAAAATCGATTTGTGGGAATTATGAGCCAGCTTAGTATTAAGTAAATCAACGAAGAAATTGAATCAAGTAATGTTTATCAGTAAAATGACAGAAACTGAAACCTGGAATCGTGTCTAATTGGTTTTTGAGATGCTTGAATCTTTCTCTACATAAAACTATTGATAATACTCGCGGGAATAAGCTTAAATTGGTGAGTGATAACTAATTCAAAGCCTTATACAATTGTTGACACTTGTGTCTGCGCAGAGGCTATCAAGATCTATAATTGTTAAAATTTGAACAAAAATATAAAGGCAGGACGTTACTGCAGGATCAGAGCGGCTTCCCAAACAGAGTGCAAAATGTAAGAGTGGTTCGGGATGGTCGATCTCATATGCTTTCGGCAGACTATCGACTTTAAATTTCTGCTTGGATGGCAATAGTAAACGCAGCCACTACAGGCAACAAAGGCATTGAGTTAAAAACATATGAAATGAAGTACCATGCTGTTCAGCTGAGGCAAAAGAATGCAAACAATTAGCAGAGTCCAGAGCAGTTGAATGACCAACCTTTCCTGGACAAAGCAGCCTGCATTGCAAAATACTGTTTTGAATTGTGTCTACGCTTATGGTGTGCCCTCCAATGTTATATGCAGCCTGCATAACACAAAAGTTACGGGAACAAAATTGATAATCCTTCTGCATATTCATTTAATGTTGTCAGGCTGGAAGTTAGAAACCTTGAGTAGCAGAGACATCCTCTTCAGTTTGTTTTGCGGAATGCCATGAGCCAAAAATTCCTGTAGTTTAGAGCAAGAGACATTAGTATTGTGTTTTATGTTCTGGGGTGTGAGTATGGATGAAATGAAAGCAAGAACTATGATGCTAAAAAAGACAGAGGAAGAGAACTTCACATGCATCACTAGGGCATTGTGCACATTAATCCAAAAGGCGAGCTTCTCCTCATGATTCAGCTTACTGGGATCGACTCGTCGCAATTGATGTACGATTGACCTGAAATCGAGCTTACAATTTGGTAAGATTCTTTATATGTGAAGAAAGTATAGCAATGCAATGTCCATAAATGCATCTTTTGTTGCATATATATTAGTGACAAGCCCAAAATCACTGGAAATCTATTCCTATAAGTAACTTGAATGGCTTACTCCAGAAGGGCATCTTTACATAACAGATGAGGAGTCTGACGTTAGACTGCTTAAAATTGAAAAAAATCAACAAATAGGCCATCAACCAACGGCTGATAAAATATTTTCGCCAAGAAATTGGAACATCAAAATTGAGGTTAGTCACCTGTACTTCCGCAGCATGTACTCGATGCTTTTCATCCTTTCAGCATCACTGGAGATTGATTGCACTTTGAACATAGTACTGTAAGGTCCGCTGAATTCTCTCGAGCCTTCCACGTGAAAAGGGTTACCAAAATGGGAATTGAAGGAGGAATATCTGCAGTGGTGTGAGCTCTGCATGTCACCAAGATCTCCCGATGGATATTGGTCCACTATGTACGAAGATGGTGAATTTGGAGAGCACAGGAAATAATAGTTTGTCAAAGGTGGCTCGGCCAGCTCACAGTATATTGCTGAGATGGACTTGACCATCTCTACGGATAGCCAGTTTGGCGTCTCTAGGACATGATCGGTTATGCTCGTCCTGAGATAGTCTGCCAAACTAATTGATTTCGAAGTCGTACACGGCACTCGCTAAACAAGCAAAGAAAAGAAAACAGAACATTCACTTGATTAGGAACATCTTATGCCGGTTTCACAAATGATACAGCTTGTATCCGTAAACTGGTAATATCAACATTTCGACATTGTACAAGGATATTTCCGAGTTTTCTCTGTACTCGAAGAATAATCAATCTCGGAGGAATATTAGAAGCACATTAAATCTAAGTTAACTTATATGATAGATGAAGGAAAATAGAAACTTACCTCCAACATGGACAAAGGGAGGGAGTGGTATGAATCTACAACTCTAGCAAATGAATTTTCCGGATGTGAATCTCTGTTTGGATGAGATGAGCGCCGAGATAGTGAGGACTGGCAACGGTGAATACCGACATCTGATAGATTTTTTGGAGCCCAAATGTTCTCTTCTTTCAAAGGACTCCCAATGGACCGACGAGGCAAACAATGAGGATGCCGACTTAAATGAGAAAAGGAATTCTCTCTCTCCAGTGTACTATTATGTCCGTGAATTGGCGGACTCACTTTCCCATGAGCGATGGAGGTCGACTTGAGCTCATCCTCAGTGAATAAATGTGAAGGTTGTTCATTGAACTTGTTACGATACAACGTGAGAAGGTACTTTTCCAGGTACGTGACTTCTAATTCTAACACTGCGGTTTCTACAATCAGCTGCTCTGCATCCTGAAATGAAGTCAAATAAGTAAAAGATACTACAGTACAGAAAGCAGCCCGTTTTCCAAAATAATATAATTGATTAGAGTAGTTACCTTGGGGATTGTCTTTTGAGATGTACCATGGGAGAAATAGGGCTTACGAGTCAATGCCTTCTCTAATGCATTCCGCATCACAAATTGGTCCCGAAGTTGTTCTTGAAGGTGCAGAATCTACAGCACAATCATTGAGACCCGGCAGTTTTGTTAGAGGAACATTCTGGAGTAAGAAGACAACAGACATCCAAAACAGACTAACTGTTCGAGCAAAGGGGACGCATTCGATAGCATAACCGAGAAACTTACCTCCTCCTTCAATGATGTTTCAATCTCATGTTGTGAGTCCTTTTTTCCAATGGTTCCAACAGAGCCTCTGAGCTGTCCCATTTTGTTCTGCCTTACCAAGTCTGGTAACCGGCACACCAATTAATGCTGAAACGTAAATTTCAAGGTCAAACTTTCGACATTAGAGAGCTCTACAACAGAGTTATGGAGTAGATGAAGCAATATGAAAAGTGCTGAGTAGATGGCGTTTGGCAGAAGATGTGTTCTTGCCAACATCAGTGTAAGTTCTTGCGTAAGGGGATTAGATGATTGTGATAATACTTAGTACAAACACAACTGGGAAGGCTTTGGTTTTTTCTTCTTACTGCCTGCTGGGAAGCCACAGATACAAAGAAAATCACTATTTAAGTGCTGTCACATTAACATAACCAGCAGTAGTAAATTTGGACCCAAATCTCACAGAATCTCTGCGAGTTCATACAAACAGATGTAATTCTTCCTCCTTAGACAAAAGGGCTTATCATTGAGGCAAATGAAAGAAAGCCTCTCGACTGAGCTATATCTGTTAGTACTACTTGGGAGAGTTCTTTTTTTTTTTTTTCACTTGGGAGAGTTGACTATGCAAATCAGAAAAAAGAACTTAATCATATAAAATAAGAAACCCATGAACGCATCAAACAGCAGAAACTAGAATTGAAGGAACAAGAACTTACCTTGTTGCTCTGGTTTTCCTCTTCAAACTGTGATGTCCTTGAGGCTTATATGTTTGAAACCAAACTCAACCCCGCCACTTCTTCAATGTCATGCACAACACTTGAGCAAAAAAGAAAAAGAAAAAACAAAAGAAGAAAAGTTGGGTTCAGACTAGAGTCCAACCGTTGAAACTTTAACTGAACCAACATTAATTGCAGCGAATAACCACCATGAGAAACTGTCAAAGTCCCCAAACAGAGAAGACAACAAATGCCTAAGAAACATCCAAACCCAACATTAAATTCACACGGAATAATCTCTGCACACACGAGGGACGTAAAGCACACCACAGCTCGGGTTGAGAAAGACTGGTCACGCCAACAGGTTTTGTAAGAGCCGAATCAATTTGCGTCCATCTTCATCTGCCAAATTTTGCACCTTGGTTGAATACAAACCTCAGGAGCGATAAAAGAAAAAGGGTTAAACAAATAAATGGGACAGCATGCAATGTGTTGGTGCTCACTCACATCTGATCTGATCTTATAAAGTGATTGAAAAGGAGGAGGCAATTTTTTTGACTAGTCCCTTGTCTTAGAAAGCAATGCCACCTTTGAAAGTATTGAGGCTTTTGGAACTGAAGGTCTTTTTTGCATGCATTAAAAGAAGCAAAACCAGCTCGTGGCTTTTGATCCAGAAAAAGACACTTGTAGAGTCGGGCACTAATTATTTGAAAGTACAAACACACGAAAATTGAAAGGAACAAATCGACAAGAGGCATTGGGTGATACATATATTGCCGTCTTTGGACATAAGGCAGGCTCTTATCACACTTATCAAGGAGAGTTTGACTTACACAGTTCCCCCATGAAGGAGAAAAGGGGAAAAAAAGTAAAGGATATGTGATACCCCGAGTCATAGGAAGAGACATTGTGGAATAACATTTATGGATGACTCATTTTTTAATGGGCACAATCTTAAACACTCTTTTTTAAGATTCGGCTCACATGGAGAAGGATGGGTCCTTATAAACGGTACCGAAGAAGGACTTTGCATGTTAGATATGTGTTTGATGCAAATTGGGCTCCAAGTGGGAAAGGGTGTAATTGTCAGGGTGAAACAGCTTGGACAAAATCGAGGACATTAGCCATTCTGAATGAAAGAAGCACAGTTCTTATATAGTTTTAGGAATGGTAGCAAGTCAGGGCATTCTCTTTACCTAGAGGGGGTTCGGGATTCTTTGATTATTTGATTAATACCCACGGCAGCCGATGTGGATTGAATTTTGATTTTTCCCGATCTTAATAGGTTTTCAATGGTTTTTGAGTTTTGGATCATGGGACAGGTTTGTCACCCTATTTACAAAACCCTACAATTTTTGGATTACCCTTAAATGTACTTAATGAATTACCGGAAAATGATAAGTCATTTCTAAAACTATTCCTTCTCTCTTAAAAATGTTAAGGTTAATATTTATTAATTTTGTTGACCCTAAAACACAACATTATTATAATCAACTAACAATTCAATCACAACATCGACCAAATGAATCCTAACTTTCATTTTTACGTTGGATTGTCCCGAAATTTCTACAATTCTTATGTTTTGCAGTATGGAGGTTTCCTAATCAGAGACAATGCACAGGTGATCAATAAATAATTGTGGTAGCGAATTTTAGATGATTTATTATGATATTAAATAATAAAATTGCGGATTTCATGCAATTTACGGATACCCATATACTTTAGTGAACCGGGTTGATGATTTATGTCGTAAACTATGACAGATTTGGGGAATAATCAAGAATCATCAGCTTAGTCACCTTCTCTTAATGCAGCGTTAGTGCATGGTCATTGTGACTTTTAGTGGAACTTACTCATCTGTCCATTTCTCCCCCACGGAGAGACTAAAAAAGTTAACCCAACTTTAATCATATCATCATTAGCTATGTCACTTCACCTAGAAATTTGCATGACCCAACGGATAGACAGAATCCCATCAAGAAATTAATCTTCATCTTTCTCGAACTTTGTAAAATGATTAACCTTAACCTCATACCAACTCTTCCCACCTCCCAACAGACTAAAATCAGAAAATTATTAAATAAAATTTCCAACCACAAATGCGACCAAGCTGGTATTGGCTATCCTTTTCTGTGATTAAAAGTAATAATATTATTGATAATGGGGCATTAGAATATTGCATGGGGTTCGCTTATCTTACTTTTGATTCTCATGCCGAATTGCACGCCAAAATCACATGCTATTTTTAAGCAGAACGAGTTAGGGTTTGTGGGTCAAGAAAATAAAATACTAGTTGAGGGTGCATCATCACAAAGAAGAATATTTTTCCTAGACGAAACATTTTCCTGGTGTATATCCTAACTGGTCAAGTTAACATTTTAATTTGTATAATTGCATTAGTAAATTCTGTATTTTCAAAAGGAACATTGGTAACTTGCTTGAGGAAGGGTACTGACAAATTCCTCTGGTTTTAAGTTCTCGATCCATACTGCTAAGTTTCTTTTTTTTCCCCAAAAAAAATTGGACAGGTTTAATTAATTTCCTTTGAAGTAGATTCAAAAAGCTTAATCTATTAAATAAATGCTCTCACTCGTAGGCTGGACTTTGTCCTAAACCCATAGCGTGGAAATATGTAATTGAGGACTCAAATAGAGGCCTAGAAGATTTAAACTCAAGACTTTTTGCTTTGATACTAAGTTGAGAATTGTGATGAAAAGAATATTATATTTTTTTGTCATCACAATTCTCAGCTTCATGTAAGACTTTGTAGAATCACTGCCAACTATTCTAAGACTTAAACTGTTAGATAAAGGCGTGATTTGATTTTTAAATATTCTAACATTTTTTATGACTCTAATTTGTCAATTTTTATTGGTTGGTAGTATATCAACACTGATAATTAGTCATAATTATTTATAGATTATGCCTTACATATTAATGCTGGATGTGATTTTGCAGATAGAGTACACATTGGTTGATGTCAATCATGGATGGTATGTTACTAACACGCAATCGGCTCAACAATCAACTAGTTACCTGATCCAATGTTGGCAATTGATTTGCTAAACTCCAACAACTATCATTTTGGAGTGTTACAAACTCACTCATTTATAGTACGACTGCTTTGATAATATTATTTGTAACAACCCAATCTGATCCATGTGGATCATATCCCCGAAAAGAATTAATCAAGGTAGTAATCATTAAGAGATGGATTTCTAGTTATAAATCGAGTAACAAGCCTCTCCCATCTTAATTGGGTTTTAGGTGTCATAATTGCTCTGATTTTTCAAATTAGATGGGTGCAAATTGCAACACACACAAATAGGCATATACATACATATATGTAGAGAGAGAGAGAGAGAGAGAGAGAGAGAGAGAGAGAGAGAGAGAGAGAGGTGTGAATGATTCTTATAAAGGTAGCATTTCATAAAGGCAAGCAACCTCAAAAGGGCTGAAAGTAAAAAAGGCCAAAGTTGATAGAATTTGTATGATAAGAACTCACTAGCATGGTGGGTATTTTCCTACTACTTTGAAAAATTGGGATACAACGAATTTGGTCCCTTCTGTCTGAGTCAAAAAGGGTTTCACATCAGAAAAGTTTATTGCCTTTTTAAGTTGGGGATGGTGCTGGTTTGTATGGAATTTAAAGATAGTGAAAGTTACGGCTCCAGCTTCAAGAACATCCACAATCTCTTAACGTCTGTCAAAAAACGGTCAGATTATGGCATTGCATTCGCACACATAGATTCCTGTGGAAAATCCATCTGGTTTATACTCAAATATAAAAAGATCATATGGGAGTTGCATCCATAGTGCATATAAAGCAGCATTTAAAATCGAGCTAACATCTCCTCCACTCCTGATTTGAGTAAATTTCCTCATCCCTCCTTAATATAGTGGATTCATACCAAACAGTACACACCTTAGTGAATCTTGTCCACATAAACGAAAATCCTAGCAAAACACACGCTCTCTCTGCAATTACTAAGCTGCCATGTCGCTGTAATCGCTGCCACTTCGTAATAGCACCCTCAACCTCAATGGCGGCAACCATCGTTGATCCATTATAGCCCTCGACCACCTACCTCTCTCTCTCTCTCTCTCTCTCTCTCTCTCTCTCTAATGTACAATAAAACTGACATCATCCACTAAGCCGCCATCACCTCACCACCTAGCTGCAACGCTTTCAAGCTCCATCGATCCTGACATCAACCGCCACGCTGCCGCTTACGCGGAGAAATCCATATAAATCCCGGTAAATGCTTTCTAGATCAACGACGACGCTCGATGTTGATGAGGGCTTCCATTGATCGATGGCAGCCATAACATGCATACACAGAGAGAGAGAGAGAGAGAGAGAGAGAGAGAGAGAGAGAGAGAGAGAGAGAGAGAGAGAGATGGGAGTCAAGTGCACAAACATAGCCAAGGAATCGGAGAGAGATAAGCAGAGAACGAGGAGGGACAGATGGGTGCTAAGGTCTTGTGTGTATGTGTTACAAGATAAAAATCACAAATGGATAATTTTAGGATCTAGTGTTGTACATATGTAATTAGGTACAACATACTTGTTGAATTTTTTTTTTTTGGTAAAGTACAACATACTTGTTGATAGTAGTTATTATGATTGATTTCTATATTTACAGTGTGTTTTTATTTTTTTGATAACCTAAGAAACCCCCACACAGCCGACAGCCAGGGAGTAAACCCTGGGGGCGACATGTGCTAGCCACCACACACGCGCCACCGGTTAAGTCACCCTGTGTCGCCCGGGATTCGAACACTCAACCTTTTGCGAGAGAAAGAGTGCGCGCTCCAGCAGTGCCACCTAGGCGCAGGTGGAGGCAGAAAAGAAGAAAAGATGGGTTCGTCAAACTTAGAACAACGACCTCAATTGGTTGTGAAACTAATATGATATCATTGTTGCACGAAATGGTGCAATGAATAATTTTGTTTCAGAAGGTAATCATTAGGAACTTTTTTTGTTTCGAAAGGTGTGATGCACTAAAGACGTTCTTCCTGTGACCTTACGGGGAGATGCAACATCAGAATATTAGAAATTATTTTTGAAGAGTTACAACCCTTCAAAATTAACACATCCATTCATTTTTTTGGGTCGTTAAAAAGACCAAAGGAAGGCTGAAACGAAAAACTAATGAAAAAAATGTGTATTTGTCTCTTTTGTTTTCTTGTCAACCATACCATATTTCGGTTGAATGTATGCGTTTGAGTTCAAAGTTGAAAAACAAATTGAAGTACATCATTGTGTTCTTATGTAAAGATGTTTTATTCTTTTAATTTCATGTGCATTTTGAGTTTGTAGCTTTCATTCTACAACATGTAAAGCAATCAAAATAGATTTCTTCCTATGAAAGAGGAAGCACTATATATTATAGAGGAAAATTCTTATATCCATTATACCTTGTAATTGATGGGCTACACAAAGGGACTATCACTTCCATTTATTATGAATTAAGGCTCTATATATTTCACAGAAAATGAGTGATTTGGAATACATTTTTCTAGAAATGATTACCTGTATTGCATACAAAAATGAACAAACGATAAATATTTTCATGATGCATGAAAATTTTGAGACATAAAACAATAATAAAAATATTTCTTGTTAACTAATTATTTCAATAGATATAAGCGATTGTTTTTAGAAAAATATTTTCAAAATCATTCATTTTTAGTGAAACAAACGGTGCCTAAAATTAGTCTATAATTGACATTCTGAACAATGTGTAAGCCATCCATATGGAGTTGGTTGGTGAAAGTTTCTTCCAATTAAAGATGAAAAATATAGGCTTGTGAAAATATGGTAATAACAGTCGTGGAAGCCATTTCTTGTGATATTTTATTTAAACTGGAAAATAGATGTTTAGGATTTTAATTCAGGAGAAAGTTTTTGTTTTGGACAAAAACTTCATAAAAATTTGAAAGTGCGCTCGCTCTGTCTTATATTACAAGATAAATTGTTGCATCCATGTTTTAGCGCGAAAAGTGTCAAAAAAATCCTAAACCTTTTGCATTGGTGGCAATTTAGTCCTAAACTTTTTTTTGGCGCCAATTCAGTCCTAAATCTTTTGCATTGGTACCAATTGAGTTCTAAACCTTTTTTTGGTGCCAATTCAGTCCTAAACCTTTTGTATTGATACCAATTTAGTCCTAAACCTTTTGCATTAGTGCCAATTCATTCTTAAACCTTTTGTTAGTGCCAATTCAATCCTAAATCTTTTACATTGGTGCCAATTTAGTTCTAAACCTTTTGCATTTGTACCAATTTAGTCATTCGACACGTAAATAGTTATTAACCGAAAGGACTGAATTGGTACAAATGCAAAAGGTTTAGGACTAAATTGGCACAAATACAAAATGTTCAAGATTGAATTGGCACAAAAAAAAGATTTAGGACTGAATTGGCACCAATGCAAAAAGTTTAGGACTGAATTGACACAAAAAAAAGGTTTAGGACTGAATTGGCACAAAAAAAAAGATTTAGGATTGAATTGATAAAAATGCAAATGGTTTAGGACTTTTTTGACACTTTTCTCCTTTGCGCTTCAATATTCAAATCTCCCTTCAAAAGTTCAAAAATGAGCTCGAAATTATTCTCGTTTGACCTTCCATCGTGACCAATCCTCGTTTATAGTTGTTCTTGTCGTTATGATATTGTCAAAGTTTATACCACTTTCTTTAAAATCTGAGTAAAGAAAGTTTTACATTTTCAATTTACTAAATTCATAATATAACAATCAATGCTTGAACATTTTCCTAGCTATAGTAAATTTGCTTCACAATAACATTCCTGTAATCCCTTTGATACGATTCTCTTTTTTTAGAGGAGAAGGACGAAGTGCCAAAAGTTGTGTATGGCACTTACTTTAGTGCTAAAAGTTTGTTTCGGATCACTTAAGTACCATTTTTTAAAACAAACGATCACTTAAGTGCCAAATCCGATTTGTATTGCCAAAAATATGAAGTGATAATATTTTATTAATTTCTTGGTCATATGTGGCTCGCTGGTGTGCCCAATCAGCATATAACTCATAAACGACATCGTCTACAAGTTGTAAATAATGATCGTTTGAGTACCAAATTTTGTTTAAAAATGATCACTTCAGTTCTAGTTGTTGTTAAAAAACGATCACTTGAGTGTTAGTTAAATTGTGTGATGTTGTTTTGGATGTCTACGTAGACTAAATTTTTTTAAAAAAGATATGTCAAGTCATATTAAAAAATGTAATTATAAATGCCACGTAATCAATTTGGCTGGAATTGATACTTAAGTGATCGCTTTTTCTCCGATTTGGCACTTAAACGATCATTTTTTCTCCGATTTGGTACTTAAGTGATCCAAAAAAAACTTTTTGCACTAAAATGATCGTCGTACATAACTTTTGGCACTTTTAGTGTTCTTCTCCCCTTTTTTCAGCTATGCGTACACTACAAACCCACTTTTCTCATTTGGGTTATAATAAGGTCAAGTTGATTCGATATAATGGAAGTTCGAGCTCTATTTGACCAGCATACTTGATACTCAAAACCCAACTCGATCTCGATCGAGTATCAACCTTTCTGCCTGACCTCGACTCAACTAGAAAATCAAGATACTCGAGCTCGGCTTGATTTGATGGGGTTACAATCCATTTATAAAGGAAACCGAGCACGAGCTCGATCTCAAAACGTGTTCAGATAATGTGGTTATATTAAGCGATCTTGAGGATGTCCGTGTCTATCTTAGCTAATAAATAACTTTAAAAAACTAATATAAACTTGATTAGCTAGGGTGGATTAAGTTCTCGAATAAGTTGATTCGGTTTCATGTTACTGTTCATATAATAAGACCGATCTATCGAATTAGCTTATGAAGTGGTGTGACGGAGGTTAATTACTAAATTGATTCACTTAGCTGAACATATGTCATGCCCCACATCCTACGGCGCGCCACATCCCTCGCAATGGTCGATTCAAGTACGACGTCCCAAGACACGTTGCCGACCCAACGCCCAACATAGAGATTAAAGCACATACGAAAGCAATATAACACCCGTACAATTTAAAGCCACATAACCAAGGATAGCCACACAACAACCGACATGAACAAATATACACTTGCATTACTACGGAGAAGCATTTACAATATCCATTTACACCAAAATATACACCACCAATCATTAACGGTTCAACGGCCGCTACTGACAAAAAGGGATACGCAGTTCAGCGGTCAAGTACTATATCTAGTCGGGGCTCCTCCCAAAATGTATCGGTACGCTTGCCATCCTTAAGGCTCGGGGTCTGAAAAATTGGGTTTCGACAACAATGAGAATAAATCTCAGCGAGTAGGTTACCTAAACCTAAGCTAGGCTAACATGTACCTCCTAACGAGTACTAAACAATCACACAAGTAGAAACACAATTTACTCAAGCCCTCAGGCCCAAATCCAACACTTACTTGATCCTGCAGGTTAGGCATCACATAAATTCACAACAATAGCACAGGATTCAACCGTGGCGTATATACGAACATCACTCAGCCACGACGCATGTCATGCATATGCTTGTGCTCATGCTCATGCTCAAGCCTTATCAATGCATTTCGCACGCTTGCACTCTTGCATACTTACAATTACCAATTCTCCTCCAATCCACGTTAAACGCATCAGGTCCGACCCGCGTAAAACGCATCAGGTTTATCACTTCGAGATTGATCTCTAGCCCACGTAAAACGCATCAGGCTCATGGCACAACACCTGCGTAAAACGCATCAGGTTTGGCCATCTTCCGATAGTCCGGGCATCGTTCCGCGTAACACGTCTCGAGACAGGTTCAATACCTCGCGTAAAACGCATCAGGGCATTTTAGGTGATCACATGCTCATGTCATTCGTACACACCTGTATATGCACATGTTATGTTGATGTTCGAGATGCACACTCATGGCCATGACGTTCACACTTGGGCATTCAAGAATTTCGCAATGAGCAATCAACACGATTCAACTATTTATTCCAAACAATGCCACAATATGCTCAATTCACATTTCGATATGCCTCACCAACATAATAGAACGTCCACTAAGCAATTCAAAACACCCTTGTATGGCACATGATCTACGCACAACAAATCACGCAATTGGATCAACAAGAATTCACACACTCGAGGCCCATCAAGTTACTCTATTCTGAGTCACACTAGGCACATGACACTACGTCACAAAATTAATCACAACCAAATACAAATCAGCCACTTAATCCGCCAATCTAACATTCCCGATAATTACACAATTAAACCTTGAATTGATCGCGCCTTGTCCAATTAAATCCCGATATGGCCAGCCACTAAACAGATCATTCTGGGCATATAAATATCCTCAAATTACTTCACTTGGCTCCCCACAACATCATCCAAAACAGCTACCATGAGAACAATGCAAGGTGCACACAAAACTCCACAATTGAGCTCGAACTTAACCGAACTCAGGCCATTCCGATCTAACAATTCCAGCCAACACCTGGCACATTCTAAGCCACTAAACCTCAATTAAAATCATTACGATAAACCACCAAATCAACCATAATAACAGCCACCGTTTGGATCACGAGTTTCTCCCGCCAAATCCACAAATTCTATCTGAATCAATGCGCCTAAGCTCAGCCGACTCACAGCACAATACGGGCCTCTAAACCTTAATTAAATCATCATACTAGGCCTCGAAATCAGCCACCATATTAGCTCCTAATAGTCTCCACAATTTAACCCCTAAAATACCCTAATTAACCTCTAAAACTCATCTAGAAACACACATTAGCCTAATTAGGGTTTAGGGTTGTACTCACTTGGATTCCTAAGCTTTAAACAAGGCTGAACATGAGGCGAGGGCAGCTGAATAGCAGCGGGGCGAGTAGCGGCGATGGGTGGCCTTCTTGGCGGCGGCACCGACGACGGCTCGTGGACGGCAATCCTAGGCGGGGGAGGCTGATCACATGGCCGGGAAAGGAGAGAGAGAGAGAGCGAGAGCTGGTTGGGTTGGTAGCGAGGCAAGGCAGGGGGAGCGGCGGACGGTGGTGGCGCCAGCGGTGGCGGTCCGGCAAGTGGCGGCGGCGTGAGGTTGAGAGGGAGAGAGCTTGCGGGAGAGGGGGAGAGGAGAGCTGGCCGGCTGACTTGGGGAGGAGGAAATGAGAGGAGAGAGAGAGGCTAGAGGGATATACACATTTCTAGATAGTGGGGTGGTTGAACCACTTAGGCACAAAAGACCAAATTGCCCCTAATCCAAGGGTTATGATCAATTCCAACAAAAATATCTAGGGCCATTATGGACTACAAATTTCAGCATTATTGGGCTGAAATATGCTATTATAAAACCCTAAAATATTCCCTAAATAACCCCAAAATTCGGAACCCTATAATTAAGCCTAGGGGCAAAAAGATAATTTTCCGGTCCCGGGTCAATTTTTCAATTTTCGACTCCACTAATCCCAAGTATGATTGGCCACATAAAAATGTCGTCGTCCTCGCAAAATAGTCGGGAACGCCCATGAAATTCGACACCGAAGTCCAAATTCAATTCTACGATCGATTTAGCTCAATTTGTAGTTTTAGCTAATCTCACTAACGAGCGGCTGTTTGGGGTTACGCGTATCAACCTAGGGTTGCTCGAGTCATGACGGTCCCGATTTCCCAGAGAACACGTGGATTTATTGCTAGTCCCAATGGTCGCGGTCGTCCGAAATAAGTTCGGCATCGTTTGCCGCGCGTACTCTCGGTTGTGTGGAATCACTTACTATCCAATCGTACGTCGTCGGTTAAACCACATCCGTCACTCTCCTTGGACGGGCCCATGTCGGCACAAAATATTCTCTCGTCGCTTCTCGGAATCAGACTCGATTCACGATCGAGTTCTTTGGTCCATGCACCATTTTCCTAGTTAACTATTCCTTAATGATCAGTATCCCAAGAATGATCAGTTTCGGGCGAGATTCACTAAAATGAAATGAGAAATAATAATCTATTTCGTTAATTCCAGAGGTGGATCGAATTCAGGGCATTACAACATATTATCATCATCAACCCGGCCTTCGCACTCGAATTAACTATGCTTTGAGAGAGAGAGAGAAGTTCTTAATTTGGCAAGATGCCAATCGTCAACCATCCATGCATGGTGATCGCTGCAGAGAGGTAGACCATGTCAGTGGAAGCAAGATAGAAATCTTTTGAAGTTTCTTCTCTCTCTCGATCTCGAGCAAGTCAATCGCAGTTTTCCTGGGAAACTGACAGACATGCTTCTTTCAAGAAAACTCGAGTTGCATTAATTGTTTTCTTCAACCAGAAAAGGACAGAGATTCTACAGACTCCAAAGCAACATCTGATTTAGCGCCCAAGGAAGCTCACTGTTTATTTCAATTCGAGTCTAATCCGCATGGGAGACCCTCTAGAGTCAAACCATCCCTCGAAACATAAAGTTACATTGTTATATGTTTCTTTTAAGATCTTTGCTTCTTGGCCAAAGTTTATCTTAAATTTTGCTTGAAAGGAAATCTATTAATGCTGTCGAACTCATTAAGCAATCTTTATAATTGTTACATAATTCTAGAACGTGTATATACAAAACATATTCTCACGCTACATACATCGCTTCTATATTTGTTGGCTTTCAATTGTCACGTGAACGTGAAATGATTGTTGCTTTCCCAATGTCTTGGTATACAATAATCCATGTCCAAGTTTTTACTTTGACCAATATTTGATACAGTATCATTTACTACAAGCTCGCAATAATTTTTCAAGGATTTTGGAACAGGTGGTACGTGTATGGTGGCTAGCACGTATCGCCCCCAGGGTTTACTTCCCCGCTGTCGGCTGTGTGGGGGTTTTCTGGGTTATCAAAAAAAAAAAACCCATGATCAAAATGATCAGTACAACAAATCCTTATTCAACTCTGTGTTGGAGAGCAATGGTTTGTATGAAAGAAATACATTTTCCAAAACTTAAGTGAGAAACTGTGGGTAGCCAAGAAAATGAAGAAAGATCATGAGGAAGTTCGATTATGGTCACACCTCTATCCCATGGCTGCATTGAGACAAAACCCTAGTTTGATGAATTTATACTATGATAGAAAAGAGAAGTTAATTTGCAAAGATCGAAGTTGCAGAGATTTCTTAGAAACCATGTGGAAGAATCTTTTGCGTTGAGATTAGTAAGGAGGGAGCTCCAAGATTTGGGAAACCCTAGAAGAGACAGATTCTGAAGAGTGAAGTTTCCAAAGGTTTAGTCAATGCCAATGATATGGACAAAAAGGCTTTCTTTTGTCCTTTGTTTTTTCTGCTCTTAGGTTTTCCACCCATTAGCGGCCTTCAACGCCACTTGCCCATTAGATTTAGGCTAAATGTTATATCTTATTCTTTTCTTTTAGGCATAGTGATTGTAGCTGATATTGTCAGACATCCATAATAAATTATGTCTCTCTGAGATTGTAACTGGTGGATGTTTTCCTTATTTTGGTTTCCCCTTTGCCCATGAAACTGATTCAATTTTGAGGCCATAATTTCCCTCCCTTAACATTAAAGGTGTCAAATAGATGGGTCGGATCGAATTTGGATTGGCTGAAAATGGGTTCAACTTCAATTGACTCATTCACATCCTATATAATTGTAATAAGACATACCCAATCCGATTCGTACATACTCAAGTTGATCCAAACGACCTAATTTGAATGCATTAGTTAAACCTGTTCTCTTTTTTCTAATTTCACCATATTAATTATAGAAGAAGGTGCCTTTTTGAAGTGGAGAGTGTCTTTTAGATAGTGCGGGAAAAACGTGCCCTCACCATTATTCTTGATTAAATGGGTTAAAGGTGAATTTCTTTTCGAACCCAGTCGAACCCATCATCAATTGGGCTTTATTAAATCGATTCCAAGTTATATCTCAAATCTTAGCCAGCCCATGTATTACTTAACTCATTAATATGAGTTATATTATGGGTCTATAAACCGTTTTGTCACCTCTACTTGACCTGCTGTCTATCATTATCATTTGGAAATGAGTTAAACATTGTAAAACTAACACAGAGGATTTAAACTCGAAAGAGACCCGTTTGGTGATTATAGTAGATGAAAGTGTTCTACATATACACCTGGGAGTTGTCAAAATATTTTCCTCGACTTAGACTGCAATGGAGCAAACTCACTGCATTTAATCCAATGGGGATAATTACCAAAAAGTCATTAACTTATTGTATGGTGGCCAATTTAGTCCAAAACATTTCAATTTGTATAATTTAGTCTTAACCTTTTTGGTGATTTGCCGATGCAGTCATTTTAGCTAATATTGGTCAGAAATTGCTGATGTGATTCCCAGTTGTCCTAAATGACATGAGCGCCTACTTAGCAATTTCCAAGCAAAATTCGTCTAAAGAATTACATTAGCAAATAGTCAAAAAGTGTAGGACTATATTGGCTAAATTGAAAAGTTTAAACCGAACTGTCATCCGAGCATAGATTTAGGATTTTTTTTTGTAATTTTCCCTAATCCAATGTGTTAAATTACTTTTGCAGACATAAGTTAAAAGACGGAAGTCTACATGATCTGTCTCGCGGGGTGACTATTCCTATTCATAAGACTTAGGTTTGTAGTGGAACATCATTATGCCATGTGAACTCGTTTTCGGAGGCTTGTAGCAAGGAATGGTTCTCCCGCATAGTCCTGACTCTCCAAGACGGACCATTACTCAGGCCTTGGATCCTCTATAGTCCGCTTCCATATTTGATGGACCAATCTAATCGATAGACTTCATTCATCTGGGAATGAGTTCTGATGTGCTTTAGAAATCAGCTAGTTGATCTGCGGAGAAATCGAGGAATCCGGCAATGAGATCTAAACCCGCAACTGGGACATCACATACCTGTAGGCCTCCACCACTTTTTGGTCTGCGATCACAAGATCGCCGCCAAAAAGGGTTGGCTTCATTGCTTGCTTTTGGAAGACGGGAGAGATTAACTTTTCCACTACTTGGTAAGAAAGTCGATTGGACATCCACGTGTAAGTTCTCGAGTTGAGCAAGGTATTCAGGTTTGGCATGATCGAAGTGCCTCTATGTGCGACTGCACAAGGAATGAGATAATCTGCTTTTCTAAGCAGCCAAGCTTCCTTATGATTCTAAGATTGTCGTCTGTCGATAAATCAACTCTCGAGTTACCAAAACTTTTAGATCTCCCCACTCCCTGTATGTGTCCGGAGTGCCTTTACCGAACCACCCAGGATATTCTTGAGTTTTTGCCTTATGCTTGACATCCAAACACTGGATCTCACGAATTCAAGCGGTTGCTATCTGTACTCAATTCTGCTAAGATGAACACAGACGAAATACGTGTAATGAAATGTAAGCAATGCTCGTTGCCTTGTGTACATCCATTTAAATTGCGAATAAAGTGCTAATTGTGATACACAAAACACTCATATATCAACAAAATTTGTCACAACAATACGAAGGCAGAAAGGAAAATTGAGCTCACAGGCAATTTCAGACAATTGAATGATGATCAATCTTCAACGGCCAGCCCCACTCATTCTTCTCCAGCATGAATGGTGCTGCAAAACACAAATGATCCCAAGGTGCTAGATGCACATAGATTCTGGCCATCCGGTTGCAATAACAAGAGACAAAAGTTACAAATAATATAAATTTTAACTGATTGAATGAGCATAATCTAACTGCATTACCTAATTTGGATCTTAAAAGTGAATATATGCGAAGATTCAACAATTCTTCAGGAATGGTGTCGGGGTTGTTGGAGGCTTTAGGTCTTCATACCTGCTCAGGAGAGAAACAAAAGCCAAATATATATTTTATTAACATGATAGCAGAGAATTTGCATACAGTAGTGTGTTGATACAGAAATTATGATCATAAGCAGTTCAAACATAAGGTAACATTCAACTAGTTCGCTCTGACAAGCCTAATCACATTTACTAAATACTGAGCCAGCAAGAACGGGCAATGCACCTAAAGGGCTGCCTGCTGAGGTATAAGCAAATATTTTTCTTTATGCATCTAAACCCTCAAATCATAAAGGATCTCAATCTCCAAGAAGCACGTATTGAGACTACTAAAAAGCTTACGCTGTATATGGAGAAAGTGGCCCCAGTTTTCTCTCTTCATGTTCCTCCCGGTCTTTGGGATTGTTTGTCATCAAGGGCTGAGGCGGTGGTGCACCATTTCCTGATACAGCCACAGAGACTGAGGATGGCGGCTGTGTGATTGGCACACTGGGAGATGGCGAAGTAGGGGGCTTCAAATCTTCATATCTGATGACAAGGTAAAGATAATGTACCAAGGCTAGGGGTAATTACGACATAAAGTACAAAAGTAATGGTTCCAATAGATCAGAAATCCAAACATTACAGGACAAAATGGAAGATCAGACAAATAGAATTCTTTCCACTCAAGTGAAGTGTTTAGAATAGAATGAAAGAAGTAGAGCCAATTCCTGACAATACCAATTGCAAATAATATCATGTAAAGACACTCACCAAGGCTTCAGATTGTGCCTTACCCAGTCTAGGCAAAATTCAATGTATTTCATTGGGTCAAAAGTTTTGCTAGCTTATCCTCTGATCCAAATGAAGAAGATAGGTAGAAGTAGAGCAACATGAAACTTAAAGCTGGACACTAGAAAGGAACATAACCAGATGATGCTCGTGGTAAGACCTTCAGAAGTTGCTTTAGCTGATGGATCTATGGATTAGCTTTTCTAAATGCCCTTATTTCTCACTGTGAAGAATATAATCCCAAAATCTTACTATAACTTGGTTTACAATAGCTTTTGGTGGCAGAACCTCCTATGATAAGTGATCTAAACCATGAACTCATCTGAAACTTCCATCAGATGTGGAACGAAACTAAGTTTCCTGTTCTCGCGACTTGCTTCTTCAGCATAATCATGTATTTGCTGGTGCATGCAGAAGTTGATTCACCACATCTCTCCCATCTTATGATGCATACAGGTTGAATAGAGCTACAATGTTAATGTAGCTATAAGAATTTAGCAGGTGCATTATATGAATTTCACTTAACAACCAAGAGCTACGGGTAAGAGATCAACCAATTCTTATCATCACAATTAGAAAAACTAAAGGACTCGGCAGAACAGTGACACTGAGCTGATATGAAAATTAGGGACAACTTGTAAGAGCAGGAAAAGCACTTACACATAGTAGGGTGACCGATAACTTTCAACAATAGTAGCACTTTCAATTGCCACATCGTTGCCTCCAACAACAGGGGTCAAAACGTCATCTGTTTTAGCGACAGTGGGAGGCACTGTTGTGGGACCACTTGGTTTGGGACTAGGTGAGGTTGGTGGCTTCAGTTTGTTGAATCTGAAGATAATGCAGCCATTAGATGCAATTATTGAGTGACTCAATTTGGAAAAGAAAGAAATTTTGCTTACGTGACGTAAGGAGAAAGCAGTGTTGCCTTCTCAGCTGCTACTTTCATTTTTATTTTGTCAATGCTAGATAGAGAATCTGGTCCACTCATTGGACTGTCAGAAGGATCGATCTTAGAGACAGTATCAGGATTTTCTTGTTGTCCACTAGGTGGAGTTGGAGCAGGTGATACAGGTGGTTTCAGATCTTTGGAACTGCAACCAAAAACAGAAAAGAAAGGAAAAGAAAAGATAAAGGGGTCCTTCAGTGCTTCTCTTGCAAGTATACCGATGAAGAGCATGGGAGATATGATAAGTATGTGCTTTGCTCTGGAAACAGGAATCCGGTGCTTGAAGTACAATCTGTATTATTAAATTTACATTTTGGGACCACTTGGTGTGGGACTAGGTGAGCTTGGAGGCTTCAGTTCATCATATCCATCAAACAAATGCAGCATTTAGATAAATCACTAGATAATTCAATTTGCAAAAGGTTCTAATTTAGCTTACGCGACAAAAGGAGAAAGAGGTTTTGCTTTCTCAGGTGCTACTTTCACTTCTATCTCATCGACACTAGACGTAGGGTCTGCTGCACTCATTTGACTGTCTGAAGCATCTATCTGGGTGACGGTATCTGGATTTACTTTTTGTATACTGGGTGGAGTTGGAGTGGGGGAAGTAGGTGGTTTCAGATCATTGTAACTGCAGCGAAAATCAAAACAAGAAAAGAGTTACATAAATACTTCTCTTGCAGTTATGTAAATAAAGAGTGGGGGAACATGATAAGTAAGCACTTGCTCTGCAAACAGGCATATGATGCTGGAAGTAAAATCCATTATTTTTCATTTTTCATTTTCTTCATATTTGAAATGGCAAGAGCCTAGCTTGCACAAACGTGCATGAGTCTGTGGGTACGGTTGGGTGTGTGTGGGGTGTCTGTGTGTCCATTGGTGTGTGTGTGGGCATGCGTGCACGTGCACGTGTGAGAGACAGAGAGAGATGCAGCCATATGGAATGACATACCTGGGATAAGGAGAGAGTGGCCTAGTTGCAATTGCTTTGCCTGTGGAAATTTCCTCAACAACTGGGGTGTTTGGAGGCACCGATGTGATTACATTAGAAGGTGCAGGAGAAGTGTCATCAGAAGCATCAGGCTCCTGCCAAAAATTTCTGAAAAATTCAGCGTGCACTTATAAAAGCACAGTGAACTAAATTAGACCTCTAAAAGATCGGTGAAAAATCTAATTTAGCACTTCTAAAAGTGCAGTGAGTTAAATCAGATGAACTTTATATGCAGAACTAGACATTAAAGTGTTAACTGGAGTTCCTGAAGAGTTCGCTACATTTTTAAAAAATAAGAATTACTCATCCTTCATATCTAAATTTCTAGTTCAGCTACATAGTTACTGCACAAAAAGGAGATTAATTAACAATTAAAATACAAAGATGTGTCTTCATAGGAGATTTAAATGAATGGAAGCGTTCGTATGGAGCACAACCGAATCTAATCCACTAAGCATGAAGAAGAAAAGGACAAGTCACTTCATGACTATCCAGATATATGCTTGACATAAATTTTGAGCACATTTTATTAGCTTATAATTTTCAAGAAAATAGTTGTTCAACATGGTATCGTAGCTTCAGGTGAAGGGTTTGAATTTTGTACTCCCTCTTGTTATCATTAAGTCTGTTATGCTTGTTTGTCCTCCGGCGACTATTTGATGGCTACAATTTATGTTATCATATAAGATAGCTTAAACACCGAAGGAAGTACTCAGACATATTTGAGCCTGATAGACAATGCTAATATATTTCCCCATACCTTAAACTTTTGGGAGCAACGGTTGATCAACAATGACTAATTTCTAACTAGGAGGATTTGACTGTGTCAAAAAGCATGCTTAACGAAGAACAGTTTTTGCAAGAATTAGCACTTATAACATCAGCTTCAGAGTTTTTCAAAGTCTGAAATTTAAGAAATCACCATTAGCAAGGAAACAACAATTTATAGACATGTCCTGCTTAACCATGACAAATGTAAACCTCGCTCTCATTACTGCGAGCATGTTAGATATGCCTTTTCACTACCTTTCAGTGCCATAACATGCCAAGACAAGCAAAAACACTCTAAAGGAGAAATGAAATTCTGGATTTCCTCTCGTGAATAATTGCAAAAGGCTTTTTAATAATATTAACAGAAAGTTCAAGTATAGCAGGTTATATATGGAAGAAAGAGTCATACCTGTGGTTCTTGGCATTGAGATGGTATCCTAGCAAGAAGCTCTTCCATGGGAGTCAGTGGAGCAGTCGTTTCGGCAATTACTTCCACCACTTTACAGTATGAAAGGCCACGGTTTTTGGCCATGACTGCCATGAGTTCTGCCACCTGAAATAGTAAATCAGAAATGCCTTTCCTATCATTGGCATATTTGCCTTTCCTATCATTGGCATATTTACCTTTCCTATCATTGGTGGATTCTCTTATCACCGCATCACTTTGGCTACGTTAAAAATGCGTGACACTATCCCTGAGAACATTTTCCACCACAAGTGCTGAGAGGGTGGAAATCCTTTTCATTCGAAAGAGAGAATAAATTCATGCAACATTGATTCAGAATGCAGACTGAAACGCTAGCAAAAACAGTAAAAGTGACTCGTCGATTCATCATTTTTGAGCTGCAATTTTAGCTAGTGCAAGACCTCATACAGATACTATTAATTCAGACAGATCTGCAAAGCAGTGTGGACTATGAGTTGAAATGACAAAACAAATCTGATACACCTAAAAGGCGAGATGAAAGAAATTAAAACAGAACATACAATGTGCACAACATTGTCCTGTGAGGCTGTGACTGGCAATAAGCCTAAATGTCGTGCAAAAAGAAAAAATGAAGGATTATACCAATAAGTGGGATTGGCTATATGAATCTTAAATCTCGTGCAAAGATGCAAACATTATATCCAGAATGTTGCTTGGCCTATCTGCTTCATTCACTCAGACCAAAAGCAAATAGAATAGATCTCCCAGAAAAGTGCTCTGTATATTTCGCAACACAAGAAAACCCAATATACCAAAAGTCCATACAAGAAAAGTGCTCTGTATATTTGGCAAATAATATCTTTACTTTCTTTAAAGTTATATACCTTCTTTTTTTTCCCCTTCAGTAAAAAAGAAATGTCTTCAGTTTATTGATAGCAAGAAAATCTATAACTGCTCGCTGACTTATGCATATGGAAATAAACTCGACAACTTTACCTGAAGGTTTGAAACTTGGCCTCCAAATAAAGTATCTTCCTCTGAAAGAGTAATATTATGAGTTTCTTTATAAGCATCAGTTGGCCGCTCCATTCCCCCTGGCCTCACTATCTGAATTGACACTTGTAGATTAGTAAGATTATTTGAAAACTGTGTTTGACTGAAAAGTTGATTCAAGAAATACTCACAGTGTAAGGAATACCACTGGCTATAAGTGCTTCTTCAGCTTTCCTTTTCCAGATCAACACTCCCCAAAACAAACTTAAGGGGCAAGAAAGCAGTCAATAGATCATGCTTACATATATTCACGAATAGAGAAACGTCTACAAAAGAAAAACCCCTCTTACTTCAGTATAGCCGCTGGAAATCCGACCTTATTTGTTCCCAGAGATGAAACCATGATGAAGTGGTTAACTTTGGCCAAAGTTGCTGTCCAAAGAGAGATAATACAATTTGATGGATCCAACTCCAAGAGCAGGAACAAATAACAACACTAGTTCTCTTTCATAAAGTTCAGTTTCACTAGGTTATTTTAACAAATGGAAAAGATCCGATAAAGATTTCGCGAATTGCTTCCTCAATCGTCCTGGCCGAGTCTTCATTTGTTACTCTTGTACTTCAATGATCTTACATAATGCAGAAACTTAATGATCTAATTGCTGCAGAAGAATCCTGAGGCACTAAAGAAAATGATCTTTGGTGGCCAGGACTCAAGAGACCCCCCTCAATCTTGAAACTAATGAGCAATTATATGGTGTACGAATTTATCTACCTGCATCAATGAGGTTCTTCGTAGCCATATAGTCAATTCTGTATGGGCCCGTCACATCAAACACTTCCTTTTCACTGGCACCAATGCAACATATAACCACGGAAGCATTGGCTAAGGCTGGTCTAATCTGATCGGGCTTCTCCAAGTCACATTCCACAACTTCAAGCTTCTCTACAGCTGGGCTAAAAACCAGAAAATAGCCGTTATTTGTTATCACAGAGTATCTTATAAACAATAATGGATCTATAGTACTTTTCTTTCCTCTAAAAATTCCACTTGGAATTATCTAGAAAGAAAGAAACAGAACATAAATCCCAGCTTTTCATATATATTTTCTTACGTTTAAAACCCTCCTTTAAGTCATCCCCCTCAAACTTCATCTGTTTAACACTCTGCAAGAAGTTTGTCATTAACCGAGTCATTATAGCAGAAAACCGGTAAGCTATGGAGAGCAAGTTCAGATCAATTAAAACATCTACCTGCACAAGAGCTACTGCTCTTTCAGCACTTCGCACTCCGGCTCTGACTCGATATCCTAATTTCAAAAGCTCCCTAAAGAAGAATCCATCCCCGCGATCAAACCAGAGTGGGGTATAAAACAGTTCGCATTGGAAGTATAAGTTCTGAAATGCAACCTCACAGTCCGTGATCCAACTTTTCCAGTCGCACCAGCAACAAAAACAAGACCCTCATCTTTCTTATCAACATTACTTGGTATTGCTTCTGTTGTCGCAGAGCTCATTCTGGTTGCACCTACGGGATTGATGAAAATTAGTTATCATGGTGCAGATAGCTGCAGTTGGTCAGACATGATACTTCCGATGAGGTTAGTACTATTGGTCTAGTTCTGGCCAAAAGAAAACGATAACAGTGTTAGTCTTGCTTCTCCAATTTTATTAATGACTTCAATATCTGGTCCAGAATATGATACTCAAATCTGCCACCACCGCAATATTGCATGCAAACAAGAGACCAATACATTCAGTGATGAAACAAATCAAAAAATGCGTACGGGCTGACTGGGATTCAAGACATCCGAGTCGCGATATTGAACTGGGAGCGTCCATTTCCAATTACATGCCCATTTAAGCATTATGCCGACAAAATTTTGGACTCGGCCACAATCCTACTCACTAGGATTGGAGAATCGGCATTCCTCACCTCACTAATCCATGATAGCATAACCACACACTACATAAAGCCTATCTCCATCAACACCACACCATCCCTCCCAAGATTGACCATCAACCACAACCTCCTTCACCACCCATTCCACCAGCAACAATGCTATCATAATGGCCACCACTCTCCCTTACCATTACCATGTGTTACTTCTCACCAATGAAAGTGCAAAGTCAAACAACGTACAGATTACACTAGACTGTTAAACTTCACTATCTCATCAGCACAACAGAACCCAGTGTCACAAAAAAGAACACTGCTTCTTCCTCGATCAGAAAACGGCATTGCCACAACAACATTGTGCTGGACCATCCATCTTCCTTCCCCGCCCCCGCACAACGTCATCGAGGCAAAGTCCTCGCGTTTTCAGGAAAAAGAGCAAAGAGGCAAGGGATGGTAATCGGCAGAACTGCCTCACGGACCTGAAGCTAGAGCTCTGAGCTCGAGAGGTCTCGCCTTCCCCACGAACCGATAACGCTTCGCATGGCTCGGCAACTGCAAGACCTGGCAGCGAAGGAACGGCTTCTCGAGCGGCCCAGCCCACGAAGAGGCGATCGCGTTCGCGCTCGGCGCCTGTAACGAGCGACACTCCATTGCCATAAGAACTCCGGAAGAAGAAGAAGAAGAAGAAGAGGAGGAGTTGTTTTTTTATTTTATTTTGTCTAATTTAATTTATTTTTCTGATTTTTTTGCTTTTATTTTTTTCCTTTGCTGTATCGGGGACTGCAAGTTCTGGCAGAAATTGGAATTCTGTGGATATGATGGGTCCCACGGTAATCTCGTTTGGCTATGATGTTGTGTGGTGGCTATGGCTATTTTTTTTTATTTTTTTTATTTTTCCCTCTCCAATCTCTTATTCATAATTAAATTTTAAATTATCTCCTTTTCTTCCCTCCAATTATATATCGAATTACCGATCTTTGGTCATGTTATACTCATGTCTATACTAGTAACTAAGTTAAATTTATTGGGCACTCCAATTACAAATATTTACAAAAAAAAGTTATAACAAATCTGCACATTTTTTTGTGATAAGATATGATCGCACATGACCATAGATGAGCAAAATCGTGTTTTGTGATAATTAAGATGATTGGCATCCAAATCTTTTACATATTATTTTATCTCATTAATAAAAAATGCGTGGCTCAGTATAAATATGGGAAAATCATCAAAAAAGTTCTAAACCTTTTGCAGTTACATCAATTCAGTCCTAAACTTTTTGCAAATCAACCAATTCAGTCCTTTTAGCCGCCCAGCGCTGACGTGGCGGTTGGCACGGCGTCTACGTAATAATATTTTAATATTTTTTTTTTATTATTTTCGAATTTTTTTTTCTTTTCCTTCTCCCCCTGATTTGCTCGGCCAGGGGAGAGGCTCGCCTGCGAGGGCCCATCTTCGGCGAGGAGAGTTGGGCCCTCGCCGGAGCTGGGCAAGCTCTGGCGATACTTGCTATGGCTGGGCGAGGGTGGAGCTCCGCCTCACCAGATTTTGGCAAGGGCAAAGCTCGCCCAACGGCGGCGAGGGAGGAGCTCGCCCAACCATGGCAAGCTGGGCCCTCGCCGTCGCTGGGCAAGCCTCGCCCAGCTTCGGTGAGGCGGAGCTCACCATGGCTGGGCAAGGCTCACTAGATTTGGGCGAGGGCGGAGCTCGCCCAGCCATGACAAGCTCGCCCAGCTCTAGCGAGGCGAAGCTCGCCTTGGCTAGGCAAGCTCCGCCTTCACCTAGATTTGGCGAGCCTTGCCCAACCATGGCGAGCTTCGCGTCGCCAGAGCTGGGCGAGCTCGCCCAGCAGTGGCGAGGGCCTAGCTCGCCTCGCCAAAGTTGGGCCCTCACCGGCGAGCCTCCCCCCTGGTCGGATAGGCTAGGGGGAGAAGGAAAAGAAAAAAAAATTAAAAACGAAAATAAATTCGAAAATAATAAAAACTTATTAAAATATTACCACATGGATGCCAGTTGACGCCACGTTAGCCGGCTGGCCGCCACTTCAGTGCCGGCCGCCCAAAAGAACTGAATTGACTGGTTTGCAAAAGGTTTAGGACTGAATTAGCAAAAAATAAAGGTTTAAAACTGAATTGGCACGACTGCAAAAGGTTTAGGACTTTTTTAGTAATTTTTTCGTATAAATATACATGTGTTTGTATGAATTTAGATCGAGTGAGAGATACAAAGTTAGATCCACTGTGAAGCACGTCATTTTGTGATGTCACGGATAGATTGACAATTTGACAACTTCTCCGTTTATTGTTTGACAACCTTCATGGAAAGTACTATACGATACTACTTCAATTCTTGCTCAACACCATTTATGTACTTTTTAAAAAGTGTTACCGGTCATCCTTGATCGGTCCGATGACGGAATTTGTTGAAATTTCATGACGTGGTTTAATGTCATTAAAATTTTGTTGACTTGAATTTATTTGTTGTTTTTTTCAATGTTTCTCTCCGACTATCATTATCTTCCTCGTCTTCTTCTTCTGCTTTAACTTAAACCCCACCAAATCAAACGAATACCCACAAATTTAACATCCCCACCAATGCAATATCCAAAATGGCCAAGGCTGTGAGCTTGAAAAAGATCCAGCCACCATGGTCGCCTTGTACTAAGCTCGTCAGGGCATGCCCATAAACTCAAATAAACTCCATTTGCCGTTGTGTGAATTTGGTGAAACTCAATTGGTAATGATTAAGCTTAACAGAGCTTGAAAGGCTGTAGTCGAGTTCGACAAAGCTTAGCAGCCATGGTAATGAACTCAAATTAGATATAATTAAAGAAAAAACCAACAAAATTGGATATATTAAGCAAAAAATATCCTAACCAAATTCTCTAATTTTTTAATATAATAATGTCTTAATTCTAGGATTTGAAAGATTATTTTCCATCTTGAAACTATTAGCTGGCACATGAACATTAATTATTCATTTTAGGAGAAACCTTATAACACCAACCAAAGAAAAGCAAAATATTCTACCAAAATCCACTATATGTCTTTTAAAAATGGCTTTTTCTTAAATGCTAGAGTTTGATCTATCCCTAGCGTTAATGGCAATTACCCAATTGCCCATTTCGCCTATATAATCTTCCATTCTTGATGCTTTGCAAATCCATGTCTTATACTTTTTTTTTTAATTATGGTAAGGAAGTCCTTTTAAGTAGGTAAATCCCAAATACCGTGAGATACATCACAAACTTTTTATTGCATCCTTATTATATGGTAATGTGTTAAATGTAAAATATGAAAAATATCCATTGCCTTTACAACATTTACTCAATTCTTTACCTATATAAGCTATAGCACTTTGGAACCTTGATATCAAATGAGTTATGTCTAGAGAAATGTTCTCTCTTGAAACCTCATCACGTTACTCACGATGTTAAGATCTTCTATGAATCTCAATTAACTTCGTTAGTATGAGCATAATGCGAATCTCAATTGCTATTGCTCAACCAATGAAGCAATCGGATCAACAATTTTTCAGAAGCTTTAGATTCATGGTAAAAACTACGAATCTTCTCTCTACATCCGTCATCATTTTATTTTACAGTAATCGACATAATGCCTTCTTTTGATGATTTTCAATGCAGAAAAACGAAATTATCCAAGAAATGGCTGTGCAGGGAGTGACTTTTTTGGGATCTCTCTTAACATTTCCACAGTCTTATGTCCCTTCATCTGTGCATTAAGGCTCGCCCATCATCTTCCTATGAGAAGGAAGGGGAGGAGAACCGGGCCAAATAACCGTGGATCATTATGGTATCGAAAGTCCATAATCAGAAATTAGACTGAAGGGAGAGAAAATGCTTCTAGTTAGATTTGTGATCACTCAAAACCTTTGGTCTCTACTACCCAACCCTGATATTAGAGTCAAGTTCTGTTGAGTGATGTAAAGCATTATACATTGGTTGTTCGGTTTTCCTAGTTTTTCTCAATGTCAATTGAGAAACTTATGTTATTAGTCTACATGTAAATCCCATTTGGAGAAGAAATGTCAGATTCTATTCCGTTATTCCCATTCTCTCATTTGCATCCATATCGTCCATACCATAACAATTACAAATTTGAGAGTTTTTTTTGATAATATCTGTCAACAATATACTAGTGTGGAATAATCTTAACAAAATTTATTAATCTATCAATATTCCACTTGACAAGTTTCTCTTGGGTGAATTTAAAGATTAGAAATTGGTGAAAAATGAAGTTCTTCTTCTTCTTCTTCTTCTTCTTCTTCTTCTTCTTCTTCTTCTTCTTCTTCTTCTTCTTCTTCTTCTTCTTCTTCTTCTTCTTCTTCTTCTTCTTGTGAAGATCAAGTAATATCATGGATCTATTTTTATTTTTATACTAAGCTAAGCCCTCCTCCATCCAGATTTATTTTTCTTAATTGGCTCTAGCTATACGTAATACATTGAAATTTTTATGATAATCTAAAGAGCGCATAGATCTCATATTACATATTATAAGGGGATGAGACAACTTGGGGATAAAATAATTATTTTTGGTGAGGGCTTTGCGATAATCCCCCTTCTCATGACCGCTTCTTCTTTTATCAGACAAATTTTAAGAAGGCAATGACATGATGGACCCAAATACAAAAAAAAAAACCTAACTTTTTTCCATTTTTCGTAGATAGATTGATGAATGAAAAATGCAATGGGCAAACCTGTATCTGACCTACTGAAGGGCACATCTTCATCCGTCCATATATTACATGGAAAAGTTCAAGATTTAGCACCAAATACTTATTAAAAGTCTACTTAGTGCGTTTGGTTGTTTGGATTTCTAGTCAGAATATGATTAGATAGGATAGGATTTGAAATCCAATGGATTTATTGTATCTTATCTACTGTTTGGTGAATCACGAAAATAAAGCCGGATATTTTCATATCTTACCATATTCATTATTTGCTATGAACATTATATTAATGTAAATGAACCCAAGAATTGCATAAATGGAGATTATAAAAATCTCTCTCATGACACTCTTACCTATTTCATTTTTATTTGCTTTTTTTTAAATTATTTTTGCCTCTCTTTTTTAATTATTTTGTTTTTTATTTCTTTTTCCCTTTCCATTATTCTCTAATAAAATTTTATTAAATAGTAAGCTATACTAATATACCTAAAATATATGATAAATATAAATACATTAGTATTGATTTATATATGAAATTTATATCACAAGATATAAATAAATTTTGAATATATAAATAAAAATAAGAACAAATAAAAAACGAAATTATTGTTATTTTGAATTTTTATATTTCATATATTATTTATATTTAAATATTATTTTAATTTTATTAATTTAAAAAGTTTTTTATCCAACAAAATTAATTTTTATATTATGATTATTAGAAATCCTATCCACCTTTATCTCACCTCCACCATGGGATAATTTTATCCGGGTTATATTCCTCTTATATCCTACTTTATCCTATTTTGGACAGACACCAAATACAGGATAGGATAAAATTTATCATATCCCGAATTTTATCTTGACCACCAAACGTAGCCTTATATTAAAGAATATCGATGCCTCTGATTGGTGAGTCACTTACCCTCTTAAAAAAATAAATATGGGCGATGCCCATAAAATTGTAATCTAGATATTGTGTCAAAGGAAAAACGAGGATGACGAAAAGCATTTTTAGTTGCGAATCTTTGAATATGAAACCCAAGAGAGTTTAACAAATTGATAGGTAGGCATGAATAATCCTCTTGTAAGGTGGTGTTTGCATTAGGCATGGGCTCTCCCGAGACCTACTAACTGCAACTTTATTTTTCATTCATTGTTTAAATTTAGATTTAGATCCATCACTAGCCCATTTTGGGCCCAATCAAGAGCCTATTAAGGTGGGAGACTAGACATTCCGGGTTTCAGAACTTGATTAGGATAGTTTTACCAAAAGCCGGTTACAATTTTTCTTTTAACAAAAGTGTTATTTCATGCTATCATTTCCGAGTTTATCTCTAAACATGCAAAACTATATGTTCATGTATAAGTACGTGCCTAAGCAATAAATTAAACAATCAATCATAAAAGATAAAGATAGAACGGAAAATAAAAGTGAACCCCATCCGTATTGGGCAAAGTTTTCAGGCAAAAGAGCAAAGGGGCAAGAGATAATAATCAGCGTAATAGGCATGCGTGCCTGAAGAGGTCTCGCCTTCCCCACAAATTGATATCGCTTCGCATGGTTCGGCAACTGCAAGACCTGGCCATGAAGGAACGGCTTCTCGAGCGGCCTAGTTCACAAAGAGGTGATCGCAGCCGCGCTCGGCGCCTGTAACTTGCGACACTCCGTATTGAGTGTCAATGGAATTCTTTTTATTTTATTTTATTTTATCTAATTTAATTTATTTTTCTGTTTTTTTTTTGCTTTTTTTTCCTTTGCAATGTCAGTGACTGCGAGTTCCGGCAGAAATGGAATTCTGTGGATATGATGGGTCCCACGGTAATCTCGTTTTCCTAGATGTTGTGTGGTGTCTATGGCTACTTGTTTTTTATAATTCAATTTTAAATTATCTTCTTTTCTTCTGTCCTTCAATTATTTATTGAATTGCTGATCTTTGGTCACATTATACTTATATCTATACTGGCAACTAAGTTAAATTTAGAGGGCACTTTAATGACAAATATTTACACAAAAAAGAAATCATAAAAAATCCGCGTGGTTTTTATGGTACGGCATGACCGCGCATAACTATAGATTGACAAAATCGGGTTTTGCGATAATTAAGATGATTGGCATTGAAATTTTCTACGTATTATTTTATTTTGTTAATTTAAAATGCATGGCACTACTTTTGTAGTATTAATATACTTGTGTTTGTAGGTATAGATCGAGTGAGGGATCCAGAGTCAGATCTATTGGGACGCATATCATTTTGCGATGCCTTTGAATCTTTCCTGCGGATTGATAATTGACAACCTCTTCGTTTATCGTATTGCGACCTTGACGGAGAGTACTATATGAAACTACTTCATTTTTCTTCAAAATCGTTCTTGTAGTTTTTACAAAGTGTCACCGGTCACCTTAACCGGTTTGGTGTAGAATTTTTTTACATTAACGCCGTTAGAAATTTCATGACGTGAATTAAGTTGTTAGAAATATATTGATATGAATTTATTTTGTTCTTTTTTTCAATACACTCTCTCGCTCTCTAACTATTGTCGCCATCATCTTCTTCAACTTAAACTCCCGCCAAATCCAGCCGAATACCCACAAACTTGAACATCCCCACCAATGCAAAATCTCAAATGGCCATGGCTGCGAGCTTGATGAAGATCTAGTCACATGGCCAAGCTGGACAAAGCTCATTCTGGCATGGCCACGAGCTTGAAGAAACTCCAACCGCCATTGTGCGAGTTCGATAAAACTCCATTGGCAATAAATTAAGCTAGACAAAGTTTGAATGGCCATAGCTGAGTTCGACAAAGCTTAGCAATCACGATAATTAGCTCAAATTGGAAATAATAAAAAATAACCAAAAAAAATCTAAAAAATTGGGATATATCAAGCAAAAAGTATCCTAACCAAATTTTCCATTTTTTTAATTTAATAATGTCTTAATTCTTGGATTTCAAAGACTATTTTCCAACTTGAAACCATTAGGTAGCAAATGTGCATTGTTTAATCATTTTAGGGAAAACATTATAACACCAACCAAAACAAGCAAAATATTCCACCAAAATCCATTATATATTTTTATAAAATGGCTTTTTCTTATATGCTAGAGTTAGATATATCCCTAGCCTTGATGGCAATTACCCAATTTCCCATTTCGCCAATATAATCTCCCATTCTTGGTGCTTTGCACGTCTGATATCTCATACATTTTTTTTATTATGGTAATGAAGCCTCTTTAAGTAGGGAAATCTCAAATTCCATGAAATAGACCACTAATCTTTTATTGCGTCTTTAACATACGGTGAGGTGTTAAATGTAAGATACAAAAATATATCCATTGTCTTTATGACAATTACATGTTATTCTCGTATATAAGCTACGGCACCTACGAACTCTAGATATTGAATGTGTAATGTCTAGAGATTTGTCCTCTCTCGAAACCTCATTGCCTTACTCACATTGTTACAAACTTACATGAGTCTCATTTAAATTCGTGAGTATGAACTTAATACGAAACTCAATTGCTCAACTAACGAAGCAATCGGATCAGTGATTTTCCAGAAGCTTCGGTTTCATGGTAAAAACTATCAATCTTCTCTCTATATCGTTTATCATTCTATTTCATAGCAATTGACATGATGTCCTTTTTTTTTTTTTTTAATTTTCAATGCAGAAAACGAAATTATTGAAGAAATGGGTGTGCGGGGAGTGACCTTCTTTAGGGATCTCTCTTATCATTTCCACAATCCCTTCATCTGAGAATTAGGACTCGCCCATCATCTTCCTATGAGAAGGAAGGGGAGGAGGACCGGGCCAAACCACCCCCTTGTCACCACGGTTTTGAAAGTCATAATCAGAAGATTGACTAAAGGGAGAGAAAATGCTTCTAAGGAGATTTGTGATTGCTTAAGACCTTTCGCCTCTACCCAAACCCTGGTATTATAGTCAGGTTCTGTCGAGAGATCTACATCTGTTGTACGGTTTTCCTGGTTTTTCTCATTGTCGATTGAGAAACTTATGTTATTAGTCTACATGTAAATCCCATTTGAAGATGAAATATTAGATTCTATTCCACTATTCGCATTCTCTCTATCGTATTTATATTGTCCATACCACAACTACAAATTTTAGATTTTTTTTCGATGATATCAGCCAACAATATACTAGTGTAGAATAATCATAACAAAATTTATCATTCTATCAAGATGCCGCTTGTTAAGTTTCTCTTGGGTAAATATAAATATTAGAAATTGGTGAAAAATGAAGTTATTCTTTTTGTTGTGAAGATCAAGTAATATCATGGATCTACTTTTATTTTTATGCTAAGATAAGCCTTCCACAATGCCATATCTATTTTTCTTAATTGGATCCAGCTATATGTAGCATATTGAAATTGTTATGGTAATATAAAGGGCGTATAGATCTCATATACATGCTATGGGATGGAGACAACATGTGGATAAAATGACTACTTTTGGTAAAGACTGACAATCCTGCTTCTCCTTTATTGGACATATATTAAGAAGGCAATGACATGATGGACCTAAATACAAAAAAAAAAAAACAATCCTAAATTTTTTTCCATTTTTCATTGATTGATTGATGAATGAAAAATAGCAATGGGCAAACCAATATCTGATCTACTCAGGGGTACTTCTTCGTTCGTCCATCCAAATGTTACATGGAATAGTTCAAGATTTAGCACCATATACTCCATCCAAATGTTACATGGAATAGTTCAAGATTTAGCACCATATACTGATTAAAGGTCTACTTGGATCATAATATATCCATGCCTTTGATTAGGGAGTCACTTACCCTCTTTAAAATATAAATATGGGTGATGTCCATAAAATTGTAACCCGCAAATCAGAGATATAATCAGAGGAAAACCAGGGATGACGGAAAACATGGTCAGCTACAACCCTTCTGAGTTGAACCCCAAGATAGTTAAACAGATTGTAGGTAGGCACAAATAACCCTCTTGCAAGGTGGTGCTTGCCTTAGGCACGCACTCTCCCAAGCCATACTAACCATAACTTAATTTCTCAAGACAAATTTCTATTACCATGCATTACTTCTCCCCAATGCAATCACATACCGCCACTTCAACCCCAGAACATACTGCATTCAGCTTCATCTTATTACTTATAAGATTAGCATTACCAATGCAAGTGCAAAGTTGAACTAAGTACAGATTACGCTAGACTTTTAAACTTCACTATCTCATCAGCACAACAGAACCTAGTTGTTGACACCTCATGTCACGCCCTGTACTCTACAAAGTGCGAGCATCCCACCACAGGTCAAATTGGTGCGATGTCCCAGGATGCGTTGCTGACCCAACGCCCAACGTAACAAAGGTCAAAACACAAGCGAAAGAAACGTATATAAATGCTTATATACACCCGTACAATAAATCAGATAACCATGGATAGCACAACAATGGAAAATTATTTAGATTAAAAACATATGCATTTCATCACTATAAGAATATATATACAATATTTGTTTACAGGGAAAGAGCAACAAGGAACCAACAAAACAGTGACCGCTAAGGTCAAAAAGGATCAGCGGTTAGGTCAGGGGTACTAAGCTAAGGTGGACTTAATCAAAAAGTGCCAGTCCGATCTACTAGGTGGGGCTAACCTAGGGGACCCAGTCCAGGTCAAAACCAGAAAACTCTGAGGACGAAGAACTACCAGGCAACTCCTCCTCAAAATCTAATAAGTCTAGCTCGGACTCATCCACTGTGGCTTGTTCCTCCTCGTCCATATCCTCTGGTTCAGCTTCACCCATTTGGTCGATGTCCTGCTCCATAGGCTTGGGTTCATCGTCGGCTTCCATATCATCCATCTCCCAGATAACAGGTTTGGCTCTAGCACTTGAACTCCCAATAGATGACGCCTCGGGAGTAACCACTTCTCCATCAGGACATTGCGGTTCTACTTGTCCTTGCCCATTAATCGGGAGATCAAAAGTACGAAGAGGTTGTCGCGACTTGCCCCTCGAGGGTCGAACTCGGATGAGGCGGGTTTAGAGATAAGTGTTCATGAGATGGTTCATATGGCATCTTAAAAAATGATTTTACTGAAGTGTAAATCTTTTGTTTAGCCATATGACCCATTGATCATGAACGTGGATTTTCCCTAAATCCATATCTCGCGTGACAGCGGATTGATTATTATTTTTTTAGGAGTCGCCACTAGCCTAGGTCGGGGGTCGGCTAGAATACCCAATCGAAACGCGGGAATTTCGTTTCGGTTTCTACGAAAATCAGAGATCAAAGGTTCGGGGACTAGCTTACGTTAATATTTCTATTAACGCCCTTTCGGTACCGCTAAACTTAACATGGTTGTTATCTAGGTTGTCATGCATTTGTTTTTTACCATTTTCATGCCAAAGTCTTAGTCCACTAGGTGATCATGCATTTTGTTTTTGTATTTTCATTTTTTTGAGATTCTAAACTAATCCTATCTTAGTCTAGAAAAAGAAAGAAACAATCAATTGTATTGAAAGACACTTCTTAAAGTAAACACTCGGAGTATTGAAAAGACGAGCTAAATCTAAGTGCTAGGAAGTAAAAAGATAAGAACCCGCAACTCGTCGGGTGTTTATTACAACACGAATTGAAAACCCGAGACATGATCGGGAATGAATGAATTAAGTACAAATTGAAACCGGAATGGACATCGGTTTGGAACCATCATCGAATGAGTACAAATTGAGACCGGATTGGACATCGGTCAATCACCTTGGTCTTTTCGATTTTGGATTATCCTCCCATGGACCGCCTCTCGGGTGTCGGTGTTTACATTCATAACATTCATTCATGAAAAGACAACATATGAAAGAACAATGATGTAATCAATTCACTAATTAAGCACGGGCCTCGGGATCGGCCTTTGTTTTTCATGTGTTTCGATTCATCACCCACTTAATCACCTAACATCATTTGATTAATGGTTAATAATAATGGGCTACCATTTGCATTCACAAAACGGCAACTCATATCAATTAACCTCTAAAGTCGGGTTCTAATGACCATGAATGAGCTACCCGCCGAACATGCACCGGGCCTAACATTCATCTAACAAACACATGCATAATAGTAAAATGAGCATGCATTCAAGCCCATGGACCTTGTTTCGAAGTCAATCAAACAATGAGAAGTGGGCTTTATAAAAAAGACCACTTATTCAATTAATGTCTAATTCGGATTGAATCTGTTCAAGTATGATTAACTATCCTAATGACGTCCAAATGAAGTGATTTAGGTGTCATTAGAAAGCTTATGACATGAGGATCAAAAGTCATGAAGACCATTCTTTCTAAATCCTAGCCAATGTTCCTGAAAATATCAAATTAATCTCAGTGACAGGCTGGACTTGGTTCAGTTATGAATTTCAAAATAATGGCGGGAAAAATAACAAACCTTATCAAAACAGCGCGAAAAGTTTTGTGCGGTTAGGATTCCCCGTGTACAATAACTTTCACGTTTTGAGTTTTTGCTAAAAAGCCCTCCAAATTTTTATAAAATTCGGTTTTTACGAAGGACTCAATTGTAAATGAAATTTTAACTTGAAAAGACCTTTCATGAGATTTTAAGCAAATTGACCCTCCAAATATTGTAATTAGGTCCTCAAAATTTCCAGTTGACATAATAAGACCCCAATGAACAACTTTGTAGTTTTGATTTTTCGCAAAAAAGGACTCTAACTTTATCAAATTCGGAGAAACATCTTTTGAACTCCAAAGGAACGAAAATCAGATCTGGACACAGATTCTGATCAAATTGTGATAATTCCTTTTGAAAATTCAAATGGTCTTCGATTTTGATGAAATTAGTATCAATGGAAAGATCTCGATCTCAGGAAGAACTTTCGTGAAGAAAATTTTTTCATGAAGAAAATTTTTTCATATCTCGAACGCACGAATTTATGAAAATCGAAGAACACACGAAGGTTGACTGAAACTAGCATGATACCAGATTTACATGCATATGACGTTGCAAATCGTACTAGGCTAACATGCTCAAAATTTTGTAAAAAGTTTATGGTGAATAGATCAGGATGTGTTTTACAACTCTCATGAAGGAAGTTTTTCCAGAAAATGATTGTAAAAAATCGTAAAATTCATCGAACAGCACAACGTCAGTCAGGGAATCATCAGAACAGACTTAAACGACAAATTACAGATTCTGATCCTGACTTCTAGAAGCGTTTTGACATAGCAAATCAAGTCCGATCGAGGCGTATGATATATCAAATCGAAGCTTAGGACGAGCTTTACGACTCTCTAGTTTATCACTTTATCAGATTTCGACGTTAGCAAGCTCAGAACAGCATCTCAAGTATGTAGGTTTTACTGGACACGAATTTACAGAACTGAGTTCAAGTGTTCTTACCTTGTCTCACAATGATCCAACGCTCAAGCGAGCGATCCGGCCTCCGTATTCTGATCTGGAATAGCACGGAGAGGCCTCGGAAAGCTCGGCCAATCTACGATAACGGATTACAAGAGATAATGTGAGAATCGACTCGTTTTCACACAAATAAACGAATCAGCAAAAATCAAGTTTAAGATGTAATCCGGTGGCCGTTTGACGAAAGGCCGGCCACCACAGCAACTTGAGGACGCCGAGGGATGTAGTCGGAGGGCCGGCGGCTCGCCGGAAAGCAGCCGGCAAGGAGTTGGAAAGCCGGCGGCCGAGAGGGAGCTCGAGAAAGAGAGAGCTGATCGTGAGAGGGAGAGAGAGAGAGAGAGAGAGAGAGAGAGAGAGAGAGAGAGAGAGAGAGAGAGAGAAAACCAGATCTGAAAATGAACCCCCCCTCGATTTTTGGAGGGAAAAACACTATATACCTCTCCCCAACTTGAATTTTAGCCCTTAGATTGATCAAATGGTCTAAAATAATTCCTTAATAGCTAAGGATTGGTGACATGGCATCATGGATGGACATGATCAATTCTAAATGAATGGCCATGATTAATTTGCTAATCCCCTAATTAATTTGCTTAATCCTTGAAGAAAGGTATTTTTGTCATTCTCAATTAAGGGCATTTTTGTCATTTTTGATTAAGGGCATTTTTGTCATTTTTGCACTCAAGAGGATGTGACTGACCTTGGTTGATCCGACCGGATTATCGATCATCAAAATTTTCGACCGGAAAATGATTAGTCTGATCGAATTAGTTCAATTTGAATCAAACCAATTTGAGTCAATTAGCTCTGAATTTGGATAAACGCATGACCGAGCTAGACTAACAAGTTTAATTGAAATCTAATTAACCAAATTGAGTCCCAATTCATCAAATTGAATATTAGTCTAGAGTGGGTCAAGTTGAATTGCACTAATTAGACCAATCACTCTTAGACTTCCTAATCATTGGATCACTAAATTGATCAAATTGACCCAAATTCATCTGATTCTTACAAAATTGATTTTGAATTTGGATTTCATATAAGAAATTAGGCTCATTCGTGTCTCAATTGCGCACATCATGAAGAATCGATCAAAATCACTGATTAGGGCTAAAATTGGGGATTTTTGTGTTTGGCTTGGAATTGCAAAATTGATTAAAAAATTGGATATAAAATGACCTCTAGATCAAATGTCGTGAAGAAAACTAATCTAAAAAAAGACTAGAAATGAAGTAATTTCATTTTTTACCGATTTGAATCAAATTCCGCAATTTGGGAAAAAGTTGATTCTAAATCGATTTTTGTAAAATTTCAAATGCCAAAGGTAAATTGAATATAAAATAAGATGATTTTTGGATTTTTGGATTTTTCAATTTTTTTTTTGGTCAAAGGTCTGACAAAAAGTCAAACCCTAGTTGACTTTTCACTAGGAGCTTGATTTTATGATCAAATCTTTGAATTTTTCTAAAATTTCCACTTCTAAAGTGAAATTGGACTTGAAAGGAATCTTTTTATGCAAAAAGCCCCAATTTGACCTGGGGTTGACTTTTGGTCAAAGGGTTGACCAAAAAATCAACGCCAAAGTCAACCATTTGACTTTTCGGGTTTTTGTATGAAATGAATAGAAAATCGCTTATAAAAGCTAATCCAACATACAGAATTAAAAAAAACGACATTTTTTGCTCGAGAAACAGGCTCCGTCGCGATCGGAAACCATAATCTTGAATTTTCTATTTTTAATGACGCATCGGCTAAAAATTAGGTGTCAACAGAGGTCTATGCAAACCAATTAGACTCCTAAGATACTAGGCTACATACTCATGGTGTTCGGGGTATGCCTCTCCCACATCTACTAATATTAGGGTATGAAATCTAACGTACACATCCCCATTCCCCAAGGGATGGTCGGTCGTCGTCCGCCCTAGTTGGCGCGGAACTCCAAAACGTACTGGAGCATCAGTCATCTTTAGGACCAGGGGTCTGAAAAGAGTAGGTTTATACAACAATGAGACAAGCTCAGCGAGTAAAACCCCTAAACCTAAACTAGGCTAACATGCACATCCTGACAGGCGATTAAAACACACATAACAGTGTACCATAACATCACAATAATTGACCTAGGCCTGCAGCCCAGATACTCATACAATGACCCTGCAGGTTAGACATTTCATAGTAAGGTTCATGGCACTTGCGCGCGCACACTAGTCATGCGTACACCATACACATGTTCATGCTCATTTATATCAACCTAACATACAATTCACCGAATGCGCACCACAGCTAACATACTTCGGCACACAATTACCATGCTCATGAATCGTCTCAAGCAATGCACTCCGGCATGCAACTTATTTATAGTTATAAACCGATCCGAAGGCCAACAAATATTCCGACACGAAGGCCATGAACCGAAGGCCAACATTTATTCTGACCCGAAGGCCACGACCCGAAGGCCAACAATTATTACGACCCAAAGGCCACGACCAGAAGGCCAACAATTATTACGACCCGAAGGCCACGACCCGAAGGCCAACATTTATTCCGACCTGAAGGCCACGATAATAAACTGATCAAGTAGGCATACTCACACACTTCTCAACCTTATGCCCATTCTCAGCAAGCATAATGCGTGCCCAGTCATATGAGCACTTAATTACAATCACAAGCACTTAACTCAATAAAATCGATGCGTGCTCAATTTATGCCACACATGCCCAATTTAAATGCTAGCAAGTTCAACACATAATCCACATTCACGGGCAGTTTATCGCACACCAAAACCATGGCCAATCGCTCGTCGCATTAATTGGTCAAAAAAACACGCGGCATGGCATATATAAATAATCACAGAAAGGCACCAATCAACAACCAATCAATCAATCTTGGCAAGGGTCCAATTAAATCTCAATTTAGCTGAATTAGTCCAAATTCGGATCTAATGGGGACAGCCACAAAACAGCCAACATTAGGGCACTAATCCTCCTCCTAATTAGCTCATTAATGCCCAAATATGCCCCACAATCAACCATTAGTCCTTTAGCCCATAATTAAGTCATAATCTAACTTAATTAATCCTAAAAATTATCTAAACCTATCTAGAGGGCAAAATTAGTCCTAATCTAGGTTTAGGAATTATACTCACCTAATCTAAACCGAGTCGACGGAACGAGCGGCCAATCACCGGTGGACGGTAAGATCAGTGGTGGCGTTCCGATAGTATGGACGACAGCGTGGCGTCGGACGGCGATGTACGGATGGCGATGTACGGACGGCGATGTACGAATGGCGCGTACGGACGGCGACATATGGACAGCAAGGAGGATGACCGGCGGAGGGGAAGGACGATCGGTGAAGGGGGGAGTTGGCCGGGAGAGAGAGAGGAAAAATGAGGAAGAAGATGGTCAACATGGTAAAAAATATGGGCTGGTGGGGGACACGTGTCACGATCCTAAGCTATTCCCCAATTTGCCCTTGATCTAACGGCCCAAATTTGTGCTTATCCAATAATTTAATGGGCATAATAGTAATTCAATAAATCCTAATAATTATCCACTTAATAAATCTTCAATTATTGCCCAAAAATTTATCCAAAAATTCGGAATAGTGAAAATTGGGCACAAGGACATTTTCGTAATTTTTCTGTCCGGGGTCGAAATTCCATTTTTCGATCGTACCGATCCCAAATATGCGTGGCCACCCTAAAATGGCATCGGCCTCGAAAAATAACCTTATACAGCCTCGAAAATTGACATCAGAGTCCAGAGGGGTAAAATCGTAATTTTTTTCAATTTCGGCCGAAATTCCAATTTTTGGCTGCACTAGCCCCAAATACATGTGGCCACTCAAAAATGACATTGGCCACGAAAAATAGTCGCATACGACCTTGAAAATCGATGCCCAAGTCTAGGTCAATTTTCCGCAATCAAAATCGCTCAATTTCAAATTTTAAAGTCTCTGACTAACAGGCGGCTGTTTAGGGGTTACGCGTATCGATCTAGGGATACTCGAGTCATGACGGCCTCAATTACCGGGAAAAACGTGAGAATTTATCACTAGTGCCGAAGGTCGTGATCATTCGATTTAAGTTCAGGATTTGTTCGCCATGTGTACTTTCGGTCGTGCGGAATCACTTGCGATCCAATCATATATCGTTGGCCAAACCATATCCGTCACTTTCCTATGATCGGCCCACATTGGCCCAAAATATTTTCTCGCCGTTTCTCGGAATCTGTGCCCAATTCACGATCGGGTCCCTGGTCCATGTACCGTTTCATAATTAGCCATTTCCTTTTGGTTAGTATCTCGAAAATGATCAATTCCGAGCGAGATTTATCAAAATGAAATGAGAAACAATATTCACTTTATTGATCCCGGAAATGGGTCGAAATTCGGGATGTCACAACTCTTCCCCCCATACAAAAAATTTCGTCATCGAAATTTGTATTCTACACTTACTCCTCAAACAAATGGGGGTATTGACGTCGCATGGCCTCTTCACTTTCTTACGTGGCTCCTTCTGTTTCATGGTGTTCCCACATAACTTTGACCATTGGCATTGTCTTGTTCCTTAGTACGCATTCTTTTCTGTCTTCAATCCTTACTGGTCTTTCCACGTATGACACTCTGTCATCCACGTCTATCTTTTTGTACCTTAGAATGTGGGTCAGGTCTGGCTCGTACCTTCTCAACATCGACATGTGGAAAACGTTGTGTACTTGGGATATGTTAGGTGGCAAGGCAAGTCGGTACGCCATATCCCCTATTTTTTCCAGAATTTCAAACGGTCCAACAAACCTTGGGCTCAGCTTTCCCTTCTTACCGAATCGGGATGACCCTTTCATTGGTGACACCTTAAGAAATACGTGATCTCCGACTTGGAATTTCAAAGGTCGTTGTCTCCGATCGGCGTAGCTTTTCTTGCAACTTTGGGCTGTCTTTAGCTTTTCCCGAATGATTTCGACAACTTCCACTATTTGCTGTACCAACTCTAGGCCAGTAATAGTTCGCTCACCAACTTCATCCTAGCACACAGGCGTCCTGCACGCCCTACCATATAAGGCCTCAAACGGTGCCATCTGAATGCTCTGTTGATAGCTGTTATTATACGCAAACTCTACCAAGTGTAGCCGTTCTTCCCATTTGCCTTGAAAATCCAACATGCAGGATCTCAACATATCCTCAAGTGTCTGAATTTTACTTTCAGATTGGCCATCTATCTGTGGATGGTAAGCCGTACTGAATTATACCTTCGTTTCCAAGGCCATTTGCAAACTCTTTCAGAAATTAGCCGTAAACCTCGGGTCACGATCCGAAGTGATCGTCACTGGTACTCCATACAGACGAACGATCTGTCACACATATAACTCGGCATACCTTTCCAACTCGAAGTCTTTTCGCACAGCTAGGAAGTGCGCTAACATAGTAAGTCGATCCACTATCACCCATATGGAATCGTGTCCTCTTTGACTTCTCGGTAGCCCCGTCACGAAATCCATGGTAATGTGTTTCCACTTCCATTCTAGAATTTCTAATGGTCACAGCAGTCCTCTAGGCTTGCAGTGTTGTGCCTTCACTTGCTGGTACGTCAAATACTTGGCCACATGTTTAGCCACATCTTTCTTCATTCCATTCCACTAATAATGCTGCCGCAGATTCTGGTACATTTTAGTACTGCTAGGGTAGATACTATAATTGCTGCAGTGAGCTTCTCATAGGATTTCTTCCTTAAGCTTGGTATCATCGGGCACACACCAACGCCCTTGAAATTTCAGAATCCCATCGTCAGACATTTGAAAATCCGACTTCCTCATAGCAGCATCCATTTCCACAATCATTTGAATTTCCTGATCCGTGGACTGTAGTGCCTTAATCTTGGCCTGAATCTCCGGCTCGATTTTTAGTGTAGCCAATAGGTTCGATACATGGCTCAATTCAAACTTAGATTCTGAATCTCGGAGCCTTTCCAGTAAACTCCATTCTTTGATCATCATGTGTGCCATACTCGACTTGTGGCTTAGCGCGTCCGCTACTCGGTTCGCTTTCCCTGGTTGATACATGATGTTGCAATCGTAATCTTTCAGAAACTCCATCCATCAGCGCTGCCTCATATTCAATTCCTTCTGCGAGAATAAATATTTGAGGCTCTGGTGATCCGTAAAAATTTGAAACTTTTCTTTGCGCAAATAGTGCCTTCAGATCTTGAGTGCAAAAACAATAGTAGCCAGCTATAAGTCGTGCGTTGGGTAGTTCATTTCATGTGGTCTCAACTAACGCGATGCATACACGACTACTTTTCCGTGTTGCATTAATACACAATCGAGTCCTCTTAGTGAAGCATCGCTGTAGATTTCATATCCTCCAAGTCCAGACGGAATAGTCAACACTAGAGCGGTTGTCAGTCTGAGCTTCAGTTCCTGAAAACTTCGTTTACACTTGTCATCCCACTCAAACTTGACTTCCTTTTTAAGCAGTTGTGTTAGCGGCATGGCTATCGACGAGAATCCTTCCACAAAGCATCAATAATAGCTAGCCAATCCCAAGAAACTCCTAATTTTCGTCACGGACGTTGGTCTAGGCCACTTAAGTACTGCCTCGATCTTAGCTAGGTCCACTGAGATTTTGTCTCCCAAAACTATGCATCCAAGGAACGCTACGTTATTAAGCCAAAATTCACACTTACTGAACTTGGCGTAAAGTGCGTGCTCCCTCAAGGTCCGTAGTACCTCAGCCAAATGCACTTTGTGTTCGTTTGGGCTCTTCGAATACACCAATATATCGTCAATAAACACTATGACGAACTGGTCTAGGAATTCCTTAAATACCCTATTCATCATATCCATGAAAGTTGTAGGGGCATTCATTAAGCCAAAGGGCATCACTGTAAATTCGTAGTGCCCGTATCTTGTCCTAAAGGCAGTCTTGGGTATGTCTTCCTTCCGAATTCTCAACTGGTGATACCCAGTCCTTAAATCAATCTTGGAGAACACCGAAACTCCTTGTAACTGATCGAACAGGTTGTCAATCCTTGGCAGTGGATATTTGTTCTTCACCGTTACATGGTTCAACTACCGGTAATCTATACATAGCTTCAATGTCCTATCCTTTTTCCTCACAAATAGGATCGACGCTCTCCACGGAGACGCACTAGGACGAATAAACCCTTTATCCAGCAATTCCTACATTTGGACTTTCAACTCTTTCAACTCTGATAAGGACATCTGATAGGGAGCCTTAGAGATTGGCTCGGTACCTAGGGCTAACTCTATTACAAATTTCACTTCTCGCTCCGGCGATAAACCCAGCAATTCCTGAGGAAAGACCTCGGGGAAATTGCACACTATGGGTATTTCTTCCAACTTAGGTTCCGCCACTGTCGGATCCATTATATTCACTAGATATCCCTCGCAACCTTCATCAAGCAACTTAGTCACCTCAAGCGAGGAAATCCAAGTGATTGAGGTTCCTTCTCGGTTTCCTTGGAATTCAAAACTAGGATGTCTAATCAGGTTAAACTGGATCATCCTTTTGCCGCAATCCATAATGGCTTTTTGCTTCATCAGTCAATCCATACTGATGGTCACATCGAAATCATATATGGCCAATATAGCCAAATCAATCCTTTCTTCTCTATTCTCAATTACAATTTTACAATCAAGACACCCCAACGATACTATCACCCTATCATGTAGTGGGGTCGACACACAGAGCATATTTTCAAGCAATACTGGTTTAATACCGGTTCAATACCAACCAACCTAACAAACTGCTCTGAAATAAATGAATGGGTCGCCTCAGGATCAAATAACGTATATGCAACATGATTACAGAGAAAAATGGTACTTGTGACCATGCCCGGCATATCCTCAGCATCCTTACGTGCCATTACATAGACCCTACCTTGTGCGGGAGGTCTTCCTTGAATAGCTGATGGGGGATTCCTGGCTTGATTCCCAACTCTGGGTGGTTGTTATATCGGGGGTCCTGAAGGACGCTGCTGGGGACAGCTTATAACCTAATGATCTAAGCTTCCGCACCTGAAACAAGCTCCCAATCTATTCAATTGTTGATTAGGCTTCTTGATATTCCTCCTAGGCGGTGGAACAAATCGCCTATTACCCGTAATCGGTTTCTTGCCAAAGTGGAGATTATCCCTGCTCTGAGCAAACCGCGACCTAAATGCGGCTGCTCTTTCCATTTGATCCCGTTCCATCATTTGGGCTCGTTCATACAATTCTCTATAATCTTGAATGTTCAATAGGAGAATCTAAGTAAGAAGATCCGGTTTCAAACCATCCCGGAATCTTCGAGCATTGTCCAATGGATTTTCCACCATTATCGGAGCAAACCTCGATAGTCTCGCAAATTCTACCTCATACCGGACTACTGTCATAGATCCCTAACGAAGTTTCATGAACTCCGCCATTTTCTTTTCCTGGGCACTCTTCGAAAAGTATTGCCCATAAAAACTCTCAACAAATACAGTCCATGTCTGGTCTACACCCTCAGGAAAAACCCTATCTTTGATGGCTTTCCTCCAGTCATTTGCATTATCCTGCAATTAGTATGTGGTTAGGGTACTCTTCTCGGTTTCAGTGCACCCTAGTAAATCGAACGCCTTTTCTAACTCTTCCACCTAACGTGGGGCAGTTTCGGGGTCACCTCGGCCCATAAACTTGGGCAGTTTCAACTTAAGAAATTGCTCTACCAGCTAGTGCATTTGCCTATTTGCCACCACTGGTTGAGCTTATGCTTGTTGGGTCTTGATTCCCATTAATAGCAGCAATTGCTGCAGCTACAGCAGCCTCGGCAATCGTAGCAGCCCTTTCCTGAGCCTGCCTAGCCATGAAATTCCCCATCTCGTGTAGGGTCTGAATAATGTCCTCTAGTCTGTGGTCTCGGGTCTCTTGGCCTCCTAAACTCGATTGACCCTGGGGTTCCTTTCCTCTTCTCCTACTCATCTTTCCAATCTCCGATACTCAACTACTTACTGTAATTCCGTTTAGGAGTTAGAGACCTAAATCAACTAAACCAGTCTAAGTCCTAGGCAGGTGTCTAACACAATAATAACCAAACACCTAGCATGCGGCCTAGCTCAATAGCATAGGATTTCAACCAAAGGATTAGTATACTTACCTTGGGTCCTTTCCACACCTGCATCACACGGGTCACATCCAACCAAACAATGCAAACACAAATAGTCAGGAGGTACACTTAGCACGCGAGGTCACCCTATTGGCTATTAATGGTCTCATCGCTCTTTATCACTCCAAGCTTCGATCTGATTGGACCAAGCTAACCTTGCTCTGATACCAAATCAAACGAGGATGTTACGCCCCGTACTCCACGAAGCGCGAGCATCCCACCACAGGTCGAATTGGTGCGACGTCCCAGGACACATCGCCAATCTAACGCCCAATATAACAGAGATCAAAACACAAGCGAAAGAAACGTATATAAATGCTTATATACACCCGTACAATAAATCAGACAACCATGGATAGCACAACAATGGAAAATTATTTAGATTAAAAAAATATACATTTTATTACTATAAGAATATATATACAATATTTGTTTATAGGGAAAGAGCAATAGGGAACCAACAAAATAGTGACCGCTAAGGTCAAAAAGGATCAGCGGTTAGGTCAAGGGTACTAAGTTAAGGTGAACTTAATAAAAAAGTGCTAGTCCGATTTACTAGGCGGGGCTAACCTAGGGGATCTAGTCTAGGTCAGAACCAGAAGACTCTGAGGATGAAGAACTACCAGGCAACTCCTCCTTAGAATCTAATGAGTCTAGCTCGGACTCATCCTCCGCAGCTTGTTCCTCCTTGTCCAAATCCTCCGGTTCAGTTTCACCCATATGGTCGATGTCCTGCTCTATAGGCTCAGGTTCATCGTCGGCTTCCATATCGTCCATCTCCCAGATAACAAGTTTGGCTCTAGCACTCGAACTCCCAATAGACGACGCCTCGGGACTAACCAGTTCTCCATTCGGATATTGCGATTCTACCTGTCCTTGCCCATTAATCGGGAGATCAAAAGTACGAAGAGGTCCGTGCAAACCAATTGGACTCCTAAGATACTAGGCTACATACTCATGGTGTTTCGGGTACGCCTCTCCCACATCTACTAATATCAGGGTATGAAATCTAACATACACATCCCCATTCCCTAAGGGATGGTCAGTCATCGTTCGCTCTAGTTGGCGCGAAACTCTAAAACATACTGGAGCATTAGGCATCTTCAGGACCGTGGGTTTGAAAAGAGTAGGTTTATGCAACAATGAGACAAGCTCAGCGAGTAAAATCCCCAAACCTTAACTAGGCTAAAATGCACCTTCTGACAGGCGATTAAAACACACATAACAGTGTACCACAACATCACAATAATTAACCTAGGCTTGCAGCCCAGATCACTCATACAATGACCTTACAAGTTAGACATTTCATAGGAAGGGTCATGGCACTTGCGCACACATTAGTCATGCGTACGCCATATGCATGCTCATGCTCATGCTCATTAATGTCAGCCTGACATACAATTCACCGAATACACACCACAGCTAATATACTCCAGCACACAATTGCCATGCTCATGAATCGTCTTAAGCAATGCACTTCGGCATGCAACTTGTTTACAGTTATAAACCAACTCGAAGGCCAACAGATATTTCGACCCGAAGGCCATGACCTGAAGGCCAACATTTATTCCAACTCGAAGGCTACGACCCGAAGGCCAACAATTATTACGACCCGAAGGCCAATAAATATTCCGACCCAAAGGCCACGACCCAAAGGCCAACATTTATTCCGACCCAAAGGCCATGATAATAAATCGATCAAGCAGGCATACTTGCACACTTCTCAGCCTCATGGCCATTCTCAGCATGCAAAATACGTGGCCAATCATATTAGCACTTAATTACAATCACGAGCACTTAACTCAATAAAATCAATGCGTACTCAATTTATGCCACACGTGCGCAATTCAAATGCTAGCAAGTTCAACACATAATCCACATTCACGGGCACCTTATCACATGCCAAAACCATGGCCAATCACACGCTGCATTAATCGGTCAAAAAAACATGCGGCATGGCATATATAAATAATCACAGAAAGGCACCAATCAACGACCAATCAATCAATATTGGCAAGGGTCCAATTAAATCTCAATTTAGCCAAATTAGTCCAAATTCGGATCTAATGGGGACAACCACAAAACAGCCAACATTAGGGCACTAATCCTCCTCCTAATTAGCTCATTATGGCCCAAATATGCCCCACAATCAACCATTAGTCCTTTAGCCCATAATTAAGTCATAATCCAACTTAATTAACCCTAAAAATTATCTAAACCTATCTAGAGGGCAAAATTAGTCCTAATCTAGGTTTAGGAATTATACTCACCTAATCTAAACAGGGTCGACGGGAACGAGCGTCCAATCGCCGGTGGACGGCAAGATCGGCGGTGGCGTTTCAATGGTATGGACGGCGGCGCGGTGTACGGATTGCAATGTACGGACAGGCGGTGTACGGACGGCAAGGAGGAGGACCGGCGAAGGGGAAGGACGATCGGTGAAGGGGGGAGTTGGCCGGGAGAGAGAGAGGGAAAATGAGGAAGAAAATGGTCAACATGGTAAAAAATATGGGCTGGTGGGGGACACGTGTCACGATCCTAGGCTATTCCCCAATTTGCCCTTGATCTAACGGGCCAAATTTCTGCTTATCCAATAATTTAATGGGCATAATAGTAATTCAATAAATGCTAATAATTATCCACTTAATAAATCTTCAATTATTGCCCAAAAATTTATCCAAAAATCCGGAATAGTGAAAATTGGTCACATGGGCATTTTCGTAATTTTTCAGTCCCGGGTCGAAATTCCATTTTTCGACCGTACCGATCCCAAATATGCGTGGCCACCCAAAAATGGCATCGGCCTCAAAAAATAACCTCATACGGCCTCGAAAATCGACGTCGGAGTCTAGAGGACTAAAATCGTAATTTTTTCCAATTTAGGCTGAAATTCCAATTTTTGGTTGCACTAGCTCCAAATGCATGTGGCCACTCAAAAATGACATTGGCCACAAAAAATAGTCGCATACGACCTCGAAAATCAATGCCCAAGTATGGGTCAATTTTCCGTAATCAAAATCGCTCAATTTCAAATTTTAAAGTCTCTGACTGACGGGTGGCTGTTTAGGGGTTACGCGTATCGATCTAGGGATACTCGAGTCGTGACGGCCTCAATTACCAAAAAAAATGTGAGAATTTATCACTAGTGCTGGAGGTCGCGATCATTCGATTTAAGTTCAGGATTTGTTCGCCATGTGTACTTTCGATCGTGCGAAATCACCCGTGATCTGATTGTACATTGTTGGCCAAACTATATCCGTCACTTTCCCAGGATCGACCCACATTGGCCTAAAATATTTTCTCGTCATTTCTCGGAATCGGTGCCCAATTCACGACAGGTCCCTGGTCCACGTACCATTTCCTAATTATCCATCCCTTTTGGTTAGTATCCCGAGAGTGATAAATTCCGGGCGAGACTTATCAAAATGAAATGAGAGACAATATTCACTTTATTAATCCCGAAAATGGATAGAAATTCGGGATGTCACACCTCATTTTCAAAAAGATATAAAACAACAAATCAGAAAAATTAAAAAAAAATAGAAATTTAAATAAACCAAACATTCAAAGAAAAAGAATAAAAAAAGAAAAAAAAAGAAAATCAGATCTGGTTAGGCTTCTTCTTCCTTGAAAAAGCGTCTGTGAGCGAGGAACAAGAGATCATTTCTCACAGCAATGGTGAAAAACATTTGCATCCCCAGCGAGGACAAAATATGTTATATTTCGATGTGTTCAAGTGGCACTGGTTCGTTCATGATGGAGTGTGTGTATGAGAGGCACCCTTTAAGGGTGTGAGTTGTCTTCTAGGGAAGTTAAAATAACTTCTTGAAGAGAGAGAAAAAAGATAACATACATACGTATAGAAAAGATTGTGCGTTTCCTCTCTATCAATATAATACTCGTAGAGGGTTCCATAGTTCTTTTGAGAAGATGACCGGCATTAATGTTGTGCAACAATAATATTTTCCTCGTAATTATATTCGAACCGTTGTGAAGTTGTAGATTCGTTCATCATTCGCTAGTAATTCAATTTATATTCCTGGGTGTGCATCGAAAGGTTAGTCGGTTTCTTCCATGACTTTTTCCCAACATTAGTATTAGAGCTTGCATTGTGATCTCTGTCTTGTTTTTCTATCAAGCTTTTGCTCGTTGTTCAATAAGGAGATCATTAGAGAATCGATTTCCAAATCTGATGCATGTTTGATGCATCGAAATTGCATTATTAATGGTCAACATGAATCAGGTTCGAAATGTTGAAGACGATTATTCTATCTGGCTTATTTCGAAACATTTTTTCCAATGAAAATTTATTTTGGTCATATGGGTGATAGATCTCATCGAGACAAGAAGAACGATGGGTAGAATGCCACTGCAGCATGCCACATGTGCCCCCATGTGTAGCCACAAGCGATTGACATAGTCGGCCACGCGCAACCCCTGCTAGGATCGCCCAGCACGTGTACGGCCCCGTGCTAGGAATCACTAGTGTGTGCCTGCCATGCACGCGGTAGGCTGGCATCAACTACCTAGGACCGATGACCCGACTTGAGGATCGACCTGAGGACCCGATCCATTGACTGGCTAATCTATTTGACTGGTCGAGCCGTTCATCCAGGTTTCGATCGGATCGTGAACTGGTCGAACCGGTTGGATAGGCTGGCTAGCTGATTTTGCCTAGGGAGTGTGTGTTCTACATACGCCGCACACTCAAGTGACACTGAGTGCGCGGCTCGTGTGGGCATGTGGTATCTCCAATCAGAGCGTGGTTAGTACAGTTGTATTCATACTGAAATTCTCTACATTATGGTCAAGTTATTTTGCATGTTTGAAGGTTTTAAATGTACAAAAATGAGTACGAAACCCTAAATACATGTATTTTTTGGGGTATTATTACATTTTACCTGTATTTTCTATTGGTTTTAGAAATAAAGAAGCTAGCTTACATATAAATGACCACATATAAATTGTGTAGAGCATGCTTCATCGATAACATGTGTCACGCCCTGGGCCCCACCGAGTCTGCGACATACCTTCGTGGTTGTATTTTGAATGCAACGTTCCAGTACTCGTCGTCGATCCAAACAAAACTTCAAGCATAGAATGCACGCGGAAGCAGTTATAACACCCATACAAGATTAAAGACCAAGGATAGTATATGAACATTTGAACAAATCAACCACATACTTCATTCAATGGCATGTACTTACAAAATCCAACCTTACATACAAAAGATCACTAGGGTTAAAACCACCATCATAAAAAAGGGACTAATGGTTGGATAGGCTAGCCTAGCTATACAAAAAGAGTCCACCAACTCCATGGGCTCCTCTTTGGGTCTTGCTCCATCGGCTCTTCCTCTGGATCCCAAAACGCTGTGACCGACCATTCATGATCGGGGTCGGGGTTCTGAAATGGTTATATAATAACCATGAGAACAAGTCTCAATAAGCAACACCCTAAACCCTACTTAGGCTAACACGTATCTCCAGACAAATAGAATAACACCCAACACATTCAATCAACATGCAATAACATTCAAAGGCACTCTCTAGCCTTACCTCAATGTATATATATCCCTGCACGTTAGTTTGATCGCAATAACATAACTAACCTCACAATGTATATGCACTTCAAGATACAACCAATTTCCTACACATGCATCCATAATAACATTCCAACCTATTCTAATCTCAATCTCTACACATGCTCACATCTTTCAACTTCCAACACGCACATGTGTCCACCCTGATCAATATCGACCCGCGTAACATGCCTCAGGCCCACCTCATCGTATGACTCGCGTAAAGACGCATCAAATCCATGGCACGACTCGTGTAAAGACGCATCAAGTCGGCATTCCTTCGGTTTATCCGGGCATTGTCTCACGTAACACACTTAAAGACAAATTCAATTCCTCGCGTAAATACATCTCAAGGATCATAGGATCAAACGTACATCCTCATTCAATTTCATGCTTTTCCCCACATCAACACATCTCAGGGATTATAGAACCAAACGTACATCCTCATTCAATTTCATGCCTTTCCCCGCATCAACACGCCTTAGGGCCTATCGATCATATGTTATACATATCTCATTCCCTTCACACAACATCCACATGTCCTAACCACACACAAACATGCTCAATTCCAAATCAATAACTCAGCTCAACCAATCCATTCATAAGGGCAATAATGTAGGTCAACCATATCACCCAATCATTCCAACACCTTTCAATTCACAATTCAAGCTATATACTCAATGGCATAAATCCACACATCTCAACATTCAACTCAGCCACCAAGCAGCACAACTCAACCACAAGAAACAAGGGAAAACTGAATACACAGATTTAGAGCAAATCTGGGCTAGCGCACAGTTCTGGAATTCCTTTTAAAATAAATAGTAATTCAACTCTAAAAATTATGAATTTTGTATATGTCCTAGACAACATCGTGATGAACATTTTTTATGAAGAACACAAAACCCAGTTCTGTCTAGAATCACCTCTTTTTGTCATCCAAATTCGGACATAAAATATTTCATTCGGATTGGCCATCAGGCTTTCAAAATGCATTTCAAGCAGTAACCAAATCTCCTTAGAAAGTTTTGAAATTTTTATATGTTATAGCCACAAATGTCTCTAACAAGTTTTGTGAAGAAAGTAGTTTGAAAATGAGGATGAAAAAATTTATAAAAATTCGAACAGACCCGAAGGTTGGAGGAATAATGTTTTCGGCAAACTAATTTTGGTTTAAAGATGGACTTCCGAATGGCCTCAAATGACTTCCAAAAATTTCCAAATTAAATTATGTTATACTTCAAGATGTTTTGAACACTTTCATGAAGGACATTACCCCAGATTGGCCTATACAGGTCTCGAAAAAAATAGCAAAACTCAGTGGCACCTTAGTAACGAAATTCGAGAACATAACTTACAAGCAAATCTACTTGTCTAGTCCTGAAACCAACTAACCACAACCACTAATCAACCCCTAATATGCCCATTGCTAACCCTTTAGCTTAGACAAGGTTTAGAATGCCACTTACTCAAAGCCTAAGCAAGCAAGACCAAGCAAGAAGGGTAGCACAAGGTCTAGAACAGCAGCAGCGGTGTAGAAACAAAAACAGAAGCCAGTGAAGGAAGCAATAGCAAAAGCCAGCGGTAGCAGAAGCTAACGAAAGAAGTAGAAGGAAAAGAAGAAGAAGAAGAGCAGAGAAGAAAGTCCATCATGAGGGCTGGTGGGGAGTTGGTGGTGTCAGCAAAGGGGGAGTCAGCGAGGAAGGGTTAGTAGCAAGGGGAAGTTAGTGGGAAAAGAGGAAGAGAGAGAGAAAGGAGAGAGAGAGAAGAAAGGGGGAAAATGATTATCCCTACAAGAAATATCTTTCACAAATTCTCTTTTGCAATTTTTCTTCAATTTTGTCCCCCAAATTACCAATTTATTCTCGGCTCGGCTGCCGAATTATGGATTGACTTGTTCTTATTGGGCCTTGATGGTCGGCCCCCTCGGGCGCAAGGCCCAACGGGCTTTGCTCGGTTCACTTCCGTTTTTTCCGTACCAAATTTCTGACAAATCCAATAAAGCTTAAGGTTGGCCACGCTTATGTGACGTCATCTAAATAAATTAGTCGTGACACTTCAAGAAATTCGACATCCAAGTTCAAATTCAAATGACGGCCAATGTCACTCAAATGCGACTTTAGTGTATTTCTGACTAATGGGCGACTTTTTAGGGTTTACTCATATAGACCTGCAGTTACTCAAGTCATGGTGACCTTGATCGTCACTGAAGGTCGACTCATGATCGAGTTCTTAGGTCTGCATATATTTTCCTATGTAGCCATTCCCTAAAGGTTAGTATCCTGATAATGATTAGTTCTAGGTGAGATTTAACTACAAATGCATTAAAGAACATACACATTTTATTTATCTCAAAAGTGAGTCGAAATTCAGAATGTCACAATTCTTCCCTCCTTACAAAAATTTCGTCATTGAAATTTACAACCAAACCCAACTACTCAAATAAATGGAGGTACTGACGTTGCATCAACTCTTCACTTTCCCATACGGTACCTTCGGTTCCATGATGCTTTCAAATCACTTTGACCATCTGGATTGTTTTGTTCCGTAATATTCATTCCTTTCTATTTTCGATCCTCACTAGTTTTTTCATGTACAATACCTTATCGTTCACGTCTATTTCTTCATAATTTAGCATGTGAGTCAGATCCGATTCATACTTCCTTAGCATTGACATGTGAAATACATTATGTACTCGAGAAAAATTCAGCGGCAAGGCGAGTCTATAGGCTAGATCTCCAATCCTTTCCAAAATTTTAAAGGGACCTACGTACCTTAGACTTAACTTCCCTTTCTTGCTAAATCGGGACAATCCTCTCATTGGCGACACTTTGAGAAAAATATGATCTCCTACTTAAAATTCCAAAAGTCTTTGTGTCCAATTTGCATAACTCTTTTGTCGACTTTGCGCGGTCTTGAGTCTCTCATGAATGATCTTAACTACTTCAATTGATTGTTGCACTAATTCTGGGCTGGTTATACTTCGTTCTTCGACTTCGTCTCAATATGCCAGCGTTTTACAAACCCAACCATACAATACCTCAAATGGCGCCATCTTGATACTCTATTGATAGCTGTTGTTATAGGCAAACTCCACTAAATGTAATTGTTCTTCCCACTTGCCTTAAAAATCCAAAGCGCACGCCTACAACATGTCTTCCGAAGTCTAAATTGTCCTTTTAGATTGATCATCCGTTTGCGGATGGTAAGTAGTACTGAACTGCAACTTCATTCTCATTGCCGTCTGAAGACTCTTCCAAAAGCTAGCAGTAAACTTAGGATCATGATATCAAGTAATCGTCATTGGCACTCCATGCAGGCGAACTATCTATTGTACATACAACTCGACATACCTTTCCAATGCAAAATCCGTTTGCACTGCCAGAAAGTGAGCTGACTTTGTTAATCGGTCGACTATCACCTAAATGGAATCATGGCCTCTTTGGCTCCTTGGTAATTCCATTGCAAAATCCATGGTAATATGTTTTTACTTCCATTTAGGGATTTCCAAAGATTGCAATAATCCTCCGGGCTTAAATTTTGTACTTTTACTTGTTGGCACGTTAAACACTTGGCCACATGCTTGGCTATATCTACCTTCATACCGTTCTACCAATAATGCTATCGCAAGTTCTGGTATATCTTCATGTTACCCAGGTGAATGGTATAATTACTATGGTGAGCTTCCGACAAGATCTCTTACTTAAGCTCCGCATCATTGAGCATACACAACCTTCCTCAAAACTTCAAGATCCCATCCTCGGATGCATGGAAGTTCGGTTTTCTCTTGGTGGCATCCATATCCAGTATCTTCTAGATTTCTTGGTCCATAGATTGCATAGCCTTAATCTTAGTCTGGATTTCCGGTTTAATCCTCAATGTTGCAAGTAGGCTTGAAACATGACTCGTTTTGAACTTGAACTCCGAGTCTTGCACTCCTTCCAATAGAGTCCATTCCTTGACTATCATACGCGCAATACTTGATATCCGATTTAATGCATCCGCTACCTTGTTAGCCTTTCTGGGGTGATACAAGATATCGCAATCGTGGTCCTTGAGGAGTTCCATCCAACGACGCTGTCTCATGTTTAACTCCTTTTGAGAAAATAAATACTTGAAACTCTGATGATCTGTATAAATCTGAAATATCTCTCCACACAAGTAGTGTCTCCAAATCTTAAGAGCAAAGATAATTACAACCAATTCCAAGTCATACGTCGGGTAGTTCATCTCATGCAGTCTTAATTGTCACGATGCATATGCAACCACCCTTCTATGTTACATTAATATGCATCTGAGCCCTTTTAGCGACGCACCGCTATAAATCTTATATTCTCTAGGTCCGGCTGGAATTGTCAACATTGGCGTTATCGTCAACCTCTGCTTTAGTTCTTGAAAGCTCCGTTCGTACTTGTCGGTCCATTCAAATCTTGTTTCTTTCTTAAGCAGACGTGTCAACGGTGTTGCTATTGAAGAGAATTCTTCCACAAAACGTTGATAATAACTTGCCAACCCCAAGAAGCTTCAAACTTCTATTACTGTTATCGGTCTTGGCCACTTCGTTATGGCTTCAATCTTTATCGGATTTACTGAGATTCCATCCCTAGAGATTATGTGTCCAAGGAACGCCACTCAATTAAGCCAGAACTCGCACTTACTAAACTTGGCATATAATGCATGTTCTCTTAAGGTCCGTAGAACTTTACTTAAATGCATCTCATGCTCTTCCAGGCTCTTCGAGCAAATCAATATGTCGTCTATGAAGACTATGACGAATTGATCCAAAAACTCCTTAAACACCCGATTCATTAGATCCATAAAGGCAGTAGGGACATTAGTTAATTCAAACGGCATCACCGTAAATTCATAATATCCATATCTTGTCCGAAACGCCATCTTTGGCACGTCTTCCTTCTTAATCCTTAATTGGTGATACTCAGTCCTTAAGTCGATATTAGAAAACACCAATGCTCTTTGTAACTGATTGAACAGATCATCTATCCTCGGCAGTGGATACTTATTTTTGATAGTTGCTTGGTTCAACTGTCTGTAGTTGATACACAACCTCGAAGTCCCATCCTTCTTTCTCACGAATAAGACTTACGCTCCTCATAGAGACGTACTTCGACGAATGAAACCTTTGTCCAGTAATTCTTGCATTTGAACCTTTAATTCCTTCAACTTAGATAATGACATCCTGTAAGGCATCTTCGAGATTGGCTCAGTCCAAGGGGCCAACTCGATTATAAATTCCACTTCTCTTTCTGGTGGCAATCCCAGCAATTCCTGATAAAAGACTTTGGGAAAGTCGTACACCACGGCTATATCTTCCAACTTTGGAATCTCCGCTGTCGAATCGACCATAGTTGCTAGAAACCCTTCGCACCCTTTGTCCATCAACTTTGTCACCTCGAGTGACGAAATTCAAGGGATTGAGGTTCCTCCTCGGCTTCCAACAAACTCAAATTTAGAGTATCCAACCGGATTTAATCGGATCACCCTGTTATGAAAATTCATTATAGCTTTCTTTTTAACTAACCAATCCATACCCACAATCACAACAAAATCAAACATAGGTAAGACTACCAAATCTATCCTTTCCTCTTTATCTCCGATCACTATCTTATAATCTAGGCATCCTAATGAGATCATCACCTTATCATTTAAAGGTGTGGTAACACATAGCATAATTTCTAATAGATTCGGTTCAATTCCAGTCAATTTAACGAATTGTTCAAATATAAACAAGTGTGACGCCCCCGGATCAAACAAAGTATATGTAGCATGATCACAGAGAGAGACTGCACCTGTGACCACGCTAGGGGCGTCCTTAGCTTCCCTTCTCGCCATCGCATATATTTGTCCTTGAGCTAGCGACCTATTTTGAATGGTTGGCGGGGCAGCTCCCATTTGATTCCCACTCCGGGGCGGTTGCAGTAGCATATGTAGCCTATCCTGTCTATTGTTGGGGCAGTTCCTCGTTTGGTGGTCCGTTCCACCGTATCCAAAACATACTTCGCTCCTATTTTGAAAGTAGCTTGGCTTCCCGGTGTTCTTCCTGACGGAAGGGATAAAGCGTCGGTGCCCCACCATTGGCCTCTTTCTGAAGTGGCGATTGTCCTTAACTGGGGCATACCACGATCCAGAGGCAGCAGCTTGTTTCTTCTAATGTTGCTCAATAGTTGAGCTCGTTCATACAACTTGTTATAGTCCCTTAGGTTTAGTGAAATCATCTGGCTGCGAAAGTCCGACTTCAGTCTATCTCGGAACCTCCGGGCTTTGTCCAATGGGTCCTCCACCATCCTTGGAGCATACTTGGACAATCTTGTAAACTCGGCCTCATACTAGTCCATTAATAGCTGGGCTTGGCGGAGTCTGAGAAATTCAGTCATCTTCTATTCTCGGGTACTCTCTAAGAAGTACTTGCCATTGAAGGCCTCCTTAAAAGCGGTCCAAGTTTGTGCCGTACCCGCAGGGAACACCCTTTCACTGGAATCACTGGCATTTTCTTGTAGTTGATACACTACCAGGGTTACCTTATCGCCTTCTATGCATCCCAGCACGGCAAAGGCCTTTTCCACTTCTTCCACCCAAATCAATGTAGCCTCGAGATCACCTTTCCCATTAAACTTAGGAGGCTTTAGCTTTAAACACTGTTTTACCAACTGATACATCTAGCAATTTCCATTATTCCCTTTGTTTCCAGGGTTCCCATTATTTTCATTATTCCTATTAACCCCATTAGCAGTGGCAACAGCGGCCTCTGCAGCAGCAGTAGCAGTAACAGCTCGCTCTTGGGTCTGTCTACCCATTAAAATTCCAACCTCCTCAAGTGCCATCAATATTGCATCCACTCTAGGGTTTTAGTTCGCAAACCTAATCAACCTCCTGTCCCTCTTCTTTAGTTGCTCATTGTTACAGGGTTCTCATCACTCACTTACCTGCTATAATGCCATTAAGGAATTAGAGACCTAGGCCAACTATTCAATTCTATAGTCCTAGACAGTGAATCACAACAACAATTCACAAAGCAGGCAACCATCCACAAACAACACCAGATCACAACCAATAGGATTCGTGCACTTACCTCAGGTCCTAACACACCTGTACTGTCACATGTTATTGCACCCAATCACTCAGTAATCACAGTCAAACAGTTTGAAGGCACACATAGCACACAAGTCTCCTTAACTGTCTACCCCCAAGGTCGTCACTCCTTATCACTCTAGGTTTTGACTAACTTGGATTGAGCTAATTTTGCTCTGATACCAAATCAATGGGGATGTCATGCCCCGGACCCCACCGAGCCCGCGACATTCCATCGCGGTCGAATTTCGAATGCGACGTTCCATGACTCGTCGTTGACCCAAACGAAACTTCAAGCATAGAACGCACGTTGAATCAATTATAACACCCATACAAGATTAAAGACCAAGGGTAGTAGGAGAACACTTGAACAAATCAACCACATACTTCATTCAACGGCACGTGCTTACAAAATCCAACCTTACATACAAAAGGCCTTTTGCCACTAAGGTTAAAACCACCATTATCAAAAAGGGATTGGTGATTGGGTAGGCTAGTCTAGCTATACAAAAAGGGTCCACCAACTCCATAGGCTCCTCTTCGGGTCTTGCTCCATCGGCTCTTTCTCGGAATCCCAAAACGCTGTGACGGACCATTCACGATCGAGGTTGAGGGTATGAAATGGTTATATAATAACCATAAGAACGAGTTTCAATAAGCAATACCCTAAACCCTACCTAGGCTAACACGTACCTCCAGACAAATAGAATGATACCCAACACATTCAATCAACATGCAATAAAATTCAAAGGCACTCTCTAGCCTTACCTTGATGCATATATATCCCTGCACGTTAGTTGAATCGCAATAACATAGCCAACTTTTCAATGCGCATGCACTCCAAGATACAACCAATTTCCTACACATGCAATCATAATAACATTCCAACCTATTCCAGTCTCAATCTCTGCACATGCTCACATTCAACTTCACACACGCACATGTGTCCACCTCGATCAATATTGACCCGCGTAACACGCCTCAGGCCTACCTCATCGTATGACTCCCGTAACACGCATCAAGTCTACAGCACAACTCAAATAAAGACGCATCAAGTCCACAGCATGCCTCATGTAAAGGCGCATCAAGTCGGCGGTCCTCCGATTTATCCGGGCATTGTCTCGCATAATACGCCTCAAGACAAATCTAATTCCTCGCATAAACATGCCTCAAAGATTATATGATCAAATGTACATCCTCATGCAATTTCATGCCTTTCTTCGTGTCAACACGCCTCAGGGATTATAGAACCAAATGTACATCCTCATTCAATTTCATGCCTTTCCCCGCATCAACACACCTTAGGGCCTATCAATCATATGCGATACATATCTCATTCCCTTCACAAAACATCCACATGCCCTAATCACACACAAACATGCTCAATTCCAAATCAACAACTCAGCCCAACCAATCCATTCATAAGGGCAGCAATGTAGGTTAACCATATCGCCCAATTATTCCAACACCTTTCAATCAACAATTCAAGCTATACACTTAATGGTATAAATCCACACATCTCAATATTCAACTCAACCACCAAGCACCACAATATTCAACTCAGCCACCAAGCACTACAACTCAGCCACAAGAAACAAGAGAAAACCGAATACATAGATTCGGAGCAAATCTAGGCCAGTGCACAGTTCTGGAATTCCTTTTAAAATAAATAGTAATTAAACTCCAAAAATTATGAATTTCGGATATGTCCTAGACAACATCATGATAAACATTTTTCATGAGAACACAAAATCCAATTCTATCTAGAACCACCTCTTTTTGTCATCCAAAGTCGGACATAAAATATTTCATTCGGACTAGCCATCAAGCTTTCAAAATGCATTTCAAGCAGTAACCAAATCTCATTAGAAAGCTTTGAAATTTTTATATGTTATAGCCATAAATATCCCCAACAAATTTTGGGAAGGAAGTATTTAGAAAATGGGTCTGAAAAAATTTATAAAAATTCGAGCAAATATGAAGGTTGGAGGAACAATGTTTTCAGCAGACTAATTTTGGTCTAAAGATGGACTTTCGAATGGCCTCAAATAACTTCCAAAAATTCTCAAATTAAATTATGTTATACTTCAAGATGTTTTGAACAACTTTCATGAAGGACATTATCCCAGATTCGGCCTACACAGGTCTCCGCAAAAATAGTAAAACTCGGCGGCACAGTAGTAACGAAATTTGGGAACACAACCAACAAGCAAATCTACTTGTCTAGCCCTTAAATCAACTAACCACATCCACTAATCAACTCCTAATATGCCCATTGGTAACCCCTTAGCTTAGACAAGATTTAGAATGTCACATACTCAAAGCCTAAGCAAGTAAGACAAGCAAGAAGGGCAACACAAGGTCTAGAACAGTAGCAGCGGAGCAAAAGCAGAAATAGAAGCCAACAAAGGAAGCAGCAGCAAAAGGAAAAAGCAACAACAGAGCCAGTGAAGAAAGTAATAGCAGAAGGAAGAATCAGCAGCAAAACCAGTGAAGGAAGTAGTAGCAGAAGCCAACGGAAGAAGCAGAAGAAGAAGAAGAAGAAGAAGAAGAAGAAGAAGAAGAAGAAGAAGAGAAGAGAAGAAAATCCATCATGAGGGCTGGTGGGGAGTTGGTGGTGTTAGCCAAAGGGGGAGTCAGCGAGGAAAGGTCAGCAACATAGGGAAGTCAACGGGAAAGGAGGAAGAGAGAGAGAGGAGAGAGAGAAGAAAGGGGGAAAATGATTATCCCCACAAGAAATATCTTCCACAAATTCTCTTTTGCAATTTTTCTTCAATTTCGTCCCCTAAATTAACAATTTGTCCTCGGCCTGGGTGCCGAATTGTAGGTCTACTTGTTCTTATCGAGCCTTAATGGCCAGCCCTTTCAGGTGCGAGGCCTAACGGGCTTTGCTCGGTTCACTTCCATTTTTTCCGTGCCAAATTTCTAACAAATCCAATAAACCTTAAGGTTGGCCATACTTATGTGATGTCGTCCAAATAAATTAGTCGTGACACTTCAAGAAATTCGACATCAAGTTCGAATTCAAATGACGGTCAATTTGACTCAAATGCGATTTTAGTGTATCTCTGACTAACGGGTGACTTTTTAGGGTTTACACGTATCAATCTGTGGTTACTCAAGTCATGGTGACCTCGATTGTCACCGAAGGTTGACTCATGGTCTAGTTCTTAAGTCTACGTATATTTCCCTAGGTAGTCATTACCTAAAGGTTAGTATCCCAAGAATGATAAGTTCTAGATGAGATTTAACTACAAATGCATTGAAGAACATACATATTTCATTTATCTCAAAAGTGGATTGAAATTCAGAATATCACAACATGTATAAAGCTTAATGTGCTTACAATTTTAGTTCCGAGCAAACTCGAACAATGGTTGGAGATTCCTATTCTATTTACTTTTTGTATTCCACATTTGATTATAGATGATACATGAATTACTTGTACCTTGGTTTACATCATTTTGTGCCCTCTGATTATATGAGAGAATGTGATCATCATATGATGTATTTTAATTGTCTTTTCTAACTGGAATTTATAGGTTGGTAGAATTTAAAAGAATCCTCACCTAGAACTTAAATTTTGCACAAATTGAACAAAATTAATGATAGTAGGCAACTGTAACACATAAGCTAATTAGAAACATAGTGAACTTTCATTTCAGTGTCTTACTGCAAAATAAATGGGTGTTAATGTGAAAAATGTGCTAGCATTCATTCTGCGCTGATTGTGTCAATGTGTAGTTGCCATTGATTATGGTTTTAGCATCTAAGACCATTATGGATGACCTCAACAAGGGTGAGAAACTGAATGGTGTGACAATTCCAATATATTATATTGAAAGGTTCAGTACATCCTTGAAGAATAAGAGGTATTGGAGACCCTCAACCACACCATGGTTGAACCTGAGCATAGAACTTCTGCTTAGCATAAAAGAGATCAAGAAGCTTATCAAGCTTAGAAAAAAAAATAGCATTGCTCACATCACATTACTAAGTTGTATGCAAGATGTTCTCTTGTGCGAGTTTGAAAGTTTTGATAACGCTCAAGGAATTTGTTCTAACCTGAAAGACAAGTTTGGGGGTACGTTTGTTACTAAATTGAGGAGGTTCACTATCAAGTTTGACATATTTAAAAAGTGCCAAAATCAAACAATGAGGCAATATTTTCGGGAGATGTTCAACATGATACGAGAGCTGAAAACAGCAGGTAATATCTTAATTGATAAACAACAAGTTTAGGCTATTATAAGGTCATTTCCTAATAGTTGGGAGCATATTAAAATCAACATGACATACAATGAGAATATCGTAACTTTTGATAATATAGCGCGTCATTTGAAATTAGAGGATGAGTACCTGGAGGCTGCGAGATCCTTTACATATGCTTATGTTGCTAAATCTAGTTCGCGCAAAGTTTTGGGCTTCAAGCACGAGAGCAACTACAAATTTATAAGCAAAGGGAAGGAGACCGGTTAGGTGCCCAAGAGAGCTAAAATCCTCCACCGCAATAAGCATGGTGAGAAGAAGGACAAGGCCAATATGAAATGCTACAATTGTGGCAAGTTGACTCACTTCGCTCGTGAATGCACTAAGCCAAAAGAGGAACCAAATTATTCCATTACTTTGAATAATGCTTACTGTAATGCTTACTAAATCTCATCCTATGTGGATGGTAGACTCAAGAGCCACAGACCATGTAGCTAGAGACTGAAAAGCATTTGTGTAGTATCGTCGGATATAGTTTGGAAATAGATGGATATATGTTGGAAATAACTCAAGAATTGAAGTGAAGGGTATCGACACATGTAAATTAAATTTACGTGGTGGTCAAAGTCTATTCCTACATGATGTTCTTCATGCTCCTATTATTGGGCGGAATTTGGTCTTTGTGGTTATTCTTCTAAGCTTAGGTTATGTTTTCAATTTTCATGGTAATTGTGTTGATATTAAGTATGGAACAATTTATTATGATTCTGGTCATGTACTAAATGGTTTTATGGTATTAGACATTAACTATAATGTGTTCAATATTAATGTTGATGGTTGTTTTTCTTTGATTGCATCTTCTAGTAATGTGGAAGTTGATGCAAATATTTGGCATGCTAGATTAGGTCACATTAGGTTACAAAGAATGAATAGATTAACTAGAGAAGGCCTTTTAGGGTCACTTGCTAAGATTGAACTCTACCCATATGTGAACATTGTTTAGCCAAAATAACAACTAAAAAAACATTTGGTAAAAGAACTAGAGCTGAATTTCCATTACAATTTGTACATTCTAACATTTATGGTCCATTAAACGTGAGGGCGAGGCATGGAGCCTCATATGTCATCACTTTTATAGATGACTTAATGCGTTTCAGTTATATTTTTCTGATTTTCCATAAGTTAGAAGCATTAGATAGCTTTAGACGATATATGGTTTTGGCAGAGAACAGTTAGACAAAATAATAAAAGCATTAAGAACTTATTGCGGACGTGATTATTTATCTAAACAATTCAAGTTTCTTTATGATAAAAAGCGGATTGTAAGACATTTGACTATTCATAGTACTCCGCAACAAAATAGAGTTGCCGAGAAAAGGAATAAAACCTTATTGGAAATGGTTAGGTCTATAATAGCACAAACAAATCTACCTATCTCACATTGGGGAGATGAGTTATTGACTATTGCCTATATACTTAACCATATGCCTTCTAATTCAATCACTTCCACTCCTTATGAATTATGGATCGGTAGGAAACCACACTTAAGCAATTTACGACCTTGGGGTTGATTAGTATATGTTCATGATTCTTCCCATAAATACGAAAAATAAAGTTCTAGAGGGAAGAAATGTATCTTCATTAGATACTCCGAACACTCCAAAGGGTATGTGATTATAGGTGAACAAGCTGATGGAAGTATGATTGAAATGCAGTCAAGAGATGTCACATTCTTGGAGGATGATTTCCTAGTAGAAGTGAGATTGATAATAAGGATTTCCAATTATATGAAATGGAAGATCCTGTTAACACACCCACTAATGTTGTTAAGGAAAATAGAGATTTACCTTAACACACAGGACTTAGTAAGAATGTCGCATCGTCTAGTGAACTAAATCCACAAGGAGTTCGGTTGCGTAAAAGTAACCGTAAAAACATTCTCCGTTGTCATTTTGAGATTGAAAGGGAAGCATTTATGATTGCTAGACAAGACGATGTAGAGCCTAAATCAGTTGAAGATGCTCTCTCATATACAAATAAGGAAAATGGAGAAAAGTTTTGGAAGATGAAATGGAGTCTATGAGATTAAACTACGTTTGGGACTTGCTTGATCTACCACCTAAATGCAAGGCTATTGTAAATAAATGGGTTTTCAAGATCAAGCGTAAGGCGGATGGATCTATTGAAAAGTATAAGGCTCGCCTTGTGGCGAAAGGCTATACTCAACAAGAGGAATAGGCTATGAGGAAACTTTTTCATCAGTTGTAAGGTTTGCCTCCATATGTCTTATCCTAGTTATTGTCGCAAATTTAGACTTAGAATTACATCAAATAGATATAAAAATAATATTTCTTAATTAAGAACTAGATAAGGAAATCTATATGAAACAACAGATAGGTTTCATAGCTAAAGGGCAGAAGCGTAAAGTTTACAAGTTTCATTGATCAATATATAGCCTTTAGCAATCGTTTAGATAATGGTACTTTCATTTTCATCGAGCCATAACTTCTTTTGGGTTTACGATGATCAAAGAAGATTATTGTGTGTACGTCAAACGGTCTGAGGGTAAAATTGTGATTTTATCACTTTATATGGATGATATGTCGTTAGCTGGAAATGATAAAGATTTGGTTATTACCATAAAAAACCTTTAATTTTGAAATGAAAGACATGGGAAAGCTGCTTATATATTGAGAGTTAAGATTGAAAAAGATCAAACATGGAAACTTCTTACTCTGTCACAAGAGTCTTGCATAATGAAGATTCTTGAACCTTTTAATATGCAGCATTGTAATCCCATTGATACCCCTTTCATGCAAGGTGAAAGCCTAAGCTCTAAGACATGTCTAAAGACTCCAGAAGAAAAGAAAGAAATGGAAATAGTTCCTTACTTTAGTGCAGTTGGAAGTTTGATGTATGTTATGAGGTGTACTCATGTTATACCGTGGGTTTAGTGAGTCGATGCCAGTCAAATCCTAGTCAAGCTCATTGGAAAGCAATTAAAAGGATCATGAGATACTTGAGAGGCATAATGGACTATTGACTTTGTTTTCAAATGAACGATTTACACTTACTAGGTTACTTAGATGTTGACAGGGGATGAGACTTAGATGAGCGTAAATTGATATCTGGATAAGCGTTCTTGCTTAATGAATGTGCAATTTCTTGGAGTAACAAGAACTAGACATGCACAGCTCTATCTATGATGGATGCAGAATTTATTGCATGCTCTGCTACAGTATAAGAAATAGTACATTTCTTGGAAAATTTAGCCATTGTCACTGACATTCCAAGACCAGTGACAGTTTATTGTAATAGTCAAGCAGCCATTGCCTATGTGAAAGATCCTAAGTATCATGGTAGGACGAAGCACATTGACATAAAGAATAACTCTATTAGAGATATAATAGCGTAGAAGAAAGTGGTCATACAATAAATTTCTACCAATAGAATGGTTGCTGATCCATTCACGAAAGATATTTCTAGAGACGTGTCCTTGATACATAGGATGTCTCTAGGGTTACGTAGAATGTGATATGTAATACTATTGAGGATCACTGGATTATGTATGTATATGTATTGTACTTGTTTTCAATGAATTGATATTTCATTAATTAGTACAATATGTTATAAGACTAGCGCGCGCACACACACATAATTGAAAGGTATGTCACCATGCAATGATTGGCTTGCTCACACGAGCAATCACCTCAAGTGCTATAGTAAGCGGGTTAAGATAAAACGATATATATTATAAATGCTAGAAGAGCAAATTTAGTACATAATATAATTTTGTTTCACATTGATTAGAATCAAGATGGGGTATCTACTTTATATGTGATAAGATCGAACATGATAGTTCCACCATCATGTATACCTGATGGAAGCTGGATGCAAGTAATTTATTGGGCGCTGTAAAAAATGAGTAGATATAGCACTTGAGCTAAATATATGTATGTGAGTAGCATGTGACTATGTTTAGGCTAAGATCTGTATAGTGGCTATGTTTAATAAATGACATACGCTCTTATAGAAAGAGAAATCCGCTATAACATGTAATTCATACTACACGTGTATTCGACTGATAAGGCAAGTGAGTGAAATTATCCCTATGTACTCATTGTGAGTCCTTAAGGTAATTTGTGAATTGATTACCTCCTATGTTACTTCTAATTATGTTTTCAAAGTAACAAATCAATGTTGCTACTTTAGCATATTATCGGCGGTCATGAATAAATATGGCTTTGTAGGATGTGTTTAGGAAATCAGTTGTTTTGAAATGAAGAGAGACGTGAGTGCGAAGGAAGACTATTATTGTTTTACATATTATTTTGCCTTATGTGGCTTTAGAAATAATTGTTAATACATGGTGTTATAAGAGTAGTGGAGTATAGCCTTTAAGGGATATATATACCTAGATTGATGTAACAAAATATGTATGGGTACTGTGAGACATTATTTACTTATTTTTCTTTTTGGGTTGTAGCCGTTATGTTATCCCTAACAAGTGCAAACTTTGAGCTTCCAAATGTAGGTGTACTCATTGGTTACATGGCCTTTTTGCCAATATAAATCATTTCTAAAGTAGATGAATGTTGAATACCTTGTATTCTTGATAGAGCATTATCAAGTCTATCATGTTCGAGTGGGAGATGTTATATTTCGGTGTGTTAAAGTGGCACTAGTTCACCCATGATGTGGTGTTTGTATGAGAGGCACCCTTTGAAAAGGCCCATGATGGGGTGTTTTTATGAGAGGCACCCTTTGAAAGGGTGTGAGTTATTTTATAGGGAAGTTAAAATACCTTTCTGAAGAGAGAGAGAAAAAATAACAAACATATGTACCGAAAAGAACGTGCATGTCACGCCTCGGACCTTTCCTTGATATTTTCCCCAATCCGCAAGTGCGCGACATCTTTCTAGGTCATTGAATTACAACATTCCAGGAGGCGTCGCTGACCCATTTGTTTTTATCTTTCAATTATGCATATACGGAAGCATACATCTATACACCCAACAACAAACAACAAAATGGGATAACAAGAAAAACACTTGAACTTAATATATAAAGTTAGGCCACTTTTACAGCCATTTCCCAATTACAACAAAATGGGTCGAGGTTAGTTCTAGCTCCTCCATCTCCAACACGACCACCTTCACATCTTGGTCCATAGGTACACCAAAACGTAGACATGGCCACGGGCCGGGTTGGACCCGGAACCGGCCCGGTCAAACCCGGAACCGGCCCATTGACCGAGCCCGCGGTTCGGAACCGGAACCGGCCCGTGCCCTACGGGCCCGGTTCCGGTTCCCGAAATTTATGAACCGGCCCGGAACCGCCGGTGGCCCGCTGCACGTCCGGCCGGCGAGGGCTCGACCTCGCCGGCGTCGGGCGAGGCCGGCCCCGCCAGTTGCAGGCGAGGCCGGCCTCGCCCAGCCCAGGCGAGGGCGGCCCTCGCCTGACGCCGGCGAGGGCGGCCTCGCCTGAGGCCGGCGGCCGGCCACCTCGGCCGTCCTCGGCGCCCGGCGCGGTGGCGCCCGTTCACCGTTGGTCCGTTGGGCCGTCGTTGCCCAACGCCAACGGGAAAAAAAAAAAAAAGATTGTACTGCACTGCAGGCAGCAGGGCCTGCACGTCTGCAGGCCCTGCTGGGCCGGCTGCTGCAGTGCTGCGGGCAGCGGGCCTGCCTTGCGGCCCTTTGCCAAACGGGCAAAAATTTGCCCGTTTATCTTCTCTTTTTTTTTTAATTTTTTTCTCAATTTTTTCTTATAAATACTCACACAAATGACACAATTCTCTCAATACTCACACAATTCTCTCAAATTCTCTTAAATTCTCTTCTCTCAAGTCTTAAATTTTCTCAATACTCGAAATTCTCTCCAATTGCCAATTTTCTTAAATTCTTTCAATTCTCAATCCACGCAATTCTTTTTTAATTCTCCCAATTAATCTGCTCAATTCTTTCAATCCACTCAAAAAATGGCAAGTGAAAGTCGAGTGCAATCTGGATCTGGCAAAGGTAAGAATATCGCGACGGAATCCCATCATTCTTTTGATCCTCGTGAATATGCAGATTTTCAAGATGATGAAATCAACATTTTTCCCGATGTGGAGCGCGTCCCGACTCAAGAAAGTTTTCATCCTCCTGCCGATATATCTACAACAAAGGAAGTGGAATGAGAATTTACATCTGACATTTGGAATCACTTCGCGAAAATTGAAAGGTTTGATATTGGTGAAAAAAGGTATGATATAATTTGTAAACATTGTGGGAAAATATATAAATATACAGGTGGACAAGGATATGGAACATTTAAACGACATCTTAGGAGCAAACATCCAACCGAAACGGGAATCGATATCGGGCAACAGCAAATTTCCGGGTACGTCAATCCTAACACTTCCCCTTTATTTCGTTATAATGACAAAACTTATAAGGAAGAATTAGCCAAATTTATTTCCGTTGAGCATTTAGCATTTAATTTTGGAGAAAGATTTGGTTTTAATGAATTTGTACAAAAAGCATGTGCTCCACAAGCAAAACGTGTTCCTAGAAATACAACTAAGCGAGTAATTAAAGATCTTTACAGAAAAGGAAAAAAAGATTTACAAAATTTTTTTATGCAATTTAATGGATGCGTGCATATAGGTAGTGATATTTGGAGTGATCCTTGGCAAGATCATTCTTACATGGGCATAACATGTCATTGGATAGATGACGAGTGGAGTATTCAAAAAAGAGTTATTGCATTTAGAGTTTTCGATGATAATCATACAGCAAATAATATTTATAGAATAATTAGGCAAATTTTAGAAGAATATTATTTGCTTAACAAAATTTTTTCAATTGATTTTGATAATGCTGCAGCAAATACCGCTTCAATTGGCCAGTTAGAAAATATTTGTAAACCCGCTTTTGGCGGAAACTTTTTTCACGTTAAATGTGCTTGTCATGTTTTAAATTTATGTGTACAAGATGGTTTGAGAACTCTCGATATTTTTCTTCAACCAATAAAAACGGCGATTCAATTTTTATGGAAACATCCCCAAAAAATGAAAGAATGGGGTAGATTTTGTAGAGAAAATGGCAAAAGGCCAAAAAAATTTCCAAAAGATGTTCCAACTCGTTGGAATTCTACTTACCACTTGCTTGCTGAATCTTTAGCATATAAAGATTTATTATGTGCATTCATTTTTAATAATATACCTCAGGTTAATTTATACCCACAAGAGTGGGATATTTGCCAAACAATTTTAGATGTTTTAAAGATTTTTAATGATGCAACTTATACTTTGTCCGGCGTTTATTATCCTACTACACATTTATTTTTAGTAGAGTGTACTAATATTGTCGGAATTTTTGATGAATGTGAAAATGATGTTCAATTACAACATGCTATAATTGCAATGAAAATGAAGTGGCTACATTATTATATGGAAATTCCCATTATTTATTTAGTTGCTTGTGTTTTTGATCCGCGTTGCAAATTGGATGGCTTAAATGATTTTTTGCTTGTGTATTATCAATGTTTACGTTGTGATGAGATAAATGTTACAGGCATAGTACGTAATGTTAAAGACGTAGTAATAGAATTATATAATGAATTTTATACTAAATATAATTTAGGTGATATTGGATCTTCTCAATCTATGGAGATACAAAATGACAGTACAGGTAAAATTAGTAGAGGGTACCAACTTTTATTACATAGACAAAAAAAAAACAAAAGGGAGTAATAGGAAATATTTCTGAATTAGAGAGTTATCTAAGCGTTTCATTTGAGTTTACTGAATCCGAAGGTGGTACAGATTTTTTAATTTTGGATTGGTGGAAGAGGCACGCAAGCTGATACCCAATCCTTTCTCTTATTGCAAAACAGATTTTTTCAACCCCTTGTTCCACAGTTGCGGTCGAACAAGCATTTAGTGCCGGAGGTAATATTTTGGATGAACATCGTTCAAGATTAAATCAAATATCAGTGGAGATGCAAGCTTGTGTTGCTGATTGGACGAAGGCTCAATATCGACAACAAGAGATAGATCGCAATACTGAATCCGAATTCTTTAACGATGGAGATACTAGTACTACCGCTACCGGTACTGGAACGGGTAGTGATGATTGAGGGTAAAAGAACTATTGGAGTTGGCAAATATTTCGGGAACCCTTGTTTCTCATATCGGGTACGCCCACATGAGCTTAGGGAAACCCGAGTATAATCCGACGACATGTGACCTCTGATCTCCTCCGCACGGAATAGGTTTTTGGATCATTTTAGAGCATATATATTGTGCTCCTTTTTTTTGTAGATCGTTGTAACAAATTGTAATGTGTTTAATGATAATTTATTAAGTTCAAGCCCCGTCTTGTCTTTTTGTCCTCAAATTTAATTACAATTTATATTGAATAATATTTCGTCCGGATTGACACAGAATTCTCCTTCTACCATAAATTTGTGGGGCTATCCGGCTATGGCTTTTAGTATTTTGCTTTCCCTTTAACTTTTGGCGTTGGTGATAAAAAAAAAAGTCTTCAACATTACATATATATTACCTCACTCTCACTTTCTATAATCTTTAAGTTAGGGTTCATTTATTTGAAAGAAAACTACTCTCGAAAAATTATTTTCTTACTTTCCGGTGCTTAGATGACGGAAAACTAATCCATCTATGAAAAACATTTTCCACAAACTATAAGTTTATATTATGGAAAAACAACTTCCCCTTCCGACAAGAAAGAAATTATTCCCTAAAAACTAACTGCTTTCTTACAATATAATTTTCATGGAAAATATATTCTTTTATCATCAAGTTTTTAATGAAACAAATGGACCCTAACACTCAAAGTTCCTTGAAAGTAAAAGATATCCAAAAAGCCTCCTAGGAGAGCATCTTGAATTTCTTTAAGTATATGAAGATTGGTTTTGCAAAATTGCTAATGACTCCGGAACAATAATTTTTTAATTTTTTTAAATTTTCTTTTCTATTTTTTCTTTTCTGTTTTTTTTTTTTTGGTCTTCCTCCGCCGGCCCCGGCGTCGGGCGAGGCTCGCCCTCGCTCGGCCTCAGGCGAGCAAGGCGAGCCTCGCCGGCGTCGGGCGAGGCTCGCCTGAGGCCGGCGACCTCCGCCCGCGGCCGGCGACCTCCGCCCGCGGCTCCGCCGGGCCGGCCGCGAAGGAAAAAAAAAAGAAAATGTTCCGGTTCCGAACCGGAACCGGAACCGGAACCGTCCGGTTCCGGTTCATTCTTGGCCACGAACCGGAACCGCCGGTTCCGAACCGTGGCCATCACTACCAAAACGCACCTGGCGGTAAGGGACATCCGCGCTCAGAGTCTGAAAAAGGGGTTAACAACAACAAATGAGATATAAAATCTAAGCAAGTTAACGACCTAAGCCTCGTTTAGGAAGTCAACTTGCCTCGGGTACACCTAAACACACGGTAATACATCAACGGCAGATCAATAGCAAAGCAACCCCTACTTTGCCCGAACTATATACACAAACAGGCAATACAATCCTACATAAATAAGCAAGTCATTGAATCACCCTAGGCATTCTTACCTTGCGTTGACACACACGCCCTGCACCTTATAAATCATCATGTGTAATCATAATGCCACAAATATATAATACAATTAGAACACGCAGCAGCTTTCCTATGCATGAAGCATCCACACGAGTCTTGATTATAAGGTGATCCGATTTGGCTTGTCCTATACCGTGCCTCACAATTTCATCTCATAATTAGGCCCCAATACATTCATACTCTTTTATGCATGTTCCGATTACTACGACCTCACAGGGCCACGGCACAACCCGCATTAGGTTGGTGGTCTTCGAGCATAACCAGATATCGTCCCGCCCCATTGAACATGGCATCATTTAGAACCCTCGCCCAGATGGCATTTAATTATGACCATCGGCCTAGCCTCAACCACGACTCAACATCCGAACCCCCGCCAAGCATCCGAACTTAATCGAGCAACGTCTCCATACTCCCGCTGGGTTACAGGTTCCTTTATCTGATCACACGAGCACAACAACCACACAACTCATTTATATCTCAATATTTAGCCAATTGCAAATGTGGTTTATGCTTACACAACAAATTACTACAACTTTCACACATAAAAATACAGTAATAAATTCACACGTGATCACATACACACAATCAACCCATCAAACTTTGCACGATTTCCTTTTTAAATATCCTCGCCTTATTTAACTCATAAAACCGGACATATAAACCCGAAAACTCAAGAATTTCCACTTATATGTCCATAAAACCTTTTTTTTAAAACAACATCCAAGGTTTATAAAATGGCAATCACATTTCATGACATAACAAGTTCTAAAGCACATGAAATATATACATAATTATTACATAACCCAAGAACAAATCACATGTAACAACCACTTATCGCCCTATGGCGATAACTTATAAAATAAAAACTGATAGCTTATCGCTCCCTTGCGATAACTTATCATCCATATCTTTATAGCTTATCACCCCTTCGGTGATAGCTTATTATCAAACCCACGATAGCTTGTCACCCTTTTTTGATAGCTTATCAACGAATACTCTATAACTTTTCGTTCCTTTGACGATAGCTTATCACATTTTCTCAATAGCCGATCAAGTTCACTTATCACCTGTTGCGATAGCTTATCAACTAATCCCTCATTAAATAACACTAAGCATAATTAACTTAATCTAATCTAACCCTAAGTAAGTTTAATGTACTAATCAAGGGATTAGAGCATTAACTCACTTGAAAAAACTCCAATGACACGAGCGCAACGGTAGCGACGAGGGCTACGCGGGGCACAGTCTGAAACAGCACCATGTGGCGGCGTGAGAAATGGGTCTCACGGGGCAACTGTTGGATAGCAGCAAGGGTGGTTTGGCAAGGGGTGAGGCACGGTTCATGGCAATTTGGCGTGAGGCAGACAGCGGCGCATGGCTAGGTGCGGCTTGGGGGCGGCAAGGGCGCGCAGTGGTGGTGGCAGTACAAGAGAAAACAAGAGGAAAACGGAAGAGGGAGGGGCGGTGAGGAAAGAGAGAAAGAGAGAGAGAATAGGGGGAGAACGACCAGAATGAGAGTATGAGAGAAATGAGGAAGAGAGATAGAAAGCCAAGCTTCTCTTGCAATCTAAAGCCAATAATTGATGGCTCTTCTTCCTCTTTGCCCAACAAGCCAAGATAAATGCCTAGAAATGACTCTTGTAAGACAAGCCAAAGGGATTCTAGAAGACTTAGGAGCAAAATGGTAATTTCAGGTCTTGATACTATTCACAACACTATTCACCCCGAATAATGCAAAATACTATTCACATGGGCTTGGGCTTGAGCTTGGGCTCAAATTATTAAAATGGGCTCAAATGGGCTTAAATGTGAAAATTGGCTTGAATTGGTTAATGGGCTTCAAAGGCTTAATGGGCTTTCTTTAGGCCCATTGGGCCTTGGCCTTGGGCATGAGGCCCACCTTGACCCATTTGTGGGCTTCCATTCTCGGCTCAATAATTTCTTTATCCAAAGTTTTGGGTCCCAAAAGTAATCCCGGGGTGTACCTCGACTAATCCGGAAAGGAAAGTTTATGAACTATCCTTAATTGAAAACCTATAATCGGATCAAGACTCGTGGCTAAACTTCAATGGGAAGTGCTCATAATACGGCCTATTCAAATTAGGTGGGCTCTTGGTGTGTCACTTGCATGACTTATGATTGATTTGGAAATCAATCCATATTCGAGTCTCTTCGACCCATGGATCATTCTCGTTGACATGTAATTGTGCGAAATTAACTAATTTAGTCGGGGCACGTCATCTTGTGAAATTGACTTACGATTGTTCGGGTTTAGTATAATGACCGTGCGGAATCATCCACAATTTGGCTATGTATACTCTCGTCGAATCTATCTCTAACCTTTTACAGATTGATCCATGACGTCATAAGGTCTTGCCGCATCGATTCTTATGGTCAAGCTATTTTCTATGGTCGAATACCCTAGTCGAGCGCATTTCCAAACCCTCAATTGTCCTTTCTAATCGAATAGTTGACCCATGCATGATTTGTGAATCGACTCATGGTCTAACCCTGCTATTAGTGCATTGACATTTAAGCCATTTCTCTTGCCGAAATAGGGTCCGAATCGAGGATGTCACAACTCTTCCCTCTTTAAAAGAATTTTATCATCGAAATTCGAATACTCATCTGGTTTCTCGAGCAACTGGGGTTATTGAAGCCTCCTTGATTCCTCACTTTGCCAGGCTGCTCCTTCTGTTCCATTATACCTCCAAATCACCTTAACCAGGGGAATGACCTTATTCCGCAGCACTTGTTCTTTCCGATCCACGATCCACACCGACTTCTCAACACATGACACTCTATCGTCAACTTAAATCTCTTTGAAGTTCAACACGAGTGTCGGATTAGGCTCACATTGTTTCAACAAATGAGACATGAGACACACTACGGACTCGAGCAAGTCGAAGTAGAAGTGCCAACTAATAGGCCAAAATTCCTTGCTCGCTCCATGAACTCAAAAGGTACAACGTACCTCTGGTTAAGCCTTCTGTTTAACCGAAATGCAACGAACCTTTCATAGGTGACACTTGAGGTAAACGTGTCCACCTACTTGGAATTTCAAAGGTCTTTGCTGCTTATTTGTGTAACTTTTCTGACGGCTCAGGGCGGTTCCAAGCCTCTCTTAACCACATCCACTAATTGCCAGACATACTCTGGACTAGTGATCCTTTTTTTCTCTGACCTTGTTCCGACAAACTGGTACTCTACAAGTTCTACCATGCTTTCGCTGTGCCACTTTGATAAAAATTATTCAAGAAATATTCTCCTCCTGTTCAATGCATAGTTCAATTCATTCCTATCCCCTTTGTCATTTTAGAAGCTTGCTAGAAGTCGCTCCTTACTCAGGCCCTCTGGCCCTCGCAATCACTCTCCGCCCTCATTGGATCGGGTTATTACAGGCCCACCAGCTTACACTTGGTTCATCCCCAAACCTACACACCTACCAGAGAGAGTTCTATTCTGATGTAGATTCATTTACAAAGGTATCAACCACATCCGAGCACCTCAGAAATGCAAAAACTTTCTCTAGCTTATCAAACCGTGAGGTCGTTTCCACGAGATCACGCATCAACACTTGAAATATGATCGACTGAATTTCCATCAAATGTAAATTTTCACAAGCCATCGATTCCACTCACTTTCAATTACAATCATAGCTTAAGAATGTCACCTCAATCACTTGAAGATTTGTGCAAACCAACTCTTATTCATTACACAAAAGTCCTCAAATACCTTTCACGTCTTTGCTAACACCTTAAGAACAAGGTATCGATAATCCTATTTCAAAATTCGTCCATCGAGTACCACAAGATAATTAACTTTTAATACATCAAAAACAATATCCACTTCTTCAAATTCCAATCTCAATTGTCTCCCAAAACAATTTATCCTCGTTCTTTGTAAAATCCTAAGACTTCCAAGCAATAACTTATCCACCATAAATCTCAACAAAGAACATCCCCACTTAAGAGATCATCACTTATGACCAAATGCCTACAACTCCTCAAATCATTGAGATAAGAACTCACCCAGTTTCCAATAAATTCAACAGGCCTCAAGTTCTCAACTTTAAGAATCATCACTTAAAATCTAGCACTTCTTAAATCAAGGACTTAAGTATTCACCTTGCATCCAAGAAAGCTACTACTGTAACTTAATCATGTCTACTAGTCCCACCAAGCTATTTAGAGTAAGATCATTACTTGTAATTAAGAAGTTCACAAACTGATCATGCCTATTTACCATAGGTAATTCTATGTCTTACATCACCATTCAAGCTTATAACTTCAAAAATCAATTCCAATTACACTAAATATCGTCACGTAATGCATCAAAACTTTTAGGATAAATCCTCCGTTTCCCTCCTAGCCACAGCATACACCTTTCCCTATACCTGCGGTTGGTTCAGATTATTCGGCCGAGCGTTCCTAGCCTGCGATCCCACTCATGGTTGTTGCGGTTGCATTTGTGGCCTAGCTGGTTAGTTCAAGGCAATCTTTCAATTGATGACTATACTGGCCACATCCATAGTAAGCTCCAGTCCTACTTGGGCAAGGGCTATTCCCATGTCTCCTCCTACAAAATCAGCACATGTTACTTGGGTTATGTGACGGCTTTCCAATGCCGTTCTTCTTGTTGGGAGGGGTGTGGTGTTTTCCTCTAGTCATCGGCTTTTTCTCAAACCGTTGGTTATCCTGACTTGGGGCATACCGTAATCCAGATGTAGATGCCTTCTCAGCCATATGTCACGCCCCGTACCTCACGAAGCATGAACATCTGCGTATAGGTCGAAGTGTAGTGCGACACTCCCAGGTTACGTCACCGACCCGAAAACCCAAATCAGAGAAAACACGGCACATGTGGAAACGACGTATATATATTATATATATACACCCAGACATAAACAAGCAACCATGAATAGCACCACGCATCAAAATACGAACGATTAAAAACAACATATACATTCATTATGAAACTTATGTACAATATCCATTTATAACAAAGATACAACAAAAGGGGCCACGAAAACAAAAAGGGATCAGTGGCTGAGGAGGTCAAACTATCCACAAGAGGGCTACGGTCAAAAAGTATCGGCCCTCGCTCCTAAAACTGATATCTAGCCTACGGTACCCAATCGGGATCAGAACCCGACGACTCCGAAGAACTCTCGAACTGCTCCTGGTCCTCCTCGGAACTCATGGCCTCCGACTCTATCTCTGGCTCAAGTCTTGCTCCTCGGACTTGTCTATATCCATAGGCTCAGGGGCCTCGGCAGCCGCCTGCTCTGGAACGGAATCTACTACCTCGGGCTCAAAAGCTAATCCACCTAGCTCCTCATGTTCCTCATCATCTTCCACAATCTCGTACTCGACCTCAGAGTCGGGATTGCCTTCCATATCAACATCTACTACATCACCGTTTGGACACTGACGGTCCAGCTGACCCTCGCCTATAAAAGGGACATCGGCAGACCCGATAGGACCGAACTCGTCTCCAAAATGATCCCGGAAACACCAAGTTAGGTACTCGTGGGTCTCAAGGTGAGCTAAGCCTACGTCTACCCATACTAACGTATAATGTCTAAGGTACACTTTGCCATTTCCTATTGGATGAACCGTCATCGTGCGCTCGATATGGGTGGGGATCCCGAAACGTAACGACACATCTTTAAAATTAATGGACGAGGATATGTAATGTCAGTTTTACAACTACCGTGAGAAAACTCAGCAAGTAATAACCCTTAATCCTAAACTAGGCTAATGTGCACCTCCATACAGGTAAATCAAATACACTAAATAATGAACTAGTAAATCATTATCAAGTTTCCCAGGCCCATGACTCAATTCACTATCTCATAGCCCTGCAGGTTAGGCGTTTGACATCATCAATAATCATGTGCAGTTATTCCGACCCGAAGGCCCACAAATATAACGACCTGAAGGTCAACAGTTGATAAATCGACCCGTAGGCCCGACTCGAAGGCCACAGTTTGATAAATCGACCCGTGGGCCCGACCCGAAAGTCATAGTTTGATAAATCTCAGACATGTACCTTAAAGCACCCAGATTCAGTCATATCATAATGTACTTTTGCAAATCACATGCCCGAGGATTCAAAGTCAATTACCGATGCCAAATTGCCAAACATAATTATTCTCAATTTAAGCATGTTCCACTCATTCTCAGCACTCCCAATTATTTAAATTTTTAATCCAATCAATCCGGCACTCATTTCACACAATTCTTCCAAAGCAACTTAATACGCCTACGGTCCGCTTTGGGCACAACGATCTCAGTAGGCATTCTCACCATCACGGGGTCATCCAATAGTATTTATACAAGTCCTAACCAACCCCTAAATTGCCTAATTCCAAGTCTTTAATCCATGAACTCAATTTGCGCACAACTTAGGCAATTTAGTGCAATTCGGTACTAGATGAATAGTAGCAGGGCAGATCATGTCTTGGGCACTAAACCATATTTAAACAACCTCATTAGGCCCTAATCACATATCCTAATCACCCAATAACCAAATACACCTAATTAAGCCTTAATAAAGCCTAATTAGTCCCTAAAATGCCCAATTCAAAGTCCTTAATCAATGAATCCAATTAGTGCAAAACTTAGGCAAATTCGGTACTGGTGAACAGTACCAGGGCAGAACACTAATGAGGCTTTAATCCACCTCTAAATCATCTCATTAAGCCCTAATTAGATCCCCTAATCACCCCACACAACATTAGACCTAATTAGACCATAATTAAGTCTAATTAACCCCTAAATTACCCTCTAAATTGCACAATTAGACTAATTAAGGGTTTAGGATTTATACTCGCCTAATATTGACTCGAGGTGATGGGAATAGGCGGCCGATTACTGACACGCTGTGAGAATCGATGGCGGCATTTCGGGGGCAAGCCGGCGGTCACGGCGGCATGGCGGTGGCGGTTCACGGCTGGTCTTCTCTGTTTAGCCTGGGACGGTGGATGTGGGCGGCAGTTCAGAGGGAGAGAGAGGTCAACGGTGGTTGAGGCGGTGGCTGGTGGTGCACGGAGGACGGTGGCATGGCTCCCTGGTGTTCGGCTAGGCTTCTCAGGGGTGAGGACGTCAAAGGGAAGAACAGCCAAGAAGAGGAAGGGATGGGGGTCTTTGGCTGATCAAAAATAAGAGGAAGAGAGAGAGAATTCAGGTCAAATAGGGTCAAAGTTGAGTGAGTGGAATCTAAGTGTCAAAGATCCAATGGCTTGGACAACTTTGCCCCTCATCCAATGGCCAATATTTTTTCTAATCCTATAATACAAGGGCTCCATAGTCATTCTTCTCCATGGTTGGGCTGACCAGACCTGAGTTGATTACAATTAACCTTGGTTAACCCCCAAATTTGATCTAATTTTCGAAATTAATTAAAATAGCTTAGGGGCATTTTCGTAATTTTTCAATCTCGGGTCGAAATTTCAATTTTCGTCCATACCGATCCTATATATACGTGGCCAGCATAATATGGTGTTAGATCCTTAAAAATCATTCTTTAAGTCCCCGAAAATCAGTCCAAAAGTTTGGAGGGGCAAAACCGTAAATTTTCGTTCCGGGATCGAAATTTCAATTTTTGACCGTACACACTCCAGACATGCGTGGCCACCCTAACATGGCATCGGTTTCGAAAAATAACTTCGTTTAGCCTTGAAAACGAACATCGGGGTCCGTATAGGCAAAATTGTAATTTTCTCAATTTCTGTCGAATTTTCAGTTTTCAGCTGTACTAGTCCCAAATATGTATAGCCACTCTAAAATGACATCTGTCTTACAAAATTTTCGTAATCACCATTGAAATTTTGACGTCGAAGTTCGGTCTCAATTTCGCGATCAATTTTACTCGTTTTGAAGTTTTAGAGCCTTTCCCTAACGGGCGGCTGTTTAGGGGTTACGTGTATCGACCTAGGATTGTCCAAGTCGTGATAGTTTCGAATTTTGGGAGAACGTGAGGGATTATCACTAGTATCGGAGGTCGCGATCGTTCGGAATAAATTCGGGATTAGTTTGTCAAGTGTACTTTCGATCGTGCGGAATCACCCGCAATCCAATCGTACGTTACTGACTATATCAAATCCGTCATTTTCCTAAGATCAGCCCATATTGGCTCAAAATACTCTCTCGACATTTCTCGAAATCGGTGCTCAATCGCGATCGGGTCCTCGGCCCACATACCTGTTCCTATTTAGCCTTTCCTATTTGGTTAGTATCCCATGATTGATCAAGTCCATGCGAGACTTACTAAAATCAAACGAGAATTAATATACACTTTATTGATCCCGGTAACGGGTCAAAATTCAGGATGTTACACCATATCTCTTTTATTCAATTGGACTCTCTCATATAACTCATTATAATCCTTCAAGTTTAAAGGCACCAACTCACTTTTAATCTCAGGCTTCAAACCATCCCTAAACCTTCTAGCTCTTTCCATCGGTTTCTCAACCAACCTTGGTGTATACCTAGATGGCTCAGCCAAGCTTCGTATTGATCCACAGAAAGGTAATTCTGATGAAGTCGCTAAAATTTAGCCATCTTTTGCTCACGCGCACATTCCAAGAAGTACTTTCCGTTGGAAGCTTCAACAAAAGCGTTCCAAACCGAAATTGTGCCTTTGGGAAAGACCCTTCCTTGGGTGGCTTTCCACTAATTACTGGCATTACTTTGTAGCTAGTAAACCACTAAGGTCACTTTGTCTTCCTCCGAGCATCACAAGAGTGCAAATGTTTTCTCCAATTCCTTGATCCAGAGGGTTGCAACCTTAGAATCATCCATCCTATTAAACTTAGACAGCTTCAGCTTTAGAAACTGTTCAACCAACTTGTGCATCGATCGCCCACCGTTCCTATGCCCATTCCTAGGATTGTCATTAGGGACGATGGCGGCGGCAGCAGCATTAGCAGTAGCCTTAGGAATAGCAGCACCTCGTTCTTCAGTCTGCTGACCCATCAAGTGTTCTATTGCTTCAATAGCTTGTAGGATCCCATCCACACGATGGTCCTCTTGTGCTCTCGCGAACTAGACTAGCCTCGAGCTCCTCTTCCTCAACTACTCATTTTACTGGATTCTTACAAAACCTATTTTATAATTCTATCAAGGAATTAGAGACTTATATCGCCTACTTAGAGTCAATCAATCTTAATCAACGAATCACAGACAAACATCTTACATTCCATAAGATGTAACACAAATACAAGCAATCAATCACAAGATAGGTATTATACATCCTATACTTGTGATTAAAGAATATTTTCCTAACTAACTATCCAAAAACCTATCGCACCTTATTACTCAAGGTATCGACCAAACTCTAATCGAGCTAACCTTGCTCTGATACCAAAACGGGCTATCACGCCCCTGACATTTCCTTGATATTTTCCCTAAGTCATGGGCGTACGACATCTTTCGAGGTCATTGCATTGCGACATCCTAAGAGGGGTCGCTGACCCATTTCTTTTTATCTTTCAATTATGCATATGCAGAATCGTACATCTATACACCCAACAATAGACAATAAAATGGGATAATAAGGAAAACACTTGAACTTAATAGCTAAAGTTCTAATTACAAGGCCACTCTTATGGCCTTTTCCTGATTACAACCAAACGAGTCGGGGTTAGTCCTAGCTTGTAACATCCCGAATTCGACCCATTTCCGGGATCAATAAAATTGATGTTATTTCTCATTTCATTTTAGTGAGTCCTGTCCGGAATTGATCACTCTCGGAATACTAACCGATAGGGAATGGCTAATTAGGAAAACGATACGTGGACCAGGGATCCGATCACAAATTGAGCTCTGATTCCAAGAAACAACGAGGAAATATTTTGGGCCAATATAGGTTGATCCTAGGAGGGTGACGGATTTGGTTTGGCCAATGACGTACGGTCGGATCGCGGGTGATTCCGCATGACTGAGAGTACACATGATGAACAAATCCCGAATTTAATCCAAACGATCGTGACCTCCGGAAGTAGCAATAGATTCTCGCGTTCTCTTGGTAATCGAGACCGTCATGACCCGAGTAACCCTAGATCGATACGCGTAACTTCTAAATAGCCGTCCATTAGTGAGAGACCCTAAAATTGTAATTGAGTAATTTTGATCGTTGAATTGGATCTGGACTTGAATGTCGAATTTCGTGGATGTACGCAACTATTTTGCGAGGACGACGTCGTTTTAGTGTGGCCAACCATAATAGGGATCAGTATGGTCGAAAAATGGAAATTCGGCCCGGAATCGAAAAATAACGATTTTGCCCTTGGAACCTAGCCTTGTTTTTCGAATTTTGGGGATTAATTGGAGGGCATTTTAGGGTTTAAATTTTGGTCTAATTAGCCCCCTCATTTCCAAAAATTTGGGACCAAGATGCCCTTAGATATTTTGGCCTTGGTTGATCCTAACCCTTGAATGTAAGGACAAGATGGGCATTGTGAGAAGTTTGGTCAACCACCCCACTAAGTCCAATAATTCACTCTCAACTCTCTCTCTCTCCCTCATTCCTCATCATCACCTCCGGCCACACCTCCCCTCACGCCAACTCTCTCCCTCTCCATCGTCCTTGGTCTGCCGCGTGAGGGCCTTCGCTCGAACATGCCGCCGCCGATTGCCGGAGCTGGAGCCACCGCCCGTCCGTGTACCGCCTAGCCTCACCACCCTCACCAATCACTCCCTCACTCTCTCGCCATTCTCTCCTCTCCTTCCTCCCTCTCGGCCGCGGGTGATTAGCTCATGCCGCCGCTCGCCGGACCGTCGCTGTACCCAGCGCCACTGCCGACCACCATTTGGCCGTCTCACCGCCACGCTACCACCACTCATTCCCTCTCCCTCGTCCTGTACACCACTGACCAGCACCACCCTCTTCCCTTGCCACCTTGAACCGTCGCCCATCGCCATCGCCGATCACCGCTGAGGAGCCGTCATTCGCCGACGGGAGACCAACTCAGTCCACCTATTTCCATACCAGTTCAGCTGCTTATTAGAGCTTAGGATTAGGTGACTAATTAATCCTAAACCCTGATTAGGCCATTAAGCACTTCTAGATATGATTAAGGTTAATTTAGATACTAATTAGGGTGATTTAAGGTTGATTAGTGGACTGTTGAATTGTGGCTGGTTTGGTGATGATTTGGGGAGCCTAATAGAGTATTTTGAGGATGATTTATTGGCCTAGATAGACCTGGTTAGTGGCTGTCCCTATTGGATTTAATTAGACTAAGATCGGTCAATTGGGGTTTAATCGTGAATGTCCGAGAATGCCTTCAAATAGCTAAGTAGTGGCCGAATTGTGCTCGCTTGGGATCAATATTTTTTATGCCATGTTGTGTGGATGTGTGGACGATTGATACGGTGTGTGATTGACCATTTATTTGGCGTGAATCCTATTGGTTAAGTATGTGAATTATGTGTGCTGACTATGTGCCATGCAAGATTGACATGAATTGTTTAATTGGGCATGCTAGTATGTTAATTGGGCACGTTTGTGACTAAATCGAGCATGTCGAATTACTGTTGAGCATGTCTTGGCATTAAAATAATTATGTGCCTATGTGAAATTGGATGCTCATTATGCATTGTGTTATTGCCCGAGTGCTAGATTGCATGGCCACGTATTTCGCATATTAAGCATTGGCTTGATATAAGAATTATGCAAGTTTGTGTGCCTGATATGAGCATGTAATTATTTAATTGCCCTGATGCGTTTTATGCAGGGTTCAGATAAAATTGGCTGTGTGCACGTGTGATAACATAAAGCCCTAATGCGTTTTACGAGGGGTATTGAACCCGTCTTGATGTGTTTTATGCGGGATGATGCTTAGATTACCGGAAGACGGCCAACCTGATGCGTTTTACGCGGGTTCGGTTCGTATATGGAGATTGGTATTGCGCTTGATGCGTTTTACACGGGCTAGAGACACTGGGTCCGATGCGTTTTATGCGGTCAGGAAGTGTTGGATATTGCTAGACCTAATGCGTTTTACGAGGGTTAATTAATAAATGAGAATTTGGTAGGATGCAAGTATGCATAATTGAGCCAGATCATGAGCACGGACATATTGATGGCATATGTGTGCAAGAGAGCATTGGCGAGTGTGCAAACATGTGCGTATCGGTGACTCGTGTGTGATGCAAACATTAATAGGCATGAGCATGTGCATGGCGTACGTGTGGCTGGTATGTTCGCTTATATGTCATGATTGTGATTATTATATGCCTAACCTGCAGGGTCATTTGTGTGATCGATCTGGGCCAAGGGCCTAGGTCAATGGATTATTGGTTGTTATACTGGTTGTGTGCGATTATTTGCCTGTCAATAGGTGCAGGTTAGTCTAGTTTAGGTTTAGGGGGTTTACTCGCTGAGATTTGTTCTCACGGTTGTTAAAACTCACATTTTCAGACCCTCGACCCTGAGGATGTCTAAAGTGCCCATCCATTTTAGGATCCCGTCCCAGATAGACCGGGATGTGATCGAGTAGCCCGTAGAGAATGGGGATACGTATATTAGGCATTTCACTACCGTATGGGTCGATGTGGGCGAGCCGCATTTTTAGGCCCACGAGTATATTGGTTGGTGTTTTAGGGACTATTCTGGGAGTTACGGGTCCCTCGGGATTTTTAATATCCCGTTCAACGAGCTAGGTGATATAGATCCTTAGTGCACCGATGGAGACCTGGCGTACCCCGAGTACACATCTAAGGGGAGTTCTAGTTCTGGCCGTTGGCCTATTATCTGGGAGGTTGACAAGTCAAACCCAATGGACGAGGAGCCAGTGTACTGGGATTCTGACCTAGAGCCTATGGAGTCGAACAACGAGCCCGAGCCAATGGACTAGGACCCCGAGTAGGAGGCCAAGCCTAAGGAGGTTGATTCAGAAGAGGAGCCGACAGAGGCCGAGTCCAAGCTGGATTCCATGGACTCCGAGGATGAGCCATCTGACAGCTCTTCTGAGTTCTCGGGATCCGACTCGAACTGGGTACCGTAGGGTTAGCCTTAGCCTTAGATGGATCGGGCTGACACCTTTTAACCTGAGCCCTTCCTTAGTTAGTAGTCTGACCGCCCGGGCCACTACCCCTTTTTGCAGTTAGTGGCCGTTGACCCACTTTTGATTTGTGGTGTGTATTTTGGTATAAATGGATAATGTATATGTTTCCCGATGTTAATGCAAGTGTATATTATAATGTTGTTTATTGATCATGCCATCCTTGGTCACGGTGTTTATTTGTATAGGTGTTTATATTGCTTCTGCATGTGCCTTGATCTCTGTTTGGGTTTTGGGTTGGCGACACTTCTTGGAATGTCACACAAATTTGACCTTGGTTGGGATGTTCGCGTGCCGTAGAGTTCGGGGCGTGACATCACCCGTTCAAGTCCTAGCTCCTCTATTTCCAACACAACCACCTCTACGTCTTAATCCACGGGGACACAAAAATGCACGTGGCGGTAAGGGACATCCATGCTTAGGGTATGAAAAAAGGGGTTAACAACAACGAATAAGATATTAAATCTCAGCAAGTTAACGACCTAAGTCTCATTTAGGAAGTCAACTCACCTCGAGTACACCTAAACATGTTGCAGTACATCGACGATAGATCAATAGCAAAGCAACCCATGCTTTGCCCTAACTATATACACAAGTAGGCAATACAATCCTGCATAAACAAGCAAGTCATTCAATCATCGCAGGCATTCTTACCTTCCCTTGGCACACACACCCTGCACATTATAAACCATCATGTGCAATCATAATGCAATAAGCATATAATACAATCAGAATACACAGCAACTTTCCCATGCACGAAGCATCCATACGAGTCCCGATTATAAGGTGAATCCGTTTTGGCCCATCCCATATCGTGCCTCACAATTTCATTCCATAATCAGGCGCAATGCATCCACACTCCTTCACGCGTGTTCCAATTACTACGACCTCACAGGGCCACGACACAACTCGAGTTAGTCACATCAGGTTGACGGTCTTCTAGCATAACCGGATATCGTCCTGCCCCATCGAACATGGCATCATCTGGAACCTCCACCCATACGGTATTCAATTAAGACCATCGGCCTGGTCTTTGTAACTCAGCATTCAAACCCGTGCTGGGCATCCAAACTTAATCGGGCAATATCCCCAGACCCTCGTTGGGTGATGGGTTCCATTATCTGATCACACGAGCACAACAACCACACAACTCATTTATATCTTAGCATTTAGCCAATTAAAAATGTGATTCGTGCTCACATAATAGAAATTTCCACACATAAAAATGTGGTAATAAATTCATACGTGATCACATACACACAATCAACCCATCAAATTTTGCACGATTTCCTTTTTAAATATCCATGCTTTATTTAACTCATAAAACCAGACATATAAACCCGACAACTCAGGAATTTCCATTTATATGTCCATAAAATCTTTTTACAAAAACAACATCCAAGGTTTATAAAATGGGCAACCACATTTTGTGGCATAACAAGCTCTAAAGCACATGAAATATATATAGAATTATTACATAATTTAAGTACAAACCACATATAACAACCACTTATCTCCCTATCGCGATAACTTATCAAATTAAAACCGACAACTTATCGCTCCGTCACGATAACTTATCAAATAAAAACCAATAACTTATTACTCCCTCGTGATAACTTATGATCCATATCCTCGATAGCTTATCACCAAACCCGCGATAGCTTATCACCCTTTTGGTGATAGTTTATCAATAAATACCCGATAACTTATCGTCCCTTTGACGATAGCTAATCACATTTTCTCGATAGCCTATCAAGTCCACTTATCACCTATTGCGATAGCTTATCGCTTTCACCTATCACTTATCGTGATAGCTTATCAACCAATCCCTTATTAATTAGCACTAAGCATAATTAACTTAGTCTAATCTAATACTAAGCAAGTTTAACGTACTAATAAAGGGATTAGAGCGTTAACCCACCCGAAAACAAGTCCAACGACATAAGTGCGACGGCGGTGGTGAGGGCTACATGTGGCACGGTTCGGAACAGCACGGGGTGGCGGCGTGGGAAATGGGTCTCATGGGTGGCTGCTGGATAGCAGCAAGGGCGGCTTGACTAGGGGTGAGGCGTTACTCACGGCGGTTTGGCATGAGACGGACAATGACGAATGGCTAGGAACAGCTTAAGGGTGGCAAGGGTGCATGGTGGTGGTGGCAGTACAAGAGAAAACAAGAGGAAAAATAGAGAGGGAGGGGGCGATAAGGAAAGAAAGAAAGAGAGAGAGACTAGAGAGAGAATGACTAGAATGAGAGTATGAGGGAAATGAGGAAGAGAGAGAGAAAGCCAAGCTTCTCTTGCAAGCTCAAGCCAAGAATGGATGGCTCTCCTTCCTCTTTGCCCAATAAGCCAAGATCATTGGCTAGAAATGACTCTTGCAAGACAAGCCAAAGGGACTCTAGAAGACTTATGGGCAAAATGATAATTTCAACCTTTGATACTATTTATGCCACTATTCACGATACTATTCACCCCTAATAATGCAAAACACTATTCACATGGGCTTGGGCTTGGGCTTGGGCTTGGGCTTGAATTATGAAAATGAGCTCAAATGGGCTTAAATGTGAAATGGGCTTGAATTGGTTAATGGGCTTGAAATGCTAATGGCTTTCTTTGGGCCCATTGGACTTTGGCCTTGGGTGTGAGGCCCATCTCGGCCCACTTGTGTAGCCCACTTGTGAGCTTCCATTCTCGACCCAATATATCCTATTTCCAAAGTTTCTAGACCCAAAACTATTCCCAAGGTCTACCTCGACTAACCCATAAAGGAAAGTTTATGAACTATCCTTGATTAAAAACCTATAACCGGATCAAGGCTCGTGGCTAAACTTCAATGGGAAGTGCTCCTAATACGAACTATTCAAATTAGGCGGCCTCTTAGGGTGTCGCTTGTGTGACTTATGGTTGATTCGAAAATCAATCCATATTCGAGTCTCATCGACCTATAGATCATTCTCGGTTATCATGTAATCATGAGGAATTAACTAATTTACCCGAGGCACGTGATCTTGTGAAATTGGCTTAGGATTGTTCGGGTTTAGTATAATGACCGTGCGGAATCACCCGCAATCCGGCTATGTATACTCTCATCGAATCTATCCCTAACTTTTCACGAATTAACCCGTGACGTCATAAGCTCATCCCGCATCGATTCTTATGGTCGAGCTACTTTCCATGGTCGAGTACTCTAATTGAGCGCATTTCCCAACTCTCAATTGCCTTTCCTATTCGATAGTTGACCATGCACGATTCGTGAATTGACTGATGGCCTAACCCTAATATTAGTGAATTGACAGTTTAAGCTACTTCTCTTGCCAAAATAGGGTCCAAATCGAGGATGTCATAGTACATTTCCTCTCTATCAATATAACACTCATAAAGGGTTCCATCGTTATTTTGAGAAGACAATCGGCATTAACGCTGTGGAACAAGAATATTTTCTTTGTGATTATATTCGAACCGTTGTGAAATTGTTGATTCGTGCATCATTCGCTAGTAATTCAATCCATATTCCTTAGTGTGCATCAAAAGGTTTGTCAGTTTCTTCCATGATTTTTTCCCAACAAAATCAATTCAAGAAAATCATCTAGAAGCTTGTTGAGCTGTAGAAGTGGTTATCAGCAAAACAGAACGAACAATGGAGGCAGTGGAAGATATAGATATAGAGATGCTCGGAGATAGACACGGAGGTTTGACCAAGATAGGAAGAACAGAGAGTTCTCAATTGTTGAGTAGTCTTAGGGCGCGCATGGAATCTATTCTGGAGCAAAATTTCTGCTCCAAAATGCATTCCGATGCAAAAATGCGTTTGTTAAAAAATTTTCGGGATGCATTTTGGAGGAATTTTGGCATTCTGAAGCAAAAACACGTTTGGTAAAAATACATTCTTTTTTTGGTTCCAGAATGAGTTTTTGCTTCTAGAATGTGTTTTGGGCCAAAAAAAAAAAAGCTAGTTTTTGTAGCTTCTGGCTTCCTGAATGCATTCTGGCCAAATTTCCTTCTTTACTCTTTTCAAGAGATGTTCGACTCTCTTCAGTTTCGTGCCCTCCTTCCCTCCTCACGACTGCACCGGAATAGCCACCGCACGTGGCGGTGATCGATTTTGGCCCTCACTCACTCTCCGCCGCTTCCGTTTCTTCATGCGTAGCTCGTGAGTCTTCGATTCCTCCAACTGTTTCATCTCCTCTCTCGTCGTTAGCTTTTCGCTTCGGTGCAATCCACGGTGCGCGACGCAGCCGCCCGTTTGGGACACGCGGCTCGCGCGAATCTCGCTCGATCGAGTCGGAATTGAGGGAACGAGACGCCGCGGAGCGGTCTGGCGAGAACTTGATTAGCATGCTGCGGATTGAGGTTGAGGTTGAAGTTGAGCCGCGGGGTTTCTGTTTCGAAAGGGCTATGATGTGTGGGTTGTGTGGCTGAATCGGTTTGTTTCGTCATTCGAGTCTAACTCTGCGATTTGCGGCCTCTCCGAGGCCGAGGCCCTCGTCGAGGCGTGCCTCAACGCGCCCACCCCGCTCCGCTACTTGACCGAGAAGTAGCGGGCCCGCGAGGCCGAGCATGAGAAGATGGGGCTGATCAGCAAGGGACCGACAGCGAGAGATCGACATGCTGAAGAAAGGGAAGTCAAAACTGGGCATCTTCAAGAAGCCAGAGATAATCGGGACCTCAAGCTTCGATTTGATCTCATTGGGACTAGTCGATGCGGATAAGATTCTAAAGTATGGGCTCACTGTCGACGATGGAAGGCGGCTCGCAAAGGAGTATTCTAGGGTTTTGATGAGGAGGCATATGGTGAGGCAAGCTGTGGAGAGTAATTTGTTGCGGATGACGAAGGAGGCGATCGAGGCGCTACCGGAGAAGCTGCGAGAGGTGGCGCTGGTGCCAAATTTGACACCTTTCCCTACAAACCGCTTCATGGCGATACTCACGCCGCCAATTGAAGGGTACATAAAAAAGGTCAAGGACACTACGAGGAAGAGCTTGGCCAAGGATAAGCTTAGATGATTTTGGATAAAGGCCGTGATTAAAGGTTAGAGCTTTTTGTTGTTTTAGGTGAATTGGTTTCTGTATGAAGTTATGAAGTATGTTTAGCTAACGTGTTCCATGTGCTGTTTGAGGTCAGAAAGGAAGATATTTGTCATAGGTTGTAGCTGATTCTTTGTTGAATGTTCATGTAATGCCTGAAGAATGAGCCATGGATGTGTTTTAGGGATGTTGAAATCTTCTTGGTTGATTCGACTCTTTAATTTAGGTGTAGATATTGGCAGAATGCAGATTATTTTGTACAGTTTAGACTTTGAGCCGTGGTCATTAGCTTCTCTGGGTATGCGATTGTTCGTCCAATCTTGATACAATGTGCTTTGACATCTAGTTATATGCTCAAGAGCAGCCGGAAGAACAAAAATCTCCGTCCTTTTTTCTTCTTATTTAAGCAAAGGATGGTTTTAGTCTTCTGTGATCCCGTTGCCTAGTAAAACGTCTTTGTTAATCCATAAAGCTTATCTGGAGCTATACAAAAGGTAAATATAGTGCGTGTCGTATTTTATTCCAAGTTTAATCTGTGTTGATTCTCCCTATATCTTCTGGTCCTAATCTGGACATCAAATCACCCTATAGATTTTGTGGATGTTGTTATTATTACTTTCTATAGTCAAAAAAAAGTTTTGGGTTGTGTTCTATAGTCATTTGGACTCATTAATTTGTCTATGGCTAACCAAGGTAGCAGTGGAATAGGGGTGGCTATTTGTTTTGCGAGCTTTGCCTGTTGCTTCTAACTACTTACTGCTGTTCCATGACTGTTTGCTACCAAGCACTCGATTAATCTAAAATAAGAAGACTTGATTGTATTTCAATAGATGACTGGTTTGCTAGTATTTTGATGGCTTAGGAATTGCACGATACTCTCCAAGCTTCAGGTTTGCAATGTGTGCTCCCAAAAAAACTGAATGCCCAGTGACTCATGTTTGACATTGTTTGCTTTGCTTTCATGTAATGTCTCTTCGGGGAATTGAATGGTCTAAAGTTGCTGTAATTGGTGTGTTATTCACGTTCCTCTGCTGTTGAATTTAGAGTAATGTCAGTTTCTTATTATTTTTATCAATTTTGAGCAGGTAAGATGTGCAAAGCGAGGGACTGTTAGAAACAATGTTAGAGCAATTGAAGCTAGAAAGCTTTTCTTGTTTGAAGAAGCATTTTTCGAAGAGGGGACTAGCGAATTGGGGTGCTAGTACTCTTAGTCTCTCATTAGGTCTTGCACTTTCTCTTGTTGGGCTTGTGAATGACAGAAAAATTCTAATAAATTTGCCATCTTCGGCTGTTGAGACTTTACAAATTCTTTGATCTGCCATCTGCTGCTTAAAAGTACCATAAATCTATTTATTTTGCACATGCGAATCTCAAGTTTATCATTACCTTTCTTTTTCCCTTAATTATTTGCTGAAGTTTTGGAGAATGATCTGAGTTCAATTACCAACTCAACTTACTTAATCTTCCCTCTGTTGACTATTCTTGGAGAATTCAATAGAAAGGAAATGCGAGCAGAAGCAAAAAATTTCCCACACAAACCCCTCATAGCATCTGAAGTAACAGGAAAATGAGATAATAGGAATCGCATAATCTAAGCCCTTACCATATAACTGTATTTTCCTTCTCTGATCTATCTAATCGAATTTTATCTTCTGCATATACGAAGTTTATTATCCTGGCATTGCAATCTAGGATGGCAGTAGCATACCTGCTGGAGATCATGTCCAAAAGGCTTAAAATACTTTATAAGATTTGGTGATTATCCGTTCACAACTTAACTTTCAACTGCTGTTTCTTGCATTAGATTTCAAGAACACAAGGAACCAAATTCAACAAACCCTGCCAAGGCATGTTTCTTAGAAACAAAGTGATATGCCTCCAAGATGTATTTAGACTCGACATTAAATATAGACATATTTGTGAAGCTAAGAAGACAAATCTTCACAAATGTAGATAGCTACTTAAGCTAGTTAACATGGGGCTATCATTTTTGGGAAAAAGGACTTTCTCCACAAGAAAATTTCCTCTTGTTTTATCATACAGATTTCTCTTCCATAAATTAATTTCTGGAGCAAAATTAGTTATGTTTTATCAAACAGATTTCTCCTGCAGAAATCAATTTCTTGCAAGAATTCCAAAAATCAATTTCTGGCAAGAATTTGATTTCTAAAACAGAATGATTACCATTCGCACCCTTAAGGTTTGGGCTGGAGTTTATCGCTATCCATCGGCAGGAGAAAATCATTATTTTCCAATCCCCAATCGTCGCCATCTTTGTTCTGTGATTCATGTTTGTTATTGTCATCATCAAACAGTTGACGATTCTTGACATCGCTGTCTCTATCATTGCGGTTGATTCTTCTTTCCGACGCTGGTTGCACCTTCACGGCCACAAACCAAGTAATGTAAACCTCTCCTTCTTTTGCTTTGTCTTTCCCTATCTATCGAGGTTGTGAATGTAGAATTTGAAAGATGAAGTTTTGATGAAATCTTGCAAACCCAAGTTTGATTTGCAGTGGATGATGTTGATTCAGAATCTCATATACTGCGTTTACGCTGAGAACTGCATCAAAATCAAATCCTAAACTCATATTCTGAGTCGCACGCTACATGCTTGATGATTTGCTTGAGCGAAATATTAAAATTGACTTTAAGTAATCGATTGTGTGATGGCTCTTAGGTTTAAATATGATTTATATTTGTGTCGTGGATTGTTGAATCGATGTTGATGCCAAGTTTTTCTTTGTTTTTTGTGGCACTTGCACATCATGAATCGGCCATGAACGAAACCATAGTCGGATATCCATTTCCCATGCCGATGGTGCCTATGGTTAAAGTCCGTATGTGTTCGCTTCCTCTTTTCCCTTTCTCTGCCATGTATGTGTGTACATTCATTGCTATTGCTTGAGGATTATTAGTTGACGATTGAAAATGGCCGTCGGTAAAGGTTTTGAATAGCCGAAACAGTGATCGGGACAGGCAGCTGGCGATTTGATAATGGTCAGGATCTGTGATGGGCGAAGGCGAGTTAGTGGTAGGTTGCTAGAGTAAATAGCACGTAAACGTCGATGGCCAAGGAAAAGTTGCTCCGGTGAAGCCCAAAATTGGAATCCTGGTGATGAGCTTCGGGGAAGGCAATTACGTAAGGAAGAAGAATACCAGCATAATGGAAATAAGAAATAAAAGAAAAAAAATATAAAAAAAATAATATAAAAGAGATCATACATGTCAGGTCGGATCAGGTTAACAAATCCAGGTCGGGTTGTAGATCAATTCGAACAAGGCTGATGCGTGGGCTGAAGAATTTGGTCAAGATTGAATATGGGCTTAATGAAATTGAGAATTTGGGCAGGAGCTAATAGCTCGAGCCCATCAATCCATTACCATGTGGGAATTGGGCCTGAAGGTTGGCCCAAGTTGACCCAACCTGGAACCTTCTAAGTCCGGGTCAAACTAGCAAATCGGACTGGGTTCCGTGACCCGGTCCAAAGTCCATTTTCTCATAATAATAAACAAATAAAAAAATAATAAATTCAGAAAATTTGGAAAAATAAAAAAAAGTGAGAAAAGCTAAAAAAATTAAAATTCATCTAGTTTATGAATTTTAATAAACATTTTAGGCTTAAATAAAGAAGCGTTCCTAAAATTGAATAAGCCTTTTGGGCTTTACCTTAGGAACTTTTGATTGCATTTTTTCTTTTAGAGAAGATACTAGGTCGTAGCTTGTGCAATTTCATTTTGATTTCACTTGATCGCGCACTTAAAATACATTAATTGTTGTTTTTCCCTTTTAGAATGGTTAGGATGAAATTTAAAATTCTCAATGAGTGGAAGGCTGCCATGACATGTTGGTTAGCAAATAATCAAATTTAGGTACCTAAAGGCATTAATTGAGGAACTAGTGTAATCAAGTCTCCGATCTTTAAGGATCTCTAGTTACGCATGTATCGAGATGATACTCCCACATCCCGATTAGTGTTTCTAGCTAATCCTTAATCATGGTTAGTACAACTCCTAATGAATATATAAATTTAGACAACCAACATCACGCGAGGTATGGACTTTAGGAGAGTCCCATAAATACTTCTAAATCTACTTCCCGAGGTGGCCCTTGAGGCATAGGTCGCGACACCAGTGTCACAAAAAAACACACTACTTCCATGTATAACCGAGAAAATTTTGTCCAAAACTACTTCTTCCTCGATCAAAAGGACATCGCCACAACGACATTATGCTACACCATCCACCTTCCTTTGACGTGTCATGCCCCGATCCTATCCACCAAAGCTCAAGCACGCGACTTCCCTTCATTGGTCATGAATTGCAACGTCCCAGGAGGTGTCGTTGACCCAACTCTTTTACCTTTTGATTAACACATGCGGAAGCAAATTCTATAACTCCCAACCAACAACACAAAGAGGATAGCATGGAAAACACAAACAAAAAAGCACACTTCATATATATGCATTATTGACCTACATCAGAAGTTAGAATAATTACACGCCCGCTACTCGGGCCCTGTCAATTACATCACAAAAAGGAAAGGGGGGTCGGGGTTAACTTAGCTCCTCTACCTACGAGGGCTATCTCAAAAGAAACAACATGGCTTCCTCCACGCTCGAACATGCTATGACTCTGGTTCGAGGTCGTAGTCTAGATCTAACTCTGGATCACTAACAATATCATAGGGGATGTTTGATACTGTAGGGTCCCATGGGATTGCGCTCGGTGCACCCGATGGTCTGTCAAAGCCTCAGAGAGGTCCGAATAGGTCCACTTCGAACCAAACATACCATGCCTTAAAAAGGTGAGCAATCAAGTTGATAAGGCCCTCGTTGACCCAAATGGTCATCGAGTACTCTTTGTACACCATATCCTTCCCCGGTGCTACGTACTTGACCACTTCCACGTCTTGGTCCACGGGAACACCAAAACATATGATTTGAAGTATCCATTATAGGGGCTTGAAAAGTGTTAAGCAACATCACGTGAGTAAATTCGGTAAGTAAGACCTCTAAGCCTCGTATAGGAGGATACTTCGCTTCAAAAACACGCCAAACATAGGACTTAACAAGTCGATGGCAAATCAATAACAAAGCCTTTGCTTTGCCTTATCTATATACATGAAAAGTAACCTCATCCTCTCGGCATACCAAAAACACAATCAAATAATCACACTTAAATTCTTACCTCCCGTTGGCACATAAAATTCACACAAATAATCACACGTGAATCCTCGCTTCTAATTGGCACGTGAGAATTACACATAGTAATCAAAAACACCTCATATCACATATTCATGCACAATGCATCCACACGAATTCTAATTATTACGACCGCTCACGGCCATGAGCAACACTCGTGATGGTGGTCTTCTAGCGTAAACGGACATCGTCCCACCCTATCGGGTATAGCAACATCTCTACCTCACTCGAAGACAGCATTCACTTAAGAGTATCGTTCAGAAATCTATCCACGAACGGCATCCGAAGTCCATTGGGCATCATCCCCCGCAACCATACGAGTATGAAACCATTTATGTGATCATACAAGCATATCAAGCACTTGAGCCAATTATTATCTTTCACTTTAGCCAATGCAGGGTGTTTAGTGCTCACATGATTAGAGCATCTAAAATCCTGCACACATAAAAATGCATGAAAATAATCACACGTGAACAACTGTAATTCTTCGACTTGCGAAATTGCACACACTTCACTTACAAACCTTCCTTGTAAAGATGGACACACCCAAGATGACATACAACGTCGACTTCTCAAAAACCCCTAATTATGTGAAACATAAGACTTCCATTGCACCAAACAATCACATGAGTACATACACTTAACCTTGATTCCCATAATATATACGTGCATCAAGGAAACATATAAATTCACAAGGCAATTAATAACGAAAATAAAAATAGTGGAAACATTGCATGAGCAAACCATACAAAATTGTTATACGGGCTTCCTCTTCCTAGAACAAGCAATTATCAACCTTAACAATCACGGAGCCTAAATTGGAAACTTAATTCAACTACGTAGAACCGAGTCTAATCCAAGGTATAGATGATCTACTTACGACACAAGCAATATCATGGTAGAACAAGCTCAAACAAGACTCAACCTAGGTTCAAAACGTGTAGAATAATACCCTATTCACGGATTAGAATAACTGCTTACTAAACCGAGGTGAGATCTACGGACGACGACGAATGGCGGATGAACGGCGACAGCGAAGCAGTGTGGTTGGCGGTGCAGCGACATCACGGTGGTATGGTGATGGCAACGAGGACGGCACGGTGATGAGCGGCAGCATAGTGACGGAAATGAGGACGACATGATGGTGAGTGACCAAGAGGATGGTGCGACAACGGTGGCGACGAGCAGACAGCGGCGCAGTGGTGAACGTAAGGCAACGTGGCGGTGAACGGCAAGGAAGGGAGGGCGTGAGAGAGAGAGGGTGAGGGAGAAAAAGAGAGAAATGAGAGTGAGTGAGAGTGAGTGAAAATGAGAAGGGTTCCCTAAGTGCTCTTGCAAGAAGACTAATAATGCAATTGCATTAATGACTCTACTATTTACCTAGTCTAGGTCTCCTTAATTTGCTCCAATCAAAGTAAATTCATGGCCAAGAGGGCAACTTGAAAGCTTCTCTAACAAGTCTCACACTTAGGCTTGCATGGCTATTAGAATAGGTACATGCATTTAGTTGGGAACTAACCAAGAAAACCAAACTGGAAGCTAATTTAGTTGATCTCCTCCCTTTCCTCATCTAAGTGGCGCTAACCTCCTCAAGGCAAGACCAAATTTTGGTCTCTTCCCAAATCAAACTTCTAGAAGGTGCAATAAAAGCTAAATTATAGGTTACTAATCATACACAAGGCACATTAATGTGCAATCTTCTAAAAAAATCACCAAAGGGTCAAATATGGGCAATATGGGCTTTACCTTCTTGATTGGCGCTTAACAAGGCCGAACAAGTCCATTGGGCTTGTCTTGGGCACGGGCCTTCGTTGGGCTTCTAATGCTTGGCTCGTGTCTACTTGTCCGAAGATTAACGGTCCAATGATATGTAATTAAGCGTCGTTGGATTGAAGATGTCACACGTTGCCTCCGCACAACATCATCGAGGCAATCTATTATTTAAATTAAGTTCTTTTCTTCCCTCCTCCAATTATATATTGAGTTACTGATCTTTGGTCATGTTATACTTATGTCCGTACTAGCAACTAAGTTAAATTTAGTGGGCACTTCAATCGCAAATATTTATAAAAAAAAAAGCAAAAAATCATAAGAAATTCACGTATTCTTTTGGGGAGAAGGTCACTAGAAGTGCCAAAAGTTGTGTACGGCGCTCACTTTAGTACCAAAAGTTTTTTAGGATCACTTAAATGCCATCTTTTTAAAAAAACGATCACTTAAGTGCCAACTCCGGTCTGGGTCGCCGGAAATTCGACATGGCTAAATTTTATTAATTTCTCAGTCCTACGTGACTCACTGGCATGCCCAATCTGCATATAACCCCTAAACGACATCGTCTAAAAGTTGTAACTAGTGATCGTTTGAGTGTCGAATTTTGTTTAAAGTAATCATTTCAGTGCTAGTCGGATTGTGCAACGTCATTTTAGATGTCCAGGTGGAATGGATTTTTTTTATAAAATATGCAAAATCATGTTACAATTTTTAATTATAAAGGCTACGTAATCAATTTGGCCGAAATTGGCATTTAAGTGATCGTTTTTCTCCAATTTAGCAGTTAAGTGATCCGAAAAAAAACTTTTGGTACTAAAGTAAGCACTGTACATAACTTTTGGCACTTCTAGTGTTTTTCTCCCCATTCTTTTATGATATGATATGACCGCACATGACCATAGATGGGGAAAATTGTGTTTTGTGATAATTAAGATGATTGGAATCCAAATCTTTTATGTATCATTTTATTCCATTAATAAAAAAATGCATGACGCTCCTTTTCTAGTATAAATAACATGTGTTTGTACAAATGTAGATCGAGTGAGAGATTCAAAGTTAGATCCATTGTGAAGCACATCATTTTGTGATGTCACGGAAACTTTCTAGTGGATTGACAATTGACAACATCTTCGTTTCTTGTTTGGCAACCTTCACGAAGAGTACTATACGACTTCAATTCTTGTTCAAAATTGACTATTTACTTTTTAAAAAGTGTTACCGGTCATCCTTGATTAGTCCGATGATGGAATTTGTTGACATTAAAGGCCGTTATAAATTTCATGACGTGGTTTAATGTTGTTAAAAATTTGTTGACTTGAATTTATTTTGTTGTTTTTTTCAATGTTCTCTCTCCAACTATCATCATCTTCTTCCTCTTCTTCTTCTTCTTCAACTTCAACCGCACCAAATCCAGACAAATACCCACAAATTTAACATCCCCACCAACGCAATATCCTGAATGGCCACAACTGCGAGCTTGAAAAAGATCCAGTCACCATGGTCATGTTGGACGAAGCTCATCAGGGCATGGCCGCAAGCTCAAAGAAACTCCATTCGCCGTTGTGTGAGTTTGATGAAACTCGGTTAGTAATGGTTAAGCTTAACAGAGATTGAATGGCCGTAGTGGAGTTCGGCGAAGCTTAGATGCCGTGATAATGAACTCAAATTGGATGTAGTAAAAAAAAAATTCCAACAAAATTGGATATATTAAGCAAAAAATATCCTGACCAAATTCTCTAATCTTTTCATATAATAATGTCGTAATTCTTTTGAAAGATTATTTTCCATCTTGAAACTGTTAGCTGGCACATGAACATTAATTATTCATTTTAGGAGAAACCTTAAAAGACCAGCCAAAGAAAAGCAAAACATTCTACCAAAATCCAATATATATCTTTTCAAAATGGCTTTTTCTTAAATGCCAGAGTTCGATCTATCCCTAGCCTTAATGGCGATTACCCAACTGAATTTCGCCTATATAATCTTCCATTCTTGATGCTTTGCACATCCGATGTCTTATACATTTTTTTTTATTATGGTAACGAAGTCTTTTTAAGTAGGTAAATCCCAAATACCATGAAATACACCACTAACTTTTTATTGCATCTTTATTATATGGTAATGTGTTAAATGTAAAATATGAAAAATATCCATTGTCTTTATGACAATTACTCATTCTTTACCTATATAAGCTAAAGCACTCATCAACCTTATAAATCGAATGTCTTATGTTTGGCGAAATTTCTTCTCCCAAAATCTCATTGCATACTCATGATGTTACGAACTTATATGAATCTTGATTAACTTCGTTAGTATGAACTTAATGGGAATCTCAATTGCTCAACCAACGAAGCTATCTGATCAACAATTTTTCAGAAGTTTTAGATTCATGGTAAAAACTATGAATCTTCTCTCTACATCCGTCATCATTTTATTACACAGTAATTGACATATTGCCTTCTTTTTATGATTTTCAATGCAGAAAAACGAAATTATCCAAGAAATGGCCGTGCAGGGAGTGACTTTTTTGGGATCTCTCTTATTATTTCCAGAGTCTTATGTCCCTTCATCTGTGCATTAGGGCTTGCCCATCATCTTCCTACGAGAAGAATGGGGAGGAGAACTGGGCCAAATAACCCCCGATCACTATGGTAACGAAAGTCCACAATAAGAAGTTAGACTAAAGGGAGATAAAATGCTTCTATTTAGATTTGTGATCACTCAAGACCTTTGGTCTCTACTGGGACCCTGATATTTGAGTCAGGTTCTGCTGAGTGATGTAAAGCATTCTACATCGGTTGTTCGATTTTCCTAGTTTTTCTCAATGTCGAATGAGAAACTTATGTTATTAGTCTACATGTAAATCCCATTTGGAGATGAAATGTTAGATTCTATTCCGCTATTCCCTTTCTCTCAGTTGCATCCATATCTTCCATACCATAACAATTACAAATTTCAGATTTTTTTCAATAATATCAGTCAACAATATACTAGTGTAGAATAATCTTAACAAATTTTATTAATCTATCAAGATTCCACTTGATAAGTTTCTCTTGGGTGAATTTAAAGATTAGAAATTGGTGAAAAATAAAGTTCTGTTTTTTTTTTTTGGTGAAGATCAAGTAATATCATGGATCTACTTTTATTTTTATACTAAGCTAAGCCCTCCTTCATCGATATTTATTTTTCTTAATTGGCTCTAGCTGTACGAAACGTATTGAAATTTTTATGGTAATCTAAATGGCATATATATCTTATATTACATACTATAAGGAGATGGAGACATCATGAGGATAAAATAACTATTTTTGGTCAGGACTTTGCGATAATCCCGCTTCTTAATACCGCTTCTTCTTTTATTAGACAAATTTTAAAAAGGCAATGACATGATGGACCTAAATAAAAAATAAAAAATCCTAACTTTTTTCCACTTTTCATAGATAGATTGATGAATAAAAAATGCAATGGGCAAACCTATATCTGGCCTACTAAAGGGTACTTCTTCATCCATCCATCCATCCGTATATTACACGGAATAGTTCAAGATTTAGCATCAAATTCTTATTAAAAGTCTACTTATATTATAGTATATCCATGCCTCCGATTGGTGAGTCACCCTCTTAAAAAAATAAATATGGGTGAAGCCAATAAAATTGTAATCCAGATATGATCAGAGGAAAACCGAAGATGGTGAAAAAATGGTCAGCTGAAACCTTCCAAAATAAAACCCAACAGAGTATAACAAATTGTTAGGTAGGCATGAGTAACCCTCTTGCAAGGTCATGCTTGCTCTAGACATGGGCTCTCCCAAGCCCTATCAGCAACAACTTAGTTTCTCATTCTTTGTTTAATTAAATTTGGGTTTAGATCCATCACTAACCTATTCTAGGCCTATCAAGATCGTAGTAAGATGGGAGATAAGACATTTTGGGTTTTAGAACTTGATTAGGATAGCTTTACCTAAAGCCCATTACATTTTTTCTTTTAACAAAAGTGTTATTTCATGAGATCCCTTCCGTGTTTATCTGTAAATAGGCAAAAGAATATGTTCATGTATAAGTGCCCAAGCAATAAATTAAACAATCAATAATAAAAGATAAAAAAAAAGAAAAGAAAAGAAAAGTGAACCCATTCATATTGGGCAAAGTTTTCAGGCCAAAGAGCAAATGGGCAAGAGATAATATTCGGCTAAATAGCCATGCGGACCTGAAACTAGAACTTTCAGTTCAAGAGGTCTCGCCTTCACCACGAACCGATATCGCTTTGCATGGTTCGGCAACTGCAAGACCTGGCTGTGAAGGAATAGCTGCTTGAGCGGCCCATTTCGCAAAGAGGCAATCGCATTTGCACTCGCGCCTGTAACGAGCGACACTCCATTGCCATGAGAATTCTGGGAGAAGGAGGAGGAGAAGAAGAGGTTTTTTTTTATATTTATTTATTTTACTGATTTGTTTGCTGTTTTTTCTTTGCTGTATTAGTGACAGCAAGTTATGGCAGAAGTGGAATTCTGTGGACATGATGAGTCCCACAATAATCTTGTTTGCCTATAATGTTGTGTGGTGGCTATGGCTACTTGTTTTTTATTTTTATTTTTATTTGTAATTTTACTTTCCCTCTCCAATCTATTATTTATAATTCAATTGGGAATTATCTTTTTTTTCTTCCCTCCTCCAATTATATATTGAGTTACTAATCTTTCGTCATATTATATTTACATCTATACTAGCAACTAAGGTAAATTCAGTGGGCACTTAAGTCGTAAATATTTTCAAAAAACAAAAATCATAAGAAATCTGCGCATTTTTTTGTGATGCGATATGACCACACATAATCATAGATGGGCAAAATCGTGCTTGGCCAAAATTAAGATGATGGGCATCCAAATTTTTTTTGTATTATTTAATTTATTTAGGGCCGTGCTTTTTCCACTTCTAATTTAGCTAAAACACTCTCAAACAAAGTGTTGTGACCATTTTACCCCTTATGAGTCCCACCTTTTAGCATCATTTGCATTTTCTTAGTGTTTTTTTTTTCATTTTCTTCTTTTGCAGGTCCCACTTTCCTTATTTTTATCCTTCCCTCTTTCTCTCTCATTTTACTTTCTTTTCTTCTATGTTTGAGATGGTTTATGCGTCATTTTTCATGGTGGGTGTTGGATAAAGTAATTAAATATGGAGTTGCTTAACATTGAGCAATGTGGTAATTTTTCTTGTGATGGGTTCGGGTCAATAAAGATTGAAGGTGTTTTTTCTTATTTTTCTTCTTTCATCGCTTTTTTATGTTTGGGAAAAGTGGGTATTGATGTATTCCTTGTTTGATGTTGAATCTGATTAAAGTTTATGCTTTGAAGGATCTTTAGTGAGGCCTTTTGGCATTGCTGATTTTCTCTCCTTATGGGGATTCTGTTTTACTTTCACCAAGTGAAAAAATGTCCCGTTAACTTCTAACTATTGAACTTACGGATTTCTTTGACCCAGTTTAGATAAGGCATGCATTTGATGTTTTGAGTGGATTTTGAGTATTCTTTCATTGAAAATTTCCTCGAATTGGTTTACGTTGATCTCATTTTTTTTGCAATCTAATTGGCAGAATGATTTCAAGATATGCATTTTGATATCTCCCCATAGTATTGGTCTAATAATGGTTCGGTCTCAATAAAGGATGAAGGGTTTTTTCCAAAAAAATTTCAGTTTTCTTCTCATTTTAATAGTTTAATTGAAACTTTTTACCATTTTTGTTTCCAGTTTTTGAGAAAGTTGAAAACAAGTGGGCAAGTGAAATGCATTTTCACATATTAGCTAGTAAAGTCTTTTGGTGGCTGTGCAAAGTATGGTTGGATCCTTCCTCTGTATTACATTGGGTTGGTTTTGAATAGAGAAGGTCTTCCATATGTTGCACAACTGCCAATTAGATTGAGAGAACATCATTTGACTGAGTTATGTGCTTTTATGGAGGTGATTATGGTGGCATTTTCTCTAAAAAAATGAATTGCTAGGATATCTATGCAATTTCGTTTATGTGCTTTTCTTTTTTTCTAATTTTCAAATGGCCTGCTTTATTGTCTTCTATACAGGATCATTCCATGTAGGTAGTTTAGACCTGCACCATGCAGACTTTACATGGAATAGTTCAAGGGACACACTTTTAACCTTAAATCCCATGTAGATGGGTTAAACCATTAAAAGTGAGTAGCTTATCTTTTGTCCTAGTTTTTTTAGACATCACATTTCTTAGACTTCTTTTCACCCACATATTTGATTCTTGCACTTGCAATGCGGTTGTCGTCCTAGAGGCAAACTCAGGTGTGACAATAACTACATCGGCAAAGAAATTGCCACTCGGAGGCTACCTCACAACCTTGCCTCTCTCTGACTCTCACGCTCGGCATCCGCCTCAACTTCGTCAGAAGATGCCACGTTTTACTAAAATATGGAAGTGGGCATCGCAAGAGAGAGAGATAATTGCCGAGAGAAAAAAGGAATGATGAAGACAAAGAAAAGGTGGGATCCGCAAAAGATGAAAAGAAAAAAAGACACCAAGGGAACAATTAAGATGTTGAAAGGTGGAACCCAAATTAGGACAAATGGTCATAACACTTTATTGGGGAGTATTTTAGCCAAATTAAGAGTGGAAAAAGTGCGACCCATTTAATTAGAAATGCACAGTGCTCCTTTTCAAGTATAAATATACATGTGTTTGTACGTATGTAGATTGAGTGAGAGATCCAAAGTTAGATCCCTTGTGAAGCACATCATTTTGTGAAGTCATGGAAACCTTCTAGTGGATTGACAATTAACAACTCCATTTATTGTTTGGCAACCTTCATGGAGAGTACTATACGACACTACTTCAATTCTTGGTCAAAACTGATTATGTTCTTTTTAAGAAGTGTTACCAATCATCCTTGATCGGTCCGATGACGGAATTTGTCGGCATTAAGGCCGTTAGAAATTTCGTGACCTGATTGAATGTCATTAGAAATTTGTTGACTTGGATGTATTTTGTTGTTTTTTTCAATGTTCTCTCTCCAACTATCATCATCATCATCTTCTTCTTCTTCAACTTAAACCCCACTAAATCCAAACGAATGCCCAAAAATTTAACATCCCCACCAATGCAATATCCCGAAAGGCCAAGGCTGCGAGATTGAAAAAGATCCAGCTGTCATGGTTACGTTGGACGAAGCTCATCAGGGCATGGCCATAAGCTCAAAGAAATTCCATCCGCCGTTGTGTGAGTATGATGAAACTCGGTTAGTAATAATTAAGCTTAACAGAGCTTGAATGGCCGTAGTTGAGTTCAACGAAGCTTAGCAGCCATGGTAATGAACTCAAATTAGATATAGTAAAAACAAAAAAAATTCCTACAAAATTGGATATATTAAGCAAAAAATATCCTAACCAAATTCTTTAACTTTTTAATATAATATTGTCTAAATACTAGGATTTTGAAAGATTATTTTCCATCTTGAAACTATTAGCTGGCACATTAATGACTCTGATTCACGGAATTGGATTCTCAATATTCCCCTAATTCCCATTATTTCCGTTATTCCCTTTGGCCTCATTGACAGCAGCAACGGCGGCCTTTACAGCAGCGGCAATAGTGGCATTTCTTTCTTGAGCCTATCTACCTCCCAGAATTCCTGCTTCCTCGAGTGCCCTTAGAATTCCATCTACCCTTGGGTCTTCTGCAATCCTCACTTGTGGTTCTACGCGGTCTTGCTCATGACCTCGACCTCTACCTCTTCCTTAGCTACTCATCTTTCCAACTCGCACGCTCACCTACCTACTATAATTCCATTCACGAATTAGAGACCTAAACCAATCTAAACTGGTCTAAGGTCCTAGGCAGGGCATTAACACAACAGCAATCAATTACTCAGCATATGACCTAAGCATAAACAGCACAAGACCTCAGCCAAGGAGATACACGTACTTACCTTGGGTCCTGCCGTACCTGCACTTTACGGGTCAATTTACATACGCACTCAATCGAAACACCGACAGTCAGGAAGTATACTTAGCACGCAAGGTCACCCTATTTACCACCCAAGGTCATCGATCCTCATTACTTCAGGCTTCTATCGAATTGGACAGAGTTGACCTTGCACTGATACCAAATCAACGGAGGATGTCACGCCTCGAACCCTACGGCGCGCCACATCCCTGCCACGGTCGAATTTGCGTGTGACGTCCCAGGATGCGTCGCCGACCCAACACCCAACACAGAGAATCATGCACGTGAGGAAACAACATACACACCCGTATAATTAAAACACTACGAGACCAAGGATAGCAATACAATAAACAACATGAACAGATATACATTTGCATTAACAGTGGAAACATATACAATATTCATATACAGTATGAACATCAAAAATAAAAAAACGGGTCAACGGCTACTACTGATAAAAAGGGGGTAAGTGGCCTAGGCGATTAGGGGTACTAAAACTAGGTGGGGCTCCGGTAAAAAAGATACTGGCCTAACCTATCTGCAATTAAGGCTGAACCTACGGGACCCAGTTTGGGTCGGATCAAGAGGACTCAGAAGAGCTATCTGACGGCTCATCCTTAGAGTCCATGGAGTCCATCTTGGACTTGGCCTCTACTGACTCCTCCTCTGAATCCACCTCCTCAGGCTCAGGGGTCTGAAAAGTTTGGTTTTAATAACAATAAGAATAAATCTCCGCAAGTAAAACCCCCTAAACCTAAACTAGGCTAACATGCACCTCCTGACAGGCAAACAATCACACGCAACCAATAACAATCGACAATCAATTGGCCTAAGCCCTCAGGCCCATATCAAGAATACAATGACCTTGCAGGTTAGACATATAATAATCATAATAATAGCAAATACGCGATAGGCTTATACACGCGTACGCCATACACATGCTCATGCTCATTAATGCCTACATTGCACATGAATCACTAACACTCACATGATATTGCACTTGCCAATATACTCTTGCACACATATGGCACCAATATGATCATGCTCATGATACGGCTCAATGATGCACACTGTTCATTCCTCAATTAGAATTCGACCCGCATAAAACGTATCAAGTCTGACCCGTGTAAAACGCATCAAGTCTATTCATAACCAACACTTCCTGGCCTGCGTAAAACCCATCAGGCCCAGTGTCTCTAGCTCGCGTAAAATGCATCAGGCGCAATATCGATCTCCTTATACGGACCATAACCCGCATAAACGCATCAGGCTGGCCGTCTTCCGGCAATCCGGGCATCGTCCTGTATAAAATGCATTAAGACGGGTTCAATATCCCACATAACACGCATTAGGGCTTCTAGTGATCACACATGCACATAGCCAATTTTATCTAAATCCCACGTAATATGCATCAGGGCAATTAAGCGATCATATGTTCATATCATACACACATACTTGCACGATCCTCATATCATGTCAATACTCAGCATACGAAATGTGTGACCATGCACAATGAGCTCTTGGGTTATGACATATTGCACAATGAGCATTCGATTCCAACATGAGTACATAATCCAATCGTGCCAAGAAATTATCAAACAATGCCATGACGTGCTCAAATACCCAATTGACATGTTCACATTCAATTCCAATATGCCCAATCAACATATGAGCATATCCAATCAAACAATTCAATTCAACTTTGCATGATACATAACTCACACGCATAATTCATGCAACTAGGCTAATATGATTAGGCACACTCAAGGCCCGCCATGCTAGTATATTCTCAGTCACACTAGGCACGCGACATGGCATCTCAAAATCAATGTCCAATCAAGCATAAATCAACAACCAAATGAACAACATGCTCGGAATTCCACAATTGAACACTAAACTAACCAATCTCGGGCCAATTAATTCCTAAAATTCCAGCCATAAAACAGCCCACTCTTGGGCACTGATCACATTGAAATCAACGCATTAGACTCCCAAATCATCACATAATCCATCACTAATCTAATAGCCCACTAATCTTCCCTAATCCACCTTAATTAACCCCTAAATTATCCTAATCCTTTCTAGAAATGCAAATAAGCCTAATTAGGGTTTAGGGACTAATACTCACCTAAATTCCTAAGCTCCCAACTAAGTTGAACAGGTGGGGGAGAATGGGCGGCCCGAGCTGGTTCGTGGCGGCGCACGGCGGAGACGGCAGCAACTCAAGGTGGCGATCGGAAGGGGGCTGGTTGGTGGCGGATGGGGAGAAGAGAGGGAGGATGAGATGGTCGGTGGTGGTGCAAGGCGGGGCGAGCGGCGGCGACGACTCCTCCGGCGGCAGTGACACATGGTCGAGCAAGCAAAAAGGGAGAGAGAGAGCTGGCGGGATAGTAAGGGGGAAATGAGGGTAGCTCAATGGCGAAGCGAGGCGACAAACGGTGGCAGCACGAGGCGGTGGCGGCTCCTCCGGCGAGCAGCTCGCGCGGCCAAGCAAGGGAGAGAGAGAATCGGCGAGAGGGATAGGAGAGGGAGAGCTAGTCGGCTTGAAGGGGAAGAAATGAGAGAGAGAGAGAGAGAGAGAGAGAGAGAGAGAGAGAGAGAGAGAGAGAATGGGAGAGTTATACACACTAACTAGTGGGGTGATTGAACCACTTTGCACTAAAGACCATCATGCCCTTCATTCAAGGGCTTGGATTTAATCTAACTATAATATCTAGGGGCATCTTGGTCCAAAATTTCAGCATTATTGGGCTGATACAAACCAATATAAAATCCCAAAATACTCTCCAATTGATCCCAAAATTCGGAATACAAGGTTAGGGGCATAGGGACAAAATGGTAATTTTCCGATCTTGGGTCAAATTTCCAGTTTTCGACTCTACCGATCCCAAATATAATTGGCCACGTAAAAATGACATCGTTCTTACCAAAAAGTCGCGTACACCCATGAAATTCGATATTGAAGTCCGGACTCAATTCCACGATCAATTTCGCTCAAAATGCGATTTTAGCGTCTCTCACTAATGGGCGGCTATTTAAGGATTACGCTTCTCGACCTAGGGTTACTCGAGTCATGACAGTCTCGATTTCCCAGAGAACACTAGGATTTATCACTAGTTCCGGGAGTCGCGATCGTTCGAAATAAGCTCAAGATCGTTTGTCATGTGTACTCTCGATCGTGTGGATTCATCCGCGATCCTATCGTATGTCGTTGGCCAAACTAAATTCATCACTCTCCTTGGACTAGCCCATATTGGCACAAAATATTCTCTCGTCGTTTCTCATAATTGGACTCAATTCACGGTCGAGTTCTTGGGTCCATGTACCGTTTTCCTAGTTAGCCATTCCCTACTGGTCAGTATCTCGAGAATGATTAGTTCCGGGCGAGACGTACTAAAACAAAATGAGAAATGCATATCCATTTTATTGATCACGATAGTGGGTCGAATTCAGGACGTTACACATGCACCATCTCCCTCATTTCTTCTCTCTTTGTGTTATTTTTCTCCAATTAGTTTCTCGTTTGAGCAATCTCTAAGACATAAATCAAAGATGAAAGATTACTGAACATAGATTTACTCTCCCATCTCTCCACTGTCACTTTATGTACACCTATCCATTTGTGGTATGGTCATCTTGCTTCATCTCCCTATCACTCACTACGGTCAAAATCTCCTTACCACAAACAGCTCTTCCTTAAGTAGAAAAACCTCCGATCTCACAATCTTCTATTGATTCAAACTCCATTCCTCATTCTTCCCAAAACTCCAGCCCAAGCCTAAACATCCCATGCTGAAGTCAAAGGTTTAGCAGCACCATAGCATAGGCTGGAAAATGACAGTGGCAAATGGACCAATTTCAAGGAAGTAGATGTGGAAAGTGGAGGGATGGCTAGCCTAACAAATTTTGAGAGGTAACTGATTCCATAACATTGCTTGGAGAACAAAGAAAGGGAAGACAGAATGAGAGAAGAGGACATGCGGATACCATTCTGCTCTAGGCATGACAGGATATTTTTTCCCAAGCAAAAAAACATAAGATTTTTTTAAGAGTCTCGTGGATTTACCTAGAGAACCTCAATTGGAAACTTTTAACTTCATCGATAACCTAATTGAACAATCAAAACTAAAGAGCTGACTCGACATTGTATAAAAAAAGCTCATTTCTAATGCAGTTATCCCTTCTAACAAATATAAAAGGTGATAGGAGATTTTTTCTCTTTTTCAATGGTATTATGGATATCATAGTCCTAGAAAATCCAGAGAACTTCCATAAATTTACCCTAACCACGACTGATCTAGTCATAATAAAGTGACTGATTGGTGGTACAGCATGAAAACTATTAGGATTACCATAATGGGAGCTGATTGTTTTTATAATCCTTTTTCCACTTTTATCAGTAAACCAATTCCAAGTCCTCTCCAAGGACCAAGGAATATGCTTGAGTTATTTATCCATAATAACTTTCAGTCAGCTGAAAATGGCAGAATTAGTCACTTTTCAATGTCAATGAGATCAGTACGAGCACTCTAGATTTCCCTGTTCCTATCTAAACCATTATATTACTTCCATGACAAATTAGAGTACCAACTTAAGCTGATAAGTACTTACTTCCATGACACTATTATATATTGCAATCTCCATTTAAAAGGAGAATTTGGAAATACAATTGCTCGGTTTCAGGAATTTTTTTTTGCGATAAATGGTTTCTAAATTCAATCTGCTCTACCATCCAACAAATGTGAAAGACCATGTAAGTTGAGAAAAAAAAACTCACCTCATGCTCTAGAATATAAACAATGATTGGCTGCTTACATAATTTTGAAATTACCCGTAATGAATTTATGATTGGAACTGGTCAGTAGCTTAAGAAGAAATAAAGTGAGTGCTGCTAGCAAATGAAACTGTCAAAATGTAGAGAATAAGAAGACACCACCAGCTCCAATTAGCGCTAGAGAAACCTAGAAGAATTTACAGAAACAAAAGACTACTATGTTTGTCCCTAGATGATCCATCATATTGCTCAATTTGAAACCATAGTCAACTCTTAATTCTACCCGAGAGATAAGGAAGAAAAGAAGCCAACCCCTATTATTTCTATCTTTACCAAGGGCTTAATTTAAACCACGATTGATCTAGTCCCAGAAAATCAAGAGAACTTCCATAAATTTACACTAGCAAAGGGAAGTGCATCACCAACCTGTATGCTATTTATTAGTTCTTAAGGATGTTCAACCCTCAAACCTACCTGCAAGACACAATAGAAGGAAAAATGATAGTTAATAGTTTCATTTATATTGCCAGTATCCATACATTTGGGATGATCTTACTACGCATACTGATCAAGTTGCCAAACAAGGCATTTCCAAAGATGCCAAACATTTTAGTAACCGGACTATATATTTGAGAGGATTAAGGGTCGCAAGTTGAAACAAGGTTGAAGTAGCGATTAAGATCACAATGCAAGAATATAACATTTCATAATTGTGGCTATAAAGAAGATGAGGAGATAATATTAGCATAACGGCTGAGAAATTCATTGCCAAATTGCTTCTTTTGCACTTTCACGCAATCAATCAAATTCTCCTGTGAATATCTCCTGATTCAAGAAACTCCACGAAGCAGCACACACTCAAACGAACTACAAAGCTCACGGTATGCGTCGATCAGACTCATGTGTACTTTGACTTGTTGGTGGGCATGGAGCTTTGGCCTGCATCGCGATCGTTGCACTTGCACACCTCAACCCCACCATCACCACCACAAGCGCCAGCTTCGAGAGCTGAGTAGAGCCATTTCTTTGGATAGAGAGAGAGGGGCAAAGGATGAATCGCCAATGGGGGCTTCGGAGGCGACGGCGGAGGCGGAGGCAACCGCGTGGTTGGATCTAAGCCACTGATCTTCACGTTAGGACAAAAACGACGAGAATAAGTTCAAGTCATATAAAACCCTAACCTAAGAATGGGGCTTCGGAGGCAACACAGAGGGTGAGCTAGAGCCCAAGATCTCCAAAGGGGCTTCGGGAGGCAACGGCGGAGGCGCGATTTGTCACAGAGAGCCAAGCGGTGCCGTTTCTTAGGACAGAGAGAGAGGGGTAGAGAATGAATCACCAATGGGGCCTTCAAAGGCGACGACGTAGGCGGAGGCGGTCGCGTGGTTGGGATCTTAACCATCGATGGGCTCCGAGAGGCGACGGCAAAGGCAAGCAGCAGAGGCGGAGGCATGATTCACAAAAAGAGCACCACTTCACGGAGGAGAGAGAGAGAGAGAGAGAGAGAGAGAGAGAGAGAGAGAGAGCATATGGGTTTTCTGGAAGGGAAGGCAGAGGCAACCGACGGGTGCGGCGGGTTCACGATCAAAGGAGGCAAAGTCGCGGAGGAAGGAAAAGGTGTAACATCCTGAATTTCGACCCATTTCTAGGATCCAACGAAGTGGATATTATTTCTCATCTAATTTTAGTACGTCTTGCCGGGGGCTGGCTCCTCGCGGGATACTGATCAATGGGAAAGACTAACTAGGAAAACGGTATGTAAACTAGGGACCCGATCGTGAATTGGGCACTGATTCTGAGAAATGATAGGGAAGTATTTTGGGCCAGTGTGGGCCGATCTTAGGAAAGTGATGGATTTGGTTTGGCCAACGATGTATGATTAAATCACGGGTGATTTTGCTAGATCGAAAATACGAGTGGCAAACAAATCTCAAACTCGAACCGAACGATCGTAACCCTTGGAATAATCAATAATTCCTTGCGTTCTCTCGGTAATCAAATCCATCACGACTCGAGTGAACCTAGGTCAATACGTGTAACCCATAAACAGCCACCCGTCAATGAGAGGCTCTAAAATTCTGAATTGAGCAATTTTGATCGTCAAATTGGATCGAACTTCGATGTCAAAATTCTATGGGTATATATGACTAATTTGCAAGGTCCACGTTTGTAACATCCCGGACCTACCGCCCCACGTGATATTGCTCGCTTTGGGCCAAGCCCTCACGGTTTTAAAACGCGCCACTGGGGAAAGAGGTATCCACAGCTTATAAAGCCTGCTTCGTTCCCCTCTCCAACCGATGTGGGATCTCACAATCCACCCCCCGTAGAGGGACCAGCGTCCTCGCTGGCACACCGACTCGGCATCGGCTCTGATACCATTTGTAACATCCCGGACCTACCGCCCCACGTGATTTTTGTAACATCCCGGACCTACCGCCCCACGTGATATTGTCCGCTTTGGGCCAAGCCCTCACGGTTTTAAAACGCGTCACTGGGGGAAGAGGTATCCACAGCTTATAAAGCCTACTTCGTTCCCCTCTCCAACCGATGTGGGATCTCACAATCCACCCCCCGTAGAGGGACCAGCGTCCTCGCTGGCACATCGACTCGGCATCGGCTCTGATACCATTTGTAACATCCCAGACCTACCGCCCCACGTGATTTTTGTAACATCCCGGACCTACCGCCCCACGTGATATTGTCCGCTTTGGGCCAAGCCCTCACGGTTTTAAAACGCGTCACTGGGGGAAGAGGTATCCACAGCTTATAAAGCCTGCTTCGTTCCCCTCTCCAACCGATGTGGGATCTCACAATCCACCCCCCGTAGAGGGACCAGCGTCCTCGCTGGCACATCGACTCGGCATCGGCTCTGATACCATTTGTAACATCCCAGACCTACCGCCCCACGTGATTTTTGTAACATCCCGGACCTACCGCCCCACGTGATATTGTCCGCTTTGGGCCAAGCCCTCACGGTATTAAAACGCGTCACTGGGGGAAGAGGTATCCACAGCTTATAAAGCCTGCTTCGTTCCCCTCTCCAACCGATGTGGGATCTCACAATCCACCCCCCGTAGAGGGACCAGCATCCTCGCTGGCACACCGACTCGGCACCGGCTCTAATACCATTTGTAACATCCCGGACCTACCGCCCCACGTGATATTGTCCGCTTTGGGCCAAGCCCTCACGGTTTTAAAACGCGTCACTGGGGGAAGAGGTATCCACAGCTTATAAAGCCTGCTTCGTTCCCCTCTCCAACCGATGTGGGATCTCACAATCCACCCCCCGTAGAGGGACCAGCGTCCTCGCTGGCACATCAACTCGGCATCGGCTCTGATACCATTTGTAACATCCCAGACCTACCGCCCCACGTGATTTTTGTAACATCCCGGACCTACCGCCCCACGTGATATTGTCCGCTTTGGGCCAAGCCCTCACGGTTTTAAAACGCGTCACTGGGGGAAGAGGTATCCACAGCTTATAAAGCCTGCTTCGTTCCCCTCTCCAACCGATGTGGGATCTCACAATCCACCCCCCGTAGAGGGACCAGCATCCTCGCTGGCACACCGACTCGGCACCAGCTCTAATACCATTTGTAACATCCCGGACCTATCGCCCCACGTGATATTGTCCGCTTTGGGCCAAGCCCTCACGGTTTTAAAACGCGTCACTGGGGGAAGAGGTATCCACAGCTTATAAAGCCTGCTTCGTTCCCCTCTCCAACCGATGTGGGATCTCACAATCCACCCCCCGTAGAGGGACCAGCATTCTCGCTGGCACACCGACTCAGCACCGGCTCTAATACCATTTGTAACATCCCGGACCTACCGCCCCACGTGATATTGTCCGCTTTGGGCCAAGCCCTCACGGTTTTAAAACGCGTCACTAGGGGAAGAGGTATCCACAGCTTATAAAGCCTGCTTCGTTCCCCTCTCCAACCGATGTGGGATCTCACAACGTTATTTTAGAGTGGCCACGTATAGTTAGAGTGTATATGGTCAAAAAATAGTATTTCGGCTCGGAAGTGAAAAATTACTATTTTGCCCATCAAGACTTTGAAACCGATTTTCGAGGGCGTAAGTGACTATTTTGCGTGGCCGACGCCATTTTTGAGTGGCCACGTACATTTGGGGTCTGTACGGTCGAAAATTGGAATTTCAACCTAGGGCCGAAAATAACCATTTTGCCCTTAGACCTAATTTTGGGTATTCCGAATTTTTGGAGATTTATTTTGAGGATATTTTATGGATAACTAACAGCCCAATAATACATATTTCACTTGGACCATAATGCCCTCAATTATTGGACTTTGGAGTAATGTGAACCAAGTGTTAAAAGGGCAATTTGGTCATTAAAGGAAAATTTGACTATTTAGTCAAACCCTCCACTCTCTCTCCTCATTCTCATCATTATCACCTTCGGCCATCCCCTCTCCCCCACGATCAGCCCCTCCTCTCATGTCCTCTCCCTTGCTCGGCCGTGAGCCACCATCGTCCGCCGCCGCTCACCGGAGCAAGTCGCCGGCCGCATCGCTCGTCGCTTTCGCCTTGCTCGTCTTACCCTCACTGTCTTACTCTCTCTCTCCTTCGCCGGTGTGAGGAACACGTCAGACCAGCTTGGCCGTGAATCGCCGGCGTGAGGATCATCGCCGGAGCGTCGTCGCCCGCGAGAGGACCGCCGTTCGCCGCCACCACCCTTACTAACCATAACCTCCGCCGTAAGCCTCCGGAATGCCGCCGCCGATTTCGCCGTTTACCAACAATCGACCGCCCGTTCCTATTGACTAGAATTTTGGGGACCGTAAATAAGTGAGTGGAAATCCTAACCCATAATTAGAATTATATGCGCTTTAGACAAGTTTTAGATATTAATTAGTGGGAGCTGATTTGAGCTGACGTTGTGGTGATTTTAAGGGCCTAAGGTGATAATTTAGGGATGGTTTTAAGGCTGTGGAGACGTGGTTTAGAGGTTGTATGAGTTGCATTTACTTAATGGTGCAAGTCTAATGATTCTCGGATTATTGATTTTATTGTACCTCTGCGCTTTGTTATTTTTATTGTGATCATTGTGCGCCGAATTTGAAGAAGTTTTCTTCATGAAAGTTGTTCTCAACATCTTTAAGTATAACATAATTTAATTTGGGAATTTTTGGAAATCATTTGAGACCATTTGGAAGTCCATCTTTGGACCGAAATAGAACTGCCCGATTTATTGTTCACCCGACCTTCTGGTCTATTTGAATTTTTATAAATTTTTCCAGGCCTATTTTCAAAATACTTCCTTCACAAAAATTGTTGGGGACATTTTTGGATATAACATATAAAAACTTCAAGGCTTTCCAAAATGATTTGGATACTGAATGAGTTGTATTTTGATGACTTGAGGAGCTGTTTGGACGAATTGGATTTTTCCCGACTTGGAGTGTCAAAACAAGGGGTTTATGGTTAGAAGTGGGTTTCTAGTTCTTCATGGAAAATGTTCATCAAGATGTTTTGTACAACATATCCAAATTTCATAATTTTTAGAATTGATTTACCATTTATTTCAAATAGATTTCTGTCACTGTGCAACTGCCCAGTTTGGACCCGATTTTGTATATTCCTGATTTTTCTCTCTCTCGGACTGATTAGTGGCAATCTACTGAGGTTTAATTGGGCCTTATATGGCTAATGTATGGTTTGTTCATGAATTTCCATGTGTGAATGGTTGGGCCATGCAGTGGCTGATTTAGGTACAAATTGTGCTTGATTGTGTTAAATTTTTGTGGTGCCTCGTTTGAGCGACTCGGTGGTTGAATGGTACTTTGTCGTGCCCAATTGTTTAATGCCATGCCACCTGATTTCATGTTCGAGCGATGCGGTGGGTGATTGGCCAATCATTGGTGTGAATGTTTATTGCCCAAATGCGTAAATTATGTTTTGGGCCACGTGGTACTAGTTGGCCAATTGCGTATGTTATACGAATAAGTATGGGCAATTGATTGGCTATTTGAGCACATTGATTTGGCATGTTTGTTGAAATGCCGTGCTGAAATTGAATGCTCATGTTGTATTGTACGACATTGCATAGCCACGCATTGCGTATGCCGAGAATGGGGCATGAAATGAGATTGTGAGAGAATGCGTGTCTGACATGAGCATGTGATCACCTAATTGCCTTGATGCGTGTTATGCGGGGTTTAGATAATAACTGATTGTGTGTATGTGTGATCACAATTCGCCCTGATGCATGTTACGTGGGGTGTGTCATCCTAATGCGTTTTACGTGGGACGATACCCGGTATGTCCGGAAGACGACTAACCTGATGCGTTTTACGCGGCCTCTGGGTCGTGAGGAGATCGGTGTTGCGCCTGAGGAGTTTTACGTGGGCTAGAGACACTGGGCCATATGTGCTTCAGTGCGGGCCGCGGAATGTTGTGGGCCTTCGAGTCGTGGCCTTTGGGTCGATTTATAAAATTGCTAAAATGAGCCGTATGCCACAGTGCATTGCTTGAGGCAGTTCATGAGCATGGTAAATATGTGCCAGAGTATGTGACTAATGCGTGTGCCGGTGATTTGTATGTGAGGTAGGCACTATTGAGCATAAGCATGCGTGTGGCGTGCGTGTGCCCAGTGTGTCGCGCATGTGCCGTGCTTTATACAAAATGCCTAACCTGTAGGGTCAGCAAGGTAAGCGATCCGGGCTCAAGGGCCTAGGTCATTTGATTGACATTATTGTTCGTTGTTGTGTTGATTTGCTTGCCGGGAGGTACATGTTAGCCTAGTTTTGGTTTAGGAGGCCTACTCACTGAGATTCGTCTCATAGTTGTTTAAACCCCGTTTTTCAGACCCTTGATTTGAGGTTGACAAGGAGTGCTGAACCGTTTGGGAACCTGGATCAGATAGAGCGATTTGGAGACCAAGTACCCCAGTTGGATCGGGAAAATTTCAATTATTGTGGCCACTAAACCATGTCGAATTGGCGCTTAAGCTGTAACTAAATATTGTATATCTTCGTTATTAATATAAGTTGAATTGTGTGGTTTGTGCCGCTATCCTTGGTCATGATGTGTATTTTATGTACGGGTGTTTATATGCTTCCACATGTGGCTTGTTCTCTGTGTTGGGCGATGGGTCGACGACGCATCCTGAGACATCGCATCATATCGACCTAGTAGGGAATGCTCATGCGTCATGGGGTTTGGGGCGTGACAAGAGGAGGTCGCAAGCGGGAGAAATTTTGAGCGGGACGAGCGAGGGAGAGAGAAACCGGGGGAAAAGCGTCTATTTGAGCAGTAGAGGAGGCGAGATGATGGAGGGTTAACGGAGGATGGAAGAAAGAAGGGAAAGAGTCAGATTTTTTAATAAATCTGATTTGTGGACCCACTTGCCACGTGTCACGCACCCAATGGAGTTGTGTATTGCTATGTGGAGTATTCCACTCGTGCAATATTTTCTCCATTTGAACGAATGTAGATCAAGTGAGATATTCAAAGTTAGATCTATTGTGAAGCACATCATTTTGTGATGTCAAGGAAACTTTCTAGTGGATTAACAATTGACTACTTCTTCATTTATTGTTTGGCAACATTCACGAAGATTACTATACGACACTACTTCAATTCTTGTTCAAAACCGATTATATACTTTTAAAAAAGTGTTACGGGTCATCCTTGATCGGTCCGATGACAGAATTTGTTGACATTAAGGCCGTTAGAAATTTCATGACGTGGTTTAATGTCGTTAGAAATTTGTTGACTTGAATTTATTTTGTTGTTTTTTTCAATGTTCTCTCTCCAACTATCATCATCTTCTTCCTCTTCTTCTTCTTCAACTTAAACCGCACCAATTCCAAATCAATACCCACAAATTTAACATCCCCACAGACGCAATATCCCGAATGACCACGGCTGCGAGCTTCAAAATGATCCGGTCACCCTGTTTGTGCTGGACGAAGCTCATCAGGGCACAGCCGTAAGAGTTTCATGGTTAAGCTTACTGGAGCTTGAATGGCCCTAGTCGAGTTCGACGAAGCTTAGATGCCGTGGTAATGAACTCAAATTGGATATAGTAAAAAAAAAAATCCAACAAAATTGGATATATTAAGAAAAAAAATATCCTAATCAAATTCTCCAATTCTTTCATGTAATAATGTCTTAATTCTGGGATTTGAAAGATTATTTTCCATCTTGAAACTATTAGCTGGCACATGAACATTAATTATTCATTTTAGGAGAAAGCTCATAACACCAGCCAAAGAAAAGCAAAATATTCTACCAAAATCTAATATATATCTTTTCAAAATGGTTTTTTCTTAAATGCTAGAGTTTGATCTATCCCTAGCCTTAATGGCAACTACCCAACTGAATTTCGCCTATATAATCTTCCATTCTTGATGCTTTGCACATCCGATGTCTCGTACATTTTTTTTATTATGGTAATGAAGTCTTTTTAAGTAGGTCAATCCCAAATACCATGAAATATACCACTAACTTTTTATTGCATCTTTATTATATGGTAATGTGTTAAATGTAAAATATGAAAAATATCCATTGTCTTTATGACAATTACTCATTCTTTACCTATATAAGCTAAAGCACTCGTGAACCTTAGATATCGAATGTCTTATGACTGGAGAAATGTCCTCTCTCGAAACCTCATTGTGTTACTCACGATGTTACGAACTTATATGAATCTCAATTAACTTTGTCAGTATGAACATAATATGAATCTCAATAGCTCAACCAAGGAAGCAATCGGATCAGCAATTTTTCAGAAGCTTTAGATTCATGGTAAAAACGATGAATCTTCTCTCTACATCCGTCATCATTTTATTTCACATTAATTGACATAATGCCTTCTTTTTTTTATTTTCAATCCAGAAAAACGAAATTATCCAAGAAATGGCTGTGCAGGGAGTGACTTTTTGGGATCTCTCTTATCATTTGCATAGTCTTATGTCCCTTCATCTGTGCGTTAGGGCTCGCCCATCATCTTCCTATGAGAAGGAAGGTGAGGAGAACCGGGCCAAATAACCCCCTATCACTATGGTATCGAAAGTCCATAATCAGAAATTAGACTGAAGGGAGAGAAAATGCTTTTAATTAGATTTGTGATCTCTCAAGACCTTTGGTCTCTACCTGGACCCTGATATTAGAGACAAGTTCTGCTGAGTGATGTAAAGCATTCTACATCGATTGTTTGGTTTTCTTAGTTTATCGAGAAACTTATGTTATTAGTCTACATGTAAATCCCATTTGAAGATGAAATGTTAGATTCTATTCCGCTATTCCCATTCTCTCAATTGCATCCATATTGTCCATACCATAACAATTACAAATTTGAGATTTTTTTTTCAATAATATCGGTCAACAATATACTAGTGTGGAATAATCTTAACAAAATTTATTAATCTATCAAGATTCCACTCGGTAAATTTCTCTTGGGTGAATTTAAAGATTAAAAATCAGTGAAAAATGAAGTTCTTCTTCTTTTTTGTGAAGATCAAGTAACATCATGGATCTACTTTTATTTTTTTACTAAGCTACGCCCTCCATCCAGATTTATTTTTCTTAATTGGCTCTAGCTATATGTAACATATTGAAATTTTTATGGTAATCTAAAGGGCGTATAGATCTCATATTATATACTATAAGGAGATGGAGACATCCTGCGGATAAAATAACTATTTTTGGTGAGGACTATGCAATAATCCCGCTTCTCATGACCGCTTCTTCTTTAATTAGACAAATTTTAAGAAGGCAATGACATGATGGACCTAAATAAAAAATAAAATCCTAACTTTTTTCCATATTTTATTAATAGATTGATGAATGGAAAAATGCAATGGGCGAACCTATATCTGAACTACTAAAGGGTACTTCTTCATCCATCCATATATTACATGGAATAGTTCAAGATTTAGCACCATATAGTTATTAAAAGTCTACTTATATCTTAGAATATCCATGCCTCCGATTGGTGAATCACTTATTGTCACGCCCCGAACCCCTTCGAGCACGCAACACACTTCTCTGGTCGAATAATGCGATATCCCGGGGTATCGCCGACCTCAATTTAACTCATCAGAGATTTAAATCATCAGCGGAAATCTCAAAAACTCGGACAATAATAACTGGAGTAATCAGGGAGAATAAATATATTCATTGCTCATCCAAACTTATATAATATTCACAATTTACAAACTACCAATATACATAAGGACACCGAACTATAAACCATCGACATTCACAAGGATCGATAGCCTGGGTATTCTATCACCAAAATTGTTACACTTCCAAAAAGTCTATTCTCAACCCCTACACTAATCCCTACGCCCTTTACTTGGTGTCCACTCTGAGTCCGACTCATCATCCTCCGAATCTAGATCTCCCTAAACCGTCTGCAACTCTAAAGATTCTAGTTCGGCCTCGATCTTGATCGAGTGGTTTATATCACTCGACTCAGCGGGAATTTCGTCCCGCTCCTCCTCGACTGACTCCTCAAAGAATTTATCCTCTGGGACAAACTCGGAGTTAATCCATTGCTCATATAGGGGTATATACTCCGGTTCTTCTTTAGGCTCAGCAAGCTCGTCCTCAGGTTCTACCTTGGGTTCTTCCTCTTCTGGTCCTTCCTCGGGGATCGCTTCAAGATCCATATCCATTGGATCGTACTCCGCTTGAGACTCTTCCGGCTCCGGCTCATGTTCGGCCCCTAAAGGCTCCGGTGCTGCAGGTGCCAGCTATAGTCCTAACTGTGCTAGACTAGTTTCCAGACTAGTCATCTCGCCATCCGAAGGAGGTATAGCAGACGGGTTGCAGTCCCCAACTCCATCAAAGAGGACGTCAAATCCACGGACTGGACCAAACTCGTCTATCCCGTCCCGGAAGAACCATATAGTGTAGGTGTAGGCTTGCCAAAGGGGTAATCCTATATCTACCCAAACTACGATCGTATGCTTAACCCAGGCTAGGTTATCGTCCATCGGGTATTTTAGAACACTATGATCTGTGTTCATCGGAACTCCAAAACGCTCAAGCGGCGGCGGCAGCGGATTCATTGCTCAGGCCAGGGTTTTGAAATTGTTGATTGAAACAACCATGAGATTACATTTCAGCAAGCACACACCTTAAACCCCACCTAAGCTATCACGTACCTCCAGACAATCACAACAAACAATCACACTTAGCTATTACACCGTAGGCACACAATCAGTACTTATCTGGACCTTTCCAGCGTGCAACCTGAACGTTAGTCACAATAACACTATTCCACTCACATGCATGTTTTGATTACATTTCATGAATTCATTCTGATCTCATTACATCTTTTCCACACCACTTGCCAGTGACCCGTGTAATGGTATCGCCTCAGGTTCACTGCTATCATTCCACACATGCCTCGCCAGTGGCCCACGTAATAGTACCGCCTCAGGCTCACTACGATTAACTCATAACAATACTTCAAGGCCTGCGTAATGGTACCGTCTCAGGCAGTCTATCTTGCCCGCATAATGGTACCACCTCGGGCTCAACACCCACTACCTACGACACAACCCGCATAATGGTACTGCCTCAGGATGGCCGTCCTCCGGTAATGCAAAGCATCGTCCCGCATAGTGGTACCGCCTCAGGACGGAAACATCCCCGCGTAATAGTACCGCCTCAGGGATTTTCCAATCACACATACCATACCACACGCAATTTCTTGCTCATTCACATCCTCAAACTCACTTACCAATAAATTGGCCAATTACACGTAGCCCGTGCATGCACCAATTTGCACACATTTCTCATGCTCAATAAGCATTCGACTCGGCCATTTAACAATCAATTAAATTCGGCCCGAGCGTACACATAACAAAGCACATTTCATTCAATCAATTGCACATTAATGCACCCAATTTTATCGCCACAACTCACCAACATTATAAACACGCAATCAGCATACAAATTGCCATTTTTCCACATCCAAACTACGGCGAATCAATTCCGGCCCTTCACGACATTTTCACGCCATTAATCGCCAAATCCAAATACCCAATTTACATACTGGATAACACATCACAGCACACATTCCAGCCAATCACAGCCCACTTTTGGCCTCTAATTTTCTACCAAAATCTCCCAAATTCATTCCTAAGTCCCGCTAATCAATTCCGCCCCTAAAACCATACTAATCTGTGTCTAATTAAATGCGTTTCCATCTCAAATTTTTCCGTCGATACCCGTAATCCTAAATAAAGTTTAGGGCGCGACTTACCCGAACTCTAGACCGACTCGGCTAGAGTGAAAAGGGGGTGGCGATCGGTGATGGACGGTTGCGAGCGGGGGCGCGGCTCGACAGTGGCGCGGACGGCGTATGGCGGCGGCGATGGCCTCCTTGCCGCAGTTCACGGCCACGGGAGAGGGAGAGAGAGAAAGAGAGGGATGGTGTGAGGAAGGTGGTGGTGCGGTACAGCGGTGGCACGGCGGCGGTTGGGCGGACGGTGGCCGGACGGTGGTGGTGTGGTCGAGAGGGAGGGGCGGTCGGCGGTGAGGGGGAGAGGAGAGAGAGTGAGCCGTGAGATGTGAGAGAGAGAATGAGGAGAGAGAAAGGAAAATTTGGTCTAAATAATCAAAAATCAATAATTGAGGGGCCAAAATGACAATCTTGCCCTTCTCTCACAAATCCAACCGAAGGCCCAGATTCAATCTTATCCTGAAATCAACGGCCCGGATCGAATTTTTTCCAAAATATCCAAGGGCAATTTGGGGATTTCTCAAAAAGTCCAAGGGTATAATTGTCATTTTTCAAAGCTAGGGCAAAATGACCAAAATGCCCTTCCCCAATAATACTTGGCCTTAATAAACCTTTAAGGGTAAAACGGTCATTTTCCATTTCTCGCCAAAATTCAGTTTTTCTGAAGGATTCGGGCAAATCCAAAACTACCCGGGCAAATGACAACATCATCCAAATGATCTGTTGTGACTTTCAAATTTTCCAATGCCCAGCTCGGTCTCTAATTTAATGACTAAGTCTAAATAACAGAACTCGAGCAAATCTCAAACTAACGGGTGGCTTTTGGGGAAATTCGCACTATTGACCCATGGCCGATATTAAATCATGCCACGTACAAGTTTACTCGGGTCGCGACAACCACGGTTGTCACAAAATCGCGAAGATCAATCACTAGTTCCAATAGGCACGATCGTTTGGTATAGGTTTTGGATCATTCGTCAATTCATTTCGTGGTCAAGCGGAATCACCCACAATCCACTTCTATGACAGTGGCGAACTGATCTCTGACTATCCTTGGATCGGCCTATACTGGCTTAAAATGTCACCTCGACAATTTTCGTGGTCGAAAGTCAATTCACGATCGAGTTTTTTGGTCGCGCGGATTTAATTCCCTAATTAGCCTTTCCCTAAAGGTTAGTATTCCCGAAATGATCAATTCCGGGCAAGATCTAACTACAAGCATGTCCATAAACTATTCATTTCATAAATCTCAAGTGGGCAAAATTTCAGGATGTCACACTTACCTTCTTAAAAAAATAAATATGGGTGATGCCCATAAAATTGTAATCCAGATATGTCGGACGAAAACTGAGGATGACAAAAAACATGATCAGCTGTGAACCTTCCAAAATGAAACCCAAGAGAGTATAATAAATTGTTAGGTAGGCGCAAATAACCCTTTTGCAAGGTCGTACTTGCTCTAGGCATGGCCTCTCCCAAACCAACCGCAACTTAGTTTCTCAATCTTTGTTTAATTAAATTTAGGTTTAGATCCATCATTAACCTATTTCGGGCCTATCAAGAGCCTAGAAAGATGGGAGATTAGCCATTTTGGGTTTCAGAACTTGATTAGGATAGTTTTACCTAAAGCCCGTGACATTTTCCTTTTAACAAGAGTGTTATTTCATGCGATTCTTTACAAGTTTATCTATAAACAGGCAAGACGATATGTTCATGTATAAGTGCCCAAGCAATAAATTAAACAATCAATAATAAGAGATAAAAAAAAGAACGGAAAAGAAAAGTGAACCCCATTTGTATTGGGCAAAGTTTCAGGCAAAAGAGCACAGGGGCAAGAGATAATAATCGGCACAACAGCCATGCGGACCTGAAGCTAGAGCTATGAGCTCAAGAGGTCTCGCCTTCCCCACGAACCAATATCGCTATGCGTGGTTCGGCAACTGTAAGACCTGGCTGTGAAGGAATAGCTTCTTGAGCGGCCCATTTCGCAAAGAGGCGATCGCATTTGCACTTGGCGCCTGTAACGCTCCATTGCCATGAGAATTCTGGGAGAAGGAGGAGAAGATGAGGTTTTTTTTTATATTTATTCATTTTACTGACTTGTATGCCGTTTTTTCTTTGCTGTATTAGTGACAGCAAGTTCCGGCAAAAGTGGAATTCTGTGGATATGATGAGTCCCACAATAATCTTGTTTGCGTATAATGTTGAGTGGTGGCTATGGCTACTTTTTTTTTTGGTGTAAAATGTAAGTAGTATATAACAGATGATGTATAGCAGCTTAGGGGCATACCCTGACATTACAACTAGTACTAATAATTCGAGAAAATGAAGGTAGGAAGTCTCCATAAAGTAGCTAAAACAACGTTAGCTTGCAAATGTTTGATTTTTTGGTATAGTGAAGCTCTACCTCTTACATTTTTTCGCACCTTTGCCAAAATAATTTGAATGTCAGTTGGATTGTTTTGAAACCGTCTATAGTTGCACTCCATCCAAGTGTAATATACAGTCGCTAGGAAAGACACTTTGAGGAGTTTCGCTGCCGAATCTTTGCCTTTTGTTGCTCTAACAATCTATTGAAGCTCCTCATTCCAACCCCATACATTACACCTGATCCCATGTTGCGCAAGAATATTGCACCAATGCTACCTGTCCATTCGCATTGAAAGAAAAGGTGAGTCCTGTTCTCTATACTTGCCCTACAGAAGGTACATTGGACATCGACTGAGGTCATCCACCGTGATATGATCTCTGCTGTCGGAAGCCTATCTCTACATACTAGCCAACCAACAAAATTGTGTTTGCTAACGCCGCTACTCCATATTAAGTTCTACCATTTCACAGCCGGACTTTCGTGTCTAAGTTCATCCAAGACATCATGGCAGCAATATCTTGGATTAGATATGACTGGGGTTAGGACATGACGTAGTTTGAGGAGACGTCGCCAACTCCAGGCCATACTACCCTTCATGTCCATATGCAAAAATAGGGTTCCTCTGCATTTTGTACTATGGACCTAGGAGCTCCAAAGCGAAGAAGATGGATGATTGATAAGATTCCACATTGTGCGCCCTAATAATACTTTGTTCCATAAGTTCAAATCAGGTAATCCTAACCCTCCTTCCTTTTTGGGTGAGCATACTACACGCCATGCAATTTTGTGTGATCCACGGTTTGTTGAAGACCCAACCCATAGGAAGTGGCGAATCTTCTTCTCAATCTCATAGATAGTTTGCTTCGGAAGAAGAAACATTTACATCCAGTACGTGCAGATAGATATAAGGACCGATTTGGTTAGTTGTAACCGACCTGCATAACTCATATGCTTCATTCCCCAACTCTCAATTTTCTTGAATATCTTATCAGTAAGGCTTTTGCAATCTGAGTAGGTGAGTCTTTTAGTAATAAGAGGAACACGCAATTACTTAATAGGGAGAGTACCTACAGGAAAAGGCGTATGGTCTAATATAAGAAGCTTTTCCTCCTCATTTAACCCATAGAAAAATATTTGGCATTTGTCAGGGTTAAACCGCAGTCCAATGAGAGTGGCGAACTCTTCAAGAGCTTCTACCAAGCATAGAACAGAGTCTACATCTCCATGGGCAAATAAGAATAGGTCATCAGCGAAGCAAAGGTGTGTAATCCTTTGCGTTTTGCAGCGCCAATGGTATTTGAAGGAAGAACCAACAACTTTTGCTCTTACAATTCTATTGAAAATTTCCATAACTAGAGCAAATAAATATGGATAAAGAGGATCACCTTGTCTCAGCCCATTAGTGCAATTGAAATACCCTATCTGTTCACTATTAAAATTCATTGAAAACCTCAGGGAAGTAATGCACTCACTTATCAATTCAACCAGATGCTGGGGTGTATTTAGAGCTTTTAGGACCCCGATGACTGCATCCCATTTGACCATATCATAAGCCTTCATGAGATCTATTTTTATGGCAATACGTTTACCTTTATCTCCCTTATGATAGTTGTGAAGTAATTCTTGGCATAATAGAATATTTTCTGAGATTTGTCATCCGGTGATGAAAGCGGTTTGGTTTAGATCAACAATCAAGGGGAGCATTCCGCTTATTTGTTCTGCAAGGAGTTTAGATATGATCTTGTACAAGGTATTACAGCATGATATGGGTCTGAACTCCTTGAGGGTTGACGGATTGGGAACCTTCGGGACAAGAGAGATCAAGTGGAATTTATAGATTTCAATAATCTTTTGGATGAGAAAAAATCTAGTATAGCTTCCTCGATGTCATGGCTATGGCTACTTGTTTTTTATTTTTGTTTTTAATTTTATTTTCCCTATCCAATTTATTATTTATAATTGAATTGGGAATTATCTTTTTTTCTTCCCTCCTCCACTTATATATTGAATTACTGATCTTTCGTCATATTATATTTATATCTATACTAGCAACTTAGGTAAATTTAGTGGGCACTTCAATTACAAATATTTACGAAAAAAAAAATCATAAGAAATCCGCGCATTTTTTTGTGATACGATATGACCACACATGATCATAGATGGGCAAAATCGTGTTTGGCGATAATTAAGATGATTGGCATCCAAATTTTTTACGTATTATTTAATTCATTTAATAAAAAAATGCATGGCGCTCCTTTTCTAAATATACATGTGATTTTCGTATATAGATTGAGTGAGAGATCCAAAGTTAGATCCATTGTGAAGCACATCATTTTGTGATGTCACTGAAACTTTCTAGTGAATTGACAATCAACAACTTCTTCGTTTATTGTTTGGCAACCTTCACGGAGAGTACTATACGACACTACTCCAATTCTTGTTCAAAACCAATTATGTACTTTTCAAGAAGTGTTACCGGTTATCCTTGATTGGTCCGATGACGGAATTTGTTGACATTAAGGCCGTTAGAAATTTCATGATGTGATCTAATGTCGTTAAAAATTTGCTGACTTGAATTTATTTTGTTTTTTTTTTCAATATTCTCTCTCCCACTGTGATATTTCGAATTTTGACCTATTTTTGAGATTTATAAAACGTGTATTTTGTCGGTGCCCTTATAGTTAAATCTCGCCCAAAACTGATTACTCTCGGGTTATTTTTAAATTTGAGATTTCACTAAAACCACATTCGATTGAATTTGGCTGTTATTTAGAGCTCGAACTTTGGTATCGAATTTTTCGGAGTTTCGTGACGAATTTAATTAGACGGTGTCGATATTATTGTGGCCAGCGTCGATATTACCAGGAATTGATGAAAAGTAAAATGTAAACCCAGTGCGAATTTTGACTAGTAGACCTCCCTCTTAGTGTATTTTAGTTAGTGTTTTGGCCTTTTCCGAATTTATAAATTAGGATTTTTGTGGATTGTCAGATCGATTTTGGGTTTAAACGTGGGCCGTTGGATCGCACTCGATGGAGTTGACTTTCTCTCTCTCTCCCCTCTTTTGCCGTGGACGTCCCCTTGCCCTTTGCCCCATGCACACGTTCCCTCCCTGCCTCCCCCCGTTCTCTCTCTCTCTCTCTCTCTCTTCTTTTTCTTTTTTCTTTCTTCTTTTTCTTCCTCTTTTCCCTTCGCCGTTGCCCCTGCTTCCCTCTGCTCAGTCGTCTCTCACCTAGCTGCCACTCGCCGGCCGTTCACCTTGCGCCACCCATCGCCATGCATCTTGCCACCCAACCACCGTACGCCATCGCCATCGCCAGCCAGCCCGGTTATGTGCCTTCTCGTTTGCCATCGGCTTGCGACTGCTCGTTACCAGTCCGCCCAAGCCACCCGTGAATACTGCCCTTTGCCCGGGCTAGTCGCCACCACTGTGCGCCGATGTCACTGTGCATCCAACAGCCATATGTTGCTCGCAAGGCCGCCATCCAATCGCTGCTCTCGCCCCCAGCCATTCGCCAGCTCGCCCAGCCACTCGCCGTTGCCGTTGTCGCCAACTCGCCCATTGCTCATCTCCAGCTCGCCGTCACCGTTGTCCGCTCGCCCAACTCGCGAGCCATGTCTCCCAACTTGCCAAGGTCATCGCCCGTCTATCTGGCTGCTGCCCTTGCCCATGTCAAGTGTTGAGCTCGTTGTTCGCACCCCTGGCCACCGTTCCGGTTGTGGCCAAGCTCGCCTAGTTCCTCGCCCGTCATGCCTAGCCGCTCGCCCGCACGCTTGGCCGCTCACCCAGCCGTGGCCGAGAGCCCCGAGGTGTGGCCGAGAGCCCCGAGGTGTGGCCGAGGGTTGTGCCGAGCTGTGGCCGAGCCGCTTGCCCGCTATGCCCTCGTCCGTACCGAGCCCGTCGCTGCCCCAATCGACCATTTTGACCTTGTCGATTTTCCTTGGGCCAAAACCTAGGTAAGTGACTTTCTAAACCCTATTTAATACTTTGGATATTATTAGACTTGTTTAAGGGTGATTAGTGTTGGTTTAGTGACTAAGTTAGGTAGGGATCAGTTAATTGAATGTGATTAGTCTATGTATTATTTTGGTAGTGATTTTGTGGCTAAATTAGCGATCAATCAAGATGGGTTCAATGACTGAGTTGTAGTGGCATTTGTGGGTAAAATTGGTGTTTGAATGTAGTCGACTTGAAGGTCAGATTGGTAGGCTATTATGGTAAGCGTGACTTGAATTTGAATAGTGTGACGTGTTAGATTGGTATTAACGAATTGTGTTATGGCGTATGTGCATGAAAACTGTCCTGACGCGTGATTACGCGGGACTAAGCCCAGATTGATTGGAGGGCTGCCAACCTGAGCCGTGGTTATGCGAGTGTGGTTAGAAAGGCAAGAGATGACCTGAGGTATGGTTACGCATGTTGTCACGCCTCGAACCCTACGGCGCACGAGCATCCCAACCGACGTCGATTCAGCGCGACGTCCCAAGATGTGTCGCCGACCCAAAAGCCAAAAATAGAAAACAATGTACACGCGAAAGCAACATTACACTCATACAAATTAAAAATAACGTGACCAAGGATAGCATACCAACAAACAACCGGGTTACAAATATACACTTGCATTGACAAAGGAAAATATATACATTATCCATTTATACAAAATATAACCACCAATCAAAAGCGGGTCAACGGCTGTTACTAACAAAAAGGGATAAGTGGCTCGGGTGGTCAGGGATACTAAAACTAGACGAGACTCTGGTAAAAAAGGTACTGGCGCGACCTATCTATAACTGAGGCTAAACCTACGGGACCTAGTCCGAGTCGGATCCCGAGGACTCAGCAGAGCTGTCTAACGGCTCGTCCTCGGAGTCCATGGAATCCATCTCGGACTTGGTCTCTACCGGCTCCTCTTCTGAATTCACCTCCTCAGGCTCGGGGTCCTGCTCCATTGGCTCTGGCTCCTTGTCTGACTCCATTGGCTCTGGCTCTTTGTCTGACTCCATTGGCTCCTCGTCAAAATCCCAATCTGCTGGCTCCATATCTATCGGGTCAAACTCGTCAACCTCCCAGATAACCGGCCGGCAACCAGAACTGGAACTCCCATCGGACGTGTAATTGGGACTCGCCAAGTCTCTATCCTGACACTAGGAGTCTACCTCTCCTAGCCCATTAAATGGGATGTCAAAAGTCCTGAGGGGTCCGAAAGTCCCGGAATAGTCTCTAAAAAACCAAGCTATATATTCATGAGCCTGGAACTGCTGCGTACCCACGTCGACCCACATAGTAGTGAAATGCCTAATATAGGTATCCCCATTCCCTACGGGGTACTCAGTCATGTCCCGGTCTATCCGAGACGGAATCCTAAAACGTATCGATACCTCATACATTTTCAAGGCCGGGGCTCTGAAAAGTTGGGGTTTAAACAACAGTGAGAATAATCTCAGCGAGTAGGCCCCCTAAACCTAAACTAGGCTAACATGCACTTCTTGACAAGTACTAAACAACACATAATCCAAAATATAAATGACTTAGGCCCTCAGGCTCAAATCCAATACTTAGTTGACCCTGTAGGTTAGGCACTTTATATATATTTGCAATAATGGCACAGAACTTAACCACGGCACACATACACATATTACTTAGCCACAATGCATGTCATGCATATACTCGTGCTCATACTCATGCTCATGCCTCATCAATGCACCTTCGCACTCTTGCACTCTTGCACGCTTGCAATTTACCAAATTCGACGATCCGCATAAAACGCATCAGGTCTATCACTTTGAGATCGATCTCCGGCCCACGTAAAACGCATTAGGCTAATGACACAACCCGCGTAAAATGCATCAGGTTTGTCATCTTCCGGTAGTCCGGGCATTGTCCCATGTAAAACGCATTAGGGCTTTATGTGATCACATATACACATACCCCAGTTATTATCTGAACCCCGCGTAAAACGCATCAGGGCATTTTAGGTGATCACATGCTCATGTCATTCGTGCACACTCGCATATGCACATGTTATCCCATGTAAAACGCATCAGAGCTTTATGTGATCACATATACACATACCCCAGTTATTATCTGAACCCCGCGTAAAATGCATCAAGGCATTTTAGGTGATCACATGCTCATGTCATTCGTGCACACTCGCATATGCACATGTTATGTCAATGCTCGAGATGTACTCTCATGGCCATAATGTTCATGCTCGGGCATCCATGAAATTCACAATGAGCATTCAATTTCACAAAATCACTTGTTCAATTCACAACACAATATGCTCAATTCAATATATCACAAGCCCAACTAATCAAATCATTCAATCCAACTATGGCACAAACTTGGCACACGAAATCACGAAATTAGCTCATTAAAATTTCGCAAGTCCATGACCCCTAAGGCTTCCTCAAGTCACGGCCACATAAGTAGTCAATATGACATCAAAATACTAATGTCAATTCGTGTTCAATTCAACCTCCTCATGGTCCGTTCACCAAACACTTGACGATTTACACTAAGGCCATGATTAATCAAATATGGCCCAGATCCAATCCACACCGAATGAGCCATGAGCAGTCCACCCTAGGCCACTAATTCACTTCTCAAATCACCACATTAGCCCACAAAAATCACCATGGAAACAGCCACCGCTCGGTTCACAAATTACACTCGTCTAATCCACATTTTTGCCCGAATCAAGGCTCCCATGATCGGCCACCACACAGCATGTTATGGGCCACTAAACCTCAATTAAATTATCACACTAAGCCATCAAATTAGTCATAAGATCAGCCCTAAACATTCACCACAATTTAACCCCCAAAATACCATAAATAACCCCTAAAACCTATCTAGAAATGTACATTAGCCTAACTAAAGTTTAGGGTTGTACTCACCAAATCTTAGGCTCCTAATGAAGGCTGCGCAAGTGGTGAGGGTGGCTAGGCAGCAGTGGTTCCGTGCCAGACCAGTGGCGGCGAGCAACGGCTCCTTCGGCGGCGCTCAGCGGTGGCAACGGCGATAGCGGTCCTAGGCGGAGGCTGATCACGCGGCTGGGGAAGGGAGAGAGAGAATGGGACGGCTGGATGGTGGTGGCACTAGGCGTGGAACGGCGGCACCGGCGAGCTGCGGCGCTCTGGCTTGGCTTGGCTTCTCACGGCCAAATGAAAGAGGAAAATGGAAGAGAGGGAGTTGGCATGGGAGGGGGAGATGGCCGGCTGAGGTGAGGGTGAAAATAAGGGAGAGAGAGAGACATTGCAAGGCTTAAACATAGTTAGACTTAGTGGGTTAGGCGACCAACCTCCTATAATGCCCATCTTGTCCCTAATCCAAAGGTAGCGATTAATTCTTACTAAAATACCCAGGGGCATTCTTGACGATAATTTTCAGCATTATTGGGTTGAGATAAACCAATTTAAAACTCTAAAATAATCTCCAAATAATCCCAAAATTCGGAATACAAGGCTAGGGACATAGGGGCAAAACGGTAATTTTCTAGTCCCGGTCAAATTTCCAGTTTTCGACTCTACCAATCTTAAATATGATTGGCCACGTAAAAATGACGTCGTCTTTGCAAAATAGTCACGTACGCCCACGAAATTCAACACCGAAGTCCGGACTCAATTCCACGATTAATTTTGCTCAAAATGCGATTTTAGTGTCTCTCACTAACGGGCGACTGTTTAGAGGTTATGTGTATTGACTTAGGGTTACTCGAGCCATGACAGTCTCGATTTACTAGAAAACACGAGGATTTATTACTAGTTCTGGGGATTGCGATCGTTCAGAATAAGCTCAGGATCGTTCGCCACGCGTACTCTCGGTCGTGCGGATTCACTCGCGATCCGATCGTACGTCATTGGCCAAACCAAATCCGTGACTCTCCTTGGACCGGCCTACATTAGCACAAAATATTCCCTCATCGTTTCTTGAAATTGGACTCAATTCACGGTTGAGTTCTTGGATCCACGTACCGTTTTCCTAGTTAGCCATTCCTTGTTGGTCAGTATCCCAAGAATGATCAGTTCCGGGCAAGACGTACTAAAACGAAATGAGAAATGCATATCCATTTTATTGATCACGAAAGTGGGTCGAATTCAGGACGTTACACGTGTCGAGAGAAATGTCCCAAGGCGTGGTTACGCAGGACTGAGGCCGGATTGCTCGGAGGGTTGTCAACCTAAGGTGTGGTTAAGCAGGTATGGCTAGAAAGGCAAGAAATGACTTGAGACATGGTTACATGAGTCGAGAGAAATGTCCTGAGGCGTGGTTACAAGGGACTAACTAGGATTGATCGGAGGGCTGCTAACATGAGGCGTGATTACGCGGGTGTAGCTAGAAAGGCAAGAAATGACTTGAGGTGTGGTTATGCGGGTCGAGAGAAATGTCCTCAAGCGTGATTTTGCAAAATTGAGCCCGGATTGATTAGAGGATTGGACCTGAGGTGTGTTGACGCGGGTCGTGGATAGTTAGTTGGACACGCATGCGAAATGTGTTTGGTTAAATTAGGTGAATGTACGTGGTTATGGCGCTTGAGTGTTTATGTTATGTTCTTAAGCTATTATTGCATTATTGTGGTTTGACTAACGCACGGAGTTGGTGTGTGATTTGAGACGAGGTAAGTATGCATGAGAATTATATTATGTTGATTGCTAGACTGCATGTTGGGACTTGTCTGGCTACGCATTGGCCTATGTAGGGTTTAGGTTGTCTGTTTATTGAGATTTATTCTTATTGCTGTAGTGCAAACCATTTTAGATCCCCGACCCTGACCTTGATCATGCCGTTACCTTGGCGTTTTGGGGTCCCTATGCATACGGTGCATGAGGAGACCGAGTATCCAGTAGGTCCACATCAGACTTACATTAGGCACCTCACTACAGTCTAGGTAGATGTGGGCTTAGAGGACTTGCAACATCACACTTACTTGACCTAGTTTTATAATGACGGGTTACAGCTAGTTGGCCCAATCCAAAGTTTTGAGGGATAACAGCACAGCAATGAGGATGCCGTGGATTGGGAGCCCGGGGACACTTATTGTCATGCCCCGGACCCTACCGAGCTCGTGACATTCCTCCGTAGTCGTATTGAACGCGATGTCCCAGGATACGTCGCCGACCCAAAAGAAACACTCATATGAGTATGCAAGCGAAAGCGAATTTAAAACAACCTAGACAATAAATTATGACAGAGGGGTAACAATTGCACAAACCAACAATAGCATAACATTAGAAAACCGTCACTTACAATATTCGGTCATACAATTTAGGCGTTAAGCTTCTAGGGTTAAAATCCACCATCATCATCAAAAAGGAACAGGTAGCAGGCAGACTAGCCTAGCTATACAAAAAGGTCCACTAACTCTATGGGCTTCTCTTCGAGTCTTGCTCCATCGACCCTTTCTCGGGATCCCAAAACGCTGTGACGGACCATTCATGGTCGGGGTTGAGGGTCTGAAATGGTTATATAATAACCATGAGAATGAGTCTCAATAAGCAACACCCTTAACCCCACATAGGCCAATACATACCCAGACGAGTCTAACATGTAATCTAACCAATAACGTATAGGGTTCACATTCACGCACTTACCTCGTCTCAGTCCACACGTCCACTTTGCATATTAATTAAATACCATAATGCAATAATAATCCAAAATCATAACATCACCACTCAAACGTCAAAACCACACATATTCAATCAATTCAATCACATTCAATTCGCATGCGTGGTCGAACAACTTTTCACGATCTCCCAGGTCCTTTCATACTGCCTGTGTTAATACGCCTTAGGCTAGCCCTCAGATTAAGCCAGGCTCTAGTGAGGAACGGACCACCGCCAATACATCTCAAGTCTGTTCTCACACGCATACAAGCCACACAATTCAATCAATTTTCAATGACCGTCGTCAACACGTCCTAAGTCTAACTTGCCTTTCACGGACCATCGTCAACACATATCAAGTCCATTCTCACATGTACACATGCCACACAATTCAATCAATTTTCAATGACCGCTGTTAACACATCCTAGGTCTAACTTGCCTTTCAGGGACCACCGTCAACACGTCTTAAGTCCGTTTTCACATGCCACACAATTCAAGTCACAAGCTCATCATACTAGCCCACTAATCCAATATTCAAGTCGGCCTAATCAAATATCTATTTCATCCACAAATGCCACAACAATCCGGTCATTGCACTCACATAAATTAGCTACTAAACGTGTCACGAATCACCACAATTCAATTTACCAATTAACCATATTTATAATTTGGCTCTAACCCAAGTTTACCCACTAAATCAGTACTAATCACACCTTAAACAAGTCTAAAAATACCCACTATACTAAGTAGGGTTTAGGAAGTCACTTACCTAAGTCCAAGCCCAAGAAATCCCACAAGGGCAGCCAAGAGATCGGTCGGGGTAGTGGCTGACTTGGCACGAGCTTGGGCCAAACGGGCGTGCTGACCGACCAACACGGGCACGGTGACCGAACAGTGTGCCTGGCATACGGGCATGGTGGCTGAGCGGCGTGCCTGGTGCATGGGCGCGGTGGATGAACAACATGCCTGGCGTACGGGTGTGGTGGCCGAGCGATATGCTTGGGGCGCATAGGTGAGTTGGACGAGTGACGTGCTTGGGCAACAACAAGGACGATGGCAGCGAGCGATTGCACAACAGCGGTATAGGGCTGACGCCCAGCGGCAACGGCATTAGGCGAACGAGGAGCAAGCAGCGAGTGGCGACTCGCAGTGATAGCAAGTTTATGGCGTGCGAGCAACGACAAGGATTGTAGGCTGGCGGTTGGGTGGTGCGCGGAGGTCGGGCGGCGACCGGGCTGGCGAGCGACGACGATGGCAATAGCTGGGCGTGTGGTAGTCTCGGGGACGAGCTCACTACTCACGTGAACAGGGGGAGGAGAGGAGGTTGGCCAAGTTGGGAGGCTAGCTAGTCAGACGGCGCAGCAAGGCAACGCGGCAGTGACGTGAGGACGGCTGTGCATGGTGAGCTGGTCCCAGCGACTGGCTTGGCCAAGGTACGAGTAGTCCTACCAAGGCAGCGGCGACGGCAGCTCGAGGAAAGCTGGGTGGTAGTGGCAACCTACAACGGCGGTGGCGGCGAGAGAGAGAGTGAGCTAGGGCGAACCGGCAATGGCGATGACGTGGTGACGTCGTGGCGACGTGCTGGTCTTGATGGTCAAGTGTGGCGAGGTCGAACAGTGAGCTGGGCTCAAAACGGTGATAGTGACAGATGACGCAGCGACGGCTGAGCGCGGCGACGACGGTGAGCTTGGCCAGGCGAGTGGCTAGGCTGGGGACAAGCTCAGGGCGAAGGAAAACATAGGAAGGAGAAAGAGGGTAGGGGGCTTTCATGGCGGCGGCACGGGATGGATGAGCTCGGGCAGTCGACGGTGACTGGTTGGGTAGCGACGAGCTTGGGCGAGCAAAAGCAGAAGCAGAACCAGTCGAGCGGAAGGGAAGACCAACGAAGAAGAAGAAGAGAAGAAGAAGAAAGAGAAAGAAAAGAAAAGAAAGGAAGAGAGAGAAGGGAGGAGGCATAGTCTGCATGGTAGGGACGTGCGTGAGGGGACGTTGCAATGGGATGGGTGGCGTGGCATAGAGGAGAGAGAGAGAGAGAGAGAGAGGGGGGGGAGAGAGAGAGAGAGAGAGAGAAAGTCAAAGTAATAATTGCAATCCAACGGTCATGATTTGACCCCGAAAACGATCTAATGGCTCACCAAAAATCCTAATTAATAATTAGAAAAAAGGGCCAAAAGAAATCAAATAAAACACACTACGAGGGAGGTCTACTAGTCCAAATTCGCACCCAATCAAAATTTCACTTTTTGTATATCCCAGGCAATATCAAGGCTGGCTACAATAATATTGACACCGTCAAATTAAATTCGTCCTAGAACTTCGAGAAATCCAACACCAAAGTTTGGGCTCTAAATAACGGTCAAATTTGATCAAATGCGATTCTAGCAAAATCTCTAGTTTTAAAAAAATAACCGAGAGTAATCAGTTCTCGAGCAAGATTTTATTATAAGCACACTAACGATTTACACATTTTATAAATCCCAAAAATGGGCCGAAATTTGGAATGTCACATGCATGCTCCTGATGGTGAGATCTAGACACCGAAGATCCCTTGGAGAACCCTGGTCCCGAACCCAAGCTTGTACCAAAACCTGTAGCGCCTGCAAATCTCGAGCTTGAAGAGAAATTTGAGGAGTTCGAACTTGAAGAAGAGCCCGAGCCTATGCCAGAGCCCATGGAGTCCAAGCCCAAGGAGGAGTCGGGTAATGAGGAAGAGCCGATCGAGATCAACTCTGACATGGAGTTAGAGTCTTCAGGGTTTGATACATATTGGGCACCGTAGGAGCGTTTTGGTGTTGGGCTTAGAAGCTTTTTGGTAGAGCCCTTTTTGTGTGGCTAGCTAGTTTACCCTACCACCTGTCCCTTTTTTATGATAATGGGGAATGTTAACCCTAGGAGCCTATTGTCTGATTGTCTGGCCGAATGTTGTAAGTGACTATTTTCCATTGTTATGAAATTATTATTTTGTGATATTACCATCCTTTCGTCATTGTCTATTGTCTGGGTTGTTATATTTTGTTTCCGCTTGCGTATACATGTGGGTGTCTCGTTTGGGTCGGCGACACGTCCTGGGACGTCGCGTTTGATACGACCGTCGTAAGGGTGTTGCGAGCTTGTTGAGGTTTGGGGCGTGACACCCACTATCATCATCTTCTTCCTCTTCTTCTTCTTCTTCTTCAATGTAAACGCCACCAAATCCAAACGGATACCCACAAATTTAACATCCCCACCAATGCAATATCCCGAATGGCCAAGGCTGTGAGCTTGAAAAAATCCAGTCGCCGTCGTTGCATTGGACGAAGCTCATCAGGGCATGGCCGTAAGCTCAAAGAAATTCCATTCGCCGTTGTGTGAGTTTGAAGAAAATCGGTTAATAATGGTTAAGCTTAACAGAACTTGAATGACCGTAGTTGAGTTCTACGAAGCTTATCAGCCATGGTAATGAACTCAAATTGGATATAGTAAAAAACAAAAACAAAAATTCCAACAAAATTGGATATATTAAGCAAAGAATATCCTAACCAAATTCTCCAATTTTTTAATATAATATTGTCTTACTACTAGGATTTGAAAGATCATTTTCCATCTTAAAACTATTATCTGGCACATGAACATTAATTATTCATTTTAGGAGAAACCTTATAACACCAGCCAAAGAAAAGCAAAATATTCTGCCAAATTCCAATGTAAATGGCTTTTTCTTAATTGCTAGAGTTCGATCTATCCTACTCAATGGAAATTATCCAATTGCCCATTTCGCCTATATAATCTTCCATTCTTGTTGCTTCGCACATCCGATATCTTATACATTTTTTTTATTATGATGGTAACGAAGTCTTTTTAAGTAGGTAAATCCCAACGACCATGAAATACACCACTAACTTTTTATTGCATTTTATTATATGGTCATGTGTTAAATGTAAAATATGAAAAATATCCATCATCTTTATGACAATTACTCATTCTTTACCTATATAAGCTAAAGCACCCAGGAACCCTAGATATCAAATGTGCTATGTCTAGAGAAATGTCTTCTCTCGAAACCTCATCGCGTTACTCACGATATTACGATCTTATATGAATCTCAATTAACTTCATTAGTATGAAGTTAATACAAATCTCGATTGCTCAACCAACAAAGCCGGATCAGCAATTTTTTAGAAACTTTAGATTCATGGTAAAAACTATGAATCTTCTCTGTACATCCGTCATCATTTTATTTCATGGTAATTAACATAATGCCTTTTCTTATGATTTACAATGCAGAAAAACGAAATTATCCAAGAAATGGCTGTGCAGGGAGTGACTTTTTTGCGATCTCTCGAATCATTTCCATAGTGTTATGTCCCTTCATCTGTGAATTAGGGCTCGCCCATCATCTTCCTATGAGAAGGAAGAGGAGGAGAACCGGGCCTAACTACCCCCCGATCACTATGGTATGAAAAGTCCATAATCAGAAGATAGATTGAAGGGAGAGAAAATGCTTTTAGTTAGATTTGTGATCGCTCAAGACCTTTGGTCTCTCCCCGGAGCCTAGTATTAGAGTCAGGTTCTACTAAGTGATGTAAAGCATTCTACATCGGTTGTTCAGTTTTCTTAGTTTTTCTCTATGTCGATTGAGAAACTCATGTTATTAGTCTACATGTAAATCCCATTTGAAGATGAAATATAATTAGATTCTATTCCGCTATTTGCATTCTCTCAATTGCATTCATATCGTCCATACCATAACAATTACAAATTTGAGATATTTTTTCAATAATATTGGCCAACAGTATACTAGTGTAAAATAATCTTAACCAAATTTATCAATCTTCTGCTTGATACATTTCTCTTGGGTGAATTTAAAGATTAGAAATTGGTGAAAAATGAAGTTCTTCTCCTTTTTCTTTTTCTTTTGTGAAGATCAAGCAACATCATGGATCTACTTTTATTTTTTTTACTAAGCAAAGCCCTCCTCCATCCAGATTTATTTTTCTTAATTGGCTCTAGCTATACATAACATATTGAAATTTTTATGGTAATCTAAAGGGCGTATAGATCTCAAATTATATACTATAAGGGGATGGAGACAACATGCAGATAAAATAACTATTTTTGGTGAGGACTTTGCGATAATCGCACCTCTCATGACCGCTTCTTCTTTAATTAGACAAATTTTAAGAAATCAATGACATGATGGACCTAAATAAAAAATAAAATCCTAACTTTTTTCCATATTTTATTAATAGATTGATGAATGGAAAAATGCAATGGGCGAACCTATATCTGACCTACTAAAGGGTACTTCATCGTCCATCCATATATTAGATTAAATAGTTCAAGATTTAGCACGAAATACTTATTAAAAGTTTACTTATATCATAGTATATCCATGCCTCCGATTGATGAGTCACTTACCCTCTTCAAAAAATAAATATGGGTGATGCCCATAAAATTGTAATCCAGATATGGTCGAAGGAAAACCGAGGATGACGAAAAACATGGTCAGTTGCGAACCTTCCAAAATGAAACCCAAGAGAGTATAACGTATTGTTAGGTAGACGTGAATAACCCTCTAGCAAGGTCATGCTTGCCCCAGGCATGGGCTCTCCCAAGCCCCTATCAACCGCAACTTAGTTTCTCATTCATTGTTCAATTAAATTTAGGTTTAGATCCATCACTAACCTATTCCGGGCCTATCGAGAGCCTAGTAAGATGGGAGACTAGACATTTCAGGTTTCAGAACTTGATTAGGACAGTTTTACCTAAAGCCCGTTACATTTTTTCTTTTAACAAAAGTGTTGTTTCATGCTATCCTTTCCGAGTTTATATGTAAATAGGCAAAACGATATCTTCATGTATAAGCTAGATAGCATCGACACCGATACCAACACACAACACGATACAACACGACATGCCAACACGTCATTTCTCAAAAAATTGAGACTTCCGACACGTTGGAATACGTTGTATATTAAATGTATATTTATATTTATATATATATGATAAGTTATCATTTTTAAATTTGATTCAAATCCATAAATAAATAAATAAATAATAAAAAAAGAGTCTGGAATGAATTTACACTAAAAACATTATACCACCATTTGCTAACAAAAAAAGTTAAGAAACTAAAAGTACAAAATCAAATTTGCAGAAAAAGAAAGCACAAGATCAAAAATAAAAAAAGCCCTTATGCGTCCATTGTTGGAACTGGAAGCCCAGCACACTTGCCCGGCCCACTTTCACTAATATCCCGCTTTCCATCCGCCTCTCTCCAGCTTCCCCCCTCTACGCGACGATATGCAGCCTCCTGCAGCCTCTTCGTTCTCCTCCATCGCCAGCTAAGTGGGAGGCGAAGGAGATGACAGCGTTGAGGGCATCATCCTTGGCGCCGGAGAAGCGGGAGGCAAAGGAGATGATGGCGTGGAAAGGTGTAGCCTCTCATCATGAACTTCCTCTGCATCTTCCTCTTCATCGCCATGCTTCTCTCTCTCGGTGACGAATGGACCACGCGAGTGGGAGGTGTTGACCGCATGTTGGTGCTACGTAGTGTATAAGTGCCCAAGCAATAAATCAAACAATCGATAATAAAAAATAAAGAAAGAACGGAAAAGAAAAGCGAACCCCATCTGTATTGGGCAAAGTTTTCAAGCAAAAGATCAAAGGGGCGAGACATAATAAGCAGCAGAACATTTATGTGGACATGAAGCTAGAGCTCTGAGCTCAAGAGGTCTCGCTTTCCCCACGCTTTGCATGGTTCGGCAACTGCATGACCTGGCCGTGAAGGAACTGCTTCTCGAGTGGCCCCGTTCGCGAAGAGGCAATCGCATTTGCGCTCGGCGCGTGTAACGAGCAACACTCCTGTGGATATGATGGGTCCCACGCTAATCTTATTTGCCTTATGGTGTTGCGTGGGAGAAAATATTAGGTGAGTTGAACACTCCACCTAGGCTTTACAACACACCGTTCGACTGATGACACGTGGCGGACAGGGCCCACCGGTCAGATTTTGCAGTCCCCCATTACTCCACTTTCAGATCTTCTCTCTCCTTTGCTACTCTCTTTCTTCTTTCACTGTTTTCTTCCGTTTCTTTTTGCGTTTCGAGACCATGGACGACGCTCGCGCTTGAATTGCAGTGTCACCAGCCAACCATTGAAGACCGCTCACGAGCACGCCGACGCTCATCCATAGCCGTTGTCGGCGTCGTTCGGGCATGCTATTGACCCCCTTGGGTATCCATCTTTCCCATCCACCATGGTCGACGCTCGCGGCCAGCCATGGACGACACTCATCCATGTCCATGGTCGTCGTTGGCATCGAGCAAACCCGGACGGGACGGCTCGATCTGGAAGTTTGGCCAGATCTGGCGCCATGGCCGCTCGTCGCTCGCGGCCACAATGCAGAGATTATGGCCCCAAAAATAAAAGAAGAAACAAAAATGAAGCTCTGTTTCTGCATCGTGGGTCCATAATGGTGGTGGTTTGCTTCTGGTATGTGTACCAGAAGAAGAAGAAGATGGTCAAAAGTGGGTGAGAAGGAGAGGTTAACGGCAGGGAGATAACGTGCAGGGAGAGAAGTAACGGAGAAGAGAGAGAGAGATAGATGGGAGAGAGTAAAAATTTATAGTGGGACCCACCTTGCCACGTGGCATTTAATTGGATGGAGCGTATATCATCCCACGTGGCATGGTCAACTCACCCAATATTTTCTCGTTGCGTGGTGGCTATGAGCCTATGGCTACTTGTTTTTTATATATTTTTAAAATTTTTTCCTCTCCAATCTATTATTTGTAGGATTAATTTCAAGAAAACTTTAAATCGGTACATTTAAAACAATTTTTTCAAAAATAATTTTTTGATCACCAAAAATCTCAAACTGATACACTAATAACAAATTTACTTTTCGATAAATTGAATTAATACCACGAAAAATCACAAACTTGTACATCTGTGACAAACAAAGAGGTAAAACCCCAAATCGGTACATCTGCCAACTGTCCCATGTCATCCAATTTAGCAATTTAACGGTAAAATTTAATAGAAACTAACGGAAGGTAAATTTTTTAAAGGTGTACCAGTTTAGTATTTTTAGTAGTCAAAAAATTATTTTGGAATAAATTGTTACATGTGTATCAGTTTGGGGTTTTTGATAGTCAAAAAATTAGTTTTTGGTAAATTTATCATAGTTATGCCAATTTGAGGTTTTTCATAGTATTAACCCTTGTTTGTAATATAATTTTAAATTATCTTCTTTTCTTCTGTCCTTCAATTATATATTGAGTTACTGATCTTTGATATTATTATACTTATATCTATACTGGCAACTAAGTTAAATTTAGTGGGCACTTTAATTGCAAATATTTATGAAAAAAAGAAATCATAAAAAATCCGCGCAGTTTTTGATGGTACGGTATAACCGCACATGACTATAGATTGACAAAATCATCTTATGCGATAATTAAGATGATTGGCATTGAAATTTTTTACGTATTATTTTATTTCGTTAATTTAAAACGCATGGCGCTCCTTTTGTAGTATTAATATACATGTGTTTGTAGGTATAGATCGAGTGAGAGATCCAAAGTCAAATCTACTGGGACGCACATTATTTTGTGATGCCTTGAAATCTTTCTTCCGGATTGATAATTGACAACCTCTACGTTTATCATATGGCAACCTTGACAGAGAGTATTATCCAAAACTACTTCATTTTTCTTCAAAACCATTTTCGTAGTTTTTACAAAGTGTAACCGGTCACCTTAACCGGTTCGGTGCATAATTTTTTTACATTAACGCCGTTGGAAATTTCATGACGTGGATTAACGTTATTAGAAATATGTTGATATGAATTTATTTTGTTCTTTTTTTAAATACTCTCTCTCTCTCTCCATCTATCATCGCCATCATCTTCTTCAACTTAAACTCCCACCAATTCCAAACGAATACCCATCAAAATTTAACATCCCCACCAATGCAAAATCTCATGCCTGCGAGCTTGAAGAAGATCTAGTCACGTGGCCAAGATGGACAAAGCTCATTCCGGCATGGCCATGAGCTCGAAGAAACTCCAACCGCTGTTGTGTGAGTTCGATGAAACTCGATAGCCAAAGGTTGAGCTAGACAAAGTTTGAATGGCCACGGCTGAGTTCGACGAAGCTTGATAAGGAGCTCAAATTGGAAATAATAAAAAATAACCAAAAAAATTCTTAAAAATGGGATATATTAAGCAAAAAGTATCCTGACTAAATTCTCCATTTTTTTAATATAATAATGTCTTAATTCTCGGATTTGAAAGATTATTTTCCATCTTGAAACCATTAGGTAGCAAATGTGCATTGATTATCCATTTTAGGGAAAACATTATAACACCAACCAAAACAAGCAAAATATTCTACCAAAATCCATTATATATTTTTATAAAATGACTTTTTCTTATATGCTAGAGTTAGATATATCCCTAGCCTTGATGGCAATTACCCAATTTCCCATTTCGCCAATATAATCTCCCATTCTTGGTGCTTTGCACATCTGATATCTTATACGTTTTTTCATTATGGTAATGAAGCCTTTTTAAGTAGGGAAATCTCAAGTTCCATGAAATACACCACTAATCTTTTATTACATATTTTTTTTTGGGTAAAGATCTTTTATTACATATTTATCATACGGTAAAGTGTTAAATGTAAGATACGAAAATATATCCATTGTCTTTATGACAACTACATGTTATTCACCTATATAAGCTACCGCACCTAGGAACGCTAGATATTGAATGTGTAACGTCTCGAGAAATGTCCTCTCTCGAAACCTCATCACCTTACTCACGATGTTATGAAATTATATAAATCTCATTTAACTTCATGAGTATGAACTTAATACGAATCTCAATTGCTCAACTGATGAAGCAATCGGATCCGTGATTTTCCAGAAGCTTAGTTTCATGGTAAAAACTATCAATCTTCCCTATATAGCCGTCATCATTCTATTTCATAGCAATTGACATGATGTCTTTTTGTTTTTTTTTAATTTTCAACGCAGAAAACAAAATTATTCAAGAAATGGGTGTGCGGGGAGTGACCTTTTTTTGAGATCTCTCTTATCATTTCCACAATCCCTTCACATGAGAATTAGGACTCACCCATCATGTTCCTCTGAGAAGGAAGGGGAGGAGAACCGGGCCAAACCACCCCCTGGTCACTACGGTTTTGAAAGTCCATAATCAGAAGATAGACAAAAGGGAGAGAAAATGCTTCAAAGGAGATTTGTGTTTGCTCAAGATCTTTGGCCCCTACCCAGACCTTCGTATTAGAGTGAGATTCTGCTGAGAGATGTCAAAGCATTCTACATTGGTTGTACGGTTTTCCTGGTTTTTCTCATTGTTGATTGAGAAACTTATGTTATTAGTCTACATGTAAATCCCATTTGAAGATGAAATATTATATTCTATTCCACTATTCGCATTCTTTCTGTCATATTCATATTGTCCACAGCACAGCAACTTCAGATTTTAGATTTTTCTCAATAATATCGGCCAACAATATACTAGTGTGGAATAATCTTAACAAAATTTATAAATCCATCATGATTCTGCTTGATAAGTTTCTCTTGGGTGAAATTAACGATTAGAAATTGGTGAAAAATGAAGTTCTTCTTCTTATTTTTTTTGTGAAGGCCAAGTAATATGATGGATCTACTTTTATTTTTATACTAAGCTAAGCCCTCCTCCATCCATATTTATTTTTCTTAATTGGCTTCATCTATATGTAACATATTGAAATTTTTATGGTAATCTAAAGGGCGTATAGATCTCATATTACATACTATAAGGGGATGGAGACAACATGCGCATAAAATAACTATTTTTTGGCTAAGACTTTGCGATAATCCTGCTTCTCATGACCGCTTCTTCTTTTATTGGACAAATTTTAAGAAGGCAATGACATGATGGACCCAAATACAAAAAAACAAAAATCAATCCTAAAATTTTTTCCATTTTTCATTGATAGATTGATGAATGAAAATTTGCAATGGGCAAAACTATGTCTGACCTACTAAAGGGTACTTCTTCGTCCATCCATATGTAACATGGAATAGTTCAAGATTTAGCACCAGATACTTATTAAAAGTCTACTTATATCATAGTATATCCATGCCTGCAATTGGTGAGTCACTTACCCTCTTAAAAATATAAATATGGGTAATGTCCATAAAATTGTAAACCACTAATCAAAGAAATGGTCAGAGGAAAATTGGGGATGATAGAAAACATGGTAAACGGTGACCCTTCTGATGTGAAACCCAAGAGAGTTTAATAAATTGTTAGGCAGGTGCGAATAACCCTCTTGAAAGTTGGTGCTTGCCCTAGACGCTCTCCCAAGCCTTACTAACCGAAACTTAGTTTCTCATTCATTGTTTAATTAAATTTTGTTTTAGATCCATCCCTAACCTATCCTGGGCCTATCAAGAGCCTAGTAAGATGGGAGACTTGAGATTTCAGGTTTCAAAACTTGATTACGACAATTTTACCTAAAGCCCGTTATTGGTACATTTTTTTCTTAGGAAAAAACCACCAAAAACTCCAAACTTTGCCCCGTGTGACATATTTACCCTGAACTTTTTTTTGTGACACCAAAAGCCCCAAACTTTCTTATTTGTGACACATTTACCCCAATGTACATTATCCATGGGCATTTTCGTCTTTTCCGCTTTTTCTTTTTTTTTTACATTTCTTTTCCTTTCTGGTGGGGCTGCCCTCGCCCCGCCCAGGCAAGGGTTGCCCTCGCCGGCGTCGGGCGAGGGCCACCCTCGCCCCGCCCTAGCGAGGGCTGCCCCGCCCTGGCGAGGGCTGCCCTCGCCTGGGCGAGCGAAGGCGAGCCTCGCCCGACGCCGGCGAGCCTCGCCCTCGCCTGGGCTGGGGAGGGCGAGCCTCGCCCGACGCCGGCAAGGCTCGCCCGACGCCTGGATCTGGCGAGGGCGAGCCTCGCCCGACGCCGAAGAGGCTCGCCTCGCCAACCTCACCGGCGTCGAGCGAGGCTCGCCCTCCCCAGCCCAGGCGAGGGCGAGCCTCGCCGGCGTCGGCGAGGGCAACCTTCGCTTGGGCGAGGCGAGGGCGGCCTTCGCCCGATGCCGGCGAGGGCAGCCCTCGCCTGGGCGGGGCGAGGGTCCCTCGCCCTCACCGGTGAGGTCGCCGGAGACCTCGCCAGCGAAGGCAACCCCGCCAGAAAGGAAAGAAAAAGTAAAAAAGAAAAGAAAAAGCGGAAAAGACGAAAATGCACATGGATAATGTACATTGGGGTAAATGTGTCACAAATAAGAAAGCTTGGGGTTTTTTGTATCACAAAAAAAGTTCGGGGTAAATGTGTCACACAGAGCAAAGTTTGGGATTTTTGGTGGTTTTTTCCCTTTTTTCTTTTAACAAAGTGTTATTTCATGCAATCCTTTCCGGGTTTATCTCTAAACAAGCAAAATGATATGTTCATATATAAGTGCCCAAGCAATAAATTAAAAAAATTGATAATAAAAGAAAAATAAGAATGGAAAAGAAAAGTCAACCCCATCTTAAATAAAGACTTATTATGAATCCTCGGACCAGGACCCTCGCGAGCTATGAAAAAAAAATATGCAATAGTCTATTAAAATAAAATTTCTTAATGTATGTTATGAGAGCTAAATTCTACATGCAACCTGATAAACGATGAACAAAAATTAACCTAAAACTATCTTGACTAGGAAACATTAAACAGATCAAGACTAAGAAAACATTAAATTTTGACACATTAAAAAAAACTACTCAAACTAGAAGATCAATTTGATTTAGAAGATTTACTTAAATTAGGAAACCAATTTAAAATAAGAAACCTAGTCGAATTAAAAAAAATATACTTAAACATGATAGCATATTCAAATTAAGAAACCTGCTTGACTTATGAAACCAACACTAACTAGGAAACATATTTGAATTGAGAAACCTACTCAAACTAGGAAACCTACACTAATTAGGAAAGCTACTTAAACTAGGAAACCTACACTAATTAGGAAAACCTACTCAAATTAGGAAATCTATTTAAATCAGGAAACCTATTTGAACTAAGAAATCCGCATAAATTGTGACATTCCAAATTTCGACCCATTTTTTGGGATTTATAAAACGTATAATTCGTCAGTGCGCTTATAATAAAATCTCACCCGAAACTGATCACTCTTGGGTTATTATTTTTAAATTAGATATTTCATTAGAATTGCACTCGATTGAATTCGGCTATTATTTAAAGCCCAAACTTTGATATCGAATTTCTCGAAGTTCCGGGATGAATTTAATTGGATGGTGTCAGTATTATTGTGGCCAGCGTCGATATTGCCCGGAATATGTGAAAAGTGGATTTTTGACAAGGTGCAGATTTGAACTAGTAGACCTCTCTCGTAGTGTATTTTGAGTTATTTCTTTTGGCCCTTTTTCTTAAATTATTAATTAGGATTTTTGTGAACCGTTAGATCGTTTTCGAGTTTGAACATGGGCTGTTGGATCGCGATCATCACGTTTGACTTTGGACCCTTTCTCTCTCTCTCTCTCTCTCCTCCCTCTGCCGCGTGCATCCCCTCCCCCTCTGCCCGCATGTCCTCTCTCTCTCTGCCCCATGCACGTCCCCTCCCCTCTCTCTCTCTCCTCCTTTCACTTCTTCTTCCTTCTCCTTCGCCGCACCATCGTTTCTGCTTTTGCTTGTCCCAGTTGAAGTCGACTGAGCTCACCTCTAGCCCCATCGCCGATACCGCTATCGCCCCAACTGAGCCGCACCGCTGTTCGTCGCTGCGACCGCCTATCGTCGACTTGCCCACGTGGCGCGCGAGCAGCAGCTCATCGCTGTGTCTGCCGTGGCCCGGCGCTGTCCAACCGCCCGTTGGCCTGTCCTCTATTGCCCGTCCACCCGTGATGCTGCCATGCTGTCTTCGACCGCCGTGCAACCTCCCTCTCTCCCGGCCGAGCCTTCCTTCCCCTCTGGTGTGCCATTTGTCTAGCTTGTCAATCGTTACCACTCACCACCGTGCTGACCGCCACTGCTCCCCCCACCACCATCTAGCCCTTCTTGCCACTGACTGCCGCTGTGCCGCCTGTTGCCGCCGATCCGCGCCCTCTTCAGCCCCAATCTCCCTCTCCCTCTCCCTCTCCCTCTCGCCCTCACCGCCCCGGCTCATTTTCCCCTCCCTTCCGCGCTGTCGTTGCCGTGTCGTCGTCACTGTCGCAGCTCACCGGCTAGCTAGCTAGCCAACTAGCCAGCCCCCGACCAGCTAGCCTAGGCAGCTTAAGCTATGGCCGAGCAACCCAGGCTAGCCTAGGCTATGCCCGAGCAGCCCAGGCCAGCCCAAACCGTGGCTGAGCTCGCCCAGGCCACTGTCCGGTGCCACATCCATCCAGCTAGGCGTGTCGCCGGTCCAACTCACCCGTGCGCCCTCAGGCACGCCGTTTGGCCACCGTGCCCGCGTGCCAGGCACTCCGTTTGGCCACCACGCCCGTGTTGGTCGATCAGCGCGCCTATTTGGGCCGCGCCTGTGCCTAGTCCAACACTATTCACCCGGGCCATTTTAGGCCCGAGCCGATTTTCTATAACCCAAAATCTAGTAAGTGACTTCCTAAGCCCTACTTAGTATAATGGGTAATTTTAGACTTGTTTAAGGTGTGATTAGTACCGGATTAGTTGGGTAAATTTAGGTTTGGGAAAATGTTTTTTAAATGTGATTAATTGGTGGATTGGAATATGGTCATTTGTGGCATGTTTAGTGGCTAATTTATATGGGTGCGATAATTGAATTGCTGTGGCGCTTGTAGGTGAGATTAACATGTGATTGGGCCGACTCGAGTGTCGGATTGGTGGGCTGGTGTGATGAGCTCGTGATTGAATTATGTGGCTTGTGTGCTTGTGAATGGAAAGTCAAACTTGAGACATGTTGACGGTGGTCCGTGAAAGGAAAGTTTGACCTGGGATGTTTTGACAACGGTCATTGGAATTGATTGAATTGTGTGGCTTGAGTGCTTGCGAGAACAAACTTGAGACGTATTGACAGTGGTCTGTGAGAGGAAAAATTTGACCCGAGGCGTGTTGACGCTGGTTGTGAGAAAGTTGATTGAACATGTGTGTGCAATATGACCGATTGGATTGGCTAAATACACATGTGGGTGCTTGGTTGGATTGATTCAACACGAGTGGGTGTGTGCCCGATGATTGTGACATGGTTGTAAACTATTGTTACATTATCATATTTGGACTAATATGCAGGATTGGCACGTGGTTCGAGGTGAGGTAAGCATGTAGTGTGAAATTGATTGTGTTGGCTGGTGAATTGCATGTTAGACTTGTCAAGATACGCATTGGCCTAGGTGGGATATAGGTTGTCTCCTTATTAAGATTTATTCTTATTGTTGTAGTGCAAATATCTTTTCAGATCCCCGACCTTGATTATGTTGCCGCCTAGGCATTTTGGGGTTCCCATGCATACAGTGCATGAGGAGAACGAATATCCGGGTCTGAACCCGGATGAGACATATATTAGGCATCGTATCGTACCACGGTCTAGGTAGATGCGGGACTGGAGGAGCTAGAACGCCATACTTATTTGGCTTAATCCCATAGGGTCGAGTTGGTGAATTCTCGGCCAATTCGAGGTTTTGAGGGGTTGCAGCATGCCAACGAGGGTGTGGTCAATTGGGAGCCCTGGGACAAGTTCACTCCCGATGGCGAGGTGTCAAATCCCAATAGCCCACCGGAGAACCTTGGTCCAGGACCGGCACCCGTTCCTGAGCCCGAACCCGAGCCCGTATTGAAGCCCAAGCCTGAGCCCGAAGAGGAGCCTATAGCAGCCGAGCATGAGGAGGAAGAGGAGGAGGAGGAGGAGGAGTCGATCAAGATCGACTCATGCTTAAAGTCAGAACCCTCAGGGTTTGATTCGGATTGGCGCCATAGGGATATTTAGGAGTTGGGCTTAGAAACCTTTTTGGTAGAGTCCCTTTTTGTGCAGTCAGTAGTCTACCTAGCCACCTATTCCTTTTTTTATGACGAAGGTAGATTTTAACCCTAGAGGCCTAATGTATGAATATTTGGATTTCCAAGCTAATGATATTTATTTATTGATCTGCATTTGTTCTATCCCGTGGTCATTATAAATTATTTGGATTATTTAAATTTCGCTTCCACCTGCGTACAACTTTGGGTGATTCATTTGGGTGATTCATTTGGGGTTGGCGACGTGTCTTGGGACGTTGTGATCAATATGACCATGTGGAAAGGGGTGTCGCGAGCCCGTCGGGGTTTGAGGCATGACACCCTGATTGATTTGGTATCAGAGCAAGGTCAGCTTGTTCCAAGTTAGTCGAAGTCTGGAGTAATAAGGAGCGATGACTTTAGGGTAGCCAGTGAGGGAGACTCGTGTGCCATGCGTACCACAGACTATATGATTATGATTGCTGAGTGATTTTATGCAATATTATGTGAGGTGCATGTGCGTCAGGACTTGAGGTAAGTGCACGAACCCTATTGGTAGTGATTGAGTGACGTTGTGATTGGCTACTTGCTTAATGAATTGTGTTGTGACTCACTGTCTAGAGCTTAGACTGGTATAGTTGGTCTAGGTTTCTAATTCCAATGTGGAATTTAATAGGTGAGCATTTATGAGAACTGGTAAGATGAGCGGTCGAGGTCGAGGTAGAGGTTGAGGTCGAGGTCGTGTAGCCCCGCAAGCTAGAGTTGTAGGGGATCCTAGGTTGGATGAAATGTGAAGGGTACTTGAGGAAGCAGGATTACTATTGGGTAGATAGATGGGGGAAAGGAGCGCTACTGTCATCGTTGCAGCTGCCAGCGAGATTATTGAGAGAAGAATAATATAATTGGTGAAAATCCTGGTATAGTGCGAGTAAATGTGAACAGGCCAATGTCTAAGCTAGTTGAGCAATTTCTGAGGTTGAAACCCCGAAGTTTGATGGGAGAGGCAACCCCAAGGCTACACCAAGATGGGTAGAATAGCTAGAGAAAGCTTTTGAGGTGCTAGGGTGTACTGAGGAAGAGAAGGTAACGCTAGCAGTCTACCAGCTTCAGAACAATGCAAGTGATTGGTGGAGGGCCATTAAAGGTCAAGTATTCTCCATTAGTACTGCTCCGAATTGGGCCATCTTCACTGAGACCTTCAATGGTAAATACTTCTTGAAAAGCACCCGAGAGCAGAAACTGGCGGAATTTATGTGACTTCGTCAAGGTTAGATGTTAGTAGATTAGTATGAAGCTGAGTTTGCGAGATTGTCCAAATTTGCCCATAGAATGGTGGAGGATCCAACGGACAAAGTTAGGAGGTTCTGGGATGGGCTGAAGCTAGACCTTCATACTCAAATGATCTCTTTGAACTTGAGAAGCTATAATGAGATATATGAAAGGGCTCAAGCAATTGAGCGAGATCAGACGGATCGGGCTACCACTTCAGGATCGCAGTATGTCCCGACTAGGGACGATCGTCAACTTGGGCAAAGATCTATGGCAAGAAATAGTCGCTTTGTCTCTCCCGTTCGAAGGAATATTGGGAAGCTAAATCGTTATCAAAATGCCCTATGTAGGCTATGTGGAGGAAGACACGGGAATGGACCTTGCCCAAATAGGGGCGAAGCATGTTTTATATGTGGCAAAAGGGGCTATTAGATGAAGGACTGCCCCAACAGTAAACAAGCTGGGTCACCTGCACTACCGCCGCCACCGCCTTGGAATGGAAATCGATTTAGAACTATCCAGCCAGCTAATCAAAATAGGCCACTGGCCCAAGAACGGGTGTATACAATAGCAAGGAGAGAAGCTCAGGACGTACTTGGCGTGGTCACAGGTACGGTCTCTCTCTGTGATCATGATGCACATGCCTTGTTTGATTCGGAGGCATCGCACTTATTTATATCTAAGCAGTTCGTTAAATTATCTGGGATTGAGTCAAAACCGCTTGACGTTATGCTATGTGTGACTACTCCGCTGAATGATAAAGTGCTGATTGCGTTTGGATGTTCCGATTGTAAAATAATGATTGGTGATAGGGAAGGAAGAATAGATTTGGCGGTTTATCTATGCATGACTTTGATGTGATTGTTGGTATAGACTGGCTAGTCAAACAGAGAGTTGTTATGAACTATAGTAGCAAGGTGATCCAATTTAATCCGATTGGATATCCTAAATTTGAGTTTGTGGGAAATTGAGGAACCTCGATCCCTTGGATTTCGTCGTTCGAGGTAGCCAAGCTTCTAGATGAATGGTGCCAAGGATTTTTGGAAAATGTAGTTGATTCGACGGCTGGAGAATCGAGGCTAGAAGACATAGCCGTGATGTGCAATTTTTCTGATGTCTTTCCTCATGAATTGCCGGGACTGTCACCTGATAGAAAAATGGAGTTTGTAATTGAGTTAGCCTTAGGGACGGAATTGATCTCAAAAGTACCTTATAGGATGTCACTGTCAGAATTGAAGGAGTTGAAAGTCCAAATGCAATAGTTATTGGATAAAGGCTTCATTCTCCCGAGTACGTCTCCATGGGGAGTGCCAGTGCTATTCGCGAGGAAAAAGGATGGATCATTAAGATTGTGCATTGACTACAGGTAACTGAACCAGGTGACCATTAATAATAAGTACCCATTGCCAAGGATTGAAGTCCTATTTGATCAGTTACAAGTGGTGTTAGTATTTTCTAAGATCGATTTGAGGACTGGCTATCACCAATTGAGGATAAAAAAGGAGGACGTACCGAAGTCAACATTTAGGACAAGGTATGGACACTATGAGTTTACGACGATGCCCTTTGAACTGATGAATGCTCCTGCCGCCTTTATGGATTTAATGAATCAGGTATTCAAAGAATTTCTGGATCAGTTTGTGATCGTGTTCATAGATGATATTCTAGTATACTCGAAGAGTTCTGCCGAGCACGAGTTACATTTAGAAAAGGTTCTACGGATTTTAAGGGAACATGCACTCTACGCTAAGTTCAGTAAATGTGAATTCTGGCTTCATCGAGTGATATTCTTAGGACAAGTGATATTTGGGGAAGGGATTGCGGTGGACCCGATAAAGATTGAAGCCGTCACGAATTGGCCGAGGCCGGCAACAGTATCCGAGGTTCGAAGCTTCTTTGGTCTAGCAGGTTATTATAGATGCTTCGTGGAGAGGTTTTCGGCACTAGCAATGCCGTTGACTTGGTTATTAAAGAAGGAGATGAGGTTTGAATGGACGAAAAAGTGCAAAAGGAGCTTCCAAAAATTAAAATAGAGGTTGACGACCGTGCTAGTGTTGACGATCCCGTTAGGTCCGGGAAGATATGAGATTTACAGTGATGCATCGTTAAGAGGATTAAGATACGTGCTAATGCAACACGGAAAAGTAGTGGGATACGCATCGTGTCAATTGAGGCCACATGAGCAGAATTATCCAATGCATGACTTAGAGTTAATCGCGATTATTTTTGCTCTTAAGATTTAGAGACACTACCTGTGTGGAGAAAAATTTAAAATTTATACGGACCATCAAAGTTTAAGATATTGTTCTCCCAAAAGGAATTAAACATGAGATAGCGCCGTTGGATGGAATTCCTTAAGGACTACGATTGCGATATTATATATCACCCTTGAAAAGATAATAAAGTAGCCAATGCACTGAGTTGGAAATCGAGCATCACGCATGATGGTTAAAGAGTGGACTCTGTTGGAGGGAGTTCGAGATTCGAAATTTAAGTTTGAAGTGAGTCATGTCTCAAGTCTGCTTGCAGCATTGAGAATTGAACTAAAAATACAGACTAAGATTAAGGCTTTACAATCAACGGACCTCGAGATTCAAAATATTTTGAGTATGGATGCCATAAAAAGGAAATCGGATTTTTAGGTATCCGAGGATGTGATTCTGAAGTTCCATGGACGGTTATGTGTATCCAGAGATACAGAACTGAAGAAAGAGATTTCGTCTGAAGCACACCGTAGCAATTACAATATTCACCTGGGTAGTATGAAAATGTATTAAAACTTGCGATGACATTATTGATGGAATAGCATAAAAGTGGACGTAGCCAAGCACATGGCCAAGTATTTAACATATCAGCAAGTGAATGCGCAACATTGCAAGCTAGGTGGAATGTTGCAGCCATTGGAAATTTTCGAGTGGAAATGGGAACACATCACAATGGACTTTGTCATGGCTTTATCGAGAAGTCAAAGGGGTCATGATTCGATTTGAGTGGTAGTCGACCAATTAATAAAGTCAGCACATTTCCTACCAGTGCGAAAGGACTTCTCCTTGGAAAGATATGTCGAGATTTACGCGCGATAAATAGTCCATCTGCACGGAATGCTAGTGATAATCACTTCAGACCGTAATCCTAAATTTACTGCCGCCTTTTGAAAAGGTCTTCAAACGGCATTAGGAACGAAGTTACAGTTTAGTACGGCCTATCATCCCCAAACGGATGGCCAGTCTGAAAGGACGATTCAGAGCTTGGAAGACATGCTGCGAGCGTGTGCATTGTATTTTAAGGGTGGTTAGGAGGAATAGCTGCATTTGATTGAATTTGCCTATAAAAATAGCTACCAGCAGAGTATCAGAATGGTACCATTCGAAGCACTATATGGCAAGGCTTGCAAAACACTGATTTGTTGGGATGAAGTGGGTGAGAGGAGTATCACGAGTCTCGAGTTGGTTCATTAGTTAGTCGAAACGGTCAAGGTGATTCGAGATAGACTTAAGACCGCTTAAAGCCGCCAAAAGAATTATGCAGATCGGAGACGTAGGCTTTTGGAATTTCAAGTAGGGGACCAGTTTTTACTCAAGGTGTCGCCAATGAGAGGATTGTCGCGGTTTGGTAAGAAAGAAAAGTTAAGCCCAAGGTACGTAGGTCCATTCAAGATCTTAGAAAGAATTGGCACCTTGGCCTATCATCTCGTGCTACCGCCTAATTTGTCCCAGGTACACAACGTGTTCCACGTGTCCATGCTAAGGAAGTATGAACCGAACCCGAACCACGTACTAAACTACGAAGAAATAGATGTGGACGATAGAGTGTCGTACGTGGAAAAGTCAGTTCGGGTCGAGGACAAAATGGAAAGAGTATTGCGGAACAAGAAAATTCCGATGGCCAAGGTGATTTGAGAGCACCATGGAACCGAAGGTGCAACGTGGGAAAGCGAAGAGTTGATGTGACACCAATAACCCTATTTGTTTGAATAGTTGGGTTGGATTGTAAATTTCGATGATGAAATTTTTGTAAGGGGGAAGAGTTGTGACATTCCGAATTTTGGCCCATTTTTGAAATTTATAAAAGGTGTAATTTGTCAGTACTCTTATAATTAAATCTCACCCGGAATTGATCACTCTTGGGTTATTATTTTTAAATTAGAGATTTCGCTAGAATCGCACTCGATCGAATTTGGCTGTTATTTAAAGTCCAAAATTTGGTGTCGAATTCCTCGGACTTCCGGGATGAATTTAATTGGATGGTGTTGATATTCTTGTGGCTAGTGTCGATATTGCCCGGAATATGTGAAAAGTGAATTTTTGACCGAGTGCGGATTTGAACTAGTAGATCTCCCTCGAAGTGTATTTTGAGTTATTTCTTTTGTCACTTTTCCCTAAATTATTAATTAGGATTTTTGTGGACCATTAGATCGTTTTCGAGTTTGAATGTGGGCTGTTCGATCGCGATCATCACGTTTGACTTTAGGTCCTCTCTCTCTCTCTCTCTCTCTCTCTCTCTCTCTCTCTCTCTCTCTCTCTCTCTCCTCCCTCTACTGCGCCCCTCCCCTACGCGCATGTCCCCTCCCTCTCTACCCCATGCACGTCCCCTCCCCCCCCTCTCTCTCTCCTCCTTTCTCTTCTTCTTCCTTCTTTCTTCTTCTTCCTTCTCCTTCGCCACACCATCGTTTCTTCTTCTGCTCTTGCTTCTACTCGTCCAAGCCAACACTGACCGAGCTCACCTCTAGCCCTATTGCCGTTGCCACCGTCACCCCAATCAAGCTGCACCGCTGTCCATTGTCGCGACCGCCTGTCTTTGGCCTGCTCGTGCGGTGCACGAGTAGCAGCTAGTTGCTGCGTCCGCCGTGGTTTGGCGCTGCCTAGTTGCCCACTGGCCTGTCCTTCATCGCTCGGCCGCCCATGATGCCGCCGTGCTGTCTCCGACCCCTGCGCGACCTCCCTCTCTTCTAGCTGAGCCTTCCTTCCCCTCCGGTGTGCCCTCTGTCAAGCTCGCCGGTCGCCGCCGCTCACCACCGTGCCGACCGCCACTGCTCCCCCCACCACCATCCAACCTCCCTTGCCATCGACTGCCACCGTACCGCCCATTGCCGCCGGTTTGCGCTCCCCCTCAGCCCCTATCTCCCTCTTGCCTTCACCGTCTCGGCTTACTTTCCTCTCCCCTTTACGCCATCGCTGCCGCATCATCATCACTGCCTCAACTCACTGGCCAGCCAGCCAGCTAACCAGCCAACCCCTGACTAGCCAGCCTAAGCCAGCCCAGGCCATGGCCGAGCAACCCAGACCAGCCCATGCCAAGCTCACCTAGGCCACTGCCCGACGCGTCGCTCGTCCAGCCAAGTGCGTCACCCGTCCCAACTCGCCTGTACACCCCTGGGCACGCCGTTCGACCACCACGCCCGCACGCTAGGCATGTCGTTTGGCCACCGTACCCTTGTTGGCTAGTCAGCGCGCCCATTTAACCCATGCCCGTGCCTAGTTCAACACTATTCACCCGGGACATTTTAGGCCCGAGCCGATTTTCTCCTGGCCAAAACCTAGTAAGTGACTTTCTAAACCCTACTTAGTATAATAGGTAATTTTAGACTTGTTTAGGGTATGATTAGTATCGAATTAGTTGGGTAAATTTGGGTTCGGGCTAATTTTTTTAAAATGTGATTAATTGGTGAATTGGATTGTGGTGATTTGTGGCATGTTTGTAGCTAATTTATGTGGGTACGATAATTGAATTGCTGTTGTGCTTGTGGGTGAAATTAACGTGTGATTAGGTCGACTTGAGTGTCGAATTGGTGGGTTGGTGTGATGAGCTCGTGATTGAATTGTGTGGCTTGTGTGCCTGTGAATGGAAAGTTGGACTTGAGACATGTTGACGGTGGTCCGTGAAAGGAAAGTCGGACTTGAGATGTGTTGACGGTGGTCCGTGAAAGGAAAGTTTGACCTAGGACGTGTTGACGATGGTCATTGGAATTGATTGAATTGTGTGGCTTGAGTGACTGCGAGAATGGAATTGAGACCTGTTGACGGTGGTCCGTGAGAGGAAAAATTTGACCCGAAGTGTGTTGACGTGGGTCGTGAGAAAGTTGGTTGGAGACGTGTATGCAATGTGACTAATTAGATTGGCTGAATACACGTGTGGGTGCTTGGTTGGATTGATTCAACACGAGTGGGTGTGTGCCCAATAATTATGACATGGTTGTAACCTATTGTTGCATTATCATGTTTGGACTAATATGCAGGATTGGCACGTGGTTCAAGGCGAGGTAAGCGTGATGTGTGGAATTGATTGTGTTGACTGGTGAATTGCATGCTAGACTTATCTAGATACGCATTGGCCTAAGTGGGGTATAGGTTGTCTCCGTATTGAGATTTATTCTCATTACTGTAGTGCAAATATCTTTTCAGATCCGCGACCTTGATTATGTCCTCGTCTAGGCGTTTTGGGGTTCCCATGCATACGGTGCATGAGGAGAATGAGTATTCGGGTCTAAACCCAGATGAGACATATTAGGCATCGTACCACGGTCTGGGTAGATGTGGGACTAGAGGAGCTAGAACGCCATACTTATTTGGCTTGGTCTCATAGGATCGGATTGGTGAATTCTGGGCCAATCCGAGGTTTTGAGGGATTGTAGCATGCCAACGAGGGTGCGGTCAATTGGGAGCCCTAGGATAAGTTCACTCCCAATGGCGAAGTGTCAGATCTCGACAACCCATCGGAGAGCCCTGGTCCAGGACCAGCACCTGTTCCTAAGCCTGAACCCGAGCCCGTACAGTAGCTCGAGCCCGAGCCCGAAGAGGAGCCTATGGCGGCCGAGCATGAGGAAGAGAAGGAGGAGGAGCCAATCGAGATCGACTCAGACTTAGAGTCAGAACTCTCAAGGTCCGATTCGGATGGGGTGTCGTAGGGATATTTAGGAGTTGGGCCCGGAAACCTTTTTGGTCGAGTCCCTTTTTGTGTAGTCAGTATTCTACCCGGCCACTTGTTCCTTTTTTATAACGAAGGTGGATTTTAACCCTAGAGGCCTTACGTATGAATACTTAGATTTCCAAGCTAATGCTATTTATTTTTTGATCTGCATTTGTTCTACCCCGTGGTCATTATAAATTGTCTGGGTTGTTTAAATTTCGCTTCCGCCTACATACGACTTTGGGTGATTCGTTTGGGGTCGGCGACGCGTCCTAGGACGTCGTGATCAATACGACCATTTGGAAAGGGGTGTTGTGAGCCCGTCGGGATTCGGAGCGTGATATAAATTAGGAAATCTACTTTAATTAGAAAACCTGAACTAATTAGGAAACTTACTTAAACTAGGAAACCTTTTTAAATTAGGAAACTCACATAAATTAAGAAATCTACTCAAATTAGAAAACCTACTTGCAAAAGGAAACTATGCTAATTTGGCAACTTGCATAAACTAGGAAGACTATACAAATAAGAAAATGGAATGTAAAGCCTACTTAAATTAGGAAAGTTACGTGAATTAGGAATCCTACACTAATTTTCACTAAAAATTTGTGAATCCAAACTTGGATGAACGATGTCTTATACATGTTTTTTTATTATGGTGATGAAGTCTTTTTAAGTAGGTAAATCCCAAAGTCCATGAAATACACCACTAACCTTTTATTGCATCTTTATCATATGGTAATGTGATAATGTGACATACTCGTTTCAACCCCAATTTCAGAAGCAGAAATTGAAGACGAAATTACTATTCAGGATTACGCAAATTGAAGATGTTTCAGGGCAAAGTTGTCTTTCCCCCCCTCTTTTGTTGGCCGCCCAATTGAAGAAGACAAGGCTAAGATGGTCTCCTTCTCTTCTTTTGTTTCTTGCATATGAATGCAATTTATGATAGTTGGGAAACAGCATTCAAGCTTGTTGAGTAAGAAGGGATGTGAACCAAGTGTTCTTGGGTTGGCTTGACTAAAGAGGCTTGTCTCTCTCTATTCCGTCATTTTCCTCACGTTTTTTCTCCGTCTCTCTTTTTCCCCCTTCCCCTCATGTCAACCCCCCTCTCTTCCTCTCATCCCTCATATTATCTCTCATATTTCTCCCCCCCCACGTCTCTCTCATCTCTCTAGCCCCTCTCTCACCGACACCATCACCACTCGCCTCACCACCTCATGCCACTGCCACCAATCGCCGGGCCTCAAGCCGCGCCGGACCGAGCCTCATCAACCACCGTTTAGCTCTTCTGCCATGTTCTGCGAAGTTAGTTCCCACTTTGGAACACTCGAGTGGCTTTGTCGTCTCCGCGCCACCACCGTCGCTGTTAAATGGTGAGTTAACTACCTAACGGTTGATTAGGCCGTTAATTATGCTTAAGGATAGATTAGATTAGAAGTAAGTCTAATTATTGTTAATTAATTAGGATTAGTGCGATAAGTTATTGGGATATGTTATCAATAATTGCAACAAGTTATCGTTATATTGTAGATGCAATTTGGTAGTTTTCCCATTCGGACTCAATTCTTGTATTTGTTCTAGAATACCTAGATTCGGGTCCTCTATACCTCTCCATTTTTTTATTTTTGTGGAGAATTTTATGGACCAAATTTTCACTTAAAAGTTGTTCCAAATATCTTTAAGTTTAACATATTTTAATTTCATAATTTTTGGACTTGATATGAGTAGTACGAAAGCCTAGTTTTTGGACTGTGTAAAACTGTCATGAATGGGTATTTTTGTGATATTTACACTTTCTTGATTTTCTACAAACTTTTATAGATCGATTTTGAAAAAGTTTCCTTCACAAAAGTTCTTGATGGCTTCTTTCTCTACAACATATAAAATTTTTTTGAGATGTTTTGTGTATGTTAAAGAACTGATTTTTTGGAACAACAATTCTGTTCTAGTGAGCAAATTTTAGTTTGTCTTTGGGTTATTAAAACAAGACACTTATAGAAAGATTTTGATTTTGGTTTCTCATGAAAAATGTTTATCTAGGTGTATTTTATAACATATCCAAATTTTAGAATTTTCTAAGTACATCCACTATTTATTTTGAAGGAATTTCCGTTACTGTGCAAAACTGCCCAGGTTTACCTAATTTCAAAGATTCACTATTTCTCACATGAAACCTTAGGAATTTGGACTTGATGTCTTTTGGTGATTTAATGTGCACATTCTGAGCTTTCAAATGAGATATGTTAAATTTTGATTGGAGGTTAAATGATGGGACAAATGTGATTATGCATGTGATGGTAGAATTTGGAATATGGTGTGAAAGTTGCCATGAGTTAGAAGGGTGTCACACTACTATAGTGGCCTTTGAGATATTATAATATAATGCTCGGTAATGGGATGTGTAATAATGTATGAGGTTCATGATGAGAAACATTTGTCATATGATGAAACATTTGAGTGCATGATGCAATCTTGGTATTCAGTGTTAGTGCATTAATTGGTGGCACGTGATCACGTAGGAATATTTTGTGCATTTTCACATGTGAAATTGAATATATTTCGACATATGAGCATATAGGACTCTTGCATCAAGTTAAATGAGACAAATTATAATTTGGCATGAGTGGCTGTGTGCTTGTGTGATCATATAATACCCTGATGTGTTTTACGCGGGTTGAACCTGTCACGCCCCGAACCCCATCGAGCACGCAACACACTTCTCTGGTCAAATAGTACGATATCCTAGGGTATCGTCGACCTCAATTAAACTCATCAGAGGTTTAAATCATCAGCAAAAACCTCAAATACCCGGACAATAATCACTGGGGTAATTAGGGGAAATTAAACACATCCATTGCTTATCCAAACATATACAATATTCACAATTTACAGAACCACCATATATGTATAAGCACACCGAACTTCTATACCATTAAACACTGACACCAAAAAGGTTCGATAACCTGGGTATCCTATTCTCAAAAATGGTACACCTCAATGGCCTATTACCAACCCCTTCTCTAGCCCCTACGCCCGCGTGATGGCATCCATTCTGAGTCCGACTCCTCATCCTTCGAATCTAGATCTTCCTGAACCGTTTACTCCTCTCAAGATTTTGGTTCGGCCTCGATCTCGATCGAGTGGTTTATATCACTCGACTTAGCTGGAACTTCGTCCCGCTCCTCCTTGACTGGCTCCTCCAAGAACTCATCTTCTAGCACGAACTCGGGGTCAATCCACTGCTCATAGGGGATATATACTCCGGTTCTTCTCCAGGCTCAGCAGGCTCATCCTTAGGTTCTGCCTCGGGTTCTTCTTCTTCTGGTCCTTCCTCTGGGATTGCCTCAAGATCCATATCCATTGGATCGTACCCTGCTTGAGACTCTTTCGGCTCTGGCTCATGCTCGGCCCTTGAAGGCTCCGGTGTTGCAGGTGCCGGCTGTAGTCCTGATTGTGTTAGACTAGTTTCTATACTAGTCATCTCGCCATCCGAAGGAGGTATATCAGACAGGTCCGAGTCCCAACTCTATCAAAAGGAACATTAAATCCACAGACTAGACCAAACTCGTCTATCCCATCTCAGAAGAACCACGCAGTGTAGGTATGGGCTTGCCAAAATGGTAATCCTATATCTACCCAAACTACGGTCGAATGCTTAACCCAGGCTAGGTTATCGTCCATTGGGTACTCTACAACACTGTGATCGGTGTGCATCAGAACTCCAAAATGCTTAGGCGGCGGCGGAAGATTCATTGCTCAAGCCGAAATTCTGAAATTTTTGGTTGAAACAACCATGAAAATACATCTTAGCAAGTACACACCCTAAACCCCACCTAGGTTATCACGTCCCTCTAGACAATCACGACAAGCAATCACACTCAGCTATTACACAGCAGGCACACAATCAGTACTTACCTGGACCATTCCAGCGTGCCACCTGCACGTTAGTCATAATTGCACTATTCCACTCACATGCATATTCAAATTACATTTCATGCATTAGTTCCGATCTCACACATCTTTTCCATACTACTAGCCAGTGACCCGCGTCATGATACCGCCTCAGGTTCACTGCGACCAACTCATTCTTAACTCGCTAGTGACCCGTGTAATGGTACTGCCTCAGGTTCACTGCGACCAACTCATTCTCAATTTGCCGGTGACCCGTGTAATGATACCGCCTCAGGTTCACTGCAACTAACTCATAACAACACTTCAAAGCTCGCGTAATGGTACCGTCTCAGACCGTGTATCTTGCCTGCGTAGTGGTACCGTCTCAGGCTCAACACCCACCACCTACGCCACAACCCGCGTAATGATACTGCCTTAGGTTGGCCGTCTTCCGGTAATACCGGACATCGTCCCGCGTAGTCGTACTGCCTCAGGATGAATAAATATCCCCACGTAATGGTACCGCCTCAGGGATTTAGTAATCACACGAACATACTCACATACCATATATTTTATCTATACCCCGCGTAAACACGCCTCAAGGCCTTTTAGTGATCGCACGCATACTGCACGCTTCAAATCTCACACGTGCACACACTCGGGCATCAATCAATGGCACATTAATGCACCCAATTTCATCACTATAGCTCAGCCCCATTACAAATACACAATCAACACACAAATTGCTATTTTTCCATATCCAAACTACAGTAAATCAATTCTAGCCCTTCACGACATTTTGACACGATTAACTGCCAAATCCAAATATCCAATTTACATACCGTACCACACATCACAGCATGCTTTTCAGCCACTCACAGCCTGTCTTTGGCCTCAAATTTTTCACCAAAATCTCCCAAGTTCAATTCTAAGTCCTGCTAATCAATTCCACCCCTAAAACTACACTAATCCACGTCTAATTAAACCCGATTCCACCTCGAATTTGTCCGTCGATATCCGAAGTCCTAAATAAAGTTTAGAGCATGACTTACTGAACTCTAGACTAACTCGGCTAGAGTGGAAAATGGGCGGGGGCCAACGGTGAGCGGCGTTGAGCGGCTTGGCGACAGCGGCAGCGATCGCCAGCTTTCTTGCCACTGTTCACGGTCGCGGAAGAGGGAGAGAGAGAGAAAAAAAACCAAGAGGGTGAGGGGGACGGTGGTGGCGTGGTGAATGGCGGCAGGAGTGGTGATGGTGCGGTGGACGGCAGCCAAGGAGGGGCGGTCGGTCGGTGAGGGGAGGGGAGGGAGAAAGAGAGATGGAGCCGAGAGATGAGAGAGGGAGAAAATGAGGAGAGAGAGAGTGTGTGTTTTAGGCTATAAATAATCAAGGTCAATTATTGGGGGACAAATGACCATCATGCCCTTTCCTCACAAACCAAATCGGCGGATGAGATTCGTTTTTATCTTGAAATCGACGGCCGAGATCGAATCTTTTCCAAAAATATCCAGTGGCAATTCGGAAATTTCATAAAATCCCAAGGGTAAAATTGTCCAACTCAAAAGTTAGGGCAAAATGACCAAAATGCCCTTCCCCTTTAACACTTGCCCTTTATAAACCTTCAAGGGTAAAATGGTCACTTTTCCATTTTCTTGCCGAATTTGAATTTTTCTAATGGATTTGGGAAAATTCAAAGCTGTACGTTCCAACCACAACGTCATCTTGACGTCCTGTTGTGACTTCCTAATTTTCCGAAGTCCGATTTGGGCTCTAATTAATAATTGAATTTTATTTAACGTAACTCAAGCGTTTCTCAAACTAACGAGCGGCTTTTGGGAAATTCGCATATTCGACCCATGACTGATAATAAATCGAGTCAGGTGCAAGTTCATTTAGTTCGTGACGACTTCGGTTTTCATGTAATCGCGAGGTTCGATCACTAGTCCGTCGGGCAAGATAGTTAGGTATAAGTTCTGGATCATTTGTCAATTCATTTCATGGTCAAACAAAATCACCCCTGATTCACTAATATGACAATGGCGAACTGATCCCTAGCTATCCTTGGATCGGCTCACAATGGCTCAAAATTTCACCTTAACAATTCTATGGTCGAAAATCAATTCATGGTTGAATTTTCTTTAGTCGCACGAATTTAAATCCCTAATTAGCCTTTCCCTAATGGTTAGTATCCTAGGAATAACTAGTTCCGGGCAAGAACCAACTACAAGTACGTTCATAAAACCAAGCATTTCATAAATCCCAAATGGACAAATTTCAAGATGTCATAGAACCCATCCTGATGCGTTTTCCCCAAGACAATGCCCAATTTATCGGATGCCAAGAGAGTATCCAAATGCCTTGTCGCGGTAGAGGCTAGACTCGATGCTTTGAGTGGAATGCCGTCCTGAGGCGTATGTATACGCGGGACGATGTCATGTCCGATGGAGCGGAACGATGCCCAGTAAGGTTCGAAAGACTGCCATTCTTTAGGATGTGCCGTGGTCCGAGGGGTCGTTAATAATTGGAATATGTGTGGTGTATTGCACATGGAGCTGTTGCGACATGTTATGATTATATGTGATGTATGCTGCTTATTTATGTGATATTATAACTTGTCGCGTGCAGCAAGTGTGCCAGGACTAGGTAGGAGTGCTTGCGTGTGGATGTGCCTAGTTTATTATGTTATGATTGAGTTGCCAACCTATATTGTAACTAAGGCAAGGCACGAGGTGCCTTGCTATTGATCTACCATCGTCATTGAAACGTGGGAATAGGGGATGCCTGAGGCGAATCAACATACTAATCGGGGATTAGTTAGTTCACTCATTGAGATTTTATCTCACTCCATGTTGTTTAACATTTTTCAGGACCGTAACAACAAATGTGTGTACGATCTACTTTTTGGAAGCCCATTTTTGGAGTAGAAGCATGACGTTAAACCCCTGATCGCCAACCCCTTTTTGACTAGTTGGTCCTATAGGAAGTACTATAGTATTGGTTTGTTAATATACTAACTTCCTGAGGTAAGAATGTAAATGTACAAAAGCATCTTGTTGATATGTTTATGGATGGTTGTTTTGCTATGCTATCTCTGTCTTTTTAATTGTCGGGAGTTTAGTACGGGTTTTCACATGCTAATAATTGAAAAATGAAATAAATGGGTTGGCGACACGTCTTGGGACGTCGCAACATAACGACTGTGATGGGATGTTCGTGTGCCAGTGGGTGCAAGGTGTGACAATTAAATATAGAACACAAAGAATATCCATTGTCTTTATGACAATTCTTGTTTTTTACCTATATAAGTTGTAGCACTTAGGAACTCTAGATATCGAATGTATTATGTTTGGAAAAATGTACTCTCTCGGAACTTCATCACCTTATTCACCATGTTACGAAATTATCTGATTCTCATTTAACTTGGTGAGTATGAACTTAGTATGAATTTCAATTGCTCAACCAACGAAACAATCGGATTAGCGATTTTCCAGAAGCTTTAGATTGATGGTAAAAACTATAAATCTTCTGTCTACATCCATCATCATTCTATTTCACCACAAATTCACATAATGTCTTTTTTCTAATTTTCAATGCAGAGAAACAAAAATTGCACGAGAAATGGGTGTGCAGGGAGTGACTTTTTTGGGATCTCTCTAATCATTTCCATAGTCCCCTCATCTAAGGATGAGGACTTGTCGATCATCTTCGTGTGAGATGGAAGGGGAGGAGAATCGCACCAGAGCGCGCCCGCCCTCCCCCCAAATCGAGGGACGGCAAATGCTTGTAAGTAGATTTGTGATCGCTCAAGACCTAGGACTATACCAAGACCCTAGTATTAGAGTCGGGTTCTCCTGAGAGATGTTAAAGCATTCTACATCGATTGTATGATTTTCCTAATTTTCTTATTGTCGATTGAGAAACTTACATTACTAGTCTACATGTAAATCCCATTTGAAGATGAAATATTGGATTCTATTTCACTATTCACATTCTCTTAATCTAACTACAAATTTGAGATATTTTCTCAATAATATTGGCCAACAATATATTAATGTGGAATAATCTTTAACAAATGTTACCAATCTATCAAGATTCTGCTTGCTAAGTTTCTCTTGGACGAATTTAAAGATTAAGAATTGGAAAAAAATGAAGTTAACTTTTATTTTTGGGGTCAAGATCAATTTAAATCATGGATCGACTATTATTTATTTTTATACTAAGCTAAGCCCTCTTTCCATGCCATATTTATTTTTCTTAATTGGCTTCAGCTATATGTAACATATTGAAACTTTTATGGTAATCAAGAGGAAGTATAGATCTCATATTACATGCTATAAAGGGATGGAGGCAACAAGCGCATAAAATAACTATTTTTTGGGCAAAAGTACACTACAAGTGCCATAACTTGTGTACGGCGCTCACTTTAGTGCCATAACTTTTTTTGGATCATTTTAGTGCTAAAATTTTTGAAAAACGATCACTTAAGTGCCAACTCCAGTGCCGTACACAATTTTTCGCCGAAAATCTGATGTGGCATTTTTTTTATTAATTTCTGAAGCTGACGTGGCTCGCCGGAGTCTCACCGGAGATTGGCACTTAAGTGACCATTTTTAAAAAAAATTTATCACTTAAATGATTGTTTGTCAAAAATTTTAGCACTTAAGTGATCGTTTTTCCAAAATTTTAGCACTAAAGTAATCCAAAAAAAAGTTATGACACTTAAGTGATCGTTTTTCCTCCGACTTAGCACCAAAGTGATCCGAAAAAAAGTTATGGCACCAAAGTGAGCGCCGTACATAAGTTATGGCACTTATAGTGTCCTTTTGCCCTATTTTTTGTGAGGACTTTGCGATGATCCTGCTTCTTCTTTTATTGGGCATATTTTAAGAAGGTAATGACACGATGGACCCAAATACCAAAAAAAAAATCAATCCTAACTTTTTTCCAGTTTTCATAGATAGATTGATGAATGAAAAATTGCAATGGGCAAACCTATGTCTGACTTACTCTAGGCTACTTATTCATCCATCCATATATTATAGGGAATAGTTCAAGATTTAGCACCAAATACTGATTAAAAGTCTACTCATATATCTTAGTATATCCATGCCTTTGATTGGTGAGTCACTTACTCTCTTAAAAAAAAATAAATATGGTTGATATCCAAAATAGTAACTAACTAATCAGAGATATGGTCCGACAAAAACCGGGGATGTCACTTGCAACCCTTCTGAAGTGAACCATAAGAGAGTTTAACATATTGCTAGGCAAGGGCAAATAACCCTCATACAAGGTAATGCTTGTGCTAGGCACGGGCTCTTCCAAGCACTACCAACTGCAACTTGGTTTCTCATTCATTGTATAATTAAATTTAGGTTTGGATCCACCACTAACCTATTATGGGCTATCAAGAGCCTAGTAAGATGGGATACTAGAGATTTCAGGTTTCAGAACTCGATTACGATAGTTTTACCTAAAGCCTGTTATTTACAGTTTGCATTTTAACAAAGTATTATTTCATGCAATCATTTCCGATTTTATCTCTAAACATGCAAAACGACATTTTCATGTATAAGTTCCCAAGCTATAAAATCAAACAATCAATAATGAAAGATAAAGAAAGAACAGAAAAAAGAAAAGTTAAACCCATCCGTATTGGTCAATGTTTAAATAAAGACTTGTTATAAAACCCCGGGACAAAACCCCGTGAGCTATGCATAAGAAAATGCACGTGCAAAAGTATAATAAAAGAAAATTTTTAATCTATGTCATGAGAGCTAAATTCTACATGCAACATGACAAAAGATGAACAAAAATTAACCCAAACCTAGTCAACATTAAACAAAGTAATGGTAGGAAAACATTCAATTTGATACATTTAAAAACTACTATAATTAGAAAATCAATTTGATTTAGGATATATACTTAAATTAGGAAACCAACTTAAAGTAAGAAATCTACTTGAATTAGGAAAAATACTTGAACAAGGTATCATTTTCAAATTAAGAAACCTACTTAACCAAGGAAACCAACACTAATTAGGAAACAAACTTAAACTAGGAAAATTGCTCAAATTTGGAAATCTACTTAAGCTAGGCAACCTATCACAATCATGAACTTACTTGAATTAAGAAATCTACTCAAATTAGGAAACTTACTTGAACTAAGAAATCTACACTAATTAGGAAAGCTACTTAAATTAGAAAGCCTACCCTAATTAGAAAAATCTATTTAGATTACAAAATGAATTTAAATTAGGAAACCTACTTGAACTGAAAAATCCAATCAAATTAGAAAACCTCCACTAATTAAGAAAGTTATATAAACTAGGAAACCTTCTTACATTAGGAAACCCACATAAATTAAGAAACCTACTCAAATTAAAAAAAACACTTAAATTAGGAAACTAATTTGGCAACTAGGAAGACTTACAAATGAGAAAGAACCATGAAGCCTACTTAAATTAGGAAAGCTATCTGAATTGGGAAATGTCATGCCCCAGACCCTAATGAGCTTGCGACACCCCTACGGCGTTCGTATCAAATGCGATATCCCAGGACGCGTCACCGACCCAAATGGAATACCCACATGAATACGCAAGCGGAAGCGAAATAAAACAATTCAAACGAAAGACAGTGACAGAGGGATGGTAATAGCACAAAACAATAATTTCATAACAATGGAATGCAGTCAGACATTAGGCCTCTAAGGTTAACATCCACCATCATCATCAAAAAGAGACAGGTGTTAGGGTAAGCTAGCTAGCTACACAAAAAGAGCTCTACCAAAAAGCTTCTAAGCCCAGCACCCAAACGCTCCTACGGTGCCCAATATAATCAAACCCTAAATACTCCGACTCCGTGTCAGAGTTGCTCTCGATCGGCTCTTCCTCATGCTCGAACTCCAAGGGTTCTGGCACGGGCTATGGCACAGGCTCAGGCTCTTCAAATTCCTCTTCAAGCTTGAGATCTGTAGGCACTACGAGTTTCGGTACTGGCTCGGGTTCGAGACCAGGGTTCTTCGGGGGATCTTTGACGTCCAAACTCTTACCATCAGGGGCATACACGTCCCCGGGCTCCCAATCCACGTCATCCTCGTTGCTATTATAACGTCTTGAATTCGACCCACTTTCGTGATTAATAAAATGAATATGTATTTCTCATTTCGTTTTAGTAAGTCTCGCCCAGAACTGATCATTCTCGAGATACTGACCAATAGGGAATGGTTAACTAGAAAAAATGGTACGTGGACCCAAGAACTCAACCGTGAATTGAGTCCGATTATGAGGAACGATGAGGGAAAATTTTGGACCAATGTGGGCCGATCTAAGGAGGGTGACGGATTTGCTTTGGCCAATGATATATGATTGGAACGCGGGTGATACCACACGACCGAGAGTACGTGTGGCTAATAATCCTGAACTTATTCCAAACGATCGCGACTCCCGAAACTAGCGATAAATCCTCATGTTCTCTTAGGAATCGAGACCATCATGACTCGAGTATCCTAAGTCAATACGCATAACCCCTAAACAGTCACTCGTTAGTGAAAGACGCTAAAATCGCATTTGAGCGAAATCGATCGTGGAATTGAGTTCGGATTTCGGTGTCAAATTTCATGGATGTACGTTACTATTTTTGCAAGGATAATGTCGTATTAGTGTGGCCAACTATATTTGGGATCAGTAAAGTCAAAAATTAGAAATTCGGCCTGAGAACGGAAAATTACCGTTTTATCCCTAAGCCCTAAGTGATAATTCCGAATTTTGGAGTTTTAAATTGGACTAATCAGCCCCAATAATGCTAGAAATTAGTGGACCAAAGTGCCCTAAGATATTTTAGCAAGATTTGATCTTAGCCCTAGAAATGACGACAAGATGATCATTTTGAGAGAAGTTGTTCAACCACCCCACTCAAGCCAATTCTTACAAAGCTCCCTTTCTCTCTCTCTCTTCTCATTTCTCACCATCACCATCCGCTCACTCCCTCTCTCTCTCTCACCTCACTCTCTCCCATCCTCTCCTCCTCCTTGCCGTGAGGCCACCGAGCACCGCCACCGCCATTCGCGCTGCTGTCGATCGCGGCCGTGAGAGCCGTTGTTCGCCGCCGATTGTTTCGCCATGAGCCGGCCTGTTTTTCCCTTGACCAACACCTCTTGGAGCTTAAGAAACTTGGTGAGTACAAACCCTAAATCCTAATTAGGATTTTGTGCACTTTAAATAAGTTTTAGGGGTTATTTAGGATATTTAAGGGGTTAATTTGTGGAGAATGTTTAGGGCTGATCTTGTGGCTAATTTGGTGGCTTAGCATGATAATTTAAATGAGATTTGGTGGCCTAGAATGTGCTGTGTGGTGGCTGATCATGGAAGCCTTGATTTGGGCAAAAATGTGGATTAAGCGAGTATAATTTGTGTGGGCCGTGTAGTGGCTGTTCTCGTGGTGATTTTTGTAGTCTAATGTGATGATTTAGAAGTGGATTAGGGGTCTAGAGTGGGCTGATTAGTGGCTGATTTGGGCCATATTTGATCAATCATGGTTTTAGTGTGAATTGCCGAGAGTATTGTAAATAGACCATGAGCAGGCTGAATTGAACATGACTTGATGTTAGTATTGTGATGCAATGTTGTGTGCTAGATATGGCTGAGAATTGAGAGGCTTGGTGGGTCCTGAGTGTGTGCAATTATGTTGATTTGACCGCATGAATTCGTGTGCCAAGTATGTGTCATGGCTGAATTGATTGATTTAGTTAATTGGGCATGTTAAGTTGTGAATTGAACATATTATGGTGTTAAATTGAATGCTCAGCGTGGAAATTTGGATGCCCGAGTGCGATCGTTATGGCCATGAATTGTGCATATTGAGCATTAGCATAACATGTGCATATACGAGTGTGCACGTATGACATAAGCATATGATCACCTAAAATGCCCTGATGCGTTTTACACGGGTTCAAATAATAATTGGTGACCGTGTACATGTGATCATATAAAGCCCTGATGTGTTTTACGCGGGGTATTGAACCCGTTCTGAGGCATGTTATACGGGACGATGCCCAGTTGTGCCGTAAAAAGAAGATCGGCGTTGCGCTTGAGGCGTTTTACGCGAGCTAGAGACACTGAGCTTGAAGCGTTTTGACGCGGGCTATAGAAGTGTTGTTGGACCTAATGCGTTTTATGGGGTCGGAAGTGAATTGGGAAATGACATGTGTACAAGTGTGCATCAATGAACTTTAGCATGAGCATGAGTATGAGCACGGGCATGTGCATGGCATACATCGTGGCCAAGTGATATTGCGTATATGCCATAGTTGGGTTTTGTGCCATTATTGCTATTATTGGGTGCCTAACCTACAGGGTCACTATTAAGTGTTGGAAATAGGCCCGAGAGCCTAAGTCATTTGTGTACAGGTTTGCGTGTTTGATTAGTGTTTGTCCGGGAGGTGCATGATAGCCTAGTTTAGGTTTAGGGGGCTTACTCGCTGAGATTTATTCTCACTATTGTTTAAACCCCAACATTTCAGACCCCCGACCTTGAGGATGTCAGACGTGTCTATCCGTTTTGGGATCCCGTCCCGGATAGACCGGGAGGTGATTGAGTACCCCATAGGGAACAGGAATACGTATATTAGACATTTTACTACCATATGGGTTGACGTGGGAGAGCAACACTTTCAAGCCCATGAATACATAGGTTGGTGCTTTAGGGACTACTCCGGGACTTACGGACCTCTTAGGACCTTTGATGTCCCATTCAACGGGCTAGGTGATATAGATCCCCAATGTGCTGATGGAGACCTGGCGAACCCTAAGGCCTCATTTGGAGAAGACTCTGACGTCGGACATGGACCTGTTATTTGGGAGGTTGACAAGCCAGAACTGATGGATAAGGAGCCGGTAGGCTAGGTTTCTAACCCAGAGCCCATGGAGTCGGATGGTGAGCCAGAGCTGATGAAGCAAGATCACGAGCCAGAGGGAGAGGCAGAGGAGGTCGATTTAGAGGAGGAGCCGGCAGAGGCCAAGTCTAAGCTGGATTCTATGGACTCAGAGGTTGAGTCATCTAACAGCTCTTTCGAGTCCTTAGGATCCGACCTGAACTGGTTACTCTAGGGTTTACCCTTAACCGTAGTTAGGATAGGCCAACACTTTTTGATAGAGCCCTCTTTAGAGTTAGTGCCTGACCGCCCGAGCCACCTACCTCTTTTTGAAGTTTATAGCTATTGACTAATTTTTGGTGAGCGCATAGTTCTGTACTGATGGATATTGTAAATCCCTATTAGTAATGCAAGTATGTATTTATGATGGTTGTTATTCATTGCTATCATTGGTCATGTTGTTTTAATTTGTACGGGTGTAATGTTGCTTTCGCGTGTGCTTTGTTCTCTGTTTTGGATTTTGGGTCGGCGATGCGTCCTGGGACGTCACACTGAATCGACCTCGGTAGGGTTGTCACGTGCCGTAGGGTTCGGGGCATGACATCCCCCGTTGATTTGGTATCAAAGCAAGGTTAGCTTGATCCAAATCGTTCGAAACCTGGAGTGATAAGGAGTGATGACCTTGGGTAGCTGATAGGGAGACTTGTGTGCTATATGTACCTCCGAACTGTTTGGTTTCTTGATTGATTGAGTGTTTGTTGTGATTGACCTGTAAAGTACAGGTGCGGCAGGACCCGAGGTAAAGACACTTGTTTCTTTGGCTGAAAACTTGTGCTACTTGTGTTTGACCGCCTGCTGTGTGATTGCTATTATGAATCTATGCCTAGGACTTTAGACTAGTGTAGTTTGGTCTAGGTCTCTAATTCCTGAGTGGAATTATAGTAGGTAAGCGAGCATGCGAGTTGTGAGGATGAGTAGCCAAGGAAGAGGTAGAGGTTAAGGTCGTGGTAGAGGCAGAGGTCGAGGTCGTGATCAAGACCTTGTAGGATCGCAATTGAGGGTTGCAGAGGATCCTAGGGTAGATGGGATTTTGAGGGTACTCGAGGAAGTATGAATACTGATGAGTAGGCAGACCCAGGGATAGAAATGCCATTGTTGCTGCTGTTGCTGCTGCCAATAGGGCCAATGAGAATAATAGAAATAACGATAATTAGGGGAATAATGGGAATCTAGTTTCGGGACCGGTAAATGTGATTAGTCTGATGTCTAAGTTAGTCGAACAATTCTTGAAGTTAAAGCCGCCGAAGTTCAACGGAAAGGGTGACCTTGAAGCCGTGGCGCGTTGGGTCGAAGAATTGGAGAAGGCATTCGAAGTTCTAAGGTGTGCTGAAGCTAAAAAGGTGACTTTGGCGGTATATCAATTGCAAGATAATGCTAATGATTGGTGGAAGGCCACCAAGGGTAGAGTATTTTCTGAGGGTACCGCCCAGACTTGGGCCGTGTTTATTGAGAATTTTTATGGTAAATATTTCTCCGAGAGTGCCAAAGAGAGGAAGTTAGCGGAGTTCATGAGGCTCCACCAAGGATTGATGACCGTGAACCAGTATGAGGCGAAATTTGCGAGACTATCGAAGTTCGCGCCTAGGATGGTTGAGGACCCTCAGGATAAGGTTCAGAGATTTTGGGATGGGCTGAAATCGAATCTTCAAAGCCAGATGATATCGTTGAACATTAAGGACTATGGTGAGATGTACGAGCGGGCACAAGCCATAGAGCGAGATCAGGTAGATAGGGCAGCCACTTCTGGATTGCAGCATGCCCCGGCCAGGGACAATCACCACTTTGGGAAGAAGTTGATGGCGGGAAACAGGCAATTTGTCCCTCCCATTAAGAAGAACATAAAGAAGCCAAACCACTAGCAGAATCGGTTTGGGGCGTGTTTTAAGTGCGAATGTATGGACCACCAGATAAGGAGTTGCCCCCAATAACGCCCATCATGACCACCAGTGTAGGCACAATAGCCCCGAATTGGAAATCAGGCTGGGAATCCCCTGCTGACTAATGTGAACAGGCCGCCGGCATAAGGATGTGTGTACGTTATAGTGCGAAGGGAAGTTGAGAATGCGCCAGGCATGGTTACAGGTATGGTTTCTCTGTGTAATCATGTCGCGTATGCTTTATTTGATCCGAGGGCGTCGCGCTCATTTGTGTCTGCTCAGTTTGCTGAATTGGCTTAATTAAAACCTGTGTTATTAGAAGTACGGTTATGTGTGATTACACCATTAATGGATAAGATATGCATATCGTTAAGGTGCCCGGAGTGTGAGATAGTAATTGGTAGCGTAAAAAGCAAGATAGATTTGGCTGTTTTGGCAATGTATGGTTTTGATATGATTATGGGTATGGATTGGTTAGTTAAATAGAATGCTATGATAGATTGCAGTAGTAGGGTGATTCAGTTTAGTTTGGCTGGACGCCCTAGATTCGAGTTTGTAGGAGTCGAGGAGGAACCTCGATCACTTGGGTTTCATCAGTAGAAGCAACCAAGTTGTTGGATGAGGGATGTCAAGGATACCTAGCAAGTGTGGTTGATTCGATGGCTGAAGAAGTGCGGCTAGAGGCTATAGTAGTCGTGTGCAACTTTCCCGATGTCTTTCTCTAGGAATTGTTGGGATTGCCGCCAAAAAGAGAAGTGGAATTTGTTATTAAGTTGGCCCCTGGAACTGAGCCAATCTCGAAGCCACCTTATAGGATGTCATTGTCGGAGTTGAAAGAATTAAAGGTTCAGATGCAAAAACTGCTGGATAAGGATTCTATTTGATCAAGTGCGTCTCCATGGGGAGCGCTGGTCTTGTTCATAAGAAAGAAGGATGGGTCGTTGAGGCTATGTATCGATTACCGCCAGCTAAATCAGGTGACAATCAAGAATAAGTATCCCTTCCTAAAGATTGATGACCTGTTCGACTAATTACAATGAGCCTTAGTGTTCTCTAAGATTGACCTAAGGACAGGATATCATTAGTTAAGGATCTAAAAGGAGGATATCCCTAAGACGGCATTCAGGACGAGGTATGGGCATTATGAATTCACAGTAGTGCCATTTGGGTTGATTAATGCCCCTACTGCTTTCATGGACTTAATGAATCGGGTATTCAAGGAGTTTTTGGATCAGTTCGTCATTGTCTTCATAGATGATATTTTGGTGTATTCAAAAAGTCCCGAGGAACACGAGGTACACTTGGAAAAGGTCCTACGAACGTTAAGAGATCATGCACTGACGCTAAGTTTAGCAAGTGCGAGTTTTGGCTTAGCCGAGTAGCGTTTCTCGGACATATAATTTCCGGAGAAGGAATCTTCGTGGATCCGACAAAGATTAAAGCAGTAATGGATTGGCCGAGACTGGCGACAGTTACTGAGGTTTGAAACTTTTTAGGTTTGGCAGGTTACTACAGGCGATTCGTGGAAAGATTCTCAGTGATAGCCACTCCATTGACAACGTTGCTTAAGAAGGAGACGAAATTTGAATGGACGGAAAAGTGTGAAGAGAGTTTTAAGGAGTTAAAGTAGAGATTGACGACTACGCCAGTGCTAACGATTCCTTCAGGACAGGAAGGATATGAGATCTATAGCGATGCTTCGCTTAAGGGATTGGGATGCGTGCTAATGCAATATGGAAGGGTGGTTGCTTATGCGTCGCGATAGTTAAGGCTTCATGAGATGAACTACTTGACTCATGACTTGGAATTGGCAGCAATCATTTTCATACTTAAGATTTGGAGGCACTATTTATGTGGAGAAAGGTTCCAGATTTACATGGATTACCAGAGTCTCAAGTACTTATTTTCTCAAAAGGAGCTAAATATGAGACAGCATCATTGGATGGAGTTGCTAAAGTACTATGACTATGACATTTTATATCATCCCGAAAAAGCCAACCGGGTAGCGGATGCCCTAAGTCGGAAGTCGAGCATCATGCAGTTAATAGTCAAAGAGTGGATTTTATTGGAAGGAGCGTGAGACTCAGAGTTTAAGTTTGAGGTAAGACACATCTCCAATTTGATGGCAACATTAAGGATTGAGTCAGAGGTGCAAACCAAAATTAAGGTGTTGCAATTTATGGACCCTGAGATTCAAAAGATTCTGGAGATGGATGACACTAAGAGGAAACTGGACTTCCAAGTGTCCGAGGATGGAATTCTAAAGTTTCGAGAATGTTTGTGCGTGCCCGATGATTTGGAGCTTAAGAAAGAAATTTTATCGAAAGCTCATAAGAGTAATTATAGCATTCACCCGGACAGCATGAAGATGTACCAGAACCTTCGACAGTATTATTGATGGAATGGAATGAAGGTGAATGTGACCAAGCATGTGGCCAAGTGTTTGACGTGCCAACAAGTGAAGGCACAACATTATAAACCTGGTGCATTGTTGCAGCCGTTGGAAATCCTAGAATGAAAATTGGAGCATATTACGATGGATTTAATCACGGGATTACCAAGGAGCTAAAGGGGACACGATTCTATTTGAGTGATAGTGGATAGATTGATCAAGTCAGCGCACTTCTTGGTAGTGTGAAAGAACTTCGAGTTGGAAAGGTATGCGAAATTGTATGTGCGCCAGATAGTTCGTCTTCACAGAGTGCTGATAACAATCACTTCGGACCGTGATCCTCGGTTCACTGTTAATTTTTGGAAAAGTCTACAATCGGCCATGGGAACAAAGTTGCAATTCAGTACGACCTATCATCCGTAGACGGATAGCCAATTTGAGAGTACTATTTAGATCTTAGAGGATATACTGAGAGCATGTGTATTAGATTTTCAAGGCAAGTGAGAAGAGCAATTGCATTTAGTTGAATTTGCCTACAATAACAGCTTTCAGCAGAGTATTAGGATAGCACCGTTTGAAGCACTTTTATGGCAGAGCATGTACAACACCATTGTATTAGGATAAAGTGGGAGAAAGAAGTGTAATGGGTCTAGAGTTGGTTCAGCAGTCAATGGAAACGGTAAAGACTATCTAGGAAAGGCTAAGGACAACTCAAAGTCATCAGAAGAGTTATACAGACTAAAGATCTAGACCGTTGGAGTTTCAGGTTGGTAACCACATATTCCTTAAGATCTCACCGATGAGAGGACTGTCTTGGTTTGGCAAGAAAGGAAAGCTGAGCCCAAGGTATATAGGCCCGTTCGAGATTTTAAAGAGGATTGGAATGTTAGCTTATCGCCTCGCCTTGCCGCCAAATTTATCATAAGTTTATAACATCTTCCATGCGTCAATGTTAAGGAAGTATGAACCGGATACGACCCGCGCACTGAATCATGAAGTGATAGACGTGGACGACAGGGTATCGTACGTAGAGAGACTAGTGCAAATCGAGGATAGGAAGGAGCAGGTTTTGAGGAATAAGACGATCCCGATGGTCAAGGTTGTCTGGGAACATCACGAAACAGAAGGCGCCACCAGGGAAAGTAAAGAAGTAATGCGACGTCAGCACCCCTATTTATTTGAGTAGTTGGGTTTTGATTGTAAATTTCGAAGACGAAATTTTTATAAGGGGGGAAAAGTTATAACATCCTTAATTCGACCCACTTTCATGATCAATAAAATGGATATGTATTTCTCATTTCGTTTTAGTAAGTCTCGCCCGGAACTGATCATTCTTGGGATATTGACCAATAGGAAATGGCTAACTAGGAAAAACAGTATGTGAATCCAAGAACTCGATCGTGAATTGAGTCCAATTCCGAGGAACGACGAGAGAATATTTTGGACCAATGTGGGCCGATCCAAGGAGGGTGACGGATTTGATTTGGCTAACGACGTACGATCGGATTGCGGGTGATACCGCACGACCAAGAGTGCGCGTGGCCAACAATCCCGAACTTGTTCCGAATGATCGCAACCTCTGAAACTAGCGATAAATCCTCGTGTTCTCTTAGGAATCGAGACCATCATGACTCGAGTATCCTAAGTCAATATGCATAACCCCTAAATAGCCATCCGTTAATGAGAGATACTAAAATCGCATTTGAGCGAAATCGATCGTGGAATTGAGTCCGGACTTCGGTGTCGAATTTCATGGATGTATGCTACTATTTTTGCAAGGACAACGTCGTATTAGTGTGGCCAATTATATTTGAGATCGGTAGAGTCAAAAATTGAAAATTCGACCTGGGAATGGAAAATTACCGTTTTGCCCAAAAACCCTAAGTAATAATTTCGAATTTTGGAGTTTTAAATTGGACTAATCAGCCCCAATAATGCTGGAAATTAGTGGACCAAAGTGCCCCAAGATATTTTAGCAAGATTTGATCCTAGCCCTAGAAATGAGGACAAGATAGTCATTTTGGGAGAAGTTGTTCAACCACCCCACTCAAGCCAATTCTTACAAAACTCCCCCTCTTTCTCTCTCCTCTCATTTCTCACCATCACCATCTGGCCACTTCCCCTCTCTCTCGCCTCACTCTCTCCTGTCCTCTCCTCCTCCTTGCCGTGAGGCCTCTAAGCACCACCATTGCCACTTGTACCGTCGCTGTGAGAGCCGCCGTTTGCCGCCGCTTGTTCCACCACGAGCCGGCGACCATCCGGCCTATATTTCCCCTTGACTGACACCCCTTGGAGCTTAAGAAGCTTATTGAGTACAAACTCTAAACCCTAATTAGGATTTTATGCATTTTAGACAAGTTTTAGGGTTTATTTAGGGTATTTTAGGGGTTAATTTATGGAGGATGTTTAGGGCTAATTTAAATGAGGTTTGGTGCCCTAGAATGTGATGTTTGGTGGCTGATCATGGAAGCCTTGATTTGGGCAAAAATATGGATTAAGCGAGTGTAATTTATGTGGGCCGTGTAATGGCTGTTCTTATGGTGATTTTTGTGGTCTAATGTGATGATTTGGAAGTGGATTAGGGGACTAGAGTGGACTGATTAGTGGCTGATTTGGTGTAGGTTTGATTTGGGCCATATTTGATCAATCATGGTTTTAGCGTAAATTGCCGAGAGTATTGTAAATAGACCATGAGCAGGCTGAATTGAACCTGACTTGACGTTAGTATTGTGATGCCATGTTGTGTGCTATGTGGCCAAGAATTGAGAGGCTTGGTGGGCCCTGAGTGTGTACAATTATGTTGATTTGATAGCATGAATTCGTGTGCCAAGTGTGTGTCATGGCTGAATTGATTGATTTGGTTAATTAGGCATGTTAAGTTGTTAATTGAACATATTGTAGTGTTAAATTAAATGATCAACGTGGAAATTTGGATGCCCAAGTGCGATCATTACGGCCATGAATTATGCATATTGAGCATTGGCATAACAAGTGCATATACGAGTGTGCATGTATAACATGAGCATGTGATCACTTAAAATGCTCTGATGTATTTTACGCGGGGTTCAGATAATAATTAGTGATTGTGTATGTGTGATCATATAAAGCCCTGATGCATTTTACGCAGGCTATTGAGCTCGCCCTGAGGCGTATTACGCGGGACAATGCCCGGTTTTACCGAAAGGCTGCCAACCTGATGATTTTTACGTGGGTTGTGCCGTAAAAGGGAGATCAGTGTTGCACCTGAGGCGTTTTACGTGGGCTAGAGATACTGATGCTGAGGTGTTTTGACATGGGCTATAGAAGTGTTGTCGAACCTGATGCGTTTTACGCGAGTCGGACCTGATGTGTTTTACGCGGGTCGGAAGTGAATTGGGAAATGACATGTGTGCAAGTGTGCAAGTGTGCATCGATGAACATTAGCATGAGCATGAGTATGAGCACGGGCATGTGCATGGCATACATCATGGCCAAGTGATATTGCATATGTGCCGTGGTTGGGTTTTGTGCCGTTATTGCTATTATTGGGTGCTTAACCTACAGGATCGCTATTAAGTGTTGGAATTAGGCTCGAAAGCCTAAGTCATTTGTGTACGGGATTGCGTGTTTGATTAGTGCTTGTCCGGAAGGTGCATGATAGCCTAGTTTAGGTTTAGGTGGCTTATTCGCTGAGATTTGTTCTCACTATTGTGTAAACCCCAACTTTTCAAACCCCCGGCCTTGAGGATGTCAGACGTGCCTATCCATTTTGGTATCCCGTCCCGAATAGACCAGGAGGTGATCGAGTACCCCGTAGGCAACGACGATATGTATATTAGACATTTTACTGTCGTATGGGTTGACGTGGGAGAGCAACACTTCTAAGCCCTCGAATACATAGGTTGGTGCTTTAGGTACTACTCCGGGACTTACAGACCTCTTAAGACCTTTGATGTCTCGTTCAACGGGCTAGGTGATATAGATCCCCAGTGTGCTTATGGAGACCTGGCGAGCCCTGAAGTCTCATTTGGAGAGGACTCTAATGTCGGACACGGACCTGTTATTTAGGAGGTTGACGAGCTAGATCTGATAAATGAGGAGCCGGTAGGCTAGGTTTCTGACCCGGAGCCCATGGAGTCGGATAGTGAGCCGGAACTAATGGAGCAGGATCACGAGCCAGAGGGCAAGGTAGAGGAGGTCGATTCAGAGGAGGAGCCGGCAGAGGCCGAGTCTGAGCTAGATTCCATGGACAACTAAGCTAGGTTGAGTCATCTGACAGCTTTTTCGAGTCCTCGGAATTCAACCCGGACTGGTTACCCTAGAGTTTACCCTTGACCATAGTTAGGATGGGCCAATACTTTTTGATAGAGCCCTCTTTAGAGTAAGAACCTGACCGCTTGAGTCACCTACCCCTTTCTAAAGTTTGTAGCTGTTGACCCATTTTTGGTTAACGTATAGTTATATATTGATGGATATTGTAAATCCCTGTTAGTAATGCAAGTATGTATTTATGATGGTTATTGTTCATTATTATCCTTGGTCATGTTGTTTTAATTTGTACGGGTGTAATGCTGCTTTCGCGTGTGCTTTGTTCTCAGTTTTGGGTTTTGGGTCGGCGACGTGTCCTGGGACGTCGCACTAAATCGACCTCAGTAGGGTTGTCGCGTGCTGTAGGGTTTGGGGTGTGACAGCTATGCTGTTGTCCTTTAAAATCCCAAATTGGGCTAACTAGCTCCAACCCATCCCGATAGAACCAGGCTAGGTAAGTGTGGCGTTATAAGTCCTCTAATCCCACATCTACCCAAATGGTAGTGAGGTGCCTAATGTAAGTCTGATTTGGACCTATCGGATACTCGGTCTCCTTATGCACCGTATACATGGTGACCTCAAAATGCCAAGGTGGCGGCATGATCAAGGTTGGGGTTGGGGATCTAAAATGGCTTACACTACAACAATGAGAATAAATCTTGATAAGTAAACCACCTATACCCAACCTAGGCCAATGCATACTCAGACGAGTCCCAGCATGTAATCTAGCAATCGACATAATAGAATTCTCATGTACACTTACCTCGCCTCAAATCACCCGCCAACTCCGCGCATTAGTCAAATCACAATATTGCAATAATAGTCCAAGAACATAACATAAACACTCGAGCATTATAACTATGTACATTCACCCAATTTAATCAAATACATTTCGCATGCATGTCCAACCAACTATCCACGACCCTCGTCAACACGCCACAGGTCCAACCCTCCAATTAATCCGGATTCAGTCCCGCCCAATCACGCCTCAGGTTGGCAGCCCTCCGATCAATCCTGGCTTAGTCCTGCGTAACCACGCCTTAGAACATTTCTCTCGACCTGTGTAACCACGTCTCAAGTCATTTCTTGTGGCAAAAGTACACTACAAGTGCCATAACTTGTGTACGGCACTCACTTTGGTGCCATAACTTTTTTTCGGATCACTTTGGTGCCAAGTCGGAGGAAAAACGATCACTTAAGTGTCATAACTTTTTTTTGGATCACTTTAGTGCTAAAATTTTTGAAAAACGATCACTTAAGTGCTAAAATTTTTAAAAAACGATCATTTAAGTGCTAAAATTTTTGAAAAATGATCACTTAAGTGCCAATCTCCGGCGAGACTCCGGCGAGCCACGTCAGCTTCAGAAATTAATAAAAAATATGCCACGTCATATTTCCGGCAAAAAATTGTGTATGGCACCGGAGTTGGCACTTAAGTGATCGTTTTTCAAATTTTTTAGCACTTAAGTGATCGTTTTTCAAAATTTTTAGCACTAAAGTGATCTAAAAAAAAGTTATGGCACTAAAGTGAGCGCCGTACACAAGTTATGGCACTTGTAGTGTACTTTTGCCCATTTCTTGCCTTTCTAGCCATATCCACGTAACCACGCCTCAGGTTGGCAGCCCTCCAATCAATCCGGGCTCAGTCTCGCGTAACCACATCTTAGGACATTTCTTATGCACATACGCCACAACACAATTCACCAATACCAATCTAATATGTCATACTATTCAAATTCAAGTCATGCTCACCACATTAACCCACCAATCTAACCTTCAAGTCGACTACATTCAACACCAATTTCACCCACAAACGCCACGACAACTCAGTCGTTGAACCCATCTCGATCAATCACTAATTTAGCCATAAACTAATCACATTCAATTAACTAATCCTTACCTAATTTAGTCACTAAACCAACACTAATTACCCATAAACAAGTCTAATAATACCCAAAGTACTAAGTAAGGTTTAGGGAGTCACTTATCTAGGTTTTGGGCCAAGGAAAACCGGCAAGGGACCAAAATGGCCCGGTGAAACAGTGGCGGGCTCGGCACAGCACGGGCACAATGGGCAAGGTGGCCGGCCACGGCTCAGCACAGCCTTCGGCCACGGCCCGGGACTCTCGACCACGGCCCAAGACTCTTGGCCACGGCCAAGTGAGCGGCTGGGCAAGCTCGACCACGGCTGGGACGACAGCCAGGCGACACAGCCGATAAGCTGAGGCTATGATTGGACGGTGATGGTAAACTGGCAATGACGGTGGTGACAATGAGCTCGACCATGTGAGCTGGAGAGCGGCCGGCGAGCTGGGCTGGCGATCGACGACGGTGACAAGCACCCGGGGCGATGATAGGGGAGGGGGGGTTGGGGGTGGTGGGGGACTTGGCCAAAACAGGGGAAGGGGAGGAGAGGGGGGGTGTTACGACGAAGGTGGAGCGGCCGGTGGTCACATGGCGAGATTGCAGGTGCCTGGGCAGAGCTGGGCTGGCCGGTGGATGGCTGGGCAACGCTGGGCCGCAGCGGTGAGCAAGCTACTGCTTGCGTGGAAGGAAAGGGAGAACATTCTGGTTGCGGGAGTCAACTAGATGGACAGTGGCCCTGGCGGCAACGGACGACCGAACGGTGACATATGGCAGTTAGGTAGATGGCGTACGGCAGTCAGGCGTTGGCAAGCAGCGGGCAAGCAGTAGAGGGGAGGAGAGGACGGTCGGGTAGAGAGAGTGAAGGAGGGGGAAAGGAGAGAGCGGGAAAGAGAGAGAGTGGGGGGGAACATGCAGAGAGAAGGGACATGAGCGTGAGGGGGGAGGGGACGCGCGTAGGGGAGGGGTGCGGCAGAGAAGAGAGAAAGAGAGAGTCAAAATTAATCGAGTGTGATCCAACGGTCCATGTTCAAACTTGAAGTCGATCTGACAGTCCACAAAAAATCCTAACTATAAATTAGGATTAGGCCAAAAGACACTAACTAAAATAAACCCAGGGGAAGGTCTACTGGTTAAAATTCGCACTCGGTCCAAATTTCACTTTTCACCAATTCCGGTAAATATTGATGCTTGCCACAATAATATCGACAACGTCTAATTAAATTCATCACGTAGCTCCAAGAAATTCGACATCAAAATTCGGGTTCTAAATAACGGCTAAATTCGATCAAGTGCGATTCTAATGAAATCTGTAATTTAAAAATAACCCAAGAATGATTAGTTCCGGGCTAGATTTTACTACAAACATACTGGCAAAATACATGCTTTATAAATCTCAAAAATGGGTCGATATTTGGATTATTACAGGAAATCTACAATAGTTGTCCCTAAAAAATTACGAATGCAAACTCGGATGAATGATGTCTTATACATTTTTGTATTATGGTAATGAAGTCCTTTTAAGTAGGTAAAATCCCAAATTTCATGAAATACACCACTAACATTTTATTGCATCTTTATCATATGGTTGTGTTAATTGTAAAAGAGTTAATACAACCAAAAAAGCCAAACTATTACACCCATGGCAACTTTACCCCAAGCTATCAAATGATAATTACTTTACCCATCTCAAGCTATCAACTTTACCCCAACTTTATCATATGAAAAATATCCGTTATATTTACGATAATTACTTGTTCTTTACCTATATAAGTTATAGCACTTAGGAACTCTAGATATCAAATGTGTTATGTCAAGAGAAATGTCCTCTCTGTGAACCTCATCGCCTTATTCACAATGTTCCGAACTTACATGAATCTCATTTACCTTGTCAGTATGAACTTAATATAAATCTCATTTGCTCAACCAACGAAGTAATCGGAATAGCGATTTTCTAGAAGCTTCATGTTCATGGTAGAAACTATGAATCTTATGTCTATATTTGTCATCATTTTATTTCACGGCAATTGACATAATGTCTTTTCTCTAATTTTCCAATGTAGAGGAATAGATTATCCAAGAAATGGGTGTGCAGGGAATAACTTTGTTCGGTGTGCAGGAGATTTGTGATCGCTCAAGACCTTTTATCTCTACTAAGAGAGGTGAAAGTATTTTACATTGGTCGTACGTTTTTCCTGGTTTTTCTCATTGTCGTTTTAGAAACTTATGTTATTAGTCTACATGTAAATCCCATTTGAAGATGAAATACTAGATTCTATTTCACTAGTCCCATTCTCTCAGTTGTAACTACAAATTTGAGATTTTTTTCAATAATATTAGCTAACAATATACTAGTGTGGAGTAATCTAAACAAAATTTATCAATCTATCAAGATTCCACTTGTGAAGTTTCTCTTCGGTGAACTTAAAGATTAGAAATCGGTGGAAAATGAAGTTATTCAATTTTTTTTTTGTGAAAATCAGATAATACAATGGATCTATTTTTATTTTTATAATAAGCTAGGCCCTCCTCCATGCCATATTTATTTTTCTTAATTCACTCAGCTATGTGTAAACATATTGAAATTTTAATGCTAATCCAAAGGGCATTTAGATCTCATATTACATACTATAAGGAGATGGAGACAACGTGCAGATGAAATAACTATTTTTGGTAAAGACTTTATGACAATCCTACTTCTCATGACCACTTCTAGGGGTGATCAGTTCTAGGGAGGGTAGGTTCTAGATCTAAACTTGACACCTACTTGTTATAATTGATTCCTAGTATTTGGACCTAGAACCTACCTTAGGTAGCAAATGATAACCATTCTGTTCCAGAATGAATTCCTGAAATAGAAATAGATTTTTCTATTTCTGGTTCCAGTAAGAGTTTCTGAGAAAAGAAACTCGTTTGATAATGACAAAAAATTTCTATTTCTAGAATAGAAACCCGTTTGATAACAGCATAAAATTTCTATTTCCTGAAACAAAAACCCGTTTGATAAACAACACAAAATTCTATTTCTAGGAACAAAAATCCATTTTTTAGAAATGGAATAAAAATAATTAGAAAATCCAAAAAATTCCTAAAAATCTCAAAAATTCAAAAAATCCAAAACAAATTGAAAAATTCTAGAAAAATTCATCACAATTTCCAAAAAATAAAAAATTCAGATTTTGGAAAAATAGGAAATTTGTTGAATTTTTTCAAAAAAAATCAAAAAATCAAAAATTTCAAAACTTCATAGAATGGCTTAAAATACTTGTGGCCACCCACTTTTAGTGAAATTTAAATTTTTTTAGGTGCAAAAAAAATAAAAAAATCAAAAATTTAAAAACTTCACAGAATAGTTTAGAATACATGTGACCACCCACTTTGAGCAAAATTTAAAATTTTTAAGGTCCCCAAAAAAATTCAAAAAATTAGAAATTCTAAAACTTCACATAATAGCTTAGAATACTTGTAGCCACCTACTTTGAGTGAAATTTTAATTTTTTGAGGTAAAAAAAGAAAAAATTAAAAATTTCAAAACTTCACAGAATGACTTATAATATCTGTCACCACCCACTTTGAGTAAAATTTAAATTTGTTTAGCTATCAAAAAAAATAAAAATATAAAAAAATAAAAAATTGTAAAACTTCACAAAATGACTTAGAATGCCTCTAGCTACCCATTTTGAATGAAATTTAAATTTTTTTAGGTTCCCAAATGGTATTTTTGATTTTTTAATTTTTTTTTCGACATCTAAAGTAAATTAAATTTCACTCAAAGTGGATGGTCATATGTATTCTAAGCTATTTTGTGAAGTTTTGAAATTTTTGATTTTTGATTTTTTTTCTTTTTTTCGGCACCTAAAAAAATAAAGTTTCATTCAAAGTTGGTGCCCACAGGTATTCTAAGCCATTCTGTGAAGTTTTGAAATTTTTACTTTTTTTAATCTTTTTTAGCACATAAAAAAAAACTAAATTTCGCTTAAATTGAGTGGCCACTTATATTCTAAGACATTTTGTGAAGTTTTTAAATTTAAATTTTTTATTTTTTATATTTTTTTTGGCATTTGAAAAATTAAATTTCGCTCAAAGTGAGTGGCCATATGTATTATAATCCATTTTGTGAAATTTTGAAATTTTAGATTTTTTTATTGTTTTAGGCACCTAAAAAAATTTAAATTTTGCTCAAAATGAGTAGCCACAGATTCTGAACTATTCTGTGAAGTTTTGAAAATTTTGACTTTTTGCTTTTTTTTCCCACCTCAAAGATTGTGACTTCCAGATGAACATGTGTTTTGAAGAAAAAGTTCTCTCAGAAATGATTCTCATTTTTAGTCTAGAAATAGAAAACCTACTTTTTTTTTGTTCTGATTTCTGGTTCAGAAATGGTTATGGAATAAAAAGTTGTTCTAGAAATAGAAAAATGGAATTGCGTTACCAAACGGGTTTCTGGTCCAAAGCTATTTTTGAGAACAGAAAACCAGTTCTGGACAGAACCAGAATGGTCATCATGTGCTACCTTATTTGCCTGGAACCGGTTTTGGAACCTCTCCTATTTTTCCCATTCGGTTTTGGAACCTCCCTTATTTGCCAATTCAGTCCTAAACCTTATAAATTAGTACCAATTCAGCTTTAAACCTTTTATTTTTTGTGCCAATTTAGTCATTTTAATCAATTTTGACTGGAATTTGCCAATGTGGACGCCTGTCAGCCTGTGGCCGGTCACCGGTGCCGGCGTGAACAACTTTAATAATATTTTAATATATTTTGAATTTTTATTTTTATTCCTTTTTTCCTTTTTTTCCACTTGTTTTTGGCTCTCCCTCCTTCTTCTAGCCAGTCGCCGGTCTAGCGATCAGCTAGAGGCCAATGAGCTTGACCTCGTTGGCCACTGGCAAGGGCGGCCTTGCCGGAGGCCACGGTGAGGGCATGACTCGCCATGTCGGGCGAGGCTCACCGAATCCGACGTGGTCGAGCCTCACCCGACCAAGGTGAGGCTCGACCCCGCTGGATCCGACGAGGTCGGGCCTCGCTTGACCATGGCGAGGCTCGCCCTCACCGCAGCCTCAGGCGAGGGCTCGAGCCTCACCTTGGTCGAGTAAGGCCTGACCTCACCGGAGCTGGTGAGTTCGAGCCTCGCCCGACCAAGGCGAGGCCGCTTTGGCCAGTGGACGGCGAGGTTGACCTCACCGGCCTCTGGCCAGTCGGCAGACCGACGACTAGCCAGAGGAAGGAGGGAGAGCAAAAAAAAAAGTGGACAAAAAAGGAAAAAAAAAATTTCAAAAAATATTAAAATATTATTAAAGTTGTCCACGTCGGTACCAGTGACTGGCCACCGGCCGGCATGCGTCCACGTCTATAAATTCCGGTCAAAATTGATCGGAATGACTAAATTGACACAAAAACAAAAGGTTTAGGACTGAATTGGCACTAATTTAAAAGGTTTAGGAATGAATTGGCACCAAAAAAAGGTTTAGGACTAAATTGGCACCAATGCAAAAGGTTTAGGACTGAATTGGCACCAAAGAAAGGTTTAGGACTAAATTGACACTAATGCAAAAGGTTTAGAACTTATTTGGCACTTTTCCCCTTTCTCAAGTGCTTCCACATTGCAAGCGTACTAGTAACAACAGAGTACACATACTCAGCCCCACAATGAATGCACTTTACCCATTTGTTTTTTCTTTGGTCCCCTCCTTTATGATTCTCGAAAAACTATCTTAGGTCTCTAATTGATTAACTCGTTTTTTAGCAAGAGGAGGACGGGAACTGGGTACCCTCACCTTGTTTGTCACACTCGCGATTGCAGATGCACTTCTTCAGCTCCATGAGTGGACTTATTTCGTCATATCCATTCACTTCCGTTGATATGTATTGATCCATCAGCTTCATATCAACATAACAAAGGCAAAATATAATTAGAACGTTATTGCTTCTACTGAAAATGCTACTCCATGTAGAAAACGATACATACTCTAAAGAAAAAACAGTAAAAGCTAAACAAATTTGTCATCGTATTCTGGCTAAACAACTAAAGCTCAAAAGCTCAAAAGATATACTTGCACTTTACAAAATTTCCATGTTTGCACTTTATAGAGAGCTCAAAAGCTCAACAATGAGTAGTATTAACTAATTTATATAGTTGAAAATAGTTGATTCCAGAAAGAAAATTCGTACATTCAGAAAGCTCATTCAGATTGTTTAGGCGCACAGAAACCCTGATCCATAGGCCTGATGGCACTTCAGATTCGCATTGAGGAAACGACAGCAGGATGAGAAACTAATACGCAAAACTCCAAAAGGCCATTTGCATTCTCGATAAAGGAACGAATATGTTGTCGGAGACTGAGAGCAAGACTTATCTTGTTTCAAATGGAGAATTGGCTGGCTACGCACATCAACGGCAAAGATTGGCCGCAAATCAGAATCAGCGAGCTGCAAAAGAAAGAGGCGGAGCTAGGGCTGCTGCGGATAGAGAGAAAGGGAGAGACAGAGAGGCAATAACGAGAGAGATGGAGCTTGGGTTGCTCTGGATGTGGGCGGAAGTGGGAAAGTCGGAGACTGAGAGAGGACTAACAGGTGATGCCGTGACGATGGTGGCGACTAGCGAGGAGTTCCAGTTAGCACTGTGCGAGGAAGAGGAAAGACGAAGGACGAAGGAGTGCTGAGCTTAGAATTTAGGGGAAAAAGAAATTAGGCTTCTTCCATTTTAGCTTAAAAACCGGTTCCACAACAGGAAGGTCTGGTCTGGTTTCTGGGTGGGTAGTCACTCAGAAACAGGAGCTAGACCGGTTCCAAAAATTTGGGACTGGTTCCTAGACTTATTTTTCGGGCAATCCGGTCGCACACCCCTAACTTTTTCATCTTTTTTATGGAAAAACTTTAAGAAGGCAATGACATGATTGACCTAACTAAAAAGAAAAAAAAAATGAATCCCAACTTTTTTTGATTGATAAATAAAAAATTGCAATGGTCAAACTTATATCTGACCAAATAAAGGATACTTTTGTTTTTGGTAAGGACCAAATAAAGGATACTTCTTCGTCCATCCATATGGTAAATGGAATAGTTCTAAGATTAAGCACCAAAAACTTTTTAAAAGTCTAGTCATATTATGGTATATACATGTCTCTGATTAGCAAGTCACTTACCCTCTTAAAAAAATAAAAATAGGCGATGTCCATCAATTGTAACCCAATAACCGGATATATAGTTAGAGAAGAACAAGGGATAACAGAAAAACATGGTCTATCACAACTCTCTAAGCTCCCCAGGTGAACCCTGAGAGAGTTTTAATGGATTGCTAGGCGAGTGCGAATAACCCTCTTGCGAGGTGGTGCTTGCAGTTGGCACGGACTCTCTTAATCTTACCCAAGACAACTTGATGTCTCATTTATTATTTAATTAAAATTAGGTTTAGATCCACCACTAACCTATTTTGGGCTTGTTAGGAGCCTAGTAAGATGCGGAACAAGAGATTTCGAGTGCAACAATTTGATTACGCTAGTTTTACCTAAAGCTCATATTAGTGCCTTTTCTCTTTTGGCAAACCGTTATTTCATGCGATCCTTTCTAATTTTATCTCTGAACAGGCAAAACTATATGTTCATGGGTAAGTACCCAAGCAATAAAATTAAACAATTAATAAAAAAGATAAAGAAAGAAGAGAAAAGAAAAGTCAACCTATCCGCATCGGGTAAAATTTAAATAAAAATTTGTTATAAAGCCCAAGGACAAGACCCCGTAATTAACGTATAAAAAGTAAACCTGTATTAGTCTAACAAAAGAAAATTTCTTAATCCATATAATGTGAGCTAAATTCTACATGCAACATGATAAAACAATGAACAAAAACTTACCTAAACCTATCTTCACTAGTAAGCATTAAACAGACTAAGACCAGGAATACATTAAATTTTGAGATTATTAAAAAAAAACTACTCTAATTGGGAAATCAATTTTATTTAGGAAATTTTCTCAAATAAGGAAACCAACTTAAACTAGAAAACCTATTCAAAAAATACTTCAACAAGGTAGCATATTCAAATTAAGAAACCTACCTTAACCTAGGAAACCAACACTAATTAGGAACATACTTAAACTAGGAAAATTAGTCAAATTTGGAAACATAATTAAACTATGAAACCTACTTAGATTAGGACACCTATTTGAATTAAATCTCCTCAAATTAGGAAACCTACTTAAACTAGTAAACCTATACTAATTACGAAAGTTACTGAAAATATGTAACCTATACTAATTAGGAAACCTACTTGAACTAAGAAATATACTCAAATTATGGAACCGACTTGAATTAGGAAATGTACACTAATTAAGAAAGCTACTTAAACTAGGAAACCTACCGTGATTAGGGAACCAACTTGAACTAAGAAATCTACTCAAGTTAGTAGGAAACCTACTTGAACTACATAAATTAGGAAACCTCTTAGATTAGGAAACCCACTTAGATTAAGAAACCAACTCAAATTAGAAAAGCTAATTAAATTAGGCAATTTATGCTGTAACGTCTTGAAATTTGCCCACTTCCGAGATTCATGAAATAGACGATTATTTCTCGTTTTATTTTAGTGAGTTTCGCCCGGAATTGATCATTCTCGGGATACTGACAATTAGGGAATGGCTAATTGGGAAAACGGTACGTGAACCCAAAAACTCGACCGTGAATCGAGTCCGATTTCGAGAAGCGATAAGGGAATATTTTGTGCCAACAAGGGCCGGTCCAAGGGGACTGACGGATTCGGTTTGACCGATGGCATACGATCGTATAGCAGGTGATTCCGCGCGATCGAGAGTACGTACGGCGAATGATCCTGAACTTGCCCCGGACGACCGCGACCCTAGAGACTAGTGATAAATCCTCGTGTTTTCTGGGAAATCGGGACTGTCATGACTCGAGTAGCCCTATGTCGATACGCATAACCCCTAAATAGCCGCCCGTTAGTGAGAGACGCTAAAACTGCAAATTAAGTTAAATCGATCGTGGAATTGAGTCCGGACTCTGGTGTCGATTTTCGTGAGCGTGCGCGACTATTTTTTAAGGACAATGTCATTTTTAGGTGGCCACGCATATTTAGGATCGATAGAGTCAAAAATTGAAAATTTGATCCGGGACCGGAAAATTACCGTTTTGCCCCTAGACCTAATTATAGGGTTCCGAATTTTGGGTTTATTTGGGGTTTATTTTAGGGTTTTTATATTAGTTGTTCAGCCCAATAATGTTAGAAATAATGGTCAATTGTGGGCCTAGATATTTTTGTTAGTTTTTATTCAAGCCCTTGGATTAAGGGCAAAATTGTCCAAGTGGGAAAGTAGTTCACCAACCCCACTTTGCAATGTCTATATACTCTCTCTCTCTCTCTCTCTCTCTCTCTCTCTCTCTCTCTCTCTCTCTCTCTCTCTCTCTCTCTCTCCCTCCCTCATTCCACCATCACCACCATCGGCAGCCCCTTTCTCCCTCTCCAACCTGTGAGCTTTCCCCCCTCCCAGCCGGCCGCGCACGCCTCATCGTCGGAGCGCCACCGTCGACACCGCCGCCGGTACTGCCGCCCCTTGCCTCGTCCCACCGTTACCAACCCATCCCCCTCTCCTCTCCCTCTCACCGAGCCACCCCCTCTCTTGTGCCCTCTCTCTTTCTCAGCCACTCAAGGGCCTCGCCGGAGCCGCCGCTCACTGTTACTGTTCCCGCGCTAATCCACTAATGCCCAGCTGTCCTCGTCACTTGCTCAGCCCTATTTGAAGCTTAGGAATCTAGGTGAGTTCGACCCTAAGCCCTAATTAGGCTAAATTACATTTCTAGATGGGTTTTAGGGGTTAATTAGGGTAAATTAGGGGTTATATTGTGGTGGCTGTTAGGGGCTGATTTTGTGGCATATTTGGTGACCTAGAATGATCATTTGACTGAGGTTTGGTGGTCCATAGTGTGCTGTGTGGTGGTTGATCATGGAAGTTGTGATTTGGACAAAAATTGTAGTTTTGGCAAGTGAAATTTGTGAGCTAGATGGCGGTTGTTTTCGTGGTGATCTTATGGCGATTTCGTGGCTTAGTGTGATAATTTTAATTGAGGTTTAGAGACTTAGAATGGGCTGTGCGATGGCTGGACATATTGGATTGAATCGGCCTGAGTTTGGAGTAAGTTCGGGTTCAATTGAGGATTATAATATGCACCTAGTTTGGTCATCATGGTGACTGATTCGGGTGATGCTTTGGGAAGCCTAATAGAGTATTTTGAGGAGATTTATTGGCTTAGAATGACTGGCTTGATGGTTGTCCATGCCGGGATTGAATTGGACAAGGCGCGATCAATTTGGAGTTCAATTACGCAATTACCGTGAATGATCGCATTGAATTGATTGACTGGCTGAACGGTCCTTGTTTGTGATTGGTTTGTGATGTCGTGCCGCGTGTCTAGCGGGACTAAGAATGGAATAGCTTGGCGGGCCTCGAGTGCGCGAATTCATGTTGACCCGGTTATGTGAGTTGTATGCATGGATTGTGTGCCAAGTTTGTGCTATGGCTTATTTAAATTGGTTGACTGATTGGGCATGTTGATTCATGAAATTGAATATGCGTGGTGCAAGTTGAGCATGTTGCATCATGATTTGAGTAAGTGGTGTTGTGCAAGTGAATGCCCAAATGTGAACATTATAGTCAGGAGTGTACATCTCAAGCGTTGGCACGGCATATGCATATACGAGCGTGCCTGAATGACATGTGCATTGTGATCACCTAAAATGCCCTGATGCGTCTTACGCGGGGTTTAGATAAAAATTGGTGACTGTGAATGTGTGATCACAATAAGCCCCGATGCGTTTTATGCGGGGTAGTGAATCCGTCCTAAGGCGTGTTATGCGGGACGATTCCCAGTTTACCGGAAGATGATCAACCTGATGCGTTTTACGCGGGTTATGTGTCATGAGCCTGATGCATTTTACGCGGACCAGAGATCAATCTCGAAGTGATGGACCTGATACATTTTATGTGGGTCAGACCCGATGTGTTTAACGCGGGTCAAAGGAGAAATTGATAAATGGCAAGTGTGCAAGAGTGCAAGTGTGCGACAATGCATTGATGAGGCATAAGCATGAGCGTAAGCATGAGCATATGCATGACATGTATCGTGATTAAGCGATATGCGTACATGTGTCGTGATTGAATTCTGTGGCATTATTGCGATTATATATATATATATATATATATATATATATATAATGCCTAACTTGTAGGATCACATAAATGCTGGATTTGGGCTTGAGGGCCTAAGTCAATTATGTGCTTTAAATCTTTGTGTTGGGCATTGGGTCAGCGACGCGTCCTGAGACGTCGCACTTGAATCGACCTTTGCGAGGGATGTGGCGTGCCGTAGGGTGCGGGGTGTGACATATGCTAATTTGGCAACCTACATAAACTAGAAGACTATTCAAATGAGCAAAACCTACTTGAACTAGAAAGACTATGTGACATCCTCAATCCGATGAAGCTTAATCACGTATCATTGGATTGTTAATCTTGAACAAGTGGACACAAGCCAAACATTGGAAGCCCAACGGAGGCCCGCACCCAAGGCAAGCCCAATGGACTTGTTCGGCCTTGCTAGATGCCAATCAAGAGGGTAAAGCCCATTTCGCCCACATTTGACCCTTTGATGATTTTAGAAGATTGCACATTAATGTGCCATGTGCATGATTAGTGTTCTATGTTTATTAACCTATGGTTTAGCACTTAATGCAACTTCTAGAAGCTTTGTTTGGGGGAAAGACCAAATTTTGGTCTTGTTTTGGATGAGTTGGATGCCAACTTGGAAGAGGAAGGGGAGGAGATCCACTTAGTTGGCTTCTAATTTGGTTACCTTGGTTAGTCCTCGACCAATCACTTGAGCCTATGTTGGTTGCCATGATAACTTAGGAGTGAGGCTTGTTGAAGAAGTTTTTCAAGATGAGCTATGAATTTACTTGGAGGGGAGCAAATTAAGAAGGCTTAGACTAGGCTTGGTGGTTGAGTTATTAATACACTTGCATTATTGGTCTTCTTGCAAGAGCACTTAGGGGAAGCTGTCACATCCCGATTTTTGGGCTTGGGAAGCCACAAGTAAATTGTAATATCCTTAATTTTAGTTCTTGAGAATTGGCTATGGTTTAAGTTTGGTGGTTTTTCCAATCGGAACTAAACTTTTACTCTTATTTTGGACAACCCAGTTTCGGATCCTTTGAACCCCTTCGTATTATTATTTTTGGGGAGACTTTTGTGATCCAAATTTCCAAATACTTCCTCTTGAAAGTTGTTTCAAACATCATGAAGTTTTGCATACTTTAATTTCGGAATTTTTGGAGTTGATATGAGTGGTACGATGGCCTGATTTTTGGACCGTGTAAAACTACCTAGAATGGGTATTTCGGTGACATTCACCCTTCCTTTATTTTCTACAAGCTTTTTTGGGCCGATTTTGGAAAATTTTCCTTCACAAAAGTTGTTGAAAACTTCTTTTTCTATAACATATATAAATTTGAGAATTTTCCGAGATGATTTGAATCCTAGATAGAGCTTACTTTTAGAAGCAAAGATTTTGTTCCAGCAAACTATTTTTAGTTTATTTTTGAGCTACTAAAAATGGTGTTTACCGAGAGATTCAGATTTTGTGCTCTGCATGAAAAATGTTTGTTAAGGTCTTTTTTATGACATATTCAAATTTAAGAATTTTTTAAGTTTATTTACTATGTTATCAAGTCTAATTTCATAAACAGTGCAAAGCTGTTCGGTTTTGTCAGATATCAAAGATTTTATCAATTTCTATATGAGAACATTGGAATTTGGACTTGATATCTTCTGGTGATTTAAATTAAACGTTATGATCTTTCAAATGAGACATGTTATGCTTTGATTGGAGGTCGGCCCAGGCGAAAACCGAGAGAGAGAAGCAAGCTTGGAATTGGATGATTTTAGAGAAGTCAAAACTTGAAGCCCAAGTTTGGAAATGAATGGCCAAGGAAGAAGCTTGTTCAAGAAGCCTAATTAAATGATCTTGACTTTGGAGTCCCTATCATGATGACATGCCTTAATGGCCTTGAGTGATGACCAAGTTTGGAGTATGATAAATAGGGAGCTGTGAGAAAGGCCATTCGGCCAAGGGGAGAGAGAGAGAGAGAGAGAGAGAGAGAGAGAGAGAGGACCAATGAGATTGAGATAAGCATTGGCCCTTCATCATTTTAGTTCATTAAGAGCATTTAATGACATTAAATGCATGCTATGACGACACTTGACTTATAAGCCCTTCATTAGTGGCTTAGTCTAGAGTTTCTAGGAAGTTCCAAGTTTTTTTAAATAGCAAGATACCCTCCCCTCTCTCTCATGCCATTCTCACGCCTCTCTCTCCATTCTCACACACACCAACAACCTTCTTTCTTGCTTCCTTACTTCTTGTTCACGCCTAGAAAGAGTGAAAGAGAGAACTTACTGACTAGCCCGTGTCTCTCTTGTGGTTCGATCAAGTGAGGAAGCCACGTCCAAGGTTGTGTGTTCGTGTTTAAGCCCGAGAACCACCAAGAATCGTCCGAGAGTCGCCGAGACTCACGTGTCCTTCACACACCTCGTTTTCTCTAGTTCTTGTTTTATTGTTGTGTAAGTGAATTCCCTAATCTCGGGAAAGGATGATGAGATATGTTGTGACGTGGTTTGCTTGGACCATGTTCGGTCTTGATTGATTATCTCTTTGGCTTGTTTATGTTTTGTGTTTCACGTTCATATCTTGAGATAGAAACTGGAATTTGGCTAGTGATGTTCACGTGTTATAGCCATACTTAGAGTTCTTTAGTATTTATCGGCATGAACTTTGCTATTGATTTGCTATCGACGCTGCTGCAGTAAGGGCCGACTCATGTTAACAGCGATCGATTTATCCTCACTTGACATTAATGTTTTCACTTGCTGAGTCTCCCCGACTCATCCCTCGTTTTTCCCTCTCAGGTCCATAGGATGGTCAAACAGACGGTGGCGACAGGGGGAGTTTGAGCCATGTTAGAGTTTAGGGAAAGCTAGGAGCTGTGAATCTGAAGTAGTGCGCTTAGGACACCCAAGCCATAACGTTTGTTGTGTAAATGGTTAAAATAGGCTAAGTTGGCTTGTAAAATATGTTGGCGTGTCCTGTAAATATAAGGTTTGTTCATGATGCTGTTTGTCTTAATCCCACTGTTTGTTTTAAATGTGATTGTCCCGAGATATGCTTCCGCTTGTGTGTAAAGAAAGATAATAATGAATGGGACGTCACGTCAATGACCCTATGGCCGGGGCATTATAGAAGCCTCTCATTTCTCTCATTTCACTCTCTCTTACTCACTCTCATTTCTCTTTTCCTCTCCCTCACTCTCTCTCTCTCTCTCTCTCTCGCACACCCTCTTCGTCATTCGCCCACCACCGCTGCGCCATTTATCCACCGTCGCTGCATCGTCTGCACCGCCATGTTGCCGCTCACCATTGTCATTGTGCCGTTCACGCCGTGCCACCATTCTTGCTATGCCACCGCTTGCCACCTCACTGCCCCGTGCCACTGCTTGCCACCTCACCATCGCCGTGCCGTCCGTTCATCGCCAACGCCGTGTTGTTTGGTCAACACTATCATCATTTGTTCGCCATCGCCATTCATCCGTCATCGTCTATTGTCCCACCCGTTTAGTAAGTACTCCTTCTAATTCGTGGATAGAATGTTATTCTACGCGTGTTGGACTTAGGTTGAGTCTATTTTAGCTTGTCTTACCATGATGTTGCTTGATCTAGGAAGAGGAAGCCGTATAGCAATTTTGTATGGTTTACTCATGAAATGCTTCCGCTATTCTTATATTCTTGTTCTTGTTATTGATTGCCATGTGAACTTATATGTTTCTTTGATGCATGTATATATTATGGGGATCAAGGTAAAGTGTATATGCTCATGTGATTATTATGTGCATTTTTATGTGTACAGGATTTTAGACGTTCTAACCATGTGAGCATTAAACACTCTTGCATTGGCTTAAGTGAAAAACAATAATTGGCTTGAATGCTTGATATGCTTGCGTTGTCACATAAATAGTTCGGTATTAGTATGATTGCGAAGGACGATGCTCGATGGATTTCAGATGCCCGATGGATTTCGGTTGCTGTTCGCGGATAGATTTCAGAATGATGCTCTTAATTGAATGCCATCTTCAAGTGAGGTCGAGATGTTGCCGTGGCCGATAGGGAGGGACAATGCCCGGTTACACCAGATGTCACGCCCCAGACCCTAACGGGCTCGTGACACCCCTACGACGGTCGTATCGAATGCAACGTCCCAGCATGCGTCGCCGACCCAAACGAGATACCCACATATATATGCAAGGAAAAGCGAAATATAACAATCCAGACAATAGACAATGATGAAGGGATAGTAATAGCACAAAATAATAATTTCATAACAATGGAAAACAGTCACTTATATTGTTCAGCTAGACAATTAGACATTAGGCTCCTAGGATTAACATCCACCAATATCATAAAAAAAGGACAGGTGGTAGGGTAGGCTAGTTAGCTGCACAAAAAGGGCTCTACTAAAAAACTTCTAAGCCCAGCACCCAAACGCTCCTACGGTGCCCAATCTGAATCAGACCTTGAAGACTCCGACTCCATGTCAGAGTTGATCTCAATCGGCTTTTCCTCATTACTTGGCTCCTCCTCGGGGTTGGCTCCATAGGCTCTAGTACAGGCTCAAGCTCTTCTTCAGGTTCGAACTCCTCAAATTCCTCTTCGAGCTTGAGATCTATAGGCGCGACAGGTTTTGGTATGGGCTTGGGTTTGGGACCAAGTTCTCTAGGGGATCTTCGAAGTCCAGAATCTCACCATCAGGAGCATACATGTCCCCGGGCTCCCAATCCACGGCATCCTCATTACCGTGCTACTGTACCTCAAAACCTTGAATCGGGCCAACTAACTCCAACCCGTCATGATAAAACTAGGCCAAGTAAGTGTGATGCTGTAAGTCCTCTAAGCCAACATCTACCTAGACTTTAGTGAGGTGCTTATTATAAGTCTGATGTGGACCTACTCGATACTCGGTTTCCTCATGCACCGTATGCATAGGAACACCAAAACGACAGAGTTGCGGCATGATCAAGGTCAAGGTTGAGGATCTAAAATGGTTTGCACTACAGTAATGAGAATAAATCTCAATAATTAGACACCCTAAACCCCACTTATGCCGATGCGTACCCAGGCGAGTCCCAACATACAATCTAGCAATCGACATAATAGAATTCTCATGCACACTTACCTCGCCTCAAATCACACGCTAACTCCACGCATTAGTTAAATCACAATAATGCGATGATAGCTCAAGAACATATCATAAACACTTGAGCGCTATAACCACGTACAATCACCCAACTTAATAAAACACATTTTGCATGCGTGTCCAACCAACTAACCACGACCCACATCAACACACGTCAGGTCTAGCCATCCAATCAATCCGGGCTTAGTCCTACGTAATCACGCCTCAGGACATTTCTCTAGACCAGCGTAACCACGCCTCAGGTCATTTCTTGCCTTTCCAGCCACACTCGCATAACCATGCCTCAGGTTGGCAGCCATTCGATCAATTCGGGCCAATCCTGCGTAACCACGCCTCAGGACATTTCTCTCGACTCGCGTAACCACGTCTCAGATCTTTTCTTGCCTTTCTAGCCACCTTCGCGTAATCACACCTCAGATTGGCAGCCTTCCAATCAATCGAGGCTCAGTCTCATGTAACCACGCCTTAGAACATTTCTCTCGACCCGCGTAACCATACCTCAGGTATTTTCTTGGATTTCTAGCCACGCCCGCGTAACCACGTCTCAGGTTGGTAGCCCTCCGATCAACTCAAGCTCAGTCACACGTAACCACGCCTTAGGATATTCCTCATGCATATACACCACAACACAATTTGCCAATACTAATCTAACACGTCATACTATTCAAATTCAAGTCTTGCTCACCACATTAGTCTACCAATCCGACCTTCAAATTGGCCATATTCAAACATTGATTTCACTCACAAACGCTATGACAACTCAGTCGTTGAACCCATATCGATCGATCACCAATTTAGCCACAAAAATCACCACCACATAATCCATAAACCAATCACAATCAATTAACTAATCCATACCTAACTTAGTCACTGAACCAACACTCATCAACCCCGAAACAAGTCTAATAATATCCAAAATACTAAGTAGGGTTTAGGGAGTCACTTACATAGGTTTTGGCCTAAGGAAAAATCGACAAGGGCGCCAAATGTCCAATCGGGGCAATGACGAGCTCAGTACGGGCGAGGGCACAACAGGCAAGCAGCTCGACCACGGCTCAGCACAGCCTTCAGCCATAGCCCAAGACTTCCGGCCATAGCCAAGTGAGTGGCCAGGTATGTAAGCAAGCGGCTAGGCACGATGGGCGAGCGGCTAAGCGAGCTTGGCCACGACGGCGACGGCGAGTTGCTAAGTGAGACCCGCAACGTTGAGCTATTAGGCAAGCTGGCGAGTGGCCAAGGGTAGGAATGGCGATCGGACAGCGGCCCTACGAGTGACGTGCGGCGGTTGGACGCGCAATGACGTTGGCACATAGCGATGGCGACTAGTCCGAGCGAAGGGTAGTACTTGTGGGTGGCTTGGGTAGACCGGCGACGGGTGGCTACGAGGCGACAGCGGATGAGCAGGCACGCGGCTGGGCTAGCTGGCGACAACGATGGTGTGCGATGGTTGGGCGACAGCGATGGTGGTGGTGGCGATTGGTTGAGCAAGCGGCGGTCGACGAGTAAAAGAAGAAGCAGATGCAACGACCAAGAGGAAAAGAAAAGAAGAGAAGAAGAATAAGAAGGGACAAGTGGAAGAAGGGAGGAAAGAGAGAGAGTCTGCATGGGGAGATAGGGGAGGGGACATGCATAGCTAAGGGGAGAGGGGACGCACGTAGGGGGCGCGCGGGCAAAGGGAGAGAGGAGAGAGAGAGAGAGAGAGTCAAATTAATCGAGTGCAATCTAACGACCCACGTTCAAACTCAAAGTCGATTTGACGGTCCACGAAAAACCCTAATTATAAATTAGGATTAGACCAAAAGGCACTAAATAAAATAAACCTAGAGAGAGGTCTACTAGTCAAAATCCGCACCCAGTCCAAATTTCACTTTTCGATGATTCCTGGCAATATTGACGCTGGCCGCAATAATATCGACACCGTCCAATTAAATTCGTCATGAAACTCCGAGAAATTCGACACCCAAGTTCGGGCTCTAAATAACGGCCAAATTCGATCGAATGAGCTTCTAGCGAAATATCTGATTTAAAATAACCCAAGAGTGATCAGTTCTGAGCGAGATTTTACTATAAGCATACTGACGAAATACACGTTTTATAAATCCCAAAAATGGGTCGAAATTCAGAATGTCACACCGGAAGATCAACGACACGAGTATCGGTCATGGCAATGAGCAGTTGTAATAATTGGAACATGTGTCAATGCATTGTGGATGAGTATGTGATATGAAGTATTCTTGATTACTATGTGTGATTGCCGCATACCAATTGGAAGCGAGGCTTTACATGTGATTATTTGTGTAAATTGTATGTGTCGATAGGAAGTGACAATTCACGTGTGATCATTTGATTGTGTTTTGGCATGTCAAGAAGATGAGGTTATCTTTTATTTATTGATGTGGCATCGATTTGTTAAGCCTTATGTTTAGTGCGTTTCCGAGGTGAGGTATCCTGCTATACGAGGTTTAGAGGTCCTACTTGTTGAGTTTTACTCATTTGTTGTTGTTCACTTCTTTTCAGGCTCATATGTATGAATAGCCGCTTCGTCCGTTTTGGGTACCCCATTACTAGGGATGTGGACATTACCGAGGTTGCGGTAGCAGGGAGTGATATTACCTATAATAAGTGTACTACTATGGTATGGGTCGATAAGGACCTAGAACACTTGGTTCCTCATCGTTTTGTGGCCTGGTTCATATGGTTCAATGGGGATCTCTTTGGTGGTCTTCGTGGGTTTGACGGAACCCTGGGTGACTTTGGCTGAGCCCCAATAGATCCCATGCTGGGGAGTCCTCCCGATAGCACCATGAGTGACCCCAGTCCGACTCAGACTATGATCCCGAGCTTGAACCATAGAGAATCAGTCTCCCACGGCGGAACCACTTTTTGGCAGCCACCCTTGAAGATAGAGGAGCTAGGTCTAATCCCAACCCCTTTTGATTGAATCAGAAAAAGGCCCGTAGTAGTGGGTTTGTATTTAGCTAATGTCCAATTGATAGCGATGCATATATATATATATATATATATATATGTATATATCAAGTGTGCTTTTGTGTATGTGTTTTTTATGCTATTCCCTTTTTTGTTGTTGGTTGGGAGATATTGAATCCGCTTCCGCATGTGCTTAATTGAAAAATAAAATGGTGGGTTGGTGACGTCTCCTAGGACGTCGCAATTCAATGACCTTGTAGGTATCGCACGCTTGAGGCTCAGGGAGATTGGGTGCTGGTCATGACAGCCTATTAAAATTTGGAAAGTTAAGTGAATTAGGAAATCTACACTAATTGTTAATAAAGTCACTAAAAAATAATGAATACAAACTTGATTGAAATTTCAACACAAAAAAAAAACTTAAATTGAAATTATGCAAAACTAATTTGCAATCAAAACATGATTTATAAATTAACTACATCTATTGAACTTCCGCATCATGAGTTATGATTGAAGCGATCAAATCAAAGATCATAAAACCGAAGAAAAACTATGATGGTGCCCAAAAGGAACACATTAATCAATGTTGAAACTAACAATACAACCTAGAGAGGTGAATATAACAAGTTTTCACGAAATAACTCAAGTTAAATTAAATAGATGCATTGTAACATCCGAAAATTTCAAAATAGTATTTATGTGACATTCAGAAATTTCTGTTTCCAGTAATAATACTTAGATCATAAAGCTAGGTATTATTTCATTTGGAATTCGGCAGACATGTAGAAATCTTAGTTTATATCATAAATTTTGCGATGCGCGGAGAATGATTTTCGTGAGCAAAATTGTCCGAGTTCAACGTGTTGCAAATTAAAATCTATCAATGTGTACGTTAATATTATAATGATGTTAATTAATTCACTGTTGTCTTACTAGTTGATGGGTGGTATTTTTAGTTTAAACTTTAGTTAATTCGTGATAATAATTATTTGCTAATTGGTGTTACAGGGGAGAGGAATTTATGTTTTCAATATAATTATTCACAAAATCTTTTCTTAAAGACACCAAAAACTCATGTGGCAAGCAATTAGAGGTTCAATACATGGCCACATGCCACTCTTAAGCTTAGTCTCTTGAACTAATATGACACGTAACCATAAGCAATCATTACATTACAGAATTAGTCACCAACACATCCCCACGGCCTCAGATTAGATGAGAATTAACCACCTGCGACTTCATGCAATCTTACATCTAACATTATCAAAACATAACTCTTGGCTTTGGTAAAATTCAGACTCATTTTTATCTTAGTGATATCATTCTTCAAAAGAAAGTTTCTTCTATTTATAAGTATGGACTTCAATCTGTCAAGGGCTTTCATGGTGGTTTAAACTTTGGGGTCGTTCCGGTCTCATCCAAGGTAAGTGAAGACAAGTTAAGTTAGTTCAATCTACTTAATACTTTTAACTTGATTGGTTATGATATGCCATTTTGATGTACTATAATATTGTGGATACGATGATTGTTGGTTTTGTTTTGCATGTTTAAAAGGTGTATGATTTGTTTTCTTATAGTGTGGTATAAATGGCATGAAATTGTAAAATTTCAACTTGGAAATGTCATTCTTGAGGTGATTGTTGAATTCGTCTTGCTGGTGTCATATATGTTTAAAAGGTAATTGATTGTTTTTCTTAAAGTGGAGTACAATTGGTAAGTGGAAATGATGAATCTAAACTAGAAAAAGTCGTATTTGTAAATTCAAACTTAACTGTCGTTTGTAAAATCTATCTTCTAAATTTGGATATATCTATTTCTGACCCGAATAGATTTTACTCTCTAAATCTTGATATATGTATTTCTGAACTGAATAGATGGTTACTTTCTAAATCTGGATATATCTACTTCTGAACCAAAGAGACTTTAATTTAAATCTAGATATATTTATTTTTGAACTGAACAGATTTTGCTCTCAGAATCTAAATACAGTTATTTTTTAACCTGAGCAACAGAATTTGGACATTTAGTTCTAAACTTGAGTAAATTTACTTTCATAATCAAGTAGATTTACTTTCTCAACTGAGTAGATTTACTTCCTAAACTTTTGAACAAATTTACCTTTGAGTCCGATCACACATTTCTTCTTGCATAATTGCTTGAATAAAGTATTTCATTACTTTGAGGAATATTTGGTGAATTAAGAAGGTAAGTATGTGTATTGAAATGCTTATGAATACTTGCTGCCATGATCAGTATGAAGTCACCTATGCATGTTGGTGATACTCATGATAAGTATGAACTCATTTGTGTGTATCAATGATATTCATGGCCCGTATGAAGTTATCTACATGTATTGGTAAACTTCATGACCCATATGAAGTTGGTAAGCTTCATGACTAGTTTGGAGTCACTTGTGTATGTTGGTGATTTTTATGATAAGTATGAACTCGTTTGGGTAGATTAATGAGCATCATGACTTGTATGAAGTTAATTACGTGTGTTGGTAAATTTCATGACCCGTATGAAGTTAGTAAGCTTCATGACCAATATGAACTCATCTGTATATATCAGTGAGCTTCAAAGCCAATATGAAGTCACCTATATGTTGGTGTTCTTCATGCAAAGTATGAACTTATTTTTGTCTATGTATAAGTTTCATGACCAATAGGTAATAAATATCCCTATGTATAGTGGTGAGCCACTATTATAATGTGTGTATGTCATGAGAGAATATCTCATTTGCTTGTGTTACGTCTAGTGCTATCACCTAGACGGAGTGAATAGGTGATTTTACCAAAATTGTATGATTTAAATGTGCGGAATGAATATAGTCTAAGTCAACAACTCATATGATCAATATCAAATGGATTCGTATAATAAATTTGTATATAAATTATTGTCAGATGATTGCATCTGATGACTAAGACGATATTCTGATGAACTTGTTTGACAGATATATGTAGAGTATAATTTCAGCAATAACAAATAACAGTTTAGGGATAGAGAATACTACACATAGATCTTTATAGTAGTTCGGCTTTATTGAGCCTACGTCCACTCTCCACACTGGTAGCCCATTGGCTATATTTCACTATTGAATCACCAGAAGATTACAAGAGTTGTGCTTCTCAAATGATAGATAACACTATCATGTACACTCTTCACTTAAGTAATTTTTTTTTTCTAAAAACACAATGTGGAAAACAGTAATCACAAGTGTATAAGATCGAAGCTCTATTCAAACTTTGGAATTCTCGATTCTGGTTCTTATTTCTTGTACGACGTTTGCACTCCTTTTATATTCTTTTACTTCCAATCTATCCGTTAGACAATTTTCAGAGTATTGATTGCCAAATCAACCCGTTGGAGATTCTTCCCAAAATAGGATGCATAGACATTAGAAGAAAAACCATTATCTCTGAGTAATTTGATCGCTCATACAATCAAATCAAGATTTCCATAAGTATAGTTTTTTGCATTTGAGGAACGATCTTGTGATTACCAATCTTAAAATATCAATTCGATTATCCTGCACAAATATGCCAAAAATGTAACGTCCTGAAATTCGACTCACTTTCGTGGTCAATGAAATTGATGTATTTCTCATTCATTTTAGTAAGTCTCGCCTGGAACTGATCATTCTCAGGATACTGACCAATAGGGAAAGGCTAACTAGGAAAACGGTACGTGGACCCAAGAACTTGACCATGAATTGAGTCTAATCCCGAGATACGACGAGTGAATATTTCGTGCTAATGTAGGTCGGTCTCAGGATAGTGACGGATTTGGTTCGATCGATGATGTACAATCGGATAGTGGGTGATTCCGCATGACCGAGAGTATGCACAGCGAACGTTCTCGAACTTATTCCGGACGATCACGATCAGTAGGACTAGCGATAAATCCTCGTGCTCTTTAGGAAATCGGGACCGTGATGACTCGAGTAACCTTAGGTCGATACGTGTAACCTCTAAACAGCTGCTCGTTAGTAAGAGAAGCTAAAACTGAAAATTGAGCTAAATTGATAGTGGAATTGAGTCCGGACTTCGGTATCGAATTTCGTGGGCGTACGCTACTATTTTATGAGGACGACGCTATTTTTATGTGGCCATGCATATTTGGGATTGATGGAGTCAAAAATTGAAAATTTGACCCGAATCGAAAAATTACCGTTTTGCCCCTAGGCCTAATTATAAGGTTCTGAATTTTGGGGTTAATTGGGGAATATTTTAGGGTTTTATATTGTTGTATTTCAGCCCAATAATGCTGAAAATTGAGATCCATAATGCCCCTAGATATTTTTATTGGAATTGATCATAGCCCTTGGATTAGGGGTAAGATTGTCTTTATTGCATGGTTGATCAACCACCCTACTTTCTCACTCAAGCCTATACACTCCCCTTTGACTCTCTCTCTTCCCATTTCCTCCCATCATTAGCCGGCCAGCCCCTCCCATGCCAACTCCTCTCTTCCATTTTCCTCTTCATTTGGCTGTGAAAGGCCAAGCTCGTCGGAAGAGCTCTGCCGCCGCCGAAGCCGATTCACCGCCACCACCACCACCTCGCCTAGCACCATCTAGCCGTCCCACTCCCCTCTCTCTCTCCCACCCGCCGCGACCAGCATCCCCCTCCCCTTCGCTGCATTGGATCGCCATCCGTCGGGGAGCCGCGCGCCGCCGCCGTTAGCGCCGCCAAGAACCGCCGCTCGCCGCCACTGCACAGTTGTCCTCGCCTTCTGTCTAGCTTTGTAGGAAGCTTAGGAAATCTAAGTGAGTACAACCGTAAACCCTAATTAGGCTAATTTACATTTCTATATGGATTTTAGGGGTTAATTAGGGTGTTTTAGGGGTTAAATTGTGGAGATTATTAGGGGATGATATTGTGGCTGATTTCGAGGCTTAGTGTGATAATTTAATTGAGGTTTAGAGGCTTAAAATGGGCTGTGCGATGACTGGACATATTGGATTGAATCGGCCCAAGTTTGGAGTAAGTTCGGGTTCAATTGTGGATTATAGTGCGCGCCTAGTTTGATCCTCATGGTGGCTGATTTGGGTGATATTTTGGAGAGCCAAATGGAGTGTTTCGAGGATATTTATTAGCCTAGAGTGACATGTTTGGTGGCTGTCCATGTCGGGATTAAGTTGGACAAGGTACGATCAATTTGGGGGTTAATTGTGTGATTATCAGGAATGTTTAGGTTGGCGGATTAAGCGACTGATTTGTACTCGGTTGTGATAAATTTTGTGGTGCCGTATCATGTGCCTAGTGTGACTAAGAATGGAGTCTCTTGGCGGGCCTCGGGTGCATGAATTCATGTTGATCCAATTGCGTGATTTGTTGTGCGTAGATCATGTGCCATGCAAGGGTGTTTTGAATTGCTTAGTGGACGTTCTATTATGTTAATTGGGCATATCGAAAATGTGAACTGAGCATGTTGTGGCATTGTTGGAATAAATAGCCGAATCGTGTTGATTGCTCATTGTGAAATTCTTGAATGCCCAAGTGTGAATGTCATGGCCATGAGTGTGCATCTCCAACATTGGCATAACATGTGCATATACAAGTGTGCACGAACTACATGAGCATGTGATCACCTAAAATGCCCCGATGTGTTTTACGCGGGGTTCAGATAATAATTGGTGAGTGTGAATGTGTGATCACATAAAGCCCTGATGCGTTTTATGCGGGGGTATTGAACCTGTTCTGAGCCGTGTTACGCGAGACGATGCTCGGACTACTGGAAGATAGCCAAATCTGATGCGCTTTACGTGGGTGTTATGCCATGAGCCTGATGCGTTTTATGCAGGCTAAAGATCGATCTCAAAGTGATGGACTTGATGTGTTTTACGTTGGTCAGACCTGATGCATTTTACGCAGGTCGGACCTGATGCGTTTTACGCTGGTTGGAGGAGAATTGATAAATGGCAAGTGTGCAAGAGTGCAAGTGTGCGACAATGTATTGCTGAGGCATGAGCATGAGTGTGAATAGGAGCATATGCATGACACGCGTCGTGACTAAGTGGTATGCGTATATGTGCCGTGATTGAGTTATGTGCCATTATTGCTCTTATTTATAAAGTGCCTAACCTGCAGGGTCAAGTAAGTATTGGATTTGGGCCCAAGGGCCTGAGTCATTTATATTTTGGATTGTGTGTTGTTTAGTATTCGTCAGGAGGTGGATGTTAGCCTAGCTTCGGTTTAGGGAACCTACTCACTGAGATTTATTCTCACTGTTATTTAAACCTAATTTTTCAAACCCTCGGCCTTGATATGTCTACAGTACCTGTCCGTTTTGGGATTCCTTACCAGATAAACCGGGAGGAGTCGGTGTACCCCGTAGGGAACATGGATTTTTGGGTTAGATATCTTTCCACAGTTCGAGTTGATACGGGCGAGGAGGTCGACCAGGTCCATAGATATATAGCGTGGTGCATGAGGGACCATGAGGGAACCTACGGCCTCTCCGATCTTTTGAGGTTCCGCTTACCGATTCGGGGGATATTGACCCTTAGTGCCCCAATGGGGAGTTGATAAGCCCTGATCTCGTACCGGAGGGTAGGGATTCAAGTCTGGAGCCGATGGATGCAGAAGACAAGGAGCCAGAGCCCCTTCTAGTTTTTAGTAACCCTGATTGCCCGGGCCACTTACCCTTTTTTGTTAAGTAGTGGCCATTGACCCGTTTTTGGTTTTTGATGATCAAGCTGTATATGAATGTATATGGTTCCCAATATCAATGCAAGTGTATATTTGTTCATGTTGTTTGCTGTGTAGCTATCCTTGGTTATGTGATTTAAATTTGTTTGGGTATTGTATTGCTTCCGTGTGTGCTTTAATCTCTGTGATGGGCGTTGGGTCGACGATGCGTCCTGGGATGTCGCACTCGAATCGACCTTTGCGAGGGATGTGGCATGTCGTAGGATGCGGGGCATGACATCCCCATTTGATTTGGTATCAGAGCAAGGTTAGCTCGATCTAATGAGGTCAAAGCCTGGAGTGATAAGGAGCGATGACCTTAGTAGCTAGTAGGGTGACCTTGTGTGCTAAGTGTACCTCTTGACTGTTTGTGTTTGATTGAGTGCTTATGCAATTTGACCGTAAAGTGCAGATGCGACAGGACCTGAGGTAAGTACGCGAACCTCCTTAGTTGAGATGTTATGCTGTTTGTGAAAGATCGTATGCTGGTTGCTTGACTGCTATTATGTTAAGTTCCCTGCCTAGGACCCCAGACTGGATTAGCTTGGTTTAGGTCTCTAATTCCTGTGCGGGAATTATAGCAAGTAGGTGAGCGTGCGAGTTGGGAAGATGAGTAGCCAAGGAAGAGGTAGAGGTCGAGGCTATGGTAGGGGCAAAGGTAGAGGTCGTGAGCAAGACCCTATAAAACCGCAAGTGAGGGTTGCCGATGATCCGAGGGTAGATGGAATCTTAAGGGCCCTCGAGGAAGCTGGAATTTTAGGAGGTAGGCTAGGCCAAGAGAGAGATGCCACTATTGCTGCTGCTGTTGAGGCCGCCGTTGCTGCTGCCAATGGGGCCAACGGAAATAATAGGAATCAGGGGAATCAAGAGAATCCAATTCCAATACCGGTAAATGTGGTCAAGCCGATATCCAAGTTGGTAGAGCAGTTCTTAAAGTTGAAACCGCCAAAGTTTAATGGGAAAGGTGATCCCGAAGCCGCACCCCGTTGGGTTGAGGAGTTGGAGAAGGCCTTCAAAGTGTTAGGGTGTATTGAGGTCGAGAAAGTGACATTGGCGGTATATCAGCTGCAGGACAACGCCAATGATTGGTGGAAGGCCACCAAAGGAAGGGTATTTCCCGAAGAAATCGCCCAGACTTGGGCCTTGTTTTCTGAGAACTTCTTAGGAAAATTCTTTTCTAAGAGCGCCAGGGAAAGAAAATTGGCAGAATCCATGAGACTCCGCCAAGGATTGATGACTGTGGATCAGTATGAGGCAGAATTTGCGAGGCTATTGAGGTTCGGGCTGAGGATGGTGGAACACCCTGAGGACAAGGCACGAAGGTTTCAAGATGGACTGAAAGCCGATATTCGCAGTCAGCTGATACCAGTGAACTTGAGAACCTATGAGGATTTGTATAAAAGGGCTCAGGCTATTAAGAGAGATCAAGTAGATAGAGCAGCCGCATCTGGATCGCGGTTTGCCCCGGCTAGGGACAACTGCCGTCTTGGGAAGAAACTGATGGCGAGAAGCAAGCAATTTGTCCCACCAATCAAGAAGAATATCGAAAAGCTGAGCCACCAGTCGAACAGATTTGGGGCTTGCTTTAAATGCAGGAGTATGGACCATTAGATCAGGAACTGTCCCCAGCAATGTCCCGCAGGGCCCCCGATACAACAACAACCTTGAATTGGGAATCAGACTGGAAATCCATCACCAGCTAATGTGAACAGGTCGTCGGCACAAGGACGGGTGTACACCATGGCGTGGAGAGAAGTAGAGAATGCGCCAGGCGTGGTCACAAGCATGGTTTCTCTGTGCCATCATATAGCATATGCGTTATTTGGTCCGGGAGCATCACATTCGTTTATATCTGCTCAGTTTGTTGAATTAGCTAGATTAAATCCTGTTCTGTTAGAAGTACGGCTATATATGACTACACCATTAATGGATGAGATATGCATATCGTTAGAATGCCCAAATTGTGAGATAGTAATTGGTGGCGTAGAAGCAGGATAGACCAAGCAGTTTTGCCAATGTATGATTTTGATTTGATTATAGGCATGGACTGATTAGTTAAGTAGAATGCCGTAATAGATTGCAGTAACAAGGTGATCCAGTTTAGCCCAGCTGGACACCCTAGATTTGAGTTTATAGGGAGTTGGGAAGGAACCTCAATCCCTTGGGTTTCATCAGTTGAAGTGACTAAGTTATTGGATGAGGGCTATCAAGGTTATTTAGCAAGTGTGGTTGATTCGACAACGGAAGAAGTACGGCTTGAGGATATAACATGGTGTGCAACTTTCCCGATGTCTTTCCTTAGGAATTGCTGGGATTGCTACCAGAAAGAGAAGTGAATTTCGTCATCGAGTTGACACCTGGGACTGAGCCAATCTCGAAGCCGCCTTATAGGATGTCGTTATCGGAATTGAAAGAATTGAAGGTTCAGATGTAGGAACTGCCAGACAAAAGTTTTATCTGACCAAGTGTGTCTCCATGAGGAGCACCTGGTATTATTCGTCAGGAAGAAGGATAGATCGTTAAGGGAAAAAGTACACTACAAGTGCCATAACTTGTGTACGGCGCTCACTTTAGTGCCATAAATTTTTTTTGGATCACTTTAGTGCTAAAATTTTTGAAAAACGATCACTTAAGTGCCAACTCCGGTGCCGTACACAATTTTTTGCCGGAAATCTGACGTGGCATTTTTTTATTAATTTCTGAAGCTGACGTGGCTCGCCGGAGTCTCGCCGGAGATTGGCACTTAAGTGATCGTTTTTCAAAAATTTTAGCACTTAAATGATCGTTTTTCAAAAATTTTAGCATTTAAGTGATCATTTTTCAAAAATGTTAGCACTAAAGTGATCCAAAAAAAAGTTATGACACTTAAGTGATCGTTTTTCCTCCGACTTGGTACCAAAGTGATCCGAAAAAAAGTTATGGCACCAAAGTGAGTGCCGTACACAAGTTATGGCACTTATAGTGTACTTTTGCCAATCGTTAAGACTGTGTATCGACTTACGTCAGCTGAATCAAGTGACGGTCAAGAATAAGTATCCCTTCCCAAGGATTGACGACCTATTCGATCAGTTACAAGGGGCCTCGGTATTCTTTAAGATTGATTTGAGGACAGGGTATCACCAGTTAAGAATCCAAAAGGAGGATATTCCAAAGACGGCATTCAGGATAAGATATGAGCACTATGAGTTCACAGTAATGCCGTTTGGACTAACTAATGCCCCCGCTATCTTCATGGATTTAATGAACCGGGTATTCAAGGAATTCTTAGATCAGTTCGTCATTGTCTTCATAGATGACATTTTAGTGTATTCGAAGAGTTCAGAGGAACATATGGTACACTTGGAAAAGGTTCTACAGACGTTAAGGGAGCACACACTGTATGCTAAGTTTAGCAAGTGCGAGTTTTGGCTAAACTGTGTAGCATTTCTTGGGCATATAATTTTCGAAGAAGGAATCTTCGTGGATTCGGCAAAGATCGAGACTGTGATGGATTGGCCAAGACCGACAACAATTACTAAGGTTCGGAGTTTCTTAGGAATGACAGGGTATTATCGGCGATTTGTGGAAAGATTCTCAACGATAGCCACTCCATTGACAAGGTTGCTTAAGAAGGAGACTAAGTTTGAATGGACCGAAAAGTGCGAAAAAAGTTTTCAGGAGTTGAAGCAGAGATTGTCGACGGCGCCAGTGTTGATGATTCCTTCAGGACCAAGCGGGTATGAGATTTATAGTGATGCTTAGCTCAAGGGATTGGGATGTATGCTAATGCAATATGGGAGAGTGGTTACTTATGCATCGCGGCAGTTAAGGCCTCATGAGATGAACTACCCGACCCACAACTTGGAACCGGCAGTAATTATTTTCGTGCTTAAAATTTGGAGGCATTACTTATGTGGAGAAAGGTTCCAGATCTACATGGACCATCAGAGCCTTAAGTATTTGTTTTCGCAGAAGAAACTAAATATGAGGCAGAGGCGTTGGATGGAATGGCTGAAAGACTATGATTGTGACATATTTATCATCCCGGAAAGGCCAACCGGGTAGCGAATGCCTTGAGCAAGAAATCAAGCATCGCGCAGTTGATAGTCAAAGAGTGGATTTTATTGGAAGGAGTGCGAGACTTAGAATTTAAGTTCGAGGTAGGACACCTCTCCAGTTTGATGGCGACGTTAAGAATTGAACCGGGAGTGCAAGCCAAGGCTAAGGCGTTGCAGTCTACGGACTTTGAGATTCAGAAAATTCTGGGTATGGATGACACTAAGTGAAAATCGGACTTCCAAGTGTCCAAGGATGGAATTCTCAAGTTTCGAGGATATTTATGCGTGCCCGATGATGTAGAGCTTAAGAAAGAAATTTTGTCGGAAGCTCATAGGAGCAATCATAGTATTCATCCGAGCAGCACGAAAATATACCAAAACCTTCAACAGCACTACTGTTGGAATGGAATGAAAGTGGACGTGGCTGAGCATGTGGCCAAGTGTTTGACGTACCAACAAATGAAGGCACAACATTGTAAACCTGGTGAAATGTTGCAGCCGTTGGAAATCCCAGAATGGAAATGAGAGCATATTACAATGGATTTTGTAACGGGATTGCCAAGAAGTCTAAGGGGACACGACTCAATTTGGGCAATAATGGACAGACTGATCAAGTTAGCGCACTTCCTGGCGGTGCGAAAGGACTTTGAGCTAGAAAGGTTGGCAGAATTATATGTGCGTTAGATAGTTTGTCTTCATGGAGTACCAGTATCAATCACATCGGACCGTGATCCCCGGTTTACTGCGAATTTTTGGAAAAGTCTGTAGTCGGCCATGGGAACCAAGTTGCAATTCAGTACGGCCTATCATTCGCAGATGGATGGCCAATTTGAAAGGATCATTCAGACTCTAGAGGATATGCTAAGAGCGTGTGTATTAGACTTTCAGGGCAAGTGGAAAGAGCAATTGCATTTAATGGAATTTACTTATAATAATAGCTTTCAGCAGAGTATTAGGATAGCACTGTTTGAAGCACTTTATGGCAGAGCGTGCAGAACACCATTGTGTTGGGACGAAGTGGGGGAAAAAAGTATAACGGGTCCAAGGTTGGTTCAGCAGTCCGTGGAAATAGTATGGATTTTCCGAGAAAGGCTAAGAACAGCTCAAAGCCGTTAGAAAAGTTACGCGGACCAAAGACGTAGGCCGTTGAAGTTTCAGGTTGGCGACCATGTATTTCTTAAAATCTCACCAATGAGAGGACTGTCTCGGTTTGGCAAGAAAGGAAAGCTGAGTCCAAGGTATATAGGCCCGTTCGAGATTGTGGAAAGGATTGGAACGTTGGCCTATCATCTAGCTTTGCCGCCGGATTTGTCGCAAGTTCATAACGTCTTCCACATGTCGATGTTGAGAAAATACGAACCGGATCCGACCTATGTGCTGAATCATGAGGTAATAGATGTGGATGACAGGGTGTCGCACGTGAAGAGATCGGTGCAGATCAAGGATAGAAAGGAACAGGTTTTGAGAAACAAGACAATTCCGTTAGTCAAAGTTATCTAGGAACATCACGGAACGGAAGGCGCCACATAGGAAAGCAAAGAAGTAATGCGACGTTAATACCCCTATTTGTTTGAGTAGTCAGGTTTAGATTGTAAATTTCGAGGACGAAATTTTTGTAAGGGGGGAAGAGTTGTAATGTCCTGAAATTCGACTCACTTTCGTGGTCAATGAAATTGATGTATTTCTCATTTCATTTTAGTAAGTCTCGCCCGGAGCTGATGATTCTCGGGATACTGACCAATAGGGAAAGGCTAACTAGGAAAACGGTACGTAGACTCAAGAACTCGACCGTGAATTGAGTCCAATCCCGAGATACGACGAGTGAATATTTTGTGCCAACGTGGGCTGGTCTAAGGAGAGTGACGGATTTAGTTCGACCGACGACGTATGATCAGATAGCGAGTGATTCCGTACGACCGAGAGTACGCACGGCGAACGATCCTGAACTTATTCCGGACGATCACGACCCCTGGGACTAGTGATAAACCCTCGTGTTCTCTGGGAAATCAGGACCGTCATGACTCGAGTAACCCTAGGTCGATACGCGTAACCCCTAAATAGCCGTCCGTTAGTAATAGATGCTAAAACTGAAAATTGAGCTAAATCGATCGTGGAATTGAGTCCGGACTTCGATGTCGAATTTCGTGGGCATACGCGATTATTTTGCAAGGACGACGTCATTTTTATGTGGCCACGCATATTTGGGATCTATAGAGTTAAAAATTGAAAACTTGACCCAGGACCGGAAAATTACCATTTTGCCCCTAAGCTTAATTATAGGGTTTCAAATTTTGCGGCTAATTGGGGAATATTTTAGGGTTTTATATTGTTGTATTTCAGCCCAATAATGCTGAAAATTGAGGTCCATAGTGCCCCTAGATATTTTTATTGGAATTGATCCTAACCCTTGGATTAGGGGTAAGATTGTCTTTTTTGCATGGTTGGTCAACCACCCCACTTTCTCACTCAAGCCTATACACTCCCCTTTGACTCTCTCTCTTCCCATTTCCACCAATCATCAGCCGGCCAGCCCCTCCTCCCACGCCAACTCATCTCTTCCATTTTTCTCTTCATTTGGCTGTGAAAGGCCAAGCTTGCCGAAGGAGCTTCGCCGCCGCCGAAGCCGATTTGTCGCCACCACCACCACCTCGCCTAGCACCATCCAGCCGACCCATTCCCCTCTCTCTCTCCCATCCGTCGCAACTAGCATCCCTCTCCCCTTCGCCGCATTGGATCACCATCCGTCGGGGAGTCGCGTGCCACCGCTGTTAGCGATGTCGGGAATCGCCGCTCGCCGCCACTACACAGCTATCCTCGCCTTCTATCCAACCTTATTAAAAAGCTTAGCAAATCCAAGTGAGTACAACCCTAAATCCTAATTAGGCTAATTTACATTTCTAGATGGGTTTTAAGGATTAATTAGGGTGTTTTAGAGGTTAAATTGTGGAGATTATTAGGGGATGATATTGTGGTTGATTTCGAGGCTTAGTGTGATAATTTAATTGAGGTTTAGAGGTTTAAAATGGGCTATGCAATGGCTGGACATATTGGATTGAATCGGCCCAAGTTTGGAGTAAGTTCGCGTTCAATTGCGGATTATAGTGCGCGCCTAGTTTGGTCCTCATGGTGACTGATTTGGGTGATATTTTGGGGAGCCAAATGGAGTGTTTTGAGGATTTTTATTGGCCTAGAGTGACATGTTTGGTGGCTGTCCATGTCGGGATTGAATTGGACAAGGCGCGATCAATTTGGGGGTTAATTTTTGTGATTATCGGGAATGTTTAGGTTGGTGGATTAAATAACTGATTTGTACTCAGTTGTGATCAATTTTGTGGTGCCGTATCATGTGCCTAGTGTGACTAAGAATGGAGTCTCTTGGCAAGCCTCGGGTGCGTGAATTCATGTTGATCCAATTGTGTGATTTGTTGTGCGTAGATCATGTGCCATGCAAGGGTGTTTTGAATTGCTTAGTGGACGTTCTATTATGTTAGTTGGGCATATCGAAATGTGAACTGAGCATGCCATGGCGTTGTTGGAATAAATAGCCGAATCGTGTTGATTGCTCATTACGAAATTCTTGAATGCCCAAGTGCGAACGTCAAAGCCATGAGTGTGCATCTCGAGCATTGGCATAACACGTGCATATACGAGTGTGCAGGAACGACATAAGCATGTGATCACCTAAAATGCCCTGATGCGTTTTATGCGGGGTTCAGATAATAATTGGTGAGTATGAATGTGTGATCACATAAAGCCCTGATGCATTTTACGCGGGATATTGAACCCGTCCTGAGGCGTGTTACGCGGGACGATGCCCGAACTACCAGAAGATGGCCAAATCTGATGCGTTTTACGCGGGCTAGAGATCGATCTTGAAGTGATGGACCTGATGCGTTTTACGCTGGATGGAGGAGAATTGATAAATGGCAAGTGTGCAAGAGTACAAGTGTGCGACAATGCATTGCTGAGGCATGAGCATAAGTGTGAGTAGGAGCATATGCATGACACGCATCGTGACTAAATGGTATGCGTATATGTGCTGTGATTGAGTTCTGTGGCATTATTGCTCTTATTTATAAAGTGCCTAACCTGTAGGGTCAAGTAAGTATTGGATTTGGGCCCTAGGGCCTGAGTCATTTATATTTTGGATTTGTGTTGTTTAGTACTCGTCAGGAGGTACATGTTAGTCTAGCTTAAATTTAGGGAATCCACTCGCTGAGATTTATTCTCACTGTTATTTAAACCCAATTTTTCAGACCCCCGGCCTTGAGATGTCTACAGTACTTGTCCGTTTTGGGATTCCTTACCGGATAAACCGGGAGGAGTCGGTGTACCCCGCAGAGAACGGGGATTTTTGGGTTAGATACCTTTCTACAGTTTGAGTTGATGCTGGCGAGGAGGTCAACCAGGTCCATAGATATATAGCGTGGTGCATGAGGGACCATGAGGGGACCTACGGGCCTCTCCGATCTTTTGAGGTTCCACTCACCGATTCAGGGGATATTGACCCTCAGTGCCCCAATAGGGAGTTGCTGAGCCCTGATCGTGTACCAGAGGGTGGGGATTCAAGTCCAGAACCGATGGGTTCAAAGGACGAGGAGCCGAAGCCCCTTTTAGTCTTTAGTAACCCTAACTGCCTGGGTCACTTACCCGTTTTTGTTAAGTAGTGGCCATTGACCCATTTTTTATTTTTGATGATTGGGTTGTACATGAATATTATATATGGTTTCCAATATCAATGCAAGTGCATATTTGTTCATGTTGTTTGTTGTGTGGCTATCCTTGGTTATGTGATTTAAATTTGTTCGGGTATTGTATTGCTTCCGCATGTGCTTTAATCTCTGTGTTGGGCGTTAGGTCAGCGATGCTTCCTGGGACGTCGCACTCGAATTGACCTTTGCGAGGGATGTGGCGTGCCGTAGGGTGCGGGGCGTGACAAAAAATAACACTCGTTGAATCTAACCAGTAATTTGGAGTCTGATGACAAAGTCCTTTCATCGACTAAGTCTGATGACTCAGCATTTACCTGCATTAAATAACTTAAGTGTAATTTTGGTAAGTATTAGATTGTTTTGTCAGTCGTCAAAACTCATTAGGGATTTTGCTTAACAATCTTCCCCTTTTTTATGATGACAAAACTATCTATATGTTATGTAAACAATTTATATTCGAATGATGATATAACTTTCGAAGCATAATCAAATATTGTTAAGCAGTTCATATTCTACCACTGCCATTCCCAGCAGTTCATATTCTTATCCTACATTCACATACAATCACATATACTCTTTATAATATTTCTCCCCTTTTTGACATCAGCAGAAAGGATAAACATCAAAAATAATGTAATAAGAGATCAGTATTCAAAGTTTACATAAAATATTTAAACATCACTAAAAGTTAAACAACCATTGCAAAGTTCTCATAAAGTCAAATGCTTAAGTAAGATCAACTAAGAGTTTAGAAATGATAAGTTGGAAATGAATGAGATAAATTTTGCTGATTTTCTGGAGGAGTTGAGGGTCCAGCAGGTTCATATGATGAAGTTCCAAATGGTGCAGATAGGAAAGGTACTTGGACAAGATGGAAACTAGAGTTTGATTTAATCGTTGCTTAACATGTGAGGAGAGCTGATGAATCTGGCCTGCAATGTTAATACCTGTAATTTGTATATCAGTTCTAACTTGAGCCTTTAAATTGTTAAATCTAGCTGCTATCAAGTCCTTGATATCCTGAATTCCCTCTTTGAGTTCATTATGAAGTTCTCGAACTTCATTCTGAATTGCAGCTTGTCTCCATCTTAAATCAATAATGGTTGCATGGTCTGACATGGAAGATGTCACACCCTGAACCCTAACGGACTCACGATACCCCTTTGCCGGTCATATTGAACGCAACGTCCCAGGACTCATCACCAACCCAAAACAACGGATCAGAGAAAATGCACATGTAGAAATGATCACACTCCTATACACAATAAACATGACCAAGATAGCAACGGAAGACATGCATAACAAATGTAATAACACACTACATAAACACATAACTATATTAATCAACAGAGAATTTACAACATTCATTAGCTACGGAAGCTACATAGGCCAAAATGGGTCAACAAGCCACCATCATCAAAAATGGACTCGTGGCTCAGGATGGTCAGTTACTAAATCCAAAAGGGCTCCCTTCAAAAAAGTGTCAGCCTTAAACGTTAGCTATGCTCTAAGCTAATCCCTAGGTGGTATTACGCCCCGAACCCTACGGGGCGCCACATCCCTGCTGTGGTCAATTCAAGTGCGACGTCTTAGGACGCGTCACCGACCAAATGCCCAATACAGAGACTAAAGCACACGCGGAAGCAATATAATACCCGAACAGTTTAAAACCACATGACCATGGTTAGTCACACAACAACCAACATTAACAAACATGCACTTGCATTAACATTGGGAAACATATACAACATCCATTTACAGCTTACGCTTAAAAATCAAAAGCAGGTTAATGGCCACTACTGACAAAAAGGGGTAATGGCCCAGGCGGTCAGGCGTATTAGAACTAGGTAGGGCTCTAATCAAAAAGGTAATGGCCCGACCTAACTAGGGTCTAAGGGTCTACTCTAGGGCTCCCAGTCTAACTCAGAGCTCGACTAGTTAAAAGAACTCTCGGATGACTCCAGCTCGGACTCCATGGACTCCAACTCGGTATCGATCCCGGATAACTCTTCGTCTGCACAGTCCTCCTCATGAATTGTCTCCAGCTCGAGGTTCTGTTCCATCGGCTCTGGCTCATCCTCTGAGTCCATTGGCTCCGGGTCTGAGTTCCCATCCTCTAGCTCCTCATCTATCTGCTCTGGTTTGTCCATCTCCCTAATATTCGGCCCATGCCCTAAGTCGGCACTAAAGCTCTCCTCGAATGCATGGTCAGGGCTCGCAAAGTCCCCATCAGGACACTAAGGGTCGACATTCCCTGACTTGTTAAATGGGACCTCAAAAGATCGAAGGGGTCCATAAGTCCCAGTAAGATCCCTGATACACCACCCTATGTACATGTAGGCCTGGTCAAGCTGCTCGCCTGCATCAACCCAGACTGTAGTTAGATATCTATCATATATATCCCCGTTCCCTGCGGGGTACTTCGTCTCCTCCCGGTCTATCCGGTAAGGGATCCCAAAATGAATAGGTACTATGAACATCTCAAGGTCGGTGGTCTGAAAAGTTGGGTTTACACAACAGTGAGAATAAATCTCAGTAAGTAGGCCCCCTAAACCTAAACTAGGCTAACATGCACCTCTTAACAAGCACAAAACAACACACAATCCAAAATACAAAAAGACTTAGGCCCTCGGGCCCAAATCCAATACTTACTTGGCCTTGCAGGTTAGACACTTGATAAATATTTGCAATAATGGCACAGAACTCAACCACGGCACATATATGCATATCACTTAACCGCGACGCATGTCATGCATATGCTCGTGCTCACACTCATGCTCATGTCTCACCAATGCACCTTTGCACACTTGCACTCTTGCACACTTGCAATTTATCAATTCTCCTCCGACCCGCGTAAAAATGCATCAGGTCCGATCCGCGTAAAATGCATCAAGTCTATCACTTCGAGATCGATCTCTGATCCATGTAAAACATATCAGGCTCATGACACAAAACTCACATAAAACGCATCAGGTTGGCTATCTTTTGGTAGTCCGGGTATCGTTCCACGTAACATGCCTTAGGACGGGTTCAATACCCCGCGTAAAACGCATCAGGGCTTTATGTGATCACATGTTCACAATCACCAATTATTATCTGAACCCCGCGTAAAATGCATCAGGGCATTTTAGGTAATCACATGCTCACGTCATTCGTGCACACTCGCATATACACATGTTATGCCAATGTTTGAGATGCACACTCATGGCCATAAAGTTCACACTTGGGTATTCAAGAATTTCACAATGACCATTCAATTGCACAACACCACTTGTTCAATTCACAACGTAATATGCTCATTTCAATATATCACAAGCCCAACTAATCAAATCATTCAATCTAGCCATGGCACAAACTTGACACACGAAATCACAAAATTAGATCATTAAAATTTCACAAGTCTATGACCTCCAAGGCTCCCTCAAGTCACGGCCACTTATATACTCAACATGGCATCGAACTACTAACGTAAATTCACGTTCAATTCAACCTCCTCAAGGTCCATTCACAAAACACTCGACGATTTCCACTAAGGCCATGATTAATCAAATATGGTCCGGATCAAATCCGCACTAAATCAGCCATGAACAGCCCACCTTAGGACACTAAATTCACTTCCAAATCACCACATTAGACCACAAGAATCACCATGAAAACAGCCACCATGCAGTCCACAAATTACATCCACCAAATCCATATTTTTGCTCGAATCAAGGTGCCTATGCTCAGCCACCATACAGCACACTATAGGCCACTAAACCTTGATTAAATTATCACACTAAGTCACTAAATTAACCACAAAGTGAGCTCCTAACATCCTCCACAAGTTAACCCCTAAATTACCCTAATTAACCCCTAAAACTCGTCTAGAAATGTAAATTAGCCTAACTAGGGTTTAGAATTGTACTCACCAAGGTTCCTAAGCTCCTAATGAAGGTTGGACAGGTGGCAAGGGCGGCTGAGCAGTGTCGGTTCTGTGCCGAACTTGTGGCGACGAGTAGCGGCTCCTTCGGCGGCGCTTGGCGGTGGCAACGGTGATGGCGGTCCTAGGCGGGGTTGATCGCACGGCTGGGAAAGAGCGAGAGAGAGAATGGGATGGCTGGATGGTGGTAGTGAGGCAAGGGGGACGGCAGCACACGGTGACAGCATTGGCATGCAGAGGCGGTGGTTCCCCAGCGGGCGGCATGCGATGAAGAGAGAGCGAGCTCACGGGAGAGGGAGAGAAAGGAGGGGGTGCTGGCTAGTGATAGGAGAAATGGGAGGAGAGAGAGAGAAAGAGAGATATACACATTGGCTAGTGGGGGTGGTTGACCAACTTCTCAATAAAAACCATCTTGCTCCTAATCCAAAGGCTATGATCAATACTTGCTAAATATCTTGGGGGCATTCTTGACCATAATTTCCAGCATTATTGGGCTGAAACAAGCTACTATAAAACACTAAAATATTCCCCCAAATAAACCCAAAAATTCGGAATCCAAGCTTAGGGGCATAGGGGCAATTTGGTAATTTTCCGATTCCGGGTCAAATTTTCAATTTTTGACTTTACTGATCCCAAATATGAGTGGCCACACTTATACGATGTTGTCTTTGCAAAATAGTCGCGTACACCCACGAAATTCGACATTGAAGTCCAGACTCAATTCCACGATCGATTTTGCTCAATTTGCGATTTTAGCGTCTCTCACTAATGGGCGGCTGTTTAGGGGTTACGCGTATCGACCTAGGATTACTTGAGTCGTGACGATGTCGATTTCCTAAAGAGCACGATGATTTATCACTAGTTCCGGGGGTCGCGATCGTTCGGAGTAAGTTCGGGGTCGTTCGCCACGTTCGCTCTCGGTCGTGCGGAATCACCCGCGGTCCGATCGTACATCGTTGGCCAAACTGAATCTGTCACTCTCCTTGGATCGGCCCACATTGGCATAAAATATTCCCTCGTCACTTCCCGAAATCGGGACTCAATTCACGATCGAGTTCTTGGGTCCACATACCGTTTTTCCTTGTTATATTCCTTATTAGTCAGTATCTCAAGAATGATCAATTCTGGGTAACACTCACTAAAATGCAATGAGAAATAATATTAATTTCATTGATCACGAAAGTGGATCGAATTTTGGACGTTACAGGTGGTATCCAATCTGAGTTGGATCCAGAAGACTTGGATGAATCGTCAAACGACTCTGAACTCGGAATCCATCGACTTGGGCTCGGACTCGACCTCTAGCTGCTCCTCCCCGGGGTCATCCTCAGGCTCTAGTACTACCTCGGGATCCTCCTCCGATTCTGAATCAAGTTCCATTGACTCTAGATCGGGATTGGACTCCTACTCCATAATCTCCTCATCTGACTCTATGATGACGGCTGTGGATCAGAATCTGTCTCGGACACAGAATGAGGGCTTACTACCTTCCCATCAGCTGCCTACGGGTCCCACTGACCCAACCCGTCAATCGGAATGTCAAAAGTCCTAAGGGGTCCATAAAAGCCGGATTGGTCCCGAAAGCACCAACCAAGGTAAGGATGGGCCTTGAGTTGTAGCACGCCATCGTCGACCCATGCGATGGTGTAAAATCTAATGTAAGTCTCCTTATTCCAACCAGGGTACCCAATCACTGAACACTCTATATGGTACAGGATCCTAAAACCTAGCGGCATGCTGGTCAACCTCAAGGTCGGGAGTCTGAAATGATTATATAATAACCGTGAAAACGAGTCTCAATAAGCAACACGCTAAACCCCACATAGGCTAATGTGTACCCAGATAAGTTTTAACATGCAAACTAACTAGTAGCATATAGAATTTACATACACGCACTTACCTCATCTCAGTCTACACGTCCACTCTGCATATTAATTAAACACCATAATGCAATAATAATCTAGAACATAACATCACTAATTAAACGCCATAACCATGCATATTCAGTCAATTCAATCACACTCAATTCGTATGCATGGCTGAGCAACTTTCCATGACCTCCCAGGTCCTTTCACACTACCCGCGTAAACACCCCTCAGGCTAGCCCTTAGATAAAGTCGGGCTCCGTTCCTCACTGGACATTTCACACTTTCACATGACCCGCGTCAACACGCCTTAGGTCAGCCCTCAGATCAAGCCGAGCTCAGTCCTACGTAACTATGCCTCATGACATATTTCCCCTTCTAATGACTTGCGTAACCACGCCTAAGGTCTAGTCATGCCTTTCTTGCCACACTCGCTTAACCACACCTTAGGTTGGCAACCCTCCGATCGATCCGGACTTTTTCTCATGCACATGCACCACAACACAATTCTCCATTCTCACAAGTCGTACCATTCAAACTCAAGGCATGCTCACCACATCACTATTCGCTATTCTCATAAGTCGTACCAGTCAAACTCAAGGCATGCTCACCATATCACAATTCGCCATTCAACACGTTGTACGAATCCAAATCATATCACAAGCCCATCACGCTAGCCCACAAATGCGGCACTCAAGTCTGCCCAATCAAACGTCATTTTCACCCACATACGCCATGGCAATCCGGTCCTTTAACTCACCATAATTAGCCACGCAATCACCACAATATAATCTATTAACTACCGCATAATCCATGTACTAATTACATTCTAACCAACTAATCCATTCCCTAACTTAATCACCAAACCACTTTTAATTGACCCCTAAACAAGTCTAAATATACCCATTATACTAAATAAGGATTAGGAAGTCACTTACCTAAATTTGACTCGGAAAAAATCTACACGGGCGAGGGCACGGGGCTCAACCACGGCTCAACGACTCGGCCACAGCAAGGGCAACGACCCTTGGCCATACCCCGGGCAACGATGGGCATGGCTTGGGTGAGCAAGTTGATTGTCCGGCCAAGGCGGGGCATACTTGGCCGGCGAGCTCGAGTACAGCTGGGCACGCTCGGCCGGCGAGTTGGGCTGGTCGGGACGATGGTCGAATGGCGATGGCGGTGAGCTATGGCAACGGACAGCGGCGACCAACGGAGCGACGGCTTGGCCAGAATAGGAAAGGCAAAGCAAGGGCAGCCGCGTCATCACAGGAGCGATAAGGGCAATGGCGGCTCGGGATGACACAACACGATGGTTGGTGGGGTGGCGGCACCAGGCAAGCAGCCGGACGAGTTGGTCGACGACTTGACGAAGCTTGGCCGCGGCGGACGCAGTGGCGAGCTACTGCTCGTGTAAGGGAGAAGGAGAGAGGGAGGAGAGGGCAATCGGGCTTGGGGTAAGTGGTGGGGCGAACAGCGCGGGGGTCGTGCTGGCTGGTAATGGCGGCAGCGCGTGGCAGTCGGGCGGTGATGAGCTCGGGCTATCGCGTAGGGACAGAACAATCGGGTAGGCAGTGTCGGGTCGTGGCAGCCGTGGTGGTGGGCAAACGCGGCAAGCTCGAGTAACAAGCTAGGCTTACGGCAGCGATAGCGACGGATGGCGCAGCGGCGGTCGACCAAGCATAAATAGAAGCAAGAGCAGTTGGGCAGAGGAGAAAGAAGAAACCAGAGAAGAAGAAAAAAAAGGAAAGAGAAAGGAAGAAAAGAAAAGAAAGAAAGAAAAGGGGGGAGAGAGAAGACGTGAGCGGAAATAAGGGGAAGGGTTGTGTGCATGGGGGAAGAGAACGTGCACGGCAAGTGGAGTGCGCAAAGGAGAGAGAGAGAGAGAGAGAGAGAGAGAGAGAGGACAAAAGTCATAATTTGTCTTCGAGTGTGATCTAACGGTCACGGTTCAAATCCAAAATCGATCTATCAGTCAACGAAATTTAATTAAAAATAGGAAAAAGGGCCAAAAGAAAATAACTAAAATATACTACGAGGGAGGTCTACTATTCCAAATCCGTACTCGGTCAAAATTTCACTTTTCACATAACCCGGGCAATATCAAGGCTGGCCACATTAATATCGACACCGTTGTTGACACCTAATTTTTAGCCGACGCGTCATTAAAAATAGAAAATTTGAGATTATGGTTTCCGATCGCGATGGAGTCTGTTTCTTGAATAAAAAGTGTCATTTTTTAATTATGTTTGTTGGTCTAGCTTTTGTAAGCGATTTCCTATTCATTTCATGTAAAAACCCGAAAAGTTAAATAGTTGACTTTCGAGTTGACTTTTTGGTCAATCCTTTGACCAAAAGTCAACCCCGGATCAAATTGAGGCTTTTCACATAAAACGATTTCTTTCAAGTTTAATTTCACTTTAAAAGTGGAAATTCAAGAAAAATTCAAAGATTTTATCATAAAATCAAGCTCCTAGTAAAAAGTCAACTAGGATTTGACTTTTGGTCAAACCTTTGACCAAAAAAATTGAAAAATACAAAAAAAAATCATCTTATTTTACATTCAATTTACCTTTGGCATTTGAAATTTTACAAAAAATGATTTGGAATCAACTTTTTCTCAATTTGCGAAATTTGGTTCAAATCGGGCAAAAATGAAATTACTTCATTTCTAGTTATTTTTTAGGTTAGTTTTCTTCACGACATTTGATCTAGAGGTCATTTTATATTCAATTTTGAACCAATTTTGTGATTCCAAGCCAAACATAAAAACCCCAATTTAGGCCCTAATCAGTGATTTAGATCGATTCTTTATGATTTGCGCAATTGAGGCACAAATGAGCCTAGTTTCTTATATGAAGTCCAAATTCAAAATCAATTTTGGAAGATTCACATGAATTTGAGTCAATTTGATCAATTTTAGTGATTCAATGATTAAGAAGTCTAAGAGTATTTGATCCAATTAGTGCAATTCAACTTGACCCACTCTAGACTAATATTCAATTTGATGAATTGAGACTCAATTTGGTTAATTGGACTTCAATTAAATTTGTTAGTCTAGCTTGGCCATGCAGTTACCCAAATTCAAGATCAATTGAGACAAACAAGTTAAATTGGATCAATTTGTGCATGAATTTCAAATCGGTTCAATCCAATTTGATCAAATTCGATATTAATGGGGTCAATTAATCATGATAGATACCAAATTATACAAAATAGGAACAAATGGAATCAAGGATTGAACCAGTTCAATCAGGCCAAATTCAAGGCTAACTGGCTCAATCCGGTTTGATTCAAATCTAAACAGTCTGATCGAACTGGCCATTTTCTAATCGAAAATCCGGGGATCGACGATCTATTCTGACTAATCTAGGCCGGCCACATCCTTTTGAGCCCAAAAATGACAAAAATGCCCTTAATTGAAAATTACGAAAATGCCCTTAAGAGAAATTACTAAAATGCCATTCTTCAAGAATTAAACAAATTAATTAGGGGATGAACAAATCAATCATGGCCATTCATTTAGAATTGATCACGTCCATCCATGATGCCATGTCACTAATCCTTAGCCCTTAAAGAATATTTTTAATCATTAAAAATGCATTTTGGGCCATTGGATTAATCTAAGGGCTAAGATTCAAAGTTAAGGGGGTATATAGTATTTTTTTCCTCCAAAATTTGAGGGGGGGACACTCATTTTCAGATCTGAATTCTCTCTCTCTCTCTCTCTCTCTCTCTCTCTCTCTCTCTCTCTCTCTCTCTCGTGTTCTCTCTTAGCCGCCGCCTTCCGCCTCATTGCCGGCTGTTTTCCAGTGAGCTGTCACTCTACTATTGTCCCCCACGGCGGCACAAGGCTGGTCGCAAGACCAATTACCTTCTCTGGTGGCCGGAGTTTGCTGTTTTGGTCTGATCTTCTTCTTGGCAACACCACTGGCGTTGCTGCCAGTGATATGATCAGCTGGTTCAAGCGGCTGAACCAGCTGATCGGCGTCTCCCTTGGCGATCCTAAACCTCTAGCAATGTTCCTCGGCGTATTCGTGCAGCTGTGGTGGCCGTTTGCTCGTTGAACAAGCACCGGATCGTATTTTTTTTTATTTGATTCTCCATTACTAGTTCATTAGTGCGAAAACAGATCGATTCTCACTATAGTTTGTGCAATCTATTATCATAGGTTGGTCGAGCTTTCCAAGACTTCTCCGTGCTGTTCTTGATCTGAATACGAGGCCGGATCACTCGATTGCACGTCGGAGCATCGTTAAACAAGGTAAGTGCACTTGAATGTGATTTTGCAAATTCGTTTCCTGGAAAACCTACATGTTTGAAATGCTGATTTAAGCTTGTTAATGTCAAAATCTCGCGAAGTGGTGAACTAGAGAATCGTAAAACACGTTTTAAGCTTTGATTTGATATATTGCATGCCTCGATCGGACTTGATTTGCTATGTCAAAACACTTTTAGAAGTTAGGATCAGAATCTGGAATATGATGTTTAAGTCTGTTCTGATATTTTCCTGATTGATGTTGTGCTGTTTGATGATTTTTTACGATTTTCTACGATCATTTTTTGAAAAAACTTTCTTCATAAAAGTTGTAGAGCACATCTTAATCTATTCATCATAAAATTTTCATAAAATACCAAGCATGTTAGCATTGTACGATTTGCAACGTCATGTATGCATGAATCTGGTGACAGACTAGTTTCAGACTGACCTTCGCCTGTTCTTCGATTTTCATAAATTCGTGTGTTCGAAATATGAAAAATTTTTCTTCACAAAAGTTCACACTGAGATTGAGATCTTTCTATTGATACTAAATTCATCAAAATCAGAGGTCATTTGAATTTTCAAAAGGAATTTTCACAATCTGATCAGTATCTGTGTCCAGATCTGATTTTCATTCCTTTGGAGTTCAAATGATGTTTCTCTAAATTTGGTAAAGTTAGATTCCTTGTTTGCAAAAAATAAAAATTAAAAAGTTGTTCATTAGGGTCTCATTATGTTGATTGGAAATTTTGAGGGCCTAATAGCAATTTTTGGAGGGTCAATTTGTTTAAGATTTCATAAAAGGTCTTCACGGGTTAAAGTTTGATTTGCAATTGAGTCCTTCGCAAAAACCGAATTTTATAAAAATTTGGAGGACGTTTTAGCAAAAACTCAAAAAATGAAAATTGTTAGACACTAGGAATGCTAACTACAAAAATATTTTCACGTGGTTTTGATAAGGTTTGTTATTTTTCCTGTCATTATTTTGAAATCTCTAACAGAACCGGATCTAGTCTGTCACTGAGGGTGAGTTTGTCATTTTCGTGAAAATTGGTGGGGATTTAGAAAAAATGGTCTTCTTGACTCTTGATCCTCATTTCATAAGCTTTCTAATGATACATGAATCATTTCATTTGGACGTCATTAGCGTAGTCAATCACATCTGAACAGAAGCAATCCGAATTAGATAATAACTAGACAAGTGGTCTTTTTATAAAGCCCGCTTCTCATTGCTTGATTGACTTTGAAATAAGACCCATGGGCTTGAATGCATACTTATTTCATTGCTATGCATGTGTTTGTTAGATAAATGTTAGACCCGGTGCATGTTCGGTGGGTAGCCCATTATGGTCACTTAGAACCCGACTTTAAGGGTTAATTGATATGAGTTGCCGTTTTGTGAATACAAATGATAGCCCATTATCATTAACCATTAATCAAATAATATTAGATGATTAGGTGGATGATGAATCGAAACGCATGAAAAACAAAGGCCGATCCCGAGGCCTGTGCTTAATTAGTGAATTGTTTGCACCATTGTTTTTCTTTGGTTGTTCCTTTGTATATTGTTTGTCGTGAATGAATGTTATGAATGTAAATACCGACACCCGAGAGGCGGTCCATGGGAGATAATCCAAAGTTGAAAATGGCCAAGGTGATTGACCGATGTCCAATCCGGTCTTAATTTGTACTCATTTGATGGTGGCGATAAACCGATGTCCGATCCGGTTTCAAATTCAATTCATTCATCCCCAATCATGTTTCGGGTCTTTTCAATTTGTGTTGTAATAAACGCCCGACGAGTTGCGGGTTTTTATTTTCTAGCACTTAGAATTAGCTCGTCTTTTCAATACTTCAAGTGTTTACTTTATGAAATGTCTTTCAATACAATAGATTGTTTCTTTCTTTTAGACTAAAATATGATTAGTTTAGAATCTTAAATGAAAATACAAAAACAAGATGCATGATCACCTAGTGGACTAAGACTTTGACATAAAAATGGTAAAGAACAAATGCATGACAACATAGATAACAACCATGTTAAGTTTAGTGGTACCAAAAGGGCGTTAATAGAAATATTAACGTAAGCTAGTCCCCAAACCTTTGATCTCTGATTTTCGTAGAAACCGAAACGAAATTCCCGCGTTTCGGTTGGGTATTCTAACTGACCTCTGACCTAGGCTAGTGGCGACTCCTAAAAAAAGATAAACTTGATTCGCTGTCACGCGAGATATGGATTTAGGGAAAATCCACGTTCATGATTAATGGGCCATATGGATAACCAAAAAATTTATGCTTCAATAAAGGCATTTTTTTATGATGTGCCATATGAACCGTTTCATGAACACTTATCTCTAAACTCGCCTCATTGAGTTTGGCCCTCGATGGGTAGGTCGCGACAACCGTCCAATTAAATTCGTCCCTAAACTTTGAGAAATTCGATACTAAAGTTTGGGCTCTAAATAACGACCAAATTCAATTGAGTGCGATTCTAGTGAAATCTCTAATTCAAAAATAATAATTCAAGAGTGATCAGTTCCGGGCGAGATTTTATTATAAGCGTATTGACAAATTACACGTTTTATAAATCCCAAAAATGGGCCGAAATTCGGAACGTCACAACTTTTCCCCCTGCTAGACCCAAGAAGCTCCAAACCTCGGTTACTATTATCGGTCTCGACTAATTCGTGACGGCTTCAATCTTTGTCGAGTCCACTGCAATTCCTTCTCTAGATACTACATGTCCTAAGAATGCCACTCGATGGAGCCAGAATTCACACTTTCTAAACTTAATGTAGAGCGCATGTTCCCTTAGGGTTCGTAGAATTTTTTCCAAATGCAACTCGTACTCAGCGGGATTCTTCGATTATACTCGGATATCATCTATGAACACGATAACAAATTGATCCAGAAATTCCTTGAATACCCTATTCATCAAATCCATAAAGGCTGCTGGGGCATTAGTCAATCCGAATGACATTACTGTAAACTCATAGTGCCCATATCTTGTCCTGAATGTCGTTTTTGGTATATCCTCCTTCTTAATCCTCAATTGATGGTACCCTATCCTCAATCAATCTTTGAAAATATCGATGCTCTATGCAACTGATCAAATAGGTCATCTATCCTTGGTAGTGAATACTTATTCTTAATGGTCACCTGATTTAACTATCTGTAGTCTATACACAATCTCAAGGATCTATCTTTCTTTCTCACGAATAACACTGGTGCTCTCCATGGGAGACACACTCGGGCGGATAAAAGCCTTTATCTAGCAACTTCTACAATTGGACCTTCAATTCCTTCAATTCAGACAGTGACATCCTATAGGACGCTTTTGAGATCGGTTCTATTCTTGAGGCCAACTCAATCACGAACTCCGCTTTTCTATCAGGTGGCAATCTCGACAATTCCTGAGGAAAAATATCAGGGAAATTGCGCACTAGGGCTATATCTTCTAGGCTCTCCAGCCATCGAATCAACTACAGTCACCAGAAATCCTTGGCACCCTTCATCTAACAACTTCGTCACCTCAAGTGACGAAATTTAGGGGATCGAGGTTCCTCATCGGTTTCCTACAAACTCGAATCTAGGGTGCCCAACCGAATTAAATTGGATCACCCTGCTACTATAGTCCATGATAGCTCTTTGTTTAACTAGCCAGTCTATCTCGACAATCACGTCAAAGTCATGCATAGTTAAAACTGCCAAATCTATTCTTCCTTCTTTATTGCCAATCACTATCTTATAATCAGGGCATCCAAACGCAATCAACACTTTATCATTCAATGGCGTAGTCATACACAGCATAACTTCGAGAGGCTTTGGCTCAATCCCAGTTAATTTAACGAACTGTTCAGACATAAACGAATGCGACGCTATCGGATCAAACAAGGTATATGCAGCATGATCGTAGAGAGAGATTATAAACAAGTACAGGTGACCTAGCCTGCCTGTTATTAGGACAGTCCCTTATCTGGTGGCCCCTTCCACCATATGTAAAAAATGCTCCGCCTCTATTCGGGCAACGTCCATTCTAATGCCTTCCTCCACATAGCCTACACGAGGCATTCTAGTAACGGTTTAGCTTCCCGATATTCTTCTGATTGGGAGGGACATAACGACTATTTCCCGCCATGGGTCTTTTCCCAATTTGACGGTTGTCCCTAACTAGGGCATACCGTGATCCAGAAGCAATAGCCCTATTCGTTTGATTTCACTTAATTGTCTAGGCTCTTTCATAGATCTCATGATAGCCTTTCAAGTTTAATGAGATCATCTAATTGCGAAAGTCTGACTTTAGCCCATCCCAGAACCTCCTAGCTTTGGCCGTTAGGTCCTCTACCATTCTGGGGGCAAATTTGGATAACCTCGCAAACTCAGCTTCATACTGATCCACCAACATATGACCCTGGCGAAGTCTCATAAATTATGCCAGTTTCTACTCTGGACATTTTCCGAGAAGAACTTGTCATTAAAGATCTCAGTGAAGATGGTTCAATTCGGAGCAGTACCGGTAGGGAATACTTGACCTCTAATAGCCCTCCACTAATTACTTGTATTGCTCTAAAGCTGGTAGACTGCTAATGTTACCTTCTCTTCCTCAATGCACCTCGAAAGCCTTTTCTAACTCTTCTACCCATCTTAGGGCAGCCTCGACATCACCTCTCTCATCAAACTTTGGGGGTTTCAACCTCAAAAACTGTTCTACTAGCTTGGATATTGACCTGATCGCATTTGCTCGCATTGGATCAGGATTTTCACCAATCACATTATTCCCCTAGCCTCCATTATTCCTAATAATCTCACTGGCAGCTACAGCGGTGACATTAGCACTTCTTTCCCCCGTCTATCTACTTGATAATATTCCCGCTTCCTCGAGCGCTCTCCAGATTTCATCCACCCTAGGATCCTCCATAACTCCAACTAACGAGGCTACGCGACCTCAACCTCAACTGCTCATCTTACTAATTCTCACAAAAGCTCACCTGATATAATTCCATGTAGAAATTAAAAACCTAGGCCAACTATACCAGTTTAAAGCCGGCAAAAGTACACTGCAAGTGCCATAACTCGTGTACGGCGCTCACTTTAATGCCATAACTTTTTTTTGGATCACTTTAGTGCCAAGTCGGAGGAAAAACGACCACTTAAGTGCTAAAATTTTTGAAAAACGATTACTTAAGTGCCAACTCCGGTGCCGTACACAATTTTTCGCCGAAAATCTAACGTGGCATTTTTTTTATTAATTTTTGAAGCTGACGTGACTCGCCGAAGTCTCGCCGGAGATTGGCACTTAAGTGATCATTTTTCAAAATTTTAGCACTTAAATGATCGTTTTAAAACAATTTTAGCACTTAAGTGATCATTTTTCAAAAATTTTAGCACTAAAGTGATCCCAAAAAAAGTTATGATACTTGGCACCAAAGTGATCCGAAAAAAAGTTATGGCACCAAAGTGAGCGCCATACACAAATTATGGTACTTATAGTATACTTTTGCCGTTTAAAGCCCTAGGCAGTAAATCACAACAATAATTCACTAGGCAGGCAGTCAATCACAAACAACATCCAATCATAACCAACAAAGTTCGTGCACTTACCTCAAGTCCCGACGCACCTGCACCTCATATGTTATCGCATAACATCACTCAGCAATCACAATCACATAGTCTGAGGTACGCATGGCACACGAGTCTCCCTAACTGGCTACTTCAAAGTTATCGCTCCTTATCACTCCAGGTTTCGACCAACTTGGATCGAGTTAACCTTGCTTGATACCAAATCAACGGGGATGTTGTGCCTCAAACCCCAACAGACTCGCGATACCCCTTTGCCGATCGTATTGAACGCGACATCCTAGGACTCGTCGCCGATCCAAAACAATTGATAAGAGAAAATGCACATGTAGAAACGATCATACTCCCATACATAATAAAATATGACCAAGATAGCAACGGAAGACATGCATAACAAACGTAACAACACACTACATAAACACATAGCTATATTAATCAACAAAGGATTTACAACATTCATTAGCAACGGAAACGTACATAGGCCAAAATGGGTCAACAAGCCACCACCATAAAAAAAGGGACTCATAGCTCGGGGTGATCAGTTACTAAATCCAAATAGACTCCCTTCAAAAATGTGTCGGCCCTAAACGCCAGCTATGCTCTAAGCTAATCCCTAGGTGGTATCCAATCTAAGTCTGATCCAAAAGACTCAGATGAATCGTCAGACAACTTGAACTCGGAATCCATCGACTCGGGCTCGGACTCGACCTCCGGCGGCTCCTCCTCGAGGTCATCCTCGGGCTTCAGTACCGCATCGGGATCCTCCTCTGGTTTTGAATCCATCTCCATCGGCTACAGATTGGGATCGAACTCCCACTCCATAATCTCCTTATCTGACTCTATGATGATGGTTGTGGATCAGAATCCATCTCGGACACAGAATTAGGGCTCACTACCTCCCCATCAGCTACTTGCGGGTCCCACTGACCCAACCCATCAATCGAAATGTCAAAAGTCCTAAGGGGTCTATAAAAGTCGGACTCGTCCCGAAAGCACCAACCAAGGTAAGGATGGGTCTTGAGTTATGGCCTGCCCTCGTCGACCCATACGATGGTGTAAAATCTAATGTAAGTCTCCCTATTCCAATCGGGGTACTCAATCACCGAATGCTCTATATAGTCCGGGATCCCAAAATGTAGCGGCACGCTGGTCATCCTCAAGGTCGGGGGTCTGAAATGGTTATTTAATAACTATGAGAACGAGTCTCAATAAGCAACACCCTAAACCCCACGTAGGCCAATGCGTACCCAGACAAATCTTAACATGCAATCTAACCAGTAGCATATAGAATTTACATACACATATTTACCTCGTCTCAATCCACGTGTCCACTCTGCATATTAATTAAACACCATAATGCAATAATAATCCAGAACATAACATCACCAATCAAACACCATAACCATGCATATTCAGTCAATTCAATCACACTCAATACGCATGCGTGGCCGAGCAACTTTCCATGACCTCCTAGGTCCTTTCACATTGCCCTTGTAAACACGCCTCATGCCAGCCCTCCATCCCTCATCAGACATTTCACACTTTCACACGACCCGCGTCAACACTCCTCAGGTCAGCCCTTAGATCAAGCAGAGCTCAATCTTGCGTAACTACGCCTCATGACATTTTTCCCCTTCCAATGACCCGAGTAACCATGCCTCAAGTCTGATCATGTTGTTCTTGCCACACCCGCATAACCACGCCTTAGGTTGGCAGCCCTTCGATTGATCTGGGCTTTTTCTCATGCACATGCACCATAACACAATTCGCCATTCTCACAAGTTGGACTATTCAAACTCAAGGCATGCTTACCACATCACAATTCACCATTCAACACATCGTACAAATCCAAATCACATCATAAGCCCATCACACTAGCCCACAAATCCGGCATTCAAGTCGGCCTAATCAAACGTGAATTTCACCCACACACGTCACGGCTATTCGGTCCTTTAACTCACCATAATTAGCCATGCAATCACCATACTTTAATCTACCAACTACCACATAATCCATGTACTAATCACATTCTAACCAACTAATCCATTCCTAAATAGGGATTTGGAAGTCACTTACCTAAATTTGGCTCGGAAAAAATCCACACAGGCCCAAAATGGCCTGAGTGAACAGTGTTGGGATTGCATGTGCAAGGACATGATAAGCACGGGGCTTGGCCATGGCTCAGCACATAGCCCGACGACTCGGCCACAACAAGGGTAGCAACTTGGGGCTTAACCAAGCCTCGGGCCTCGGCCACGCCCCAGGTAAGGACGGGCATGGCCTGGGCGAGCTAGTTGGCTATTCGGCCACGGCGGGGCACACTCGGCCGGCGAGCTCGAGCACGGCTGGGCACGCTTGGTCAGCGAGTTAGGCTGGACGAGAAGATGGTTGGACAGCGATGGCGGTGAGCGGTGGCAAGCTACGGCGATGAGCTCAATGACGACTTGGCCAGAATAGGAAAGACGAAGCAATGGCAGTTGCATCGTCACTGGAGCGACAAGGGCGACAGTGGCTCGGGATGACACAGCATAGTGGTTGGTGGGGCGGTGGCGCCAGGCGAGCGGCCGGACAAGTTGGCCGACGGTTCGGCGGAGCCTGGCTGCGCTAAACGTAGCAGCGAGCTGCTGCTCATGCGGAGGAGAGGGAAAGAGGGAGGAGAGGGCAGTCGGGCTTAGGGCGAACGACGGGGCAGATAGAGCGGTAGTTAGGCTGGCTGGTGACGGCAATAGCACGCGGTGGTCGGGCAGCAACGAGCTCGGGCAGTCGAGTAGGAGCAAAATGACCAGCTAGGGGCCAAAAGAAAATAACTAAAACACACTACGATGGAGGTCTACCAGTCTAAATTCGCACCCAATCAAAATTTCACTTTTCACATAACCCCAGCAATATCAAGGCTGGCAACATTAATATCGACACCGTCCAATTAAATTCGTCTCGGAACTTCGAGAAATTCGACACCAAAGTTTGGGCTCTAAATAACGGCCAAATTCGATCGAGTGCGATTCTAGCGAAATCTCTAATTTAAAAATAATAATCCAAAAGTGATCAGTTCTGGACAAGATTTTATTATAAGCGCACTGACGAATTACACATTTTATAAATTCCAAAAATGGGCCGAAATTCAGAATGTCACAAAAGAGGAAATGTTGTATCTAGAAGAAGTTTGAGTGATCTAAACATCAACAGATGCTACTTCCTTCCCTTTGCTTCTTGGTGAAGCTTCAGATGGACTTTTTTTACAGTCTATAGAAGTTGCTATTGAAGGAGCTGCATCTTTTGCTTTCTGATCATGGCCCTTATTCTCAACATCTGGAGCAGTGTCTTCTTTGAACTCCTCCTGTATGTTATCATATTTAGCATTTTCTTCTTCAAACTCTTCATGTATATTATCATATTCAGCATTTGCTTGTTAAAACTCCTCATGCATTTCTGCTTCATGTTCAAACTCCCCGTCTTCTAAAGGGTTCCATCTTAGCATCTACCTCAGCGGTGGCCATTTTCTCTTGCTGATTTTTCATGACTACCTTGTTGATGATGTCACTAAGTGATCATCAAGTGGTCCTCCTATTCTTGCAGTCTCTGAATTTCAAGCTGAATGGCAGCATCTCTGTCTACACGGGCTTTGTACTTGGCATCTTGAATAATTAGCCATTGCATAAACCTTTACTCCTCAAGGCTTCTTTCATCAACTTGAGACTGTTCAACAGATTGGTCATCAGAAAACTGCATTTCATTAGAATCATTGGCCATGGCTTGTGTCATGCCCCAAACCCTACGGCACGTGACAACTCTACTGAGGTTGAATTTAGTGCGACATCCCAAGACGCGTCGCCGACCCAAAACCCAACACAAAGAACAATGCACATGCGGAAGCAACATAAACACCCGTACAATATAAAACAACATGACCAAGGACAACAGTAGATATAATAAATACAACTTGCATTAATAATAGAGATTTACAATATCCATCATAACAAAATATACACTAACCAAAAATGGGTTAATAGCCACTAACTTCAAAAAGGGATAGGTGGCTCGGGCGATTAGAGAACTAAACCTAGAAAGGGCACCTATCAAAAAGTGTTGGCCCTACCTAATTATGGTCAAGGCTAAACCTAAGGCAACCAGTTCGGGTCGGATCCTGAGAACTCAGACGGATCATCAGACGACTCGGACTCAGAGTCCATCGAATCCAACTCGGACTCGGCCTCCACTGACTCCACCGCGGAATCATCCTTTGGCTCAAGTTCTTGCTCCTTCGGCTCTAGATCTGGCTCGATATCATACTCCTAGTCCATCGACTCCTCTTCATCGGACTTGGTATCCATCCCAATGATGACTAGCTGGGCGTCAGAATCCTCCTCGCACGTGGTAGCAGGGCTCACGATCTCTCCATCGGCGGCCTGCGAATCTGATCGGCCTAATGCGTCGAACGAGATGTCAAAGGTCCTAAGAGGTTTGTGAGTACCGAACTGGTCCCAGAACACCACGCGAGATAAGGATGGGCCCGGAAATGTGGCCCGCCCTCATTGACCCAAACCATATTGTAATACCTAACATAAGTCTCCCCGTTCCCTACGCGGTACTCCGTCACCGATCGCTCTTTGCGATACGGGATCCCAAAACGAAGCGGCACATCTACCATCTTCAGGGTCGGGGGTTTGAAAAGTAGGGTTTAAATAATAATGAAAAGTGGGTTTTTCCTTATAGAATGTCGTTGTTGGAGTTGAAAGAATTAAAGGTGCAAACACAGGAGTTACTGGACAAAGGTTTTATTCATCCAAGTGCATCTCCATAGGAAGCGCCAATCTTATTTATGAGGAAGAACGATAGATCTTTAAGGTTATTTATTGACTGCAAATAGCTAAATCAGGTGACGATCAAAAATAAATATCCTCTGCCAAGGATTGATGGTTTATTTGATCAATTGCAAGGGGCTTCGGTATTTCTAAGATTGATCTGAGAATGGGATATCATTAGTTGAGGATTAGAAGGGAGGATATACTGAAAACGGCATTTAGGACGAGATATGGACATTATGAATTTACGGTAATGTCGTTTGGGTTGACAAATACCTATGCTGCTTTTATGGACTTAATGAATCAAGTGTTTAAGGAGTTCTTAGATCAATTGTGATAGTTTTCATAGACGATATATTGATGTACTTGAAGAACTCGGAAGAGCATGAGTTTCTTCTGAGTAAAGTTTTGCAGACTTTAAGATAGAACGCACTGTATGCTAAGTTTAGTAAGTGCGAGTTCTAGCTCAATCGAGTGGCATTTCTTGGACATGTGATCTTGGGGAATGGAGTTTCAGTAGATCTGGCAAAGATTGAAGATGTGATAAATTGGCCGAGACCTATGACGGTAATCGAAGCTCAAAGCTTCTTAGGTCTAACAAGGTATTATAGATATATTGTGAAAGGAGTTTTCAGAAATTAAAGCATGGATTGACAACGGCACCGGTGTTGACTATTCCATCAGGACCTAGAGAATATGAAATTTATAGTGACGCGTCGTTGAAAGAATTGGGGTATGTACTCATGCAAAATAGATGAGTAGTGGCCTATGCGTCCAGACAGTTAAGACTGCATGAGTTGACCTATCCGACGCATGACTTGGAGTTAACCACAATAGTGTTTGCCCTAAAGATTTGGCGACATTATCTATGCAGAGAAAAAAAATGTTAGATTTATACTGACCATCAGAGCCTCAAGTATTTATTTTCTCAAAGGGAATTATATAGAAGGCAGCATTGTTGGATGGAATTACTGAAGGATTACGACTGTGATTTTTTATGTCACCTCGGAAAGGCAAACCGAGTAGCTGATACATTGAGTTGGAAGTCTAGCATCGTACATTTGATGGTCAAGGAATGGGCATTACTAGAAAAAGTGCGAGACTCGGAGTTTAGATTTGAAATAAGTCAAGTCCCAAGTTTGCTAGCCACACTAAGGATTAAACCGGAGATCCAAGCTAAGATTAAGACCTTGCAGTCCACGGATCAAGAAATTCAAAGGATTCTAGAGATGGATGATACTAAGAGAAAGCCGGACTTCCAAATGTTCAAAGACGGAATATTGAAGTTTCATGGACGATTATATATGCCTGACGATGTGGAACTTAAAGAAGAAATTCTGTCATAAGCGCATCATAGTAGTTATAGTATCAACCCAGGTAGTACCAAAATGTATCAGAATTTGAGGCAGTATTATTGATGGAATGGTATGAAGGTAGACATAGCTAGACATGTGGCCAAATGCCTAACGTGCCAATAAGTGAAGGTGCAACATTATAAGTCCGAAGGATTATTGCAACTTTTGAAAATCCCATAATGGAAATGAGAACATATAACTATGGACTTTGTGACGGGATTACCAAGGAGCCAAAGAGGCTATAATACTATTTGGGTGATTGTCGACAAATTGACAAAGTTGGCACACTTTTGGTTGTGTGAAAGGACTTTGAATTAGATCAATATGCTGAGTTGTATGTGCAACAGATAATTCGATTGCATGGGGTACCAGTGACGATTACCTCGGATCGTGATCCTAGGTTTACCGCCAATTTTTGGAAAAGTCTGCAGACGGCATTAGGATCAAAGCTGCAGTTCAGTACAGCTTATCATCCACAAACGGATGGTCAGTCTAAGAGGACAATTCAGACTTTAGAGGATATGCTTCGGGCATGTGTGCTTGATTTTCAAGATAAGTGGGAAGAACAATTGCCCTTAGTAGAATTTGCTTATAATAATAGTTTTCAGCAGAGTATTGGAATGGCACCTTGGTCGTCGCGATTTGAATGAACTTACACGTAACTTGATTTAATATCAATCACGGGTCGGACATGCGAATTTCCCCAAAAGCCCCCCGTTAGTATGAGACATGTTCAAGTCACGTTATATAAAATTCAGTTATTTATTAGAAACCAAATTGGGCATAAAAAATTTAGGAAGTCACTACTGTACATTTGGACGATGTTGTTATTGGAATGTTCAGTCTTGGAATTGTCCGAATCCTTCAGAAAAACTGAATTTCGACGAAGGATGGAAAATAACCGTTTTACCCCTAGAGCTTTGTTAAGGCCAAGTGTTATTGAGGAAGGGCATTTTGGTCATTTTGTCCAAACTTTAGAAATGACAATTTTTGGACAATTTTTCCCTTGGAATTTTATGAAATCTTCAAATTACCCTTGGATAATTTTGGAAAAGATTCGATCTCGGCCGTTGATCTCAGGATAAGAATGAATCTCAGCCATCGATTGAAAAGTAGAGAGAGGGTCAAGATGGTCATTTTACGATTAAGGGCACAAATTATTGATTTTTAAACCCATTTTCCTCTCTCTCTCTCTCTCCTCCATTCCTTCTCCCTCTCTCTCGGCAACTCCCTCTCCTCCCCCTCACCGCTGACCGCCCCTCTCCCCTTGGCCACGCCGCCGCCGTCCGGCAGCCATCCGCCATGCCACCGCCGTTCGTCGCCAAGCCTCGCTCTCGCCACCCTCACACCACCACCGTTTCCTTCTCTCTCTCTACTCACACACACACACACACTCTCTCTCCCATGGCTATGGACAAGCCGGCCCAAGCCAAGCCACTGCCGCCATTGCTGATCATCACCGTTGCAAGGTCACCGCCGTAGCCGTCGCGTTCCAACCGCCTAGTCAACCTTCGATAGGTTGATTTTGCTTGAAAATTTCTAAGTAAGTCGCAATCTAACCCTTGCCTAGGACATCGGATATTATCGGACCCGTTTAGATGTGGTTTAGGGTAATTTAGGGACTAATTTGATTGCGGGCCTTAGGGACGAGATTGAGGTGTTTTGGTGATAATTTAGAGGCCAATTAAGGGCTGAAAATTGTTGATTTAGGTGCTGGAAAATTCTGTTTAGATTGGCTAGTGGATAATTTGATTATGTTTGTAATTGCATGAAATTATCGTGTAGTGCGGGGAATTGTGGTGATGTGATTTGCCAAGAAAATGACGTGATTTGTGATGGTTGTATGTATGTATGTAGGCTGAATTGAAATGGTTGGAATTGATGCATTGATGTGCATTTAACGGATGCCCCGAGTGTGTGCATGTGTGAGATTTAAGGCGTGCAATGTGTGTGTTATCACTAAAACGCCTTGAGGCGTATTTACGCGGAGTACAGAGAAAATACAGTGTGTTGGTATGTTCGTGTGATCACTAAATCCCTGAGGTGTGTTTATGCGGGGAATTGAACCGGCCTGAGGCGTGTTTATGCGGGTCGTAATATGACTATGGGATCAAACCGAGGCATGTTATGCTCGGATCGTGATCATGTAGGCTTGAGGCGTGTTTACGCGGGCTGAGAAAAGAAAGTGAGAATGGGATCGGGCCTGAGGCGGTTTATGCAGGTCGCAATCATGTAGGCATGATGCATGTCTACGCGGGCTGAGGAAAGTGATTGAGCACGAGATGGTGCGATGTGGCAAGTTAACTGAAAATGATGTAGTGGTGTGTGAACGAGTGTGAATTGTGGAGTTCGAGAATGGGGTGTGTTTGACATGTGCCTTCGAGCATGAGATTGGGTTGGAAAGTGCATGCGATTTGTAAAAGTGAATGTAAGACTAATGTGCAGGTTGCGTGTATCGAGAACCAGGTAAGTACGATTGTGTGGATGTTGTTTGTGTGTTGCTTGATTTGGTGTTTGGACTTGTCTAGAATACGCGGTAGTCTAGGTAAGGTTTAAGTTGTGTACTTATTAAGAAATGTCTCATGGTTCTATCAACCAAACTATTTTAGAGTACCTTCCCGTGTCATGAACCTTCCGTTGCCACCGCCGCAGCGTTTTGGGATTGTTATGCACATCGATCGAGTTTGAGGCCGATTCGGAGTCGTCGGATAAGCATGTGCTTGATGAGGATTCGGATGAGTATTCTGAAGAGAGTGGGTTAGAGTGGACGCCATCTAGAGGGCGAAGGGATTAGTTTTGGGGCTGAGGAAGAGTTTGGAAGTGTCCCATTTTTTATGTAGTGTTTACCTAGGCTATTATTCCTTTTGTGATATCGGTGGTTTGTAGTTTAGTAGTTTAGTGTGCATATTTTGCATTGTGGTTTATAAATGGCAATTGTGGCATAAGTTTATATTGTAAATGGATATTGTACTTAAATCGAGGTATAGTTTAAGATTTGGTAGTTTGGCAATTTATTCTCCTTAGTACCCCTAGTAAATCATTGTCCAGGTGTTTGTTGTTTCCGCAGCGATTAAACTCTGATGGGTTCGTTTGGGTCGTCGACGTTTCCTAGGACATTGCACTAATTCGACCGAAGAGGGATGTCGCGTTCTCGATGGGGGTCAAGGCGTCACAAGAACCCTACCGAGTTCGAATTTAGTGCGATGTCCCGAGACGCGTAGCCGACCCAAAACCCAACACAGAGAACAATGCACTTGCGGAAGCAACATATACACCCGTGCAATATAAAACAACATGACCAAGGACAACAATAGATACAATAAAAACAACTTGCATTAATAACAGGGATTTACAATATCCATTATAACATAATATACACTAACCAAAAGTGAGTCAGTGTCAAGGCTAAACCTAGAGCAACCAATCCGAGTCAGATCCTGAGGACTCAAACGGATCGTCAAATGACTTGGACTTAGAATCCATCGAATCCGGCTCGAACTCGGCCTCTACTAACTCTACCCCAGAATCATCCTCCGACTCAAGCTCTTGCTCCATAGGCTCCGGCTCTGGCTCGATGTCAAACTCCCAGTCCATCGACTCCTCCCCCTCGGACTCGGTATCCATACCGATGATGATTGGCTGGGCACCGGAATCCTCCTCGGACGTGGTAGCAGGGCTCATGATCTCTCCATCGGCGGCCTGGGGATCCGACCGGCCTAATGCATTGAATGGGACGTCAAAGGTCTTAAGAGATCCATGTCGCGACCTACCCCTCGAGGGTCGAACTCGGATGAGGTGGGTTTAGAGATAAGTGTTCATGAGATGGTTCATATGGCATCTTATAAAAAATGATTTTTACTGAAGTGTAAATCTTTTGTTTAGCCATATGACCCATTGATCATGAACGTGGATTTTCCCTAAATCCATATCTCGCGTGACAGCGGATTGATTTTATTTTTTTAGGAGTCGCCACTAGCCTAGGTCGGGGGTCGGCTAGAATACCCAACCGAAACGCGGGAATTTCGTTTCGGTTTCTACGAAAACCAGAGATCAAAGGTTCGGGGACTAGCTTACGTTAATATTTCTATTAACGCCCTTTCGGTACCGCTAAACTTAACATGGTTGTTATCTATGTTGTCATGCATTTGTTCTTTACCATTTTTATGCCAAAATCTTAGTCCACTAGGCGATCATGCATCTTGTTTTTGTATTTTCATTTAAGATTCTAAACTAATCCTATCTTAGTCTAGAAAAAGAAAGAAACAATCAATTGTATTGAAAGACACTTTTTAAAGTAAACACTCGAAGTATTGAAAAGACGAGCTAATTCTAAGTGCTAGGAAGTAAAAAGTGAAAACCCGCAACTCGTCGGGTGTTTATTACAACACGAATTGAAAACCCGAGACATGATCGGGGATGAATGAATTAAGTGCAAATTGAAACCGGATTGGACATCGGTTTAGTACCATCATCAAATGAGTACAAATCGAGACCGGATTGGACATCGGTCAATCACCTTGGCTTTTTCAATTTCGGATTATTCTTCCTTGGACCGCCTCTCGGGTGTCGATGTTTACATCCATAACATTCATTCATAACAAACGATATATGGAAAAACAATGGTGCAAGCAATTCACTAATTAAGCATGGGCCTCGGGATTGGCCTTTGTTTTTCATGCGTTTCGATTCATCACCCACTTAATCACCTAACATTGTTTGATTAATGGTTAATGATGATGGGCTACCATTTGTATTCACAAAACAGTAACTCACATCAATTAACCCCTAAAGTCGGGTTCTAATGATCATGAATGGGCTACCCACCGAACATGCATCGGGCCTAACATTCATCTAACAAACACATGCATAATAGTAAAATGAGCATGCATTCAAGCCCATGGGCCTTGTTTCAAAGTCAATCAAACAATGAGAAGTGGGCTTTATAAAAAAAGATCACTTATTCAATTAATGTCTAATTCGGACTGAATCTGTTCAAGTATGATTAACTATCCTAATGATGTCCGAATGAAGTGACTCAGGTGTCATTAGAAAGCTTATGACATGAGGATCAAAAGTCAAGAAGACCATTGTTTCTAAATCCTAGCCAATTTTCCCGAAAATATTGAATTAAATCTTAGTGACAGGCTGGACTCGATTAAGTTATGAATTTCAAAATAATGGCGGGAAAAATAACAAACCTTATCAAAATAGCGCGAAAAGTTTTGTACGGTTAGGATTCCACATGGGCAACAACTTTCATGTTTTGAGTTTTTGCTAAAAAGCCTTCCAAATTTTTATAGAATTCGATTTTCACGAAGGACTCAATTGCAAATGAAATTTTAACCCGTGAAGACTTTTCAAGCAAATTGACCCTCTAAAAATTCCAATTAGGTCCTTAAAATTTTCAGTTGACATAATGAGACCCCAATGAGCAACTTTGTAGTTTTGATTTTTTGCAAAAAAGGACTAACTTTATCAAATTCGGAAAAACATCTTTTGAACTCCAAAGGAATGAAAATCAGATCTTGACACAGATTCTGATCAAATTGTGATAATTCCTTTTGAAAATTCAAATGATCTTCGATTTTGATGAAATTAGTATCAATAGAAAGATCTCGATCTCAGGAAGAACTTTCGTGAAGAAAAGTTTTTCATAACTCGAACGCACGAATTTATGAAAATCGAAGAACACACGAAGGTCGACTAAAACCAGCATGTCATCAGATTTACATGCATATGACGTTGCAAATCGTACTAGGCTAACATGCTCAACATTTTGTGAAAATTTTATGGGGAACAGATCAAGATGTGTTTTACAACTCTCATGAAGGAAGTTTTTCCAGAAAATGATTGTAAAAAAATCATAAAATTCATCAAACAGCACAACGTCAGTCAGGGAATCATCAGAACAAACTTGAGCAACATATTCCAGATTCTGATCCTAACTTCTAAAAGTATTTTGACATAGCAAATCAAGTCCGATTGAGGCATATGATATATCAAATGGAATCTTAAGACGAGCTTTACGACTCTCTAGTTTATCACTTCACCAGATTTCGACGTTAACAGGCTCAAATCAGCATCTCAAGCATGCAGGTTTTACTGGTTACGAATTTACAGAATTGTGTTCAAGTGTTCTTACCTTGTCTCACAATGCTTCAACGCTCAAGCGAGCGATCTGGCCTCCGTATTCTAATTTGAAATGGCACGGAGAAGCCTCGGAAAGCTCGACCAACCTACGACAATGGATTGCACGAAATAATGTGAGAATTAACTCGTTTTCTCACAAAATAGACTAATCAGCGAAAAACTAAGCTAAGGATGAAATCCGGTGGCCGTTTGACGAAAGGCCGGCCACCACAGCGACGTGAGAACGCCCAGAATGATAGTCAGTTGCTCTGGATCGCCGGAGAAGAACGCCGGAGAGCCGGTTCAGCCGGCTGAATCGGCTGGACAAATCACCGGCGGTAAAGCCGGTGATGCTGCCGAGAGGGAGATCAGGCCAGAACAGTGAGCTCCGGCCACCAGCGAGGGTAGCTAGTCTTGCGACCAGCCTCAAGCCGCCGTGGGGGACGTCGGAGGGGCGGCGGCTCACCAGAAAACGGTCGGCAAGGAGCCGGAAGGCCGGCGGACGAGAGGGAGCTCGAGAGAGAGAGAGGTGATCGTGTGAAAGAGAGAGAGAGAGAGAGAGAGAGAGAGAGGAGAGAGAAACCAAATCTGAAAAATGAAAACCCCCCCTTTTGATTTTTGGAGGGAAAAACACTATATACCTCTCCCCAACTTGAATTTTAGCCCTTAGATTGATCAAATGGTCTAAAATGAGTCCTTAATGATTAAGAAAATTCCTTAATAGCTAAGGATTGGTGACATGGCATCATGGATGAACATGATCAATCCTAAATGAATGGCCATGATTGATTTGTTAATCCCCTAATTAATTTGCTTAATCCTTGAAGAATGGCATTTTTGTCATTCTCAATTAAGGGCATTTTTGTCATTTTTGCACTCAAGAGGATGTGACTGACCTTGGTTGATTCGACCGGATTATCGATCATCAAAATTTTCGACCGGAAAATAACTAGTCTGATCGAATTAGTTCAATTTGAATTAACCGATTTGAGTCAATTAGTTCTGAATTTGGGTAATTGTATGACCGAGCTAGATTAATAAGTTTAATTGAAGTCTAGTTAACCAAATTGAGTCTCAATTCATCAAATTGAATATTAGTCTAGAGTGGGTCAAGATGAATTGCACTAATTAGACCAATTACTCATAGACTTTTCTATCATTGGACCACTAAATTGATCAAATTGACCCAAATTCATGTGATTCTTCCAAAATTGATTTTGAATTTGGATTTCATATAAGAAATTAGGCTCATTCGTGCCTCAATTGCGCATATCATGAAGAATCGATCAAAATCACTAATTAGGGCTTAAATTGGGGGTTTTTGTGTTTGGCTTGGAATTGCAAAATTGATTAAAAAATTGGATATAAAATGACCTCTAGATCAAATATCGTGAAGAAAACTAACCTAAAAAATGACTAGAAATGAAGTAATTTCATTTTTGGCCGATTTGAATCAAATTCCGTAATTTGGAAAAAATTGATTCTAAATCGATTTTTGTAAAATTTCAAATGCCAAAGGTAAATTGAATGTAAAATAGGATGATTTTTGGATTTTTGAATTTTTCAGTTTTTTTTTGTCAAAGGTTTGATCAAAAGTCAAACTCTAGTTGACTTTTCACTAGGAGCTTGATTTTATGATTAAATCTTTGAATTTTTCTGAAATTTCCACTTCTAAAGTGAAATTAAACATAAAAGGAATATTTTTATGTGAAAAGCTCTAATTTGACCTTGGGTTGACTTTTGGTCAAAGGGTTGACCAAAAAGTCAACGCGAAAGTCAACCGTTTGACTTTTCGGGTTTTTGCATAAAATGAATAGAAAATTGTCTGTAGAAGCTAGGCCAACAAACAGAATTAAAAAACGACAATTTTTGTTCAAGAAACAGGCTCCGTCGCGATCGAAAACCATAATCTTGAATTTTTTATTTTTAATGACGCGTCGGCTAAAAATTAGGTGTCAACTGCTGCCCCTCTTTGAGTGGGAGTTCGAAGAGGTTCTGATCAAAGACCAATTGGCACCTGCAAAATTTTTAGTCGACTCCATTTGGAAAATGAAAGAAAATAAGAACAAAGACATTTGATCAGAGTCTCACCTGAAGTTCTTACCATTGGATTGTCAGATCATTCGCGTGTTCTTCTCTCTCTCATGGGATGGAATGAAGGAAGAAAAGACAAAATGGTTTTATGGGAAATCTATGGTTTAAGGAAAACCAAGAACCAAAGGACAAGGTTTAAGGATGACTAGGAACCTAAAGACAAGGTTTAAGGATGACCTAGAACCTAAGGACAAGGTTTAAGGATGACTAGGAACCTAAAGACAAGGTTTAAGGATGACCTAGAACCTAGGGTATGGTTTAGGATGACCAAAAACCGAGGGTATGGTTTAGGCTGACCAAAAACCGATCCACTGGGGAAAAATATTTTGAAAAAAAGTTCCGAGATTGTTTAACAACAAATCAAACGGAATTTTTCAACTTTTAATGAAAGGCACAAATTATCAAAATCCTTAAGAGGAAATTTTAACAAAATAATCTTTGAATAACCACTTAAAGAGGTTAGATAAAAATGCCAAATTGGAAATAACCTAATCAAAAAGGTCTTTCACACTGGCTCTCATAAAGGCTTTGATTCCCATTCATCAATGTGGGAAAGTTATTCAATTCTCACTGGTGATGCCTCACGAACCTATGTCAAAGGTTTTCGGAAACGTTCACATTGAATACAAATTGATTGATCAGAAAGGTCTTTCCAAAGGACCGTAATGTAGGCTTGGTCATGGGCTTACACAAAGGGTATTTGCTTTGAGGCCAAGAACAGAGATATATGATCAACGTCTTCAGCGGGTTTGCAAGTCAAAAACCTTGAAGATAAGATAAGATAGGATTACTTCCACTCCTTCTAGCGGTAGTTTCCTTGTAAAATCTTTACATTAACTCAAACCATCCCAATCGGAAAAGACTTCGGAGAGGGTTGTAACGTCGGTTCGGGTTAGGCTCAAAAGGCTTGAAATTTGATAAAATGGGTTTGAAAAAAGAATGATGATTATCTTGGCATCATTACCAAATCATTCAAGTCTGACATTATTTGATTCTTGAAAACAAATTGTCTCAAGAGTCCATTTTTCTTGCAACATAAGAGCTCTGTTCTTTCTAAGCATCCTTTGCTTTTATCATAAGCATATTGCTTTTTCTCGCTTTTGCATTTGCTTTTACATTGATACATTTTTTATGGGCATCAGCCTTGCTTTTACCAGGCACACTGCTTTTTCATGCCCCCTAATATTTATCTTTTGAGCTCTTTGGACTCTCGAGATATTTTATACATATTCACCAATTTCTCTAAATTTCCTTGGTAAATCATATGCATTGCCCCAATGTGGGGAGATAATCAACACTTTGGGTTTTGAAATGAAGATGCTTAAGGCTCAATTTGGCTAAGCAAATGATAACTGTGTTTGGGATAAAGGAACAGAATGCTCTTCTTCACTTTGGGATATTTCAAGCTTCCATAAAGATTCACCTGAAATTACCATAAGAAGGTTGATGCAAGTGAAAGCAATAAAATCTTTCTTAATCTTTTTGCTCCAAAAATAATCAACCACAACTTCTTATTTTGCCCCAATGTGGAGTGGTTCTTGACAGGGGTATTTTGAGAATTCTCCTTATTTGGCTCAAAGTGGCTAGCAAAGGATAACATGAGTGTTTAGGATAGAGAAATGAAATGCCTTTTATCATTTCAATCCATGTATTCAATGTGAACGAACCTTATGTCCTACGACATGGTTTTTTTCGCTCAATTCTCTCTAAATGAGTATAGGGACGTATTTGATCAAAAGTTTGCCTTTTATCATCCTAGGCATTTCCATTCGGCATTTTTGAGAAATCCTCTTTTTGTTTTTCCAAAGGATCATCTTGTTAAATCTCCCGTCTGTGAGGAATTTTGATAAATCAAGACATTTGATTGATTGATGATTTTTTTTTTGGGGATTTTTATTTCAAACTTGAAAAATCTTTTGGACAGAAAAGGTTTTCACACATAGGATCTACTTCCTACATTCTAGGGAGAAGATTGATTTGATGTAGCAACTTCCTTGGGCTTGACTCCTTAAGGTTTGGAATAGCTTCCCTGGGGAACAGTTGAATATCTACAAAATGAACAAATATGCAAAAATGCCATGTATGCATGAAATGCATGATGCAAATGTTCTAAAGAGACCTGGATTCAGTCCAAAGCAACTCGAAATTTTTTATTCAAGGAAAATATTTCTTGATAGCATCAGTGTTCACAGGTTTTGGCAACTCTCGGCCATCCATTTCTACAAGAATTAATGCTCCACCAGGCAACACTTTCTTGATGACATACGGTCCTTCATAATTTGGGGTAAACTTTCCACGATCTGGAATAATGGGTAAGACTTTCCTCAAAACCAGGTCATTGATCTCAAAATGCCTGGGTCGAACCTTACGGTTGAATGACTTAGCCACTCGCTTTTGGTAGCCTTGTCCATGGCATAGGGCTTTTACCCTTTTCTCATCAATCATGCTAAGCTGTTCAAATCTTTGCTGAATCCATTCTGCTTCAGAGAGCTTTATTTGCGAAAGTACCCTTAATGAAGGAACTTCCACTTCTACAGGTAAAACTGCTTCCATTCCATACACTAATGAAAATGGTGTTGCCCCAGTCGAAGTGCGAATGAAAGTTCGATAAGCCAATAACGCGTACGGCAACCGTTCATGCCAATCTCGGTAATTCTCTGCCGTCTTGGACAGAATCTTCTTTATATTCTTGTTTGCCGCCTCTACAGCTCCATTCATTTGTGGGCGGTAAGGAGATGAATTCAAGTGGTGAATGTGAAACTTATTGAGTAACTCATCTACTACCTTGTTATTCAAGTTTGACCCATTATCTGTGATAATTGCTTCTGGAACCCCATATCGAGCGATAATGTCTCGATAAATAAATTTTGCCACACTTCTCGCAGTGACGTGAGCATAAGAATTGGCTTCGATCCATTTGGTGAAGTAATTGATAGCCACTAAAATGAAACGGTGTCCATTTGATGCCTTAGGATTAATTGGTCCGATAATGTCAATCCCCCACATTGAAAAAGGCCATGCCTCGGATATTTGATGTAATTCATTTGGAGGAGCATTGATTTTGTCTCCATAAACCTGACATCGATGGCAACATCTAACATGTTGAATACAATCGGCTTCCATGGTTAACCAGTAATAACCTAGCCTCATGATCTTTCTTGCTAGAAGATGGCCGTTCATATGAGGACCGCATTCTCCTTCATGTATCTCTTTCATTAATACATTGGCCTCTTTGGTGTTTACACACTTCAACAGGACCGAATCAAAAGATCTCTTGTACAAAGCACCTCCACTAAGAAAGAATTTGGAAGATAACTTTGTTAAGTATTTCCGATCAATAGCTCGACTTCCGTGGGGAAATTTTCCTTCTCGAAGGTAATTCATAATGTCATAGTACCATGGTTGACCATCGAGTTCTTCTTCTACGACCATGCAATACGCAGGCTCTTTTAAAACATCGATTTGCAAAGGATCAATATTCAAACCATCAGTTACTTGTAACATTGAAGATAATGTCGCCAAAGCATCAGCAAATTGATTCTGAGATCTTGGCAAATAATCAAATGAGATTTCTTCGAATTCTTCCACCAAGCCTTTAAGATGTTCATGATAAGGAATCAGTTTCGAATCACGAGTTTGTCATTCACCTTCTGTTTGGAGAATGATAAGTGTGGAATCACCATAAACTTGTAGTCTCTTAACCTTCATATTGATGGCTAATTGGAGACCGATGATGCAAGCTTCATATTCTGAAATGTTATTGGTACAAGGAAATACCAACTTTGCGGCTACTGGATAATGCTGACCTGATGGGGATATTAAGACTGCTCCAGTACCCGAACCAGAGAGGTTAACGGCTCCATCAAAATACATGACCCACTTGTCTTGTGACACCAGATGGATTCTTTCATCGATTTCATCCCAGTAGTCTGACTTTAAGGGATTTTTAGCCAACATGTCAGCTATGGCTCGTCCTTTAACGGACTTCTGCGGCATGCTTTGAATATCAAATTCAGAGAGTAATATTTGCCATTTGGCAAGCCTTCCAACCAGTGCAGGCTTTTCCAAAAGATACTTGATTGGATCATTTTCATTCACAAGCAGGATACGATGGTGAAGAGTGTATTGCCGTAATCTGTGTAATACCCAAATTAAGGCTACACATGCTTTCTCAACTTTTGGGTATTGAGCTTCACCAGAAGTAAACTTTTTGCTAAGGTAGTAAATAGCGTGTTCCATTCGATCTTCCGGTCTCTTCTGTGCTAACATAGCTCCTAAAGACTCATCGTGAATGGTGAGGTATAAAATCAAAGGTATACTAGGAGCGGGCGGTACCAAAACTGGTGCTTGTGAAAGATATTGTTTCAATTGTTGAAAGGATTTTTGACAATCTTCGTTCCATTTGACCTTGGCATTCTTTTTCAATAGCTTGAAGAATGGTTTGGCTGTTTCTGATAACTGGAAAATGAATCTTGCAACATAATTCAATCTTCCCAACAAGCTTCGAACTTCCTTAACAGTAGAAGGAGGTTTCAAATCATAAATGGCCTTCACCTTCGAGGGATCAATCTCAATGCCCTTGTTACTAACCATAAATCCAATGAGCTTTTCAGACTTTGGCCCAAAAATGCATTTAGCGGGGTTAAGCCTTAGCTTGAATTTTCTAAGTCGATCAAACAGTTTTCTCAAGACTTCAATGTGGTCTTCACCTTGTCGTGATTTAGCGATCATGTCGTCGACGTAAACTTCAATCTCTTTATGCATCATGTCATGGAATAGTGTCACCATGGCTCTTTGATAAGTTGCCCCTTCATTCTTCAAATTGAAGGGCATAACTTTATAACAGAATGTTCCCCATGGGGTGATGAAAGATGTTTTATTCTTATCTTCTTCCTTCATTCGGATTTGGTTATAGCCAGAGAAACCATCCATGAAGGAAAATAACTCGAATCCTGCGGTGCTGTCGATCAAGACGTCGATATGTGGTAATGGGAAATCATCTTTGGGACTTGCTTTATTCAAGTCGCGGTAATCGACACATACCCGAACTCGCCCATCCTTCTTCATGACTGGGACAACATTAGCAATCCAGTCAGCATACTGAGTAACTTTAATGAAATCAACTTTTAATAGTTTCATGACTTCTTCCTCAATCTTCTTGGATAATTCTGGCTTCGTCCTCCTTAGCTTCTGTTTCTTAGGCGGAATGACGGGATCAAGAGACAACGTATGTTCTACAATATTGGGGTCCAGACCCGGCATGTCAGCATAAGACCAAGCAAAGACATCCCGATACTCCTTAAATAGTTCAATCAGTCAATCAGCATTTACTTGAGAAAGACTTGCTCCAATTTTTGTTTCTTTGGGATTTTCAGAATCGCCCAAATTTATAACAATAATTTGCTCTTCTGTGGGAGGTGTGGATTCTTCATGTCGGATCCATTCCCTTTTAATAACTTGGGAATCTTCTTCATTTTCGGGATCAGAATAATCAGATTCGTGTGAGTTTTTTGGACATGAATTCAAGCCATGCATATGACTATTATGGTTATGCAAAGTGTCATGCTTGAGATGTAACGAGAGAATGGTCAGTATATGGAAATAAGAAATGCAATGCATGAAGATGTGATGAAAACAAATTTTTGAATTTTAAATCTTCGAAAATTTCATGGGGAACTTGTCCTCATATCACTGGACATCCTTGTTCCAAAAAAATTATTTTGAAACTATAGATCGTGCAAAAGTCCAGGCCTCAAAGCATTATCATAAGGCTGGTTTGGTATACTTTCGCACGTCTATTAACAAAACATGCATATGCTTTTATTGAATTGAAAATGAATGCTATATAGTGTTCTGGATCGAAAGCTCGTGATCCGAATTATTACAGCACTTGAAATGAACGAAACAAATGAACAAATGGAATTCCCTCGCAAGGGAGAATTAAATGGATTACAATTGAAAACAACTGAAAACAAAGTAGAACACGGAAAACATCCCTTACACAGCGGGATCGGTAATTGGATCTTCTTCGAAGCTTTCAGAAATGGCACCTACTGAACTCTCTTCAAATAAATCGACGATATCATAAACGTCTGTTTCTTCATCTTGAAGGAACTTTGATGGTCCAGGGAAGAAGTCTTTTAACGGAGAAGGGAGCAAACGTCGATAACTCTTTTCTTTGATGCTCGGGCTTTTCTGATTACCTTGATCTTGTTAATCGCCTTGATAACCTAAGCCTTCTCGTTTCTTTCTCTTAATCACCTCAATGGGTGTGAGAATGCCTTGGGACAGCTTTCCCAATCTTTTGCCGATAGTAAATCCATACTCGATCAACATTTTGCTAGACATAAGGGCCACCTTTGAATAGTGAGGCTTTCTCATAACAGTGCCTACGAGCACATGAGATACTGACACTAACTCAAATGAGTGGTAGCTTGATTTTCCTTTTACTTCTGGCTCCACATAAGGAATTGCAGTATTGTTGAAAGCTTCGGTATCCTTCTCGCAATGGACAGTTATAATCTTGCCACACACGACAAAGCGGATCATCTGATGTAGGCTTGAGGGCATAACTCCCGTAGTGTGAATCCAAGGCCGTCCCAACAACAAATTGAAGTTACTTGGGATATCAAGTACTTGAAATTTCTGAGTGAACATAACTGGACCAATCATCAGTTGCAAGTTAATTTCTCCAAGAGTTTCCTTTTTCATGCCATCAAAGGCCCTGACTGGAGTTTTAGAAGGACGAACATTATCCATACCCACACCTAGACGACGTAAAGTTGATAACGGACAGATATTGAGAGCTGAACCATTATCAATGAGTACTCTCGATATCCTTGTATCAAAGTGTTGAACAGAGATGTATAATGCTTTAGAATGTGCTCGCCTTTCCGGCGGCAAGTCCTTTTCGGAAAAAGAGATTTGATCCTTAAGAAGGATAGCACCTACAAACTCTTCCAACTGTACCTCTCCAATTATCTCGGGTACATGTACTTCATTAAGAACCTTTAAAAGAGCATTTCTATGTTTCTCGGAAGACTTAAATAGTTCAAGTAGCGAGATTTGAGCCGGCATTTTCCTTAACTGCTTGATCACTTCTGATTCACTCGTTTTGAGAGTTTTGAGGAGTTGTTCCGCCTCTTCTTCAGTTACAGCCTTTTTCTCGACACCTTCACAAAATGGAAAACATCAACCTGACCGAGTAACAGCGTCTATCTCATGAGACTCATAATTCCACGGAACTGTCTTGGAATCATAAACAAGAGGTATTCTTGCTTTCAAATTCTCATCTTTCTTCGGTGGCAACTCGATTACAACAGGCCCAATATCTTCATTAGAGATCTCTATATTTCCGAAGCTATCAGCCATTAGATCTATAACCACAGGTTCCACAACATGCGCTTGGATTTCACAAGTTGTATTCAATTCAATCACAATAGGATTAATCATGGCTACCATGCCATCATCTTCAAATTCGGACCCCCATCCACTCAGGATGATAGTCATAGGGTCAATAAAAGAGCTTAGAGGAGGAGAGTATTTTACCATGAAGTCATATTTACCACTTGGCTGCCCGATAGTATCAACAATTTCTCCTTTTTCAATTGCTTTCCTAACGAACTCTCGATCCCAGTGGGAGGTATGGTATTCGAATTCCGAATCAGCATCGGAAAGAACTTCTCTATTATCTTCGTCATCGCTCCATCCAGTCGGAACAATGTCTTTCAAATCAATAAAGAAACTTGGCGGAGGCAAACATTTGACAAAAGTGTCATATTTCCTACTTCATTGCCTTAGAGTATCAACCACTTCCTCACGCTCACGAACGGTCATTATAAATTCGCAATCCCAATGAGTCTTACTAGCACCAAGATCAGAATCCATGTCAGAAGTATACTCTTTGTCTTCATTGGCGGGTATGCTTTCATTATCCATGCCTCCCCATCCATCGGGAACAACATCCTTTGGGTCAATGAAGAAGCTTGGAGGTGGCGTGTATTTGACTATGAAGTCATATTTACCACTCGGCTGTCCGAGGGTATCAACAATTTCACCTTTTTCGATAGCCTTCTTCATAAATTCACGATCTCGATAGGCATTCTTACATTCCGAATCACTATCGGAATATGTGTCATTCCAAGGTTCATCAACATCTGGCTTGTATCCATCATCTTTTGGCTTATAGCCTGAGGCTTCACTTGCGAACTTGAACGAGAATTTTTCGGACGACAAATAAATTACAGCAGTTTCGGTGGACCCTTCGGGCTTCCTTCCGTGAAGAGGCTGAATTATGTCTAAAGCAACCATCTTGGCTAAACAATAAATTTTCTCCTCCTGGGATACACTTCCTTCTTTCGGTTGATCTCTAGCTATAGTCAATAGCTCTTCCAATTTCGCCACATCGAACAAAAGAGGTTTCTCACTCTCGTCTCCAAATATCACGTTAACGGCTTCGGTATGATTAGGGAGCGAATTTTGCTGAACGTTTGGCGTGACATCTTTAAATGACAAGATCTTCTTATCCAACAGGTTCTGAATCTTGACTTTGAGAGTGTAACAATTGTTCACATCATGGCCCTTCTCACCCATGTGAGATCGATCTCTAGCCCACGAAAAACGCATCAGGCTCATGACACACAACCCGCGTAAAACGTATTAGGCTAGTCATCTTTCAGTAATCCAAGTATCGTCCCACATAACACGCATCAGGACTGGTTCACTACCTCGCGTAAAATGCATCAGGGCTTTATGTGATCACGCATTCACATATACCAGTTATTATCTGAACCTTGCGTTAAACACATCAGGGCATCTTAGGTGATCACATGCTCATGTCACTCATATACACTCGTATATGCGTATGCCATGCTAATGCTCAAGAAGCACACCCATGGCCACAACGTTCACACTTGGGCATTCACAAATTTCACAATGAGCATTTAATTGCGCAACACCACTTATTCAATTCACAATGCAATATAATCAATCCACATCTCAATATGCCCAACCAATATATTAGCACGACCGCAAAAGCAATTTAAAGAACTCTTGCATGGTACATGATCACACATATAAAACGCACAATTAGATCAACATGAATCCGTGCAACCGAGGCCCGCCAAGTTACTCCATTCTTAGTCACACTAGGCACATGACACGGCATCCCAAAATTCATCACTACCCAAAGGTAATTCAGCCACCTAATCCGCTAGTCTAACATTCCGAGTAATTACTCCATTAAACCCCAAATCGATCGCGCCTTGCCCAATTCAGTCTCGGTATGGACAGCCCCCACACAGGCCACTCTAGACCAATAAATCTCCTAAAAATACTCCATTTGACTCCCCAAAATATCGCCCAAATCAGCCACCATGGGGACCGAACTAGGCGCGCTCTATAATCCACAATTGAACCCGAATTTAACCCGAACTCGAGCCGATTCAATCCAATACTTCCAGCCATCACACAACATATTCTCAGCCGCTAAATCTCATTAAAATCATGACTATAAATCACCAAATCAGCCACAATATCAACCCCTAATGTACTCCACAAATTAAACCCTAATTTACCCTAATTAACCCCTAAAACTCATCTAGAAATGTAATTTAGCCTAATTAGGGCTTATGGTCGAACTCACCTAGATTCCTAGGCTCCAAGCAGGGCTGAGTAAGTGGCGAGGATGGCTGGACAGCAGTGGATCCGCGCCAAAACAATGACGGCGAGCGGCGTTTCCAGCGAGGCCCTCGAGCGTCCGAGGAAGCGAGAGGGCATGGGAGGGGAGAGACACGCTGGGGGAAGAGGAAAGGGGATGGAATGGTGGTGGTGGTGAAGCGTAGGGCGGCAGCACCGGCAGTAGCGGTGGCGGCGCTCCGGCGGTGGTGGCGGGCGCACGGCCGGTGAAGAGGGAGAGGGAGCTCACGGGATGGAAAGGGAGGAGGGGGCTGCCGGTGAGGGTGATGGTGGAACGAGGGAGAGAAAGAGAGATTAAATAGTGTATAGAGAGAGCAAGATAGTGGGGTTGATAAACAATTTTGCCATTTGGACAATCTTGCCCCTAATCCAAGGACTTGAATTAAAACTAAACAAAATATCTAGGGGCATTAAGGACCAAGATTTTCAGCATTATTGGGCTGAAATACACTAATATAAAACCCTAAAATAATCTCTAAATAACCCTAAAATTCGGAACACTCAAATTACGCCTAAGGGCAAAACGGTAATTTTTCGGTCCCAGGTCAAATTTTTCAATTTTGACTCTATCGATCCCAAATATGCGTGGCCACATAAAAATGATGTCATCCTTGCAAAATAGTCACATATACCCACGAAATTCGATACCAAAGTCCGGACTCAATTTCTCGATCGATTTAGCTCAATTTTCAGTTTTTAGCGTCTCTCACTAACGGGCGGCTATTTAGGGATTACACGTATCGACTTATGGCTACTCAAGTCGTGTCAGTCTCGATTTACCAGAGAACACGAGGATTTATTGCTAGTCACAAGGGTTGCGGTCGTCCGGAATAAGTTCGGGATCGTTTGCCGCGCGTACTCTCGATCGTGAGAAATCACCCGCTATCCGATCATACGTCGTTGGCCAAACTGAATCCGTCACACTCCTTGGATCGGCCTACATTGGCACAAAATATTCCCTCGTCACTTCTCGGAATCAGACTCAATTCACAGTCGATTTTTTGGGTTCACGTGCTGTTTTTCCTAATTAGCCTTTCCCTATTGGTCAGTATCCCGACAATGATCAATTCCGGGCGAAACTCACTAAAACGAAATGAGAGTTAATCATCTATTTATTAATCCCGGAAGTGGGTCGAATTCAGGACGTTACGTACGTACTGTTTTTCCTAGTTAGCCATTCCATATTGGTCAGTATCCCGAGAATAATCAGTTTCGGGCGAAACTCACTAAAACGAAATGAGAAACAACTATCCATTTGATTGATCATGAAAGTGAGTCGAATTCAGGACGTTACAACTCTTCTCCCTTGCAAAAATTTTGTCCTCGAAATTTGCAATCCAATCCCAACTACTCAAACAAATAGGGGTGTTGACGTCGCATCGCCTCTTCGCTTTCTTAGGTGGCACCTTCCGTTCCATGATGTTCCCAGACCACTTTGACCATCGGGATCATCTTATTTCTCAGCACCCGATCCTTTCTATCCTTGATTCTTACTGGCCTTTCCATGTGCGACACTCTGTTGTCCACGTCTATCTCTTCGTATCTCAGCACGTAGGTCAGGTCCAACTCTTACTTTCTTAGCATCGACACGTTGAACATACTGTGTAAACTTGGGATAAATTAGGCGGCAAGGCGAGTTGATAGGCTAGATCCCCAATCTTTTCCAAAATCTCAAATGGACCCATATATCTCGGGCTCAGCTTTTTTTTCTTGTCAAATCGAGACAATCCTTTCATCAGCGACACCTTGAGAAATACATAATTACCAACTTGAAACTCTAAGGGTCTCCATCTCCTATCGACATAGCTCTTTTAACGGCTCTGCGTTGTTCTTAACCTTTTTCGGATAATCTTAACTGCCTTAACTGTCTATTGTAACAACTCTGGACCCGTTATGCTTTGCTCTCCAACTTCATCCCAGCACACTGGCGTCTTGCACGCTTTGCCATATAAGGCCTCAAATGGTGCCATCTGAATGCTCTGCTGATAGCTGTTATTATAGGCGAATTTGATCAACTACAACTGCTCTTCCCATTTACCCTAGAAATCCAGTACATATGCACGCAACATATCCTCCAAGGTTTAGATCGTCCACTCTGACTAGGCATCTGTCTTAGGATGATAGGCTGTACTGAACTAAAGCTTCGTCTCTAAGGCCACTTACAGAATTTTTCAAAAATTGGCCGTAAATCTAGGATCACGGTCTGAAGTAATCGTCACTGATACTCCATGCAGTCAAACAATCTATCGCACATATAAATCTGCGTACCTTTCCAGTTCAAAATCATTTCATACTACCAAAAAGTATGTTGACTTAGTTAGTCTGTCTACTATCATCCATATCAAATCATGACCTCTCTAGCTCCTCAGCAATCTCGTGACGAAGTCCATCGTGATATGCTCCCATTTCCATTCGGGAATATCCAATGGTCGCAGAAGTCCCCCAAGCTTACAATGTTGCGCCTTTACTTGCTGACAGGTTAGACATTTTGCTACATGCTTGGCCACATCTCCCTTCATTCTGTTCTACCAATAATGTTATCTAAGGTTCTGGTACATCTTTGTGCTACCTAGATGAATGCTATAATTGCTTCTATGAGCTTCCGATAAAATCCTTAAGCTCCGAATCGTCAAGCATGCATAAATGTCCTTAAAATTTCAGAATTCCATCCTCGGATACTTAGATGTGTAGTTTCCTCTTAGTGCCATCCATCTTCAGAATCTTCTAGATCTCGAGATCCGTAGACTATAATGCCTTAATCTTTGTTTGAATTTCTAGCTCGATCCTCATTACAGCGAGTCGACTCGATATATAGCTCACCTCAAATTTAAATTTTGAATCCCTTACCATTTCCCATAGATTCCATTCCTTGACCATCATATACACCATACTCGACTTCCGACTTAGCGCATCCGCCACTCTATTGGACTTCCCAAGGTGATATAAAATGTCGCAGTCGTAGTCCTTGAGAAGTTCCATCTAGCGATGCTGCCTCATATTCAATTCCTTCTACGAAATCAAATACTTAAGGTTCTGATGGTTGATGTAGATCTGGAACTTTTTCCCGCATAAATAGTGCCTCCAAATCATGAGGGCGAAGATGATCGCAGCCAACTCCAAGTCATGTGTCGGATAATTCAGCTCGTACGGTCTTAACTGAAGTGATGCATTTGCGACTACCCTTCCGTGTTGCATCAATACGCATCCACGTCCCCTTAGCGAAGCATCACTATAGACCTCAAAATCTCCTAGCCCAGACGGAATGGTTAACACTGGAGCAGTCGTCAGCTTATGCTTCAACTCTTGAAAACTTCTTTCGCACTTATCCTCCCATTCAAACATCATTTCCTTTTTTAGCAACCGCATCAATGGCGTGGCTATTGATGAAAACCCTTCTACGAAATATCTGTAATACCCGGTTAACCCCAAGAAACTTCGAATCTCAGTAACTATCGTCAATCTTAGCCAATCCATCACTACTTCAATCTTCGCCGGATCCACGGAGATTCCTTCTCCGGAAATGATATGTCCAAGAAATGCTACTCGATTGAGCCAAAGCGCGTACTTGCTAAACTTAGCATACAGTGCATGCTTTTTAACGTTCGTAGGACCTTTTCCAAATGTACTTCATGTTCCTTAGGATTCCTTGAATACACTAAGATATCATGTATAAAAACAATGATGAACTGATCCAAAAACTCCTTGAATACCCAATTCATTAAGTCCATGAAAGCAGCAGGGGCATTAGTCAGCCCAAACGACATTACCGTGAATTCATAGTATTCATATCTCGTCCTAAATGCCGTTTTAAGGATATCCTCCTTCTGAATTCTCAACTAATGATACCCTGTCCGTAGGTCAATCTTAGAAAACACTGAGACTCCTTACAACTGATCAAACAGGTCGTCAATTCTCGGCAGTGGGTACTTATTCTTGATGGTCACCTGGTTCAACTGTCGATAGTCGATACACAACCTCAGAGTCCCATCCTTCTTCTTTACAAACAACACCGGTGCTCCCTATGGAGACATACTAGAGCGAATGAACCCCTTGTCCAGTAATTCTTGCATCTGGACCTTTAATTCTTTCAACTCCGACAATGACATCCTATAAGACGGCTTCGAGATTGACTCAGTCCGAGGGGCCAACTCGATAACAAACTCCACTTCTCTTTCTAGCGGTAATCCCAGCAATTCGTGGGGAAAGACATCGGGAAAATTGCACACCACTGCTATATCCTCTAGCCACACTTCTTTTGCCATAGAATCAATCACACTTGCTAGGTAACCTTGACATCCCTCATCCAACAACTTAGTTACTTCTACCGATGAAATCTAAAGAATCGAGGTTCCTCCTCGACTCCCAACAAACCTGAATCTAGGTTGTCCAGCTAGACTAAACTGAATCACCCTGCTACTATAATCCATCACAGCATTTTGTCTAACTAGCCAATCCATGTCCACAATAACATCAAAATCGTACATCGTCAAAACAGCCAAATCTATCTTGCTTTCTATGCTACCAATTACTATCTTACAGTCCGGGCACCCTAACGATATGCATATCTTATCCATTAATGGCGTAGTCACACATAACCTTACTTCTAATAACACAGGTTTTCATCTAGCCAATTCAATAAACTGAGTAGACATAAATGAGTGTGACACCCTCGAATTGAATAAAGCATACGCAATATGACTGCATAGAGAAACCATACCAGTGACCATGCTTGGCGCATTCTCAACTTCCCTTCACGCTATGGCGTACACACGTCCTTATGCCGGCAGCCTGTTCAAATTAGCTGGCGGGGAAATCCTAGCCTGATTTCCAATTCGGGGCTGTTGAGGTTGCATTGGTGGGCCTACTGGGTGCTGCTAGGGACAGTTTTTGATCTGATGGTCCACACTTCCGCACTTAAAATACGTCCCAAATCGGTTTTGCTGGTGGTTTGGCTTCCCAATGTTCTTTCTGATGGGTGGGACAAATTGCCTATTTCCCGCTATCGGCTTCTTCCCGAAGCGGCGGTTGTCCCTAGCCGGGGCAAACCGCAATCCAGAAGCGGCTGCCTTGTCCACCTAGTCTCACTCTATGGCTTGTGCTTGCTCATACATCTCCCCAGAGTCCTTAATGTTGAGCGATATCATCTGGCTTCGAAGATCCGGTTTTAACCCATCCCGGAATCTCCGGACCTTATCCTGAGGGTCCTCAACCATCCTAGGTGCGAACTTCGATAGCCTCGCAAATTTTGCCTCGTATTGGTCCACGGTCATCGATCCTTGGCGAAGCCTCATGAACTCCGCTAACTTCTTCTCTGGCACTCTCGGAGAAATGCTTCCTATAAAAATTCTTAGTAAATACGGCCCAAGTCTAGGCGGTACCCTCGAAAAATACTCTGCCCTTGGTGGCCTTCCACCGGTCGTTGGTATTATCCTATAGCTGATATACTACCAAAGTCACCCTTTCAACTTCGGTGCACCCCAGAACTTTGAATGCCTTCTCCAATTCTTCGACCCAACACGACGCGGCCTCAGGGTCACCCTTTCCGTCGAACTTCAGCAGTTTTAACCTCAAGAACTGTTCGACCAACTTAGACATCGGCCTAATCACATTTGTCAGTCTCGGAGCTGGATTCCCATTATCCCCCTGATTACCGTTATTTCTGTTATTCCCATCAGCCTTATTGGCAGCAGCAACGGCAACCTCAACAGCAGTGGCAATAGTGACATTTCTCTCCTGGGTTTGCCTACCCATCAGTATTCCTACTTCCTCAAGTGCTCTCAAAATCCCATCAACCCTGGGATCCATTGCAACCCTCACTTACGGGTCTGCGTGACCTTGACCATGACCTCGACCTCTACCACTTCCTTGGCTACTCATCTTCACAACCCGCACGCTCGCCTACCTATTATAATTCCACTCGGGAATTAGAGACCTAAGCCAAACTAGACCAATCTAAAGTCCCAGGCATAGAATCATAACAACAATCACACAGCAGGCAGTTAAACACAAGCAGCACAAGTTTTCAACCAAAGAGACATGTGTCCTTACCTCGAGTCCTGCTGCACTTGCACTTTACTGGTCAATCACAACAATCACTCAATCAAGCAAGTCAAACCGCCTGGAGGTACATGTAGCACACAAGTCTCCCTATCAGCTATCCAAGGTCATCGCTCCTTAGCACTCCCAGTTTCGAACGAGTTGGATCGATCTGACCTTGCTATGATACCAAATCAACGGGGGATGTCATGCTCCGAACCCTACGGCACGCGACAACCCTACCGAGGTCGAATTTTAGCGCGATGTCCCAGGACGTGTCACCTACTCAAAACCCAACACAGAGAATAATGCACTTGCGGAAGCAACATAAACACCCGTACAATATAAAACAACATGACCAAGGACAATAGTAGATACAATAAATATAACTTGCATTAATAACAGGGATTTACAATATCCATCATGACAAAATATACACTAACCAAAAATGGGTCAATGCCACTAACTTCAAAAAGGGGTAGGTGCTTCAGGCGGTCACAGAACTAAGCCTTGAAAGGGCACCTATCAAAAAGTGTTGGCCCTACCTAATTATGGTCAAGGCTAAACCTAGGGCAACCAATCCAGGTCGGATCTTGAGGACTCAGACGGATCGTCAGATGACTCGGACTCAAAATCCATCGAATCCTGCTCGGACTCGGCCTCCACTGACTCTACCCCGGTATCATCCTCTGGCTCAAGCTCTTGCTCCATAGGCACCAGCTTTAGCTCGATATCAAACTCTCAATCCATCGACTCCTCTCCCTCGGACTCGGTATCCATCTCGATGATGACTGGCTGGGCGCCGGAATCCTCCTTAAACGTGGCAGCTGGGCTCATGATCTCTTCATCGGCGGCCTGCGGATCTGACCGGCCTAATGCATCGAACGGGACGTCAAAGGTCCTAAGAGGTCCGTGAGTACCGAACTGGTCCCGGAAACACCACGCGAGATAAGGATGGGCCCGAAAATGTGGCCCACCCTCGTCGACCTAAACTATATTATAATGCCTAACATAAGTCTCCCGTTCTCTACGGGGTACTCCTTCACCGATCACTTTATGCGATACGGGATCCTAAAACAAAGCAGCGTATCTACCGTCTTCAGGGTCGAGGGTCTGAAAAGTGAGGTTTAAACAATAATGAGAATAAATCTTAGCAAGTAGGCCCCCTAAATCTAAACTAGGCTTACATGCACCTCCCAAACAAGTATCAACTAAACACACAATGCAACAATCGAATGACTTAGGCCCTCGGCCCAATCAAATATATTCTTGACCCTGCAAGTTAGGCACATAAGACTAACAATAATAGTACAGAACCCAACCATGACACGTGCGTAATATAACTTGGTCACAATGCATGTCATGCATATGCTCATGCTCACACTTATGCTCATGCCCCATCAATGCACTTTTGCACACTTATACGCTTGCCAATTTACCAATTATTCACCGACCTGCGTAAAACGCATTAGGTCCGACCTGCATAAAATGCATCAAGTCATTTACTCATCGATCGATCTTCGACCCGCATAAAACACATCAGGCTCATGACACAACTTACGTAAAACGCATCAGGTTTGCCATCTTCCGGTAGTGTGGGCATTGTCCCACATAAAACGCATCAGCACGGGTTCAATACCCCGCATAAAACGCATCAGGGCTTTATATGATCACACGTACACATCCACTAGTTATTATCTGAACCCCGAGTAAAATGCATCGGGACATTTTAGGTGATCACATGCTCGATGCCAATCGTGCATACTCGCATAATGCACATGTTATGCCAATGCTTAATATGCATAATTCATGGCCATAACAATCACACTCGGGCATCCAATTTATCACCATAACATGTTCAATTCACAACTTAACATGCCCAATTAACCAAATCAATCAATTCAGTCACGACACACACTTGGCACATGAATTCACGCAATTAAATCATTGAAACTACACATGCCGATAGTCCACCAAGCGTCTCATCAATCGGCCACACCGAGCACGCAACATGGCATTGCACAATCAATATCAAGTCATGTTCAATTCAGCCTCCTTATGGTCCATTCACAATACACTTGGCAAATCACATTAAAACCACGATCAATCAATTATGGCCCAAATCAAACCTATACCGACCAGCCACTAATCAGTCCACTCTAGGCCCCTAATCCACTTCCAAATCATCACATTAGGCCACAAAAAATCACCACATAGTCAGCCACTACACGGCCTACACATCACACCCATTTTAGTCTGCATAATAGCCCAAATCAAGTCCACAAAGATCCACCACAAACCAGCCATTCTAGGCCACCAAATCACATTCAAATCATCACACTAAACCACCAAAATAGCCACAAAGTCAGCCCTAATCATCCTCCACAAATTAACCCATAAAATACCCTAATTAACCCCTAGAACTTGTCTAAAGTGCACATAATCCTAATTAGGGTTTAGGGTTTATTCTCACTAGGTTTACTAAGCTCCAATGAGGCTAAACAAGGTGGTGAGGGTTTAATAAGCTCCAATGAGGCTGGGCAAGGTGGTAAGGGTGGCTGAACAGTGAAGGCACCATGCCGGATCAGCAGCGGCTCCTCAGCGGCTCACGGCGGTGCACGGCGAGCAGTAGTGGTGTGCTCCGGCAAGCGGCTCTCACGGCCAAAGGGAGGAGGAGAATGGAGAGGGAGAGTGGTGAGAGAGTGGGGAGAGTGAGGCGTGAGAGAGGGGGAGAGTGGTGGGTGATGGTGATGGTGAGAATGAGAGGAGAGAGAGAGAGAGATTGCAAGGGTTTGAGGGAGAAATGGTGAGTAGGGTGGTTGACCATCCTACTAAAAATTCTCATTCTACCCACTCCACTAAAATTATGATCCAATGGTCACCATTTGAAGGCCAATCACATCCCACCAAAATCAAGGGCCAAGACTAAGTCTTGATCAAAATATCCAAGGGTCATTTGGGAAAATCAAGGGTGATGGGGGGCATTTTTGTCCAATAATTTCGGTCACCAATGGGCTAGACAAGGCCAAAATTAACCTTCTAAAATTCGGAATTAGCACTTAGGGTCCAAGGGCAAAATGGTAATTTTCCACTTCTGGTCCGAAATTCTATTTTTTGACCATACCGATCCCAAATATAATTGACCACATTAATACGATGCCGTCCTTGCAAAATAGTCGCGTACGTCCGCGAAATTCGACACCGAAGTCCGGATTCAATTCCATGATCAATTCCACTCAAATGTGATTTTAGTGCGTTTCTCACTAACAGGTGGCTATTTAGGGGTTATGCATATCGACTTAGGATACTCAAGTCGTGACTGTCTTGATTTTCAAGAGAGGGCAATGATTTATCGCTAGTTCCGGGAGTTGTGATCGTTCGGAATAAGTTTGGGATTGTTGGCCATGCGTACTCTTAGTTATGCGGAATCACTTGTGATTCAATCGTACGTCATCGGCCAAACCAAATCCGTCACCCTCCTTAGATCGGCCCACATTAGCCCAAAATATTTCCTCGTCGTTTCTCAGAATTGGAGCTCGATTCACGGTCGAGTTCTTGGGTCCACTTACCATTTTTCCTAGTTAGCCATTCCCTATTGATCAATATCCCAAGAATGATCAATTCCAGGTGAGACTTATTAAAACGAAATGAGAAACAACCATCCATTTCATTGATCACGAAAGTGAGTCGAATTTTGGATGTTACAGCTTGAGTTTTTTTAGCTAATGTGTCAGTTCTAGAAACTGTCGACTGCACTTTCCTTTTTCTTACTAAAGGTTCAATTGATTCCTCCTCATCAGAATCATGGAAAATATTGACGGAGCCCTTGTGTTGTACACTCACCAATTCTACAGGAATAACCTTGCCTCTCTTATCCTTTCAATTTTCACCATCAAATTTGTATCACATTTTAGTCATCATAAGTTCTCCAATGGTCATAGTTGGAAGAGATTTACCTTTGAGTTTTGTTGCAATGGAAATTTTCAAATACTCAAAAATTGCAGTGATCAATGTCACGCTCTGCACCCTACGGTGCGCCACATCCCTCGCAAGGGTCGATTCGAGTGCGACGTCCCAGGACGCATCGCTGACCCAACGCCCAATAAAGATTAAAGCACATGCGGAAGTAATACAACACTCGAACAAATTTAAAATCTACGAAACCAAGGATAGCCACGCAATAAACAACATGAACAGATATACAATTGTATTGATAGTGGGAACCATATACATTAGTCATTTACAACTTGTGCTCAAAAATCAAAAGCGGGTCGATGGCCACTATTGACAAAAAGGGGTAAGTGGCCCGGGGGTCGATCTACTACTTAAGGTCGGGCTCTCATCAAAAGTGCTGGCCCTACCAGTCTAAGACTAAAGCTAAATCCTACGGTGCCTGGTCTGGGTCGGAATCAGAAGACTCAAAGGATGTAGAGCTATCAAGCATCTTCTCCTCAGAATCTGATGAGTCCGGCTCGGACTCAGCCTTTGTGGCCTCCTCCTCCTGGTCCATGGCCTTAGGCTCGGCCTCTGGTACGGGATCCTCCTCGATCGGCTCTGGCTCCTCCTTATCCGGCTCCATCGACTCCAGAATAGCGTCTTCGTCAGCTAGCTCCAAGTCCATCGGATCGGGCTCGTCCACCTCGTACTTTACGGGCACCCCATCAGAGCTCGCACTCTCATCAGCTGAAGAACCAGGATCAGCCACCTTACCGGGGGTACCTCGTGCCCAGTCCGATAAACGGGACATCAAAAGTTCGGAGAGGACCATACTCTCCGAGACTATCCCTGAAGCACCAAGCTACATATTCGTGGGTCTGGTAATAGGTTTCCCCCACGTCCGCCCAAACTAAATTATAGTATCTAATATACGACTCCCTATCCCCTACGGGGTGTATTGTCCTTGTCCACTCTATATGATGTGGAATCCCAAAACGTATTGGAACTTCAGGCATCTCAAAACTGGGATTCTGAAAAGTTAGTTTTATACAACGGTGAGAATAATCTCAGTGAGTAGTTTCCCTAAACCTAAACTAGGCTAACATGCACCTCCTGACGAGTACTAAACAACGCATAGAACAAAACATAAATTATCTCGGGCCCTCGGGCCCAAATCCAGTACTTACTCGACCCTGTAGGTTAGGCATCACATAAATTCGCAACAATGGCACAGGATTCAACCACGGTACATATACGAACATCACTCAGCCATAATGCATGTCATGCATATGCTCGTGCTCACACCCATGCTCAAACCTCATCAATGCATTTCGCACACTTGCACTCTTACACACTTGCAATTACCAGTTTCACCGACCCACGTAAAACGCATCAAGTCTAATAGTTTGAGATCGATCTCCGACCCGTATAAAATGCATCAGGCTCATGACACACAACCCGTGTAAAACGCATTAGGCTGGTCATCTTCCGGTAATCCGGGTATTGTCCCGCGTAACACACATTAGGACGGGTTCACTACCCAGCGTAAAATGCATAAGGACTTTAGGTGATCACACATTAACATACACCAATTATTAGCTAAACTCCGCGTTAAACACATTAGGGAGTTTTATGCGATCATGCGCTCATGTCATTCGCGCACGCTCATATATGCACGTGCCATGCTAATGCTCGAGATACACACCCACAACCACAACGTTCACACTTGGGCACTCACAAATTTCACAATGAGCATTCAATTGCACGATGCCGCTTATTCAAATCACAACACAACATGTTCAATTCAATAAATCACAAGCCCAATTAATCAAATAATCCAGTCCAGCCATGGCACAAACTCAGCACATGAGTTACGCATATAAGTCACACCAATGGATCAACATGAATTTGCGCACTCGAAGCCCGTCAAGCTACTCTAACCTTAGTCACGCTAGGCATAAGACATGGTACTACAAAAATCAATCACCATCAAGGACAAATCAGCTACTAATTCAACTAGTCCAACATTTTCGGCAACTACACCATTAAACCCCAAATCGATCGCGCCTTGCCCAATTCGGTCCCGGTATGGACAGCCCCCACACGGGCCTCTCTAGGACAATAAATCTCCTCAAAATATTCCATTTAGCTCCTCAAAACATCCTCCAAAATAGCCGCCATGAGAACAATACTAGGCGCGCACTATCTTCCACAATTTAAGCCCGAACTTGACCGAACTCGAGCCATTTCGATCCGACAATTTCAGCCAACTCACAGCACATTCACAGCCACTAAACCTCATTAAAATAATCAAATTAAACCACCAAATCATCCACAACATCAGCCCCTAATGTGCTCCACAATTTAACCCATAATTTACCCTAATTAAACCCTAAAATCCATCTAGAAATGCAATTTAACCTAATTAAGGCTTAGGGTCAAACTCACTTGGATTCCTAGGCTCCAAACAGGGTTGAGCAAGTGGCGAGGATGGCTAGGCAGTGGTAGATCCGCACCAGAACAGTAACGGCGAGCGGCGACTCCGGCGAGGCCCTTGAGCGGCCGCAAGAGAGAGAGAGCACGGGAGAGGGAGTGGCTCGGTGAGAGGGAGAGGAGAGGGGGACAGGTTGGTGATGGTGGGACGAGGCGAGGGGCGGCAGCACCGGCGGTGGCGGCGACGGTGGCGCTTCGGCGATGAGGCGCGTGCACGGCCGAGGTGAGAGGGAGAGGGAGCTCATGGGATAGAGAGGGAGGAGGGGCTACCGGTGCTGGTGAGGGGAGAAGGAGAAGGAGAGAGAGGGATTAGAGAGTGTATAGAGAGAATGAGATAGTGGGGTGGTTGATCAAACATTCAAAAATGCCAATCTTTCCCCTAATCCAAGGGTTGGGGTTTATTCTTGACAAAATATCCAAAGGGCATTAAAGGACAAAGTTTTTAGCATTATTGGGCTGAAGTACAATACTATAAAACCCTAAAATAATCTCCGAATAACCCTAAAATTCAGAATACTCAAATTAGGCCTAGGGGCAAAACGGTAATTTTTCGGTCCCGGGTCAAATTTACTAATTTTGACTCTATCGATCCCAAATATGCATGGCCACATAAAAATGACGTTGTCCTTGCAAAAATAGTCACGTACGCCCACGAAATTTGACACCGAAGTCCGGACTCAATTCCATGATCGATTTAGCTCAATTTTCAGTTTTAGCGTCTCTCACTAACGGGCGGCTATTTAGGGGTTACGCATATTAACCCAGGGCTACTCGAGTCATGACGGTCCCAATTTCCTTGAGAACATGAGGATTTATCACTAGTCCCAGGAGTCACGATCATCCAGAGGAAGTTCGGGATCGTTCGCCGCGCGTACTCTTGGTCGTGCGGTATCACCCGCGATCCGATCGTACGTCGTCGGTCAAGCCAAATCCATCAGTACCTTTGGACCGGCCCATGTCGACACAAAATATTCCGTCGTCGCTTCTCGAAATTGGACTCGATTCACGGTTGAGTTCTTGGGTCCACGCACCGTTTTCCTAGTTAGCCATTTCCTAACGATCAGCATCTCAATAATGATCAGTTCCGGGCGAGACTCACTAAAATGAAATGAGAAATAATCATCTATTTTATTAATCCCAGAAGTGGGCAAATTCAGGGCGTTACAATCAAAGCTCTATAAGGGAGTTGACCCTTACTCTTTTTAACTGTTCTATACATTTGAAGGAGAATCATATGTGACAAAGAAATAGGAAAGGAAGTTTGAATTGCCCAAATCAACTTGATCTCATAGCGAGAGACATCAGTTTTGGAAGAACCTTTGGATCTAAGACAATTGATGATGATTTTGTGCAGAACAATTGAATTTAGCGAAAAAAGAGAGTGAGATATATGAGATGTGGAGCCTTTGATGAAAGAAGAGTCTCTAGACAAAGATTAATATGCCAAATCTAAAGTAATAGGAATAAGAGAGAATTCTGTATATTTTACTCCCAGAATGGCAGTGAGATCAAAGGCTGATAACTTGTAATCTTGTTGAAAGACAGAGAACTCAATTTCAGAAGGAGAAATGAATGATAGATTTGAATAAAAGTAAGCCGTAAGTTCTAGGTAGACTTTATGAGAGAGAGAGAGCACATTCTTTGAAAATCAAGATGTTCAATCAATCGCTAAATTTTAATATTGAAATTTTCAAATAAGCTGAAGTCTACAACTCTATTATTCATTATTCCTCTTGTTCGAAGAGAGTTACAAGCAACTTGATGAGTTTTGTTTCTAAACAAGCTATCACTTTTCTTATCATCAGTAGGAATTCCAGAAGTAGGCAAAAACTCAGCAAATAGTTTTTCATCATTATCCTCCTTCCAACTATCAATGTTTCTACTTTTCTCCAAATTATGCCGTTCCTTTTCACCAACGAATTCTTCTTTTTCAACATTCGAAAGTTCTCCTACTTTCTCTTTTCCTTTTCAAAAAACTCCTTTCTTGATAGTCACAAGGTTTCCTGTACATTAGAGGAGTCTTTCAGAACTATCCCTTTCTCAGCAACAAGCGTTCTTCCAAGCCTTATACCATTCTCATATTCCTCCATAACTTCACACTCAGATAGAAAACCTAAGGTTTTACATACTGCATTTACTATATTTTGATCACTTCGATTTTCTTGAAGTCCTCTAAGGATTTTTACCAGTTGTCTTGCCATAACAAAACGATCTCGTTCTTGAATAGGTATATGTGGAGATTTGGTACCTGCAGAAGACTCTTGCTCTGAGCCCGAATCAGAGATATCGATTTTCTCTGCTTCTCCTTCTTTGTCTGCTCTAGTGAACATTCCTACGATTTTGCTCGATCGTCTGGAATCTTTGACTTCTTTCTTTGATTCGGCGGTCGATTTCGATGCCATTGAGGATATTTTTGCGTTTCCAAAGTGAAAGATGAGATCTTCTAGTGTGGTTTTGGAGATCGTTAAGGTTTCAGAGAATGGAATGAGTGTTCGGAGAAAGAGTGTGAGAGTGAGAGAGAAGATAAAAAGGTTTTAAACAGAATAGTACTATATATATATCGATTTTTATAAAACCTTTTTGGAAACTGTCAATTGACAGTAATGGAAATTTCGAAAATTAGATTTCGAAAATTTTGGAATTATAATCCTCAAACGATATCAATCAAGACAACTAATATATAAGATTTTCAAACAATTACTATATTTAAAATATATGAGATATACATACCTTTTATAAGATGAGTTGCACGTCAAAATCAGACATTTCAATTATATGCTCAAATAGTCATCAGATGCAATAAGAGTTTGTTCTGCATATCTCAATAAATTGGATTAATGATATTTAATTTATCTCTAATAAGTTCAAAACTTTTCTTCTCTAAAGGTTTTGTAAAAATATCAGCTAATTGATGTTTAGTGTCTATAAATTGAACAATTATATCTCCTTTAAAACATGATCACGGATAAAATGGTGTTTAATATCAATCTGCTTAGCTCTGGAATACAAAATAGGATTCTTGGTTAGATTAATGGCTGTAACAGTCTGAATTTTCGATCCTTTTCTCGAGATTTAAGAAATGAATTTGACCAATGCACTATAGTGAGATCGCACCTGGGACCCGCGCATTCTCAGGATGCTAACCTTAGGGGTAGGGCTATTATGGGATTGAGTTCGCACGACCAAAGAACTCGACCTGGGTTTGATCTTCGATCATATGGATTGACGAGGGAATATTTTGAGCCAATCAAGACCGGTCTATTTGATTGATCGTGTCCGAAAGGAACTAGTGACAGACCCTTGCAATTATACGACAATCGAGGTCACCCTAGGTAGAGTGAACTTAAATGTGATTTGACTTAGTGTCGGTCACGGGTCGAGAGCGTGTATTCCTAATGAGCCACCCGTTAGCCAGAGATAAGCTAAAGTCACGATTGTTCGATTTCAGTCATTTCTTGGAATTCGGGCCTGGGAATCAAGAATTTTGAAAGTGATAATTTTGAGCGGCCGATGACGTTTTTGGCTTGGCCAACCTTGGGGCCACCCATTTCTACAAAAAAATAGATTTCGGTTCAGGACCGAGAAAATTACGATTTTGCCCCTCTAGACCCCGATGTCGATTCTGAGGCCGTTTGAGGTTATTTTTTGAGGTCGACGCCATTTTGGGGTGGCCACAGACATTTAGAGTGGTTTTGGTCAAAAATTGAAATTTTGGCTAGGAAATGAAAAATAATATTATTTTATTCTCAGGACTTTGCAGTCAATTTTCAAGGGCTTAAGAAGCTATTTTCGCGATTCCGACGCCATATTATGTTGCCCACACACATATGGAACCCGCATGTGCGAAAATTGAAATTTCGCCCCGGACCGAAAAATTACTATTTTGCCCCTGGACCCTGCATTGGGAATTCCGAATTTTGGATAATTTTGGGCAATAATTGAGGATAAATTAAGTGAAAAAGAAATTGGAATTATTGATTTATCACATTGCTCTTGAATTATTGGATAAACACAAGCGAGGACCGTCAAATCAAGGGCAAAATGGAAAATCGCGTAGGATCGCGACACGTGTCACCCCACCAGCCCACTTTTTTTTACTGTTCTGATCTCTCTCTCCTCACCTCTCATTTTGGCCAGAACCTCTCACGTCTAGCCCCCTCTTCCATTTTCTCCCTCTTTCTCTCTCAAAATTCTCTCTTTCTCACTCTCTTCATTTTTGTTTCCTCTCTTCATCGTTGCTGCTGCTGCTGCTGCTGCTACTACTACTGCTACTGCTGCTACTGCTGCTATTCCATCCGTTTTAGCCACCCATCCAGCCCATTCGTTTCACCTTTTTTAGGTAAGTGACTTCCCCAAACTCTCCCTAGGACCTCGGGTATTGTTAGACACGTTTAGGACTCGATTTAGATGAATTTAGTGGCTGTTTTGAGACTGTGATGAGGGCTGAGTACTTGGTGGTTGTGGACTGATTTGGAGACTGAAAATATGAGGTTTGGGAGGTTCGAATAAGGCCATGATGATACGGAATGATCACAGTTTGAATTCGTGTGATTTGGTGTGATTTTCGGATTTGTGATTATTGTACCCGTCTGGTTTGCTATTTTTATGGAGAATTTTGGGGACTGAATTTGAAGAAGTGTTCTTCATGAAAGTTGCTCCCAACATCTTGAAGTATAACATATTTTAATTTGGAAATTTTTGGAGATCATTTGATGCCATTCGGAAGTCCATCTTTGAACTGGATTTCGTGTTCTTCATAAGAAATGTTGATCAAGATGTGTTTTATGACATATCCAAAATTCAAAATTTTTGGAGGTCGTTTACTATTTATTTTGATGAGATTTCGGTCACTGTGTAAACTGCCCAAATTTACCCTTATGCTATGAATTGAATTGTGTACGTGGTTGTGTGCTTTGTGTTTGTGGACTGATTGTGGATTGATAGCGTGCCGCGTGTGTGTGGCCGTGAAGTGTGATGGTGTGTCGGGGTGAATGAGCGTTGGATTCGCATGCTAAAAGTGTGTGGCTCGTGGGGTGTGCTAGTGTAACGAGAATGTGAAATTGTGAAATGTGTGTGAAGTGTGTATGCTTGGTTGTGCGACCATTGGCCGTGTGTAAGTGTGGTTTGAGTGGAACGAGGGTACGGAAATTGTAGGATTGGTTGGAAAGGATCCGTCCTGAGGCGTGTACGTTTACGCGAGACGATGCCGTCCTTGACGAGGTGACGATGCCCGGCCCGACGGGGTGTCAATGCTTGGCGTGGTCAGAAGACCGTTGGCTTGATGTGTTTTACGCGGGCGCGGTAGAAGTAAAGTGTGTGTAAGATTCCGTCCTAAGGCGTGTTCGTTTACGTGGGACGATGCCGTTCCTTACGAGGTGACGATGCTCGGCCTGACGGGGTGACAATGCTTGACGAGGTCAGAAGACCGTTGGTTTGATGCGTTTTACGCGGGCACGGTAGTAGTGGAATAGTTGAAAATAAGCGGGAATTGGCTTGAGGTGTGAGGTTTTAGAAAGTGACGTGTGGTGTGAGTTGGTGTGCGAGTGTGTTTGTATCTCGTGATGCAATGCTCGATTATGGGGTAAAAACTGCTAGGCATGGTATGAGACGTGCCTAAGTGGGTTTTGCTTTATAATCAGGGCACGCGCACGGCTGTAATGTATTTCTATGGTATACTGGCTATATGGTTGACTAACGTGTAGGGACGTGCATGAGGACTTCCAGGTAAGGTCGCGTGTGATTGTTAGTTTGGTTAATAGATTGTGTGTTATGCGTGTTTTCGTCTAGCAGTACGTGAGTGCCTACGTGGGGTTTGGGGTTGTACACTTATTAAGATTCGTTTCACGGTTATATAACCGCCAATTTCAGACCCCTAGCCGTAAACCCGGGAAGTGCGTCTTTTCTTTTTGGAAGTTCGAGAAACCGCTTTTGGTGCCGGTGGAACTGCAAGCGAGTGTCTAGAGGCTCAGGCCTGAAGAATTAGGAGCAAAACGAAAGGCGATCCTTAGGTTTTCCCTAGGGTATTTTAGGGATTGTGTAATCAGGTTGACCCATGGAGAAGTTAAGTTAATCAGACCCTGATCTTTTTGTTATAACGGTGATTTCGGATGCTAGTTTGTTAATTATAACTGTAATATAATGTTTGTATATTTGGTGTCGTATGAATATGTTTTTGTTGATCGATTATGGTGTTCTACCCTATTGTCGTCATCTTTCTGTCTGGGGTTTTTATATTCGCTTCCGCATGTGGCTCTAATGTTTGGGTCGGGTCGGCGACGTTCCTGGGACGTCGTATCATTTCGACCGGAGCAGGGGATGTCGCGAGCTCGTAGGGTTTCGGGGCGTAACATCCCCATTTTGAATTGGTATCAGAACAAGGTTAGCTCGATACCGGTAAGATCGAGACCTGGAGTGATAAGGAGCGACGACTTCAGAATAGCCAGTTAGGAAGCCCTTTGTAGATGCGTGTTTATGTTGATTGCGCGTGTTTTGTGAGTACGTGCCTGTGGTTGCTGAGTGGTTTGTTATGGTCATAATGATGGTTGAGACGAAGGTGCAGCAGGACATGAGGTGAGTACGAAAACCCTGTTGAGTGCTTAGTAGTGTTGATTTGATGTTAGGTGATCGGTTTGATGGTGGGTTATTGGTTGTTGAGTGCTGGTTGTCGAGATTGGTGCCTAGGGTTTAGACTAGTGTAGTTGGCCTAGACCTCTCATACTCGTGTAGACTTATAGCAAGTAGGAGAATAGTAGGAAGCTGATACAATAAGCAGCCAAGGAAGAGGTGCAGGAAGAGGAAGAGGAAGAGGTACAAGAAGGGGCACAGAAAGAGGAGTATGGGGTCGCGGTGGTGCTAGAGCTAGAGCCGTAGAGGATTTGGGTATAGATGCTAGAGTGGTAGGAAACCCGAGGTTCGATGTTAGAGCTGCAGTGGAGCGCCGAGTTTATGCTAGACCTGCGAAAGATCTACGTATGGAAGGAGTCCTCAGAGTATTAGAGAGGATTGGGAATATGATGGATAGGCAAGCCCAATAGCGAGATAATGCGACCGCCCAAGCTGCCGAGGCTGCAGCTGCTGTATTAAATGAGAATGCTAGTGTTGGAGGAAATCAAGCTCCGCAAGGGCAAGTTCAACCAACAGGGGTTAAATAGATTCCTCAATTAGTGGAACAATTCATCAAGTTGAAGCCGCCTTAGTTTCATGGTCATGATGACCCCGAGACTGCACCGAGATGGGTGGAATCATTGGAGAAAACTTTTAAAGTTTTGGGGTGCACCAATGAGGAGAAAGTAACGTTGGCGGTATATCAGTTACAGGAAAATGCTCATGATTGGTGGAAGGCCACTGAAGGTAGGGTATTCCCAGAAGGAACAGCCTAGACTTAGGCTGCGTTTGTTGAGAGTTTCTACGAGAAGTATTTTTCGAAGAATGCCCAGGAAAAGAAGTTAATCGAATTCATGCGATTGCACCAAGGACAGATGACGGTCAACCAATATGAAGCGGAGTTTGCGAGGTTGGCAAAGTTTTCCCCAACAATGGTAGAAAATCCACGGGATAGGGCTCGAAGATTCCAGGATGGACTGAACCCAGATCTTCGGAGTTAGATATTGTTGCATAACATTAAGGATTATGGAAAAATGTATAGGTGGGCTCAGATTATTGAGCAGGATACGACGAAAAGAGTCGCCGGGATTGGATCACAACATACCTCAGCCGGGGATGATCGTCAGCAAGGGAAAAGGCCGATGATAGAGAACTGACGTTTTGTCCCTCCGGCAAGAAGGAATATTGGGAAGTCGGCACATCCATCTAATTCAGCCTGTAGACGATGTGGAAGATACCATGGGAATGGTCCCTGTCCAAGTGTGACTGGGGCATGCTTTAGGTGTGGTGGAATGGGCCATCACATAAGGAATTGTCCGAATCTTCAGGTTTGACCGCCCCCAGCATTGCAGATACCTCGGATTGGGAATCCCACTAGTGCAGCCTCGCCAATTAATTCGAGTATACCTCCGGCACAAAGACATGTCTACGCCTTGATGCGAAAGGGAGTTGAGGATGCGCCAGGCGTAACCCCAGGTATGGTTTCTTTGCATAATTATGTGGCTTTTGTTTTATAGATTCAGGGCGTTGCACTCGTCTATGTCTGCTTGATTTGTTATATGGCTGGATTGAAATGGTTTTCAGAAGTATCAACATGTGTGGTTATGCCATTGATGATGTACATGTTGTTGGATGTTCAAACTGTGAAATGGTGTTTGGTGGTGTAGAAAACAGGATAGGCTGTGCTGATCATGTGTGATTTTGAGATGATTGTAGGCTTGAATTGGTTAGTTAAATAAAATGCTGTAATGGAATGCAGCATTAGGGTGATTCAGTTTAGTCTAGCTAGACACCTTAGATTTGAGGTTGTAAGGAGTCGAGAAGGAACCTCGATAGTTGTGCCGTTGACAGAATTTAAGTAAGAGATTTTATTGGATGGCCAGTTTGGAAGGGCTATACAGGCTGTAGAGGATATGTTGGGAATATGTATATTGGATTTTATGGTTAAATGGAAAGGAACCAGTTTTAAGGAATAAGACGGTCCCATTGGTCATAGATGTTTGAGATTATTACGGAACATAATGTACCATTTAGGAGAAAAGAGACGACATCATCCCCATCTGTTTGGATAGCAGGTATAGTTGTAAATTTCAAGGACGAAATTTTTATTAGGGGGGAAGAATTGTAATAGTCTGAATTTTTTATCCTTTTCCCGGGATTTAAAAAATGAATTTGACTAATGCACTATAGTGAGATCTCACCTGGGACCCGTGCATTCTCGGGATGCTAATCTTAGGGGCAGAGCTATTACAGGATTGAGTTCGCACAACCAAAGAACTCGACCTAGGTTTGATCTTTGACCATATGGATTGACGAGAGAATATTTTGAGCCAACCGAAACCGGTCTATTTGATTGATCGTGTCCGAAAGGAACTAGTGACAGACCTTTGCAATTATATGACAATCGAGGTCATCATGGGTAGAGTAAACTTAAACGTGATTTGACTTAGTGTCGATCATGGGTCGAGAGCACGTAATCTCAATGAGTCACCTGTTAGCTAGAGATAAGCTAAAGTCGCGATTGTTCGATTTCAGTCATTTCTTGGAATTCGGGTCTGGGAATCGAGAATTTTGAAAGTGACAATTTTGAGCGGCCGATGACGTTTTTGGCTTGGCCAATCTTGGAGCCACCCATTTCTACAAAAAAATGGATTTCGGTTCAGGACTGGGAAAATTACGATTTTACCCCACTGGACCCCGATGTCGATTATGAGGCCGTTTAAGGTTATTTTTCGAGGCCGACAATATTTTGGGGTGGCCATGGACATTTAGAGTGGTTTCGATCAAAAATTGAAATTTTGGCTCGAAAGTGAAAAGTAATATTATTTTATTCTCAGGACTTTGCAGTCGATTTTCCGAGGGCTTAAGAAGCTATTTTCGTGATTCCGATGCCATATTATGTTAGCCACACACATATGGAACCCGTATATGCAAAAATTGAAATTTTTCCTTCGGACCGGAAAATTACCATTTTGCTCCTAGACCCTGTATTGGGAATTCCGAATTTTGGACAATTTTGGGCAATAATTGAGGACTAAAATAAGTGAAAAAGAAATTGAAATTATTGATTTACCACATTGCCCTTGAATTGTTGGATAAAGACAAACGAGGACCGTCGGATCAAGGGCAAAATGGAAAATTGCGTAGGATCGCGACACGTGTCACCCCATCAGCCCATTTTTTTTGACTGGATTGATCTCTCTCTCTCCTCACCTCTCATTTTGGCCAGAACCTCCCACGTCTAGCCCCCTCTTCCATTTTCTTCCTCTTTCTCTCTCAAAATTCTCTCTTTCTCTCTCTTCATTTTTGTTTCCTCTCTTCACCGTTGCTGCTGCTGCTGCTGTTCCGTCCGTTTCAGCTACCCATCTAGCCCATTCGTCTCACCTTTCTTAGGTAAGTGACTTCCCCAAACTCTCCCTAGGACCTCGGGTATTGTTAGACACATTTAGAACTCGATTTAGATTAATTTAGTGGCTGTTTTGGGACTGTGATGAGGGCTGAGTACTTGGTGGTTGTGGATTGATTTGGAGACTGAAAATAAGAGGTTTGGGAGGTTTGGATAGGACCGTGATGATACGAAACGATCACAGTTTGAATTCGTGTGATTTGGTGTGATTTTCGGATTTGTGATTACTGTACCCGTCTGGTTTACTATTTTTATGGAGAATTTTGGGGACTGAATTTGAAGAAGTGTTCTTCATGAAAGTTGTTTCCAACATCTTGAAGTATAACATATTTTAATTTGGGAATTTTTGGAAATCATTTGATGCCATTCGGAAGTCCATCTTTGGACCGAAATAAAACTGCCCGATTTACTGTTCATCCGACCTTTGGGACCGTTCGAATTTTTATAAATTTTTCTAGACCCATTTTCAAAATACTTCCTTTACAAAACTTGTTGGAGAAATTTGTGGGTATAACATATAAAAATTTCAAAACTTTTCAAGGTGATTTGGGTGTTGAAATAAATGTATTTTGAGGACAAAATAGTTAGTTAGAGCGAACTGATTTTGGTCTGATTTCAAGGGACAAAAAGGCATGGTTGCAGATTGAACTGGATTTCATGTTCTTCATAAGAAATGTTGATCAATATTTGTTTTATGACATATCCAAATTTTAGAATTTTTGGAGTTCGTTTACTATTTATTTGATGGGATTTCGGTCACTGTGTAAACTGCCCAAATTTACCCTTATGCTATGAATTGAATTGTGTACGTGGTTGTGTGCTTTGTGTTTGTGGACTGATTATGGATTGATAGCGTGCCGCGTGTGTGTGGCCGTGAAGTGTGATGGTGTGTTGGGGTGAATGAGCGTTGGATTCACATGCTAAAAGTGTGTGGCTCGTGGGGTGTGCTCGTGTAACGAGAATGTGAAATTGTGAAATGTGTGTGAAGTGTGTATGTTTGGTTGTGTAACCGTTGGCCGTGTGTAAGTGTGGTTTGAGTGGAATGAGAGTACGGAAATTGTAGGATTGATTGGAAAGGATCCATCCTAAGGCGTGTACGTTTATGCGGGACGATGCAGTCCTTGACGAGGTGACGATGCTCGGCCTGACGGGGTGTCGATGCCTGATGTGGTCAGAAGACCGTTGGCCTGATGCGTTTTACGTAGGCGCAGTAGAAGGAAAGTGTGTGTAGGATTCCGTCCTGAGGCGTGTTCATTTACGTGGGATGATGCCGTCCCTGATGAGGTGACGATGCTCGGCCTGACGGGGTGACGATGCTTGACGAGGTTAGAAGACCGTTGGCCTGATGCGTTTTACGCGAGCATGGTAGTGGTGGAATAGTTGAGAAAGAGCGGGAATTGGCTTGAAGTGCGAGGTTTTAGAAAGTGACGTGTGGTGTGAGTTGGTGTGCGAATGTATTTGTATCGCGTGGTGTGATGCTCGATTATGGGTTAAAAACTACTAGGCATGGTATGGGACGTGCCCAAGTGAGTTTTGCTCTATAATCGGGGCACGCGCACGGCTGTGATGTATTTCTGTGGCATACTAGCTGTGTGGTTGACTAACGTGCAGGGACGTGCATGGGGAATTCCAAGTAGGGTCGCGTGTGATTGTTAGTTTGGTTGATAGATTGTGTGTGATGCGTGTTTTTGTCTGGCGGTACGTAAGTGCCTACGTGGGGTTTGGGGTTGTACACTTATTGAGATTCATCTCACGGTTGTATAATCGCCAATTTCAGACCCCTAGCTGTAAACCCGAGAAGTGCGTCTTTTCTTTTTGGAAGTTCGAGGAATTGTTTTTGGTGCCGGTGGAACTGCAGGCGAGTGTCCAGAGGCTCAAGCTTGAAGAATCAGGAGCAAAACGAAAGGCAATCCTTAGGTTTTCCTTAGGGATTGTGTAATCAGGTTGACCCATAGGGAAGTTAAGTTAATCAGACCATGATCTGTTTGTTATAACAGTGATTTCGGATGCTAGTTTGTTAATTATGACTGTAATATAATGTTTGTATATTTGGTGTCGTATGAATATGTTTTTGTTGATCGATTATGGTGTTCTACCATGTTGTCGTCATCTTTCTGTCCGGGGTTTTTATATTCGCTTCCGCATGTGGCTCTGATGTTTGGGTTGGGTCGGCGACGTTCCTAGGACGTCGCATCATTTCGACCGGAGTAGGGGATGTCGCGAGCTCGTAGGGGTTCGGGGCGTGACAATGGCACTAGTATTGTCACACTTGATCTCCACAGTTGAGTCTTCGACATTTAAGTCTTTCAATTGTTGTTTCATCCAAAGAATTTGAGCACAGCAACTACCAAGTGAGATATGTTCTGCTTCTATTGTTGAAAGAGCTATAGTTTGTTGCTTCTTTGAATACTATGAAATAAGCATGTGTCCTAATAATTGACATGTTCTTGAGGTGCTTTTCCTATCTATTTTGCATCCAGCATAGTCAACATTGGAATATCCAATAAAAGTAAAGTTTGATTCTTTAGGATACCATAACCCAAGTGTAGGATTTGTGCTAACATATTTGATAATTCTTTTGATTACAGTAAGATGAGATTATTTTGGTATCGATTGAAATCTTGCACACAAACAAACACTGAATAGAATATCTGGTCGTAAGGCAGTTAAATATAAGAGAGAACCAATCATGCTTCTATATAATTTTTTATCTACTGGTTTTTCTTTTTCATCCTTATCTAATTTAACGGAATATGATATTGGAGTATCAGTCTTTTTACAATTTAATAAGCCAAACTTTTTCGAAATTTCTTTGGCATACTTTTCTTGACAAAGAAAGGTGTCATTTTTGGTTTGCTTAATCTATAATCCAAGGAAGAAAGTTAATTCTCCCATCATACTCATTTTTAATTCACTTTGTATCATTTTAGAGAAATTCTTACACAATTTTCCATCTATAGAACCAAAAATGATATCATCTACATAGATTTGAACAATTAGAATATCTTTACCTTTTCTTTTGATGAGTAGGGTAGTGTCTACATTACCTTTTGTGAAACCATTTTGTTCCAGAAAGCTACTTAGTCTTTCGTACTAAGCACGCGGTGCTTGTTTGAGACCATATAATGCTTTCTTGAGAGTATATACCTGATCAGACTTTTGACGATCTTCAAAACCTAGAGGTTGTTCTACATATACCTCCTCTTTGATGTAGCCATTCAAGAATATTTACGTCCATTTGAAACAGTTTAAAATCATAGAAACAAACATAAGCTAGTAAAATTCTCATTGCTTCTAACCTGGTCACGAGAGCATAGGTTTCATCGTAATTTATTCCTTCTTCTTGTGAATAACCTTCGGCCCAAGTCTTGCTTTGTTTCTGATGACTTTTCCTTGATCATTCAATTTATTTCGAAATACCCATTTTGTTCCAATAACCGAATGATTTTTAGGCCTAGGAACAAGTTCTTATACTTGATTGATTTGGAATTGTAAAAGTTCCTCTTGCATAGCTTCAATCCAGTTTTCATACTTCAATGCATCTTCAACATTCTTTGGTTCAACTTATGAAACAAGAGCCATTGTATTTATGACTTCTCTTGCTTTTGCTTTGGTTTTGATTCCATCATCTAAATTTCCAATGATAAGATCCTTGGGATAACTGGATTTTTGTTTCCAGTTTCTGTTGAGTTTTTCCTCATTTTCATCATGAAGATTTGTTGATTCTTCATTGTCTTGTAGGTTTGATGATTCCTAAACTTCATCAGATCTTTAATTATGATGATTTTCACTTGGCATCAATTCATCAGATGCTATGTCCTGTTCGTCAAATGCTGGATTTTAACTGTCAAAATCATCTTGTTGAGTCTGAATTGTGTCTTCAAACTTGACATTTAATGATTCTTCCACTGTTTGAGTATTTTTATTATATACTCTATAGGCCTTGCTTGTTGTTGAGCATCCAAGAAATACTCCTTCATCTGACATTTCATCAAACTTACCAACACAATCATTAGGATTTTTAAGAATAAAACATTTACATCAAAAAATCCGAAAGTATGAAACATTGGGAATTTTACCTTTGAACAATTCATAAGAAGTTTTTTCAAGAATTTGTCTTGGAAAAGTTCTATTTGAAATATAACAAGCTGTTGAAATAGCTTCAGCCCAAAAATATGGTAGAGTATTATTTTCAAATAGAAGAGTTCTAGCCATTTATTGCAAAGTTCTATTCTTTTTTTCAACTACTCCATTTTGTTCAAGAGTATAAAGTGAGGAAAAAATATGTTGAATACCATTTTCATCACAGAAGGTAAGTAAAATTTTGATTTTCAAATTCCCTTCCATGATCTGATTTAATGCTCGATATAGTATAACCCTTTTCATTCTGTACCTTTTTGGCAATTTTTTAAATGTATTCAAATGTTTCACTTTTATGAGCCCAAAAGAATACCCAAGTACCTTACCAAAAAAAAAAAAGAATACCCAAGTATATCTTGAATAATCGTCTATAATAACTAAACAGTATTTCTTACCTCCAAGACTTAGAGTTTGAGTAGGTCCGAAAATGTCCATATGAAGCAATTGCAAGGCTCGATTAGTGCTTACATAATTTATTGATTTGAATGAACTTCTTACCTACTTACCTTTGGAGCAAGCTAAACATAATGCTGTGCTTTTAAAATTTCGTTCTAGCAATCCTTTGACAAGTTTCTTGGAAGCTATTTTGGAAATTAATATGACATATACGTGTCCGAGCTTCCTGTGCCATTGATCAGATTCTTCTTTTATGGAAACGAGACATTGTAAGTCATCAGACTTTGTGTCTAGTAGGTAGATGTTTCCATGTCTTCGACCCATAAATGCTTGCTTGTTGTCCTTACTTATCCCAGAGCATTTGTTTTCTTGGAAAGTAATTCTGTAACCAATATCACATTATTGACTAGTGCTGATTAAATTGAAACTCAAACCTTTAACAAGCGAGACTTCATTGATGATGAAATTGTCGATTCTGACAGTTCCTTTGCCAATTATTTTTCCTTTGTTGTTGCCTCCAAAGTATACACTTCCTCCTTTAATTCTTTCTAACTTAATGAATTTTGGAGGATCTCCGGTCATGTGTTTTGAACAACCACTGTCAAGATACCACTTGTTCTTTCTTTTCTTCACTACCTGCAAAAAATAAGTAACTCACTTTTTCTTTGGTACCCATATTTTCTTGGGTCCATTTTGGTTAGGACTAGTCATTCTCAAGATATCTCTCTAAATAGGTCTCCAAATCTTTGAACAATCACTTTTAAACTGATTTGAATCACCACAATTTATACATCTTTGTGAAGTTTGACCATTGAATTTCACAAACTGTTTTTGAAAATGATTTCTATAATCAAATTTAGAGGGTCTTTTCTTTAGTCTTTATTTGACATTCGAAAAAGTATTTTTTAATTCAGTATTTTTATCAAAACCCAGACCTGGTTTATTATAATAAGGAATTTGAATCGATAAAATATGATGAAGATTTTTAGAACCCATTGAGAATTTCTTAGTTATATTAGACATGTCATTTTTTAAAAGTTCTTTTTCATTAGAGAAGCGATCAAAACTTTCCTTGGAATTTTTTTTTTAGATCAAAAATTTCCTTTTTCAGTGAATCATTTTCCTTTTCAAGAAAGTCTTTATTTTTCTTGATAAGATTAAATTCTTTTTGCAAGAAATCAATCTTATTATTTTGCGAAATACCTTGCTGTTTTAAAAGATTGTTTTCCTTTTTTAAACATTCAATTGATTCACCAATTTCCTTGTTTTGAGTCGTATTTTTTAAAGACAAAATTTCTTTCTTAAATATAGAAATCTTTTTTAAAGCAGTTTTGTTAATAGAGACTAATTCATCAATATAATTTGTAACTGCTTCAGGAATATTTGAATTATTTACCTCATCTTCTTCATCAAAACTTGATTTTAAATCTGATTTTGCCATCAAACAAATATTGGCAAACTCTTGTTCGCTTTCTTCATTCTCTGAATCACTCCATGTTTCAACTTTGAAAGCTTTCTTATATTTTTCATATTTTCCTTTGTTCTTCTTGAGAAGGGGACATTTGGGCTTTATGTGTCTGTTCTTTTTGCAATGGAAACATATCACATCCTTGTTTTCTTCGTTTTCAGCATTGGATCTCTTCTAAAAATTTAGCTTCTTGACTTTTGATGGTTTAGAATTCTTGAATTGCTTCTTTGACTTATTCATCTTCAACTTTTTTGCCATCTTTCTCAGTTTCTTGACCATTAAGGCCAACTCTTCATCTTCATCTTCATCCGAATCTATATCTGTGTCATAAGAATCAATGTTAGTTTTTAAAGCAATAGACTTTTTACCTTTGGGTTCTTCAATTTCTAAGAATTTTTTAGTTTCATAGGATTGAAGAGTTCCGATAAGTTCGTCCACCGTGAGTGGTCTGATCCCCTGTGTTTCTCAAATAGAGACTTTATTGTTGTTCCATTTTTTTGAAAGAGCCCTCAGTAGCTTGTTCACCTTCATAGGTTCTGGAATGGGATTGTTTTGAAATTCAAGCCCATTTACTATCTTAGTGAATCTGCTCTGCATCTCAGAGATTGTTTCATTTGATTTCTGAGTGAAGGATTCGTACTGTCCAATGAGAATATTGAGATTTGTCTCCTTGACTCTTTCTGTTCCTTCATGGACAAGCTTGAGACGATCCCAAACTTCTTTGGCAGTTTTGAGATTTGCAATTCGTTTGTATTCAACACTTGCTAGACCATTGTATATGGCCGTTCTAATCTTTGCATCCAGATGGATTCTTCTGGAAATTTCCTTGGCCAAGAGAGGTAAAGCTTGAGGTCTAATTTGCTTTCTAACTCCTTCCGAAGAATGTGTCTCAATTTGCCCTTTTGAAGTTTCTAGGGATTTTATTTCATTTGGAATGATTCCATGTTCAACGATATCCCATATGTCTTGGTATATTCCCAAGATGAATGTCTTCATCTTGTTTTCCCAGACACTGTATTCAGTTCCATTGAAGTAAGGCAGTCTGTTGTTGTGACCTACTCAGCATTACTAGCCATCAAGAATCGTTAGCCCAGAAGTAAAATAATAGTTCAAGGAAGAATGAGCACTAGGCTCTAATACCAATTGTTATGGCTAGTGCTATCACCTAGAGGGGATGAATAGGTGATTTTATCAAAATTGTATGATTTAAATGTGTAGAATGAATATAGTCTAAGTCAACAACTCATATGATCAACATCAAATGAATTTGTATAACAAATTTGTATATAAATTGTTGTCAGATGATTGCATCTGATGACTAAGACAATGTTCTAATGAGCTTGTTTGACAGATATATATACAGTATAATTTCAGCAATAACAAATAAAGTTTAGAGATAGAGAATACTGCACATAGATCTTTATAGTGGTTCGGCTTTATTGAGTCTACGTCCACTCTTCACGCTGGCAGCCCGTTGGCTGTATTTCACTATGGAATTACCAAAAGATTACAAGAGTTGTGCTTCTAAGATGATAGATAACACTATCATGTACACTCTTCACTCAAGTAATTTTGTTTCTAAAAACTCAATGTGGAAAAAGTAATCACAAGTGTATAACATCAATGCTCTATTCAAACTTTGAAATTCTCGATTCTGGTTCTTATTTCTTGTACAACGTTTGCATTCTTTTTATACTCCTCTACTTCCAATCTATCCATTAGACAGTCTTCAGAGTATTGATCTCCAAATCAACCCGTTGGAGATTCTTCTCAAAATAGGATGCATAGCCGTTAGAAGAAAAACTATTATTTCCAAGTGATTTGATCGCCCATACAATCAAATCAAGGTTTCCATAAGTGTAGTTTTTCGTATTTAAGGAACGATTTTGTGATTACCGATCTTAAAATATCAATTTGATTATCTTGCATAAATATGCCAAAAATAACACTCATTGAATCTGACGAGTAATTTTGAGTCTGATAACAAAGTCCTTTTATCGACTAAGTCTGATGACTTAGCATTTACCTGCATCAAATAACTTAAGTATAATTCTGGTCAGTATTAGATTGTTTTGTCATTCGTCAAAACTCATTAGAGATTTTACTCAATAGCTAGTATTTGGACAAATGATCTTAAGCACGGTTGTTATTGATTTCCATTGATATGAAAAGATAAAATAATTACTCATGCATTGTCTGACGCGAGTATTTTGTATATGCCTTGAACTCACATTGTTTGTTGATACTGGGTGAAGTAGTAAGATCATTTTTCTAACTTAAAAGTAGAGATTTCATTTACTGGGCTTTAGCTCATTTCTTTATTTTTCAGTTTATAGGATGGTCCTATGGGTAGAACGGTTGAGGGGACAAGATAAGGCTTAAGGTCATCAATCCTTGAGTTGGATGGTGATTCACTTTTGGTTTAATATGAGAGTAGTGGCACTACTTGACCACCCTTCTTCCTAGGACTTTGGTGTTTTGTATTTTGCATGGATGATGTAGTAAACTTGTAAAACTGATTTTCAATATAAATAAAGAGACATGTATACTTTAACTACGCTTGTGCGATTTTCTTGTCACGCCCCGAACCCCATCGAGCACGCGACATACTTCTCTAGTTGAATCATGCGATGTCTCAGGATATCGCCGACCCAATTCAACTTATCAGATATTTAAAACATTAGTGAAAGCCACCAATACCCAAACAATAACAACTAGGGTACACGGGGAGATTAAACACATCCATTATCTATACAAACTTATACAATATCCACAATTTACAAAACCACAATAAATATAATTACACTGAACTTCTACACTATAAACCACCAATGTCAAAAAAGATTAGCAGCTTGGGTATACCCTATCTACAAAAATGGTGCCCTTCAAAAGCCCACACCCAACCCCTACTCTAGCCCCTACGCCCTCAAGATGGCATCCACTCTGAACTCGACTCCTCAGCATCTGAATCGAAGTCCCCCTGAACTGTCTACTCCTCTGAGGAATCCGACTCAGCCTCGATCTCAATAAGGTTGTTTATATCACCCGACTCTGCTGGAACCTCGACTCGCTCCGCCTTAACTGGCTCATCATCTGATTCGTCCTCTAGCACGAACTTGGGATCGTACTCAGGTATGACCTCTAGTCCCATCTCTGGCACTTCTTCGGGCTCCTCGGGTTCTTCTTCTAGCGCCTCTTCTGGTTCGTCCTTAGGGTCTTCTTCTTCTTCCGATTCCTCCTTTGGTATTACCTCGAGATCCATGTCCATAGGGTCGTACCCTGCCTGGGACTCCTCCAGCTCCAGATCAGGCTCGGTCATGGGAGGTTCAGGTACTGTAGGAGCGGCCTGATGTCCAGACTACGCTAAACTAGTCTTCAAACTAGTCATCTCACCATCAGGAGGGGGTATGGCTAATGAATCTCAATCCCTAACTCTATCAAAGGGAACATCGAAGCCATGAACGGGGCCAAACTCATCTATCTCGTTTCTAAAGTACCAGGCAATATAGTTATAGGCTTGCCAAAGGGGTAACCCTACATCTACCCAAACTACCATAGTATGCTTGATCCAGGTCATATTATCGTCTATCGGGTACTCTACAAAATTATAGTCGATGTGCATCGGTACTCCAAAATGCTCTGGTGGCGGCAGTGGGAGATTTATTACTCAGGCCGGGGTTCTAAAATTGTTGGTTGAAATAACCATGAGATCACATCTCAATAAGTACACACCCTAAACCCTACCTAAGTTATCACGTACCTCCAAACAATCACAAACACAACCACACTCATCCATCACATAGCAAGCACACAATTTATACTTACCTAGGCCTTTCCTATGTGCAACCTGCACGTTAGCCACAGTAGTATAATTTTCAATCACATGCACGTTCTAATTACGTTTCACGCACTCATGCTCGCCTCGTCACATTATTTTTACACAACTCACTAGTGACCCGCGTAATGGTACCGCTCAGGTTCACTACGACTAACTCATATTTGACTCGCCAATGACCCGCGTAGTAGTACCGCCTCAGGTTCACTGCAACTAACACATAACAACACTTCATGGCCCACGTAATGGTACCGCCTCAGGCCGTGTATCTTGCCTGCGTAATGGTACCGCCTCAGGCTCAACACCCACCACCTTCAACACAACCCGCGTAATGATACCGCCTCAAGTTGGCCGTCTTCCGGTAATACCGGGCATTGTCCCGCGTAGTAGTACTGCCTAAGGACGGATCAATTCCCCGCGTAATGGTACCGCCTCAGGGATTTTCACAAATACACATACCACACCACACATGATTTCTCACTTGTTTACATGATTAACGCCCACATGCCAATATACTGGCCGATCACACTTAGCCCATGCACGCACCAAATCACACACATTTCTCAAGTTTAATAAGCATCCAACATGGCTAATTAACAATCAAATTCAATTCAGCCCAAGCGTGCACATAACGACTCACATTTCAATCAATCAAATCACAATTTAACCAACGTACAAGGCCTCTAATGGGCCCACAAACACAGCCACAATCATGGCAACAAATTCGACATTTCCAAATCCATTTTGCGCCCTAATTACCACCACAAATCAGCCACACACACGGCTCACCAACCCGACACCACTTAGTCCTCAAATTAAGTCGTATGCTCGTCAATTCGAGCCACAATTTCCAGCATCTAATTCCACATCAAATTAGTCCCGAAACATCACAAATTCACTCACCAATTCCGTCAATTCAAGTCCCCAAATCAGCCTACCAATATTACCCCTAAACGGCCCCGAATAACCCCTAAATCGACACTGATTAACCCGATTTAACCTCTAATCGCGTCTATCAATACTCGTCATCCTAAATAGGGTTTAAGGGTCGACTTACACGAACTCTAGACTGGCTAAGCTAGAGTGGGAAGGGGGCGGTAGATCGGCGGCCTCACGACGGCGAGCGGCGATGGTGACGGCGGACGGCGAGCGGCTTCCTTGGTCGCAGTCACTCACGGTCACAAGAGGGTAGAGAGAGAGAGAGAGAGAGAGAGAGAGAGAGAGAGACAGCGTGAGGGTGGGGGTGTCACGATTCGGCAACAGGATGGCGACGATCAGGCGGGCAGTGGCCGACGAGTGGTGACGCGGCAAGGAGGGAGAGGGGCAATCGGTCGATGAGGGGGGGTGTGTTTGCCAAGAGTGAGGGAGAGACTGAGGTGAGAGAGAAAGAGTTTGGACTTTAATAGTCCAAGGTCAATAATTGAGATGCCAAAAGAGCATCATACCCTTCTCTCATGATCCAAATCAACGGTCTAGATTCGATCTTATCTTGAGATCAACCATCCGGATCGAATCTTTTCCAAAATATCCAAGGGCAATTTGGGAATTTCTCAAAAAGTCCAAGGGAAAATTTGTCCAAAAATCTCTATTTCTAAGGCTAGGGTGAAATGACCAAAATACCCTTCCCAAATTACATTGGCCTTAACAAATTTCCAAGGGTAAAATGGTCATTTTCCATTTCTTGCCAAAATTAAATTTTTCTAAAGGATTTGGACAGATCTGAGGCTGACTAGGCCAATAACAACGTCGTACAACTATCTTGTCATGACATTCATACTTTCTGAGGCCTAATCTCGGTCGTTAATTAATGAATAAATCTAATTAACGTAACTTGAGTATCTCTCGAACTAACGAGTGGCTTTTGAGGAAATTCGCACATTTGACCCGTGGTCGATACTGAATCAAGTCACGTTCAAGTTCACTCAGGTCGTGACGTCCTCGGTGGTCACAAAATCGTGAGGATCGATCGCTAGATCTGACGGGCACGATCATTTGGTATTGGTTTTGGGTCATTCATCAATTCATTTCGTGGTCAAGCGGATTCACCCTTGATCTACTAATATGACAGCAGCGAACTGATTCATAACTATCCTCGGATCGGCCTTTATTTCCTCAAAATGTCACCTCAACAAATTTCTATGGTCGAAGGTCGGTTCACGATCGAGTTTCTTTGGTCGCGCGAATTTAAATCCCTAGCTAGCCTTTCCCTAACGATTAGTATTCTCGAAGTGACCAATTCCGAACAAGATCTAACTACAAGCACGTCCATAAACTATTCATCTCATAAATCCCAAGTGGGTCAGATTTCAGAATATCACATTTCTTACACAGGATTTTGCATGACAAATTTTATTTAGCTTCCACATGCTATTACTCAATAAAGAATATAATTAGGAAGGACACGTGTCACGCGTGACCTTTTTGGGGTCATGGACCCAACCCTTTTCCCAAGACTTTGATATTTTGTATTTTGCTTGGATGATGAAGTTGTAAAATTGATTTTCAACATAAATAAAGAGGCACATGTACATCAATTACACTTGTGTGATTTTTCTTATACGGGATTTGGTTGGAGAAATTTTATTGAGCTTCTGCATGCGTTAATATAATTATGAATTATAATTTATAATTACACGTGTCACGCATGACATTTTGGGGTGTTACATGCATGAACTATTTGATAATATCGGATACAATATGCTTCTCTTAGATAAATATTGAAATGAGTAAAGAGATAGAGAATGTTGTAGATAGATCTTGTAGTGGTGCAATTTAGATTAATCCTTGCTCTTCCATACTAATAGCCATCAACAAGCCTAGAATTTACTAGTAATCCTATGTGTAGTTACAATGTAGCAAGTGCTACTTTTACTCGAAATTGATAGATCCCGCTATCAATGCATGAGCACTACTTATGCACTTGTATACTACTCAGAACACAAATTATAGTGCTAATAAGTCTCAGTAGAGTATAGTACAAGTGACTAAAATTACGCTCACAATATAGAGAGAATGTGACTACATAAGTGTACATAGCTTCCATAGTTTTTTTATATTTCATTTAGCGTGTATTGATCTTCTTATGTAGTCTTTTATTTCCAAATTAGCCCTTGGAGAATCTTCAAGAGGACCAATTTGCCGTTGGAGATGATTGACATAATCACTCATCCATACAATCAATTCTTCTCAATAACGGTGAGGTTTGCCTAAATAGAGTTAACTATATTTGTCAATAATCCATTCATCCGATTGTGCCAAAAATTGATTCGATTTTGCTACAGTTGTTTACTTCAAAATTTCGGACCTTTAAAGTAGCTATTAATCCTTTGTCTCGTTAAATTAGTCAAAAAATATCTAGGTCTTCTTATCTAGATTGCGTAAACATGTGAAAAAAATTTCTTCAAAGTTGATAGTGAGCTGCATTTATTAGACGTCCAGTAAGTCTATTCAAGCTACCCGCTAGTAATCAACTTCCGAACTGCTATAGATTGAATCTTCTTGAGTGCACTAGTGATCAAGACTGCACTTGGATGATCACCTTATCACTGTATCTCCAAGTCTTTACTAACCTCTCATTCTCCTTGACTTGTTCATCCTATATGAAGGTCCATCTAGCTTTTATCAAGCCTTTTGACTTTATACTTTGGATTCCACCAATGGCGATAAAGCATCCCTAATATTAACATTTCCTTAAATAAAATATCAACTGTATCTATCAAATAATATTGGGAAATAGATGGTTTTGTTAATTTCATTATATCATAAGAGGTTTTCCCAATAATCAGAACGATGGTGATCAAACGTGAGGATTTTCAATCGAATTGAAACGGGTTAGACAACAAGTCCTTCCACATTCACGATTTAAGATGCAATCATGTCGAGGGGAATTAATTCTTGGAACAAATCAACAAACGATAGCTACCCTCATGCATTTGAGTTAATCAAAATAAAACTTTAGGATTTTACCTTCAAACACCAAAGACAGGGTCAACCGTGAGCGGCTGAGTTGTGGCTCCAGATCCGATCTTGGCCGTGTGAAATTCTCTCCTCGTCCATGATCTCGCGTGAGTCTGAGTGAGAACTTGCACTGTCTCCCTTCTCGGATGAGTCTTGATCATGTACGAGGGTGCGCCTTGACTGAGATTCCTTCAATGACTGCGTGAATTCTTCAATGGCCGTGTGAGTTCTTGTATGATTTTCTCCTTAGCTGAGTATGAATATACTCGATCGTGCGTGAGCGAGAGTATGTGACTGAGTTTGTGTGTGTGATTTTGGCCTGAAATCTTTTCTTTGTGAGAACCTCCTTGGTCGGCCTTGCTTGGCCTTTTAACTTATCTTGGAAATCCTAATCCTAATGTACGTCCAAATCAAAATTTTGGATGGAAAGCTCTCCTTGATGCTTAGCCAAATCCTTCTAGAAGATGTACATGGCACATACATTGCACATGCATGGCACATGCAAATTTCGGCTAGGCAACGGGAGAGAGAGTGGCCGAATTTCTAAGAGGGTCCAGGCTCAAATGGGCTAAATTTTGAGAATGCAATGAGTTTATAGCTCAATTTGAATGCAAGTCATAAGATCGCCTAGGCTTAAATTCACCGTGGACATTCAATCCTAAAACGTCTCCAAGGGGTTGGTGAAGTGGTAAGGGCTTTGGGCTTGTAGGTGACTGATCCCAAGTTCGAGTCCCTTTGCCCTCCATCTTATCACACCATTGACTGACATGGAGGCTAGTGTTACGGGTCAGTAGATTAACAACGATCCCACACCCGTGCGACCTTAGGATTACTCCCAAGTTAGCCTTGCACACACACACTTGAACTGATAAGAATGGAGAGAAAGCTGCATAGTTATATTTCTTGCAAGAAAGAGCATGTACAAATGAAGGGAGAGGACTAATCTGATCCATTGATCCCCTCATGATCTAACGATGGTGTTTGAACGGATATAATCATTACATAACTACTAAAGAAGTTGCAAGGGCCCTAAGGGCGTGGGGAAGCTCAAGGGACGCTTGCCAAGGGAAGCTGTAGGGTCGTGTGTTAGAGGCAACTGAAGGGTCGCAGATGATGTTCCCACCTAAACCTGCATGGGCCACGTCTCACGCACGGATGGCCATGTCTCATGCACGTAAGGGGCCGCGCCTTATACATAGACAGGCTCAGAGCTCTTCGCTCCCTTGGGCCGTGTCATTCTCCCCCACCTAATTGGGCAACGCCCTCGTCGCGTCTTTGGCATGAAATGCGTCAATGTGCTTTCGAAATTGCCAAAGAGCTTCGGAGGGTTTCCAGCTTGCTTCACTCTTTGGAAGGTCTTTCTAGCGGACCAAGTATTCTTGCCTTGGCGCTCGATACTTCTTCCGTATGATCCAATTAGCTATGATGCCTTCAATGCCTTGGTCATACGAGGTTTTTGCCCCAAGCGGTGCCCATTGCAATTTTCCTCGATCTGGGTCTTCCTCATCTATATAAAAAGGCTTCAGCATACTTACATGGAACACCGAGTGTAGCTTGAGCTTTGATGGCAAGTCCAACTTGTATGCAACTTTCCCAACCCGTTTGAGCACTCGAAAGGGCCCCTCGTAGTGATGGATCAAGCCTTTGTGCACGTCCCTATAACGGAGGATCGTGTGTAGCTTGGTCAACACTAAGTGCCCGACCTAGAATTCTACGTGCCATTGCTTCTTGTCGGCCCATTTCTTCATGCGTTTAGAGGCCTTGTGTAGGCACGCCCATGCCAAGTCCTCTTGCTCATGCCCCTCTTTGGCGAACTTGTACACAAATGGGCTATTCCTCTGATAGCTCGAGGTAACCATTCTCGAAGTGAGCGGCTGTTGTCCCATCACGATCTCGAACGGACTCTGGTTTGTGGACTCGCTCCGCTGTAAGTTGTATGAGAATTGAACTACATCGATCAGTCTCTCCCAATTTACCTATGTTGTGCTCACATAGTGCCAGAGATGTATCTCAAGAAGTGCATTCACCCTTGTCGCGACCTACCCCTCGAGGGTCGAGCTCGAATGAGGCGTGTTTAGAGACAAGTGTTCATGAGATGGTTCATATGGCATCTTATAAAAAATGATTTTACTGAAGTGTAAATCTTTTGTTTAGCCATATGACCCATTGATCATGAACGTGGATTTTCCCTAAATCCATATCTCGCGTGACAGCGGATTGATTTTATTTTTTAGGAGTCGCCACTAGCCTAGGTCGGGGGTCGGCTAGAATACCCAACCGAAACGCGGGAATTTCGTTTCGGTTTCTACGAAAATCAGAGATCAAAGGTTCGGGGACTAGCTTACATTAATATTTCTATTAACGCCCTTTCGGTACCGCTAAACTTAACATGGTTGTTATCTAGGTTGTCATGCATTTGTTCTTTACCATTTTCATGCCAAAATCTTAGTCTACTAGGTGATCATGCATCTTGTTTTTGTGTTTTCATTTAAGATTCTAAACTAATCCTATCTTAGTCTAGAAAAAGAAAGAAACAATCAATTGTATTGAAAGACTTTTCGCAAAGTAAACACTCGAAGTATTGAAAAGACGAGCTAATTCTAAGTGCTAGGAAGTAAAAAGTGAAAACCCGCAACTCGTCGGGTGCTTATTACAACACGAATTGAAAACTCGAGACATGATCGGGGATTAATGAATTAAGTACAAATTGAAACCGAATTGGACATCGGTTTAGTACCATCATCAAATGAGTACAAATTAAGACCGGATTGGACATCGGTCAATCACCTTAGCTTTTTAACTTCGGATTTTTCTTCCTTGGACCGCCTCTTGGGTGTCGATGCTTACGTTCATACATTCATTCATAACAAACGATATATGGAAAAACAATGGTGCAAGCAACTCACTAATTAAGCACGGGCCTCGGGATCGGCCTTTGTCTTTCATGCGTTTCGATTCATCACCCACTTAATCACCTAACATTATTTGATTAATGGTTAATGATAATGGGCTACCACTTGTATTTACAAAACGGTAACTCACATCAATTAACCCCTAAAGTCGGGTTCTAATGATCATGAATGGGCTACCCGCCGAACATGCATCGGGCCTAACATTCATCTAACAAACACATGCATAATAGTAAAATGATCTTGCATTCAAGCCCATGGGCCTTGTTTCGAAATCAATCAAACAATGAGAAGTGGGCTTTATAAAAAAGTCCACTTATTCAATTAATGTCTAATTCGGATTGAATCTGTTCAAGTATGATTAACTATCCTAATGACGTCCAAATGAAGTGATTCGGGTGTCATTAGAAAGCTTATGACATGAGGATCAAAAGTCTAGAAGACCATTTTTTCTAAATCCTAGCCAATTTTCCCAAAAATATCGAATTAAATCTTAGTGACAGGCTGGACTCGATTCAGTTATGAATTTCAAGATAATGGCGGGAAAAATAACAAACCTTATCAAAACAGCGCGAACATTTTTGTTCGATTAGGATTCCCCGTGTGCAACAACTTTTATGTTTTGAGTTTTTGATAAAAAGCCCTCCAAATTTTTACAAAATTCGGTTTTCGCGAAGGACTCAATTGCAAATGGAATTTTAACCCAAAAAGACCTTTCATGAGATTTTAAGCAAATTGGCCCTCCAAAAATTACTATTAGGCCCTCAAAATTTTCAGTTAATATAATAAGACCCCAATGAGAAACTTTGTAATTTTGATTTTTTGCAAAAAAGGACTCTAAGTTTATCAAATTCGAAGAAACATCTTTTGAACTCCAAAGGAATGAAAATCAGATCTGGACACAGATACTGATCAAATTGTGAGAATTCCTTTTGAAAATTCAAATGGTCTTCAATTTTGATGAAATTAGTATCAATTGAAAAATCTCGATCTCAGAAAGAACTTTCGTGAAGAACATGTTTTCATATCTCGAACACACGAATTTATGAAAATCGAAGAACACACGAAGGTCGATCTAAAACCAGTATGTCACCGGGTTCATACAAGCATGACGTTGCAGATCGTACAAGGCTAACATGCTTGGACTTTTGTGAACATTTTATAATGAACAGATCAAGATGTGCTCTGCAACTTTCATGAAGAAAGTTTTTCCAAAAAATGATTGTAAAAAATCATAAAAAATCATCAAACAACGCGACGTCAATCAGGAAGACATCAGAACAGACTTGAACAACATGTTTCAGGTTCTGATCCTAACTTCTAAAAGTGTTTTCACATAGCAAATCAAGTCCGATCGAGGCGTATGATATGTCAAATCGAAGCTTAAGACGAGCTCTATGATTCTCTAGTTTATCACTTCATTAGATTCCGACATTAACAGGCTCAAATCAGCATCTCAAGCATGCAGATTTTACTGGTTACGAATTTACAGAATCATGCTCAAGTGTTCTTACCTTGTTTCACAATGCTCCAATGCTCGATCGAGCAATCCGGCCTCCGTATTCTGATCTGGAATGGCACGGAGAAGCCTCGGAAAGCTCGGCCAACCTACGACAATGGATTGCACGAAATAATGTGAGAATTAATTCATTTTCTCACAAATAGACTAATCAGCAAAAATCAAGTTTAAGATGCGATCCGGTGGCCGTTTGACGAAAGACCGGCCACCACAGCAACGTGAGAACGCCGAGGATGATAGTCGGTTGCTCTGGATCGCCAGAGGAAGTCGCCGGAGGGCCGGTTCAGCCGGATAAACCAGCTGATCACATCACTGGCGGTATTGCCGGTGATGTTGCCGAGAGAGAAAAGCCGCCGGAGGGAGGTGCTCCGGCTACCAGTGAAGGTGGCTGGAGTTGCGACCAGCCTTGGACCACCGTGGGGGGCGTCGGTGGGGCGGCGACTCCCCGGAAAATGACCGGCAAGGGGCCGGAAGGGGCTGTCGCCGAGAGAGAAAGCTTGAGAGAGAGAGGTGATCGTGAGAGAGAGAGAGAGAGAGAGAGAGAGAAAACCAGATCTGGAAAATGAACCCCCCCTAATTTTTGGAGGGAAAAACACTATATACCTCTCCCCAACTTTAAATTTTAGCCTTTAGATTGATCAAATGGTCTAAAATGAACCCTTAATGATTAAGAATATTCCTTAATAGCTAAGGATTGGTGACATGGCATCATGGATGGACATGATCAATTCTAAATGAATGGCCATGATTGATTTGCTAATCCCCTAATTAATTTGCTTAATCTTTGAAGAAGGGCATTTTTGTCATTCTCAATTAAGGGCATTTTTGTCATTTTTTATTAAGGGAAGTTTTGTCATTTTTGCACTCAAGAGGATGTGACTGACCTTGGTTGGTCCGACCAGATTATCGATCATCAAAATTTTCGACCGGAAAATGACTAGTCTGATCGGATTAGTTCAATTTGAATTAAACCGATTTAAGTCAATTAGCTCTGAATTTGGGTAATTGTATGACCGAGCTAGACTAACAAGTTTAATTGAAATCTAATTAACCAAATTGAGTCCCAATTCATCAAATTGAATATTAGTCTAGAGTGGGTCAAGTTGAATTGCACTAATTAGACCAATTACTCATAGACTTTTCTATCATTGGATCACTAAATTGATCAAATTGACCCAAATTCATGTGAATCTTCCAAAATTGATTTTGAATTTGGATTTCATATAAGAAATCAGGCTCATTCGTGCCTCAATTGCGCACATCATGAAGAATCGATCAAAATCACTGATTAGGGCTTAAATTGGGGGTTTTTGTGCTTGGCTTGGAATCACAAAATTGGTTCAAAAATTGGATATAAAATGACCTCTAGATCAAATGTCGTAAAGAAAACTAATCTAAAAAATGACTAGAAATGAAGTAATTTCATTTTTTTGCCGATTTGAATCAAATTCCGCAATTTGGGAAAAAGTTAATTCTAAATCGATTTTTGTAAAATTTCAAATGCCAAAGGTAAATTGAATGTAAAACAAGATGATTTTTGGATTTTTTTGTATTTTTCAATTTTTTGGTCAAAGGTTTGACTAAAAGTCAAACCCTAGTTAACTTTTCACTAGGAGCTTGATTTGATGATCAAATCTTTGAATTTTTCTGAAATTTTCACTTCTAAAGCGAAATTAAATTTGAAAGGAATCTTTTTATGTGAAAAGCCCCAATTTGACCCGGGGTTGACTTTTGGTCAAATGGTTGACCAAAAAGTCAACACGAAAGTCAACCGTTTGACTTTTCGGATTTTTGCATGAAAAATATAGAAAATTGTCTACAGAAGCTAAGCCAACAGACATAATTAAAAAACAACACTTTTTGTTCAAAAAATGAGCTCCGTCGCGATCGGAAACCATAATCTTGAATTTTTTTATTTTTAATGACGCATCGGCTAAAAATTAGGTGTCAACAACCCTTTCCATCTGTCGATCAGTTTGGGGATGCAAACTTGTAGAGAAGTCAAGGTTCCACCCTAGCAACTTGAAGAGCTTAGTCCAAAATCGCCCGGTGAACCGAGGATCGCGGTCGCTCACAATCGTCCGTGGTAATCCCCAATAGTTGACGACGTGCTTGACGAATAGCTTAGCCGCCTCCTCGGCCGAACAATCCTTTAACGCGAGTACGAATGTCGCATATTTAGAGAATCGGTCTACTATGACCATGAGGGTCCGACACCCTTCGGACTTAGGTAAATTCACAATGAAATCCATGGAGACACTCTCCCATGGACGTTCTGGGACGGGAAGTGGCTCGAGGAGCCCCAACGGTGAATGTTGCTCAATCTTATCTTGTTGGCACACGAGGCATGTTCTCACATACGCCTCGATATCATCCCACAAGTGAGGCCAGTAGTACTGCTCCTTAACGAGTGCCATGGTGCAGTGGATTCCCGGATATCTTGCCCATTTGGAATCGTGGCACTCTTACATAACTTCCTTCCTTAGTCTCCCGTAGAGCGGCACATATAGTCGCTATCCCTTTATCCCTTGGTGTAGTGGAGATCGTTCTCCCACCAAAATTGCTTGGTTTTTTCTTCTCGTGTGTACTCAAGGAGTTGCCGGGCCATTGGATCCTACTAGAGCCCCTCCTTGATACGGTCGATCCATGGGCAACTAGGTCGACGTACGATATTGGCCAACCCCGTATTCCAGCTCAAGGCATCGGCCATTGAATTGGCTTTTCCTAGTTTATACTCCAATACGTAGTCAAACTCGGCTCAGAAGTCCTGCCACCAAGCTTGTTTCGGACTTAGCTTCTTTTGGGTCTAAAAGTAGCTCATGGCCACATTGTCCGTTCCTACAACAAACTTCGATCTTAGGAGATAGTGCCTCCAAGTATGAAGGCAGTCCACCTTCACGATCATCTACTTTTCTTGTACCGTGTATTGTTGCTCCGTCTCATTCAGTTTCCGAGACTTGAACGCCACCAGGTGTAAGAAACCGGTCCGACAAGGGTGGGGAGTAGTCGCCGTGGCCAAAAGGGCCTGAACAAAGAGCGGCTCCTGACAGGGTTCTAGGATGGCAAGGGGGGCATGTCTCTTGTCCCATATCGCCTAGGGGGAGTCCTAGGATTGCTTGTAAGGCTTGAGTGGCCTATTATGTATAACGCATTTTAAAGCCGTGAGGGTCAGTAGACCCAAAGTGGACAATATTACACAGTGTAGACCCAGGATACTATAAGTGGTATCGGAGCCGACTATCGACCGTGTATGGGGCCACAACGAGGACGCTGTGCTCGAAGGAGGGAAAAATGTAACGACCCGGTCCGATAAGGGCGGGGAGTGGTCGCCGAGGCCAAAAGGGCCTAAACAAGGAGCGGCTCCTGACAGGTTTCTAGGATGGCAAGGGGGGCATGTCTCTTATCCCACATTGCCTAGGGAGGAGTCCTGGGATTGCTTATAAGGCCTGAGTGGTATATTCTGTGTAACGCATTTTAAAGCCGTGAGGGTCAGTAAGCCCAAAGTGGACAATATTACACAGTGTAGACTCGAGATGTTGCACCGGGTGTCCATCCTACATGAGAACATCACCTATCACAAAATCAGAAGTGTCAGTCTCTACCTCATAAGGCTTGGCATGATTGGGCAACATGAGCATCGGCTCCTTAGTCATGGCCCGCTTTAGCTAATCGAACGCTTCTTGGCATCAACCCGTCCACTTCCACGGCCTTTCTTTCTTCAACATGTCTGTGAGTGGCACGGTGATGCTTGAATATCCCCAAATGAAGCGTTGACAGTAATTTGTGAGGTCGACAAATGACCTCAACTCAGTACCTTGGTCGGGGGCTCCCATTTGACAATGGTATGGATATTGGCCATGTCTATCAGTACTTGTCCATCCCCAACGAGATTTCCTAAGAACGGTACCACCCGTTGGGCAAAGGCACACTTCTCGCGTTTAACGAATAGATCGTTCTCACGCAAGATCTGAAAGACTCATCCCGAGTGTTCAACATGTTCCTCGAGCGTCCGGCTATAAACAACAATGTCGTCAAGGTAAACCACAACAAACCGATTAAGGAACGGGAGAAGTACCTTATTCATCAAGGTGCAGAATGTGGCCGGCACATTAGTCAAGTCAAATGGCATGATGAGGAACTCATACGATCCATATCATGTTACGCATGCAATCTTCGGCTTGTCCCCTTCGACGATCCGTACTTGGTGATAACCTGATTGAAGATCAAGCTTGGTGAACCAACGAGCTTCCCCAAGCCAATCGAACAAGTTTGCAATGAGGGGATCGGGTACTTGTTATTTATGGTGAGCTTGTTCAACGCTCGGTAGTCGATGCACATATGGAGGGATCCATTGTGCTTCTTTTGAAATAGTACCGGGGTGCTGAATGGAGCTATGGACGACCAAATGTACCCCGCATTGAGCAGCTCTTTGAGTTGCTTCTGTAGTTCCTCCAACTCAAGTAGGGCCATGCGATAGGGTGCCATGGCCAGTGGTTAAGCATAGAGCACCAGCTCAATCTTATGATTCACCTTTCTTCGAGGCGACAGCTTCTTGGGCAGCTCGAGCGGCATCACATCTTGGAACAAATCGAGGATGTGGGCTACTTCAGTTGGGACTTCACTCTTCTTGCCCTCGCCTTCCTTATCCTCGACCTTCAAGGTTGCCAAGAAGGTCACCTTGCCTTTGTTTGCTCCCTTCTTAAGTTGCATAGCCGATAGCATCTTCCGATCGCGTCCTGACTCACGATGGATCAAGATCACGGATTGACATCGCATGTCCAAAATACATATACAATCCGCAAAGAGCATTACACCCGCAGTTATGTGATCAAGGAATCCTAAACGCAACACAATATCATAATTATCAAGGGGGATTACCTCGATGTTTTCCTTGCTGGTCTAATGCTACTTCTTTCTCAACCTGAAGATTCAACTTCTTCGCTGCCTCTTGGGATACGAAGAGGTCGAATGCACCAGTATAAATGAGCGCACTCATCATGGTACCCCCGATTTTTACGTCCACGAACATCATTCCTTTGGACTCCTTGGTCTTCTTGGCTTTAATGGAACCAAGGATTCGCAACAAACCCAACTGTGCCTCCTCTCGCAACTCATCTTCTTTGCATAGGGCCGCTAGCTTGCCCCTCTTAGAACATTCCCGAGCCATGTGTGACCCCGTCGCAAAAGAAGCACTTAAAGGTGCGTACTTTTCATTGTCCCTAACCGCTCGACTCTGGCTAGGCCCTAGGTGGTGCCGGTGTTGTCTTGCCTCCATTCGGACGTTTGTATTTGTTCTGATCTCCCCCGCCATTGGCCCTATCCCTTGGACGAAAGTCGGGCTTGGTTGTGAACGAGGCTTTAGGCTCCTCTAGAGACTTCGCCATGGAAGTGGCCATTGTGAGATGTTTCACATTGCACTGTTTGAGCTCTTGTTTGGCCCACGGCTTGAGGCCACTCATGAACTGGTGGTACGCTTTCATGTCATTCATTGACGAGATCTAGAGTAGCAACTCCGAGAACTGCTTCACATACTCACGAACAGTGCCCCTTTACTTAAAACGTTTAAGCTAGTCGCGAGCTTCCTCCTCCGCATAAGCGAGATAATAGTTCCGTTGAAATTCCACAACGAACTTAGTGCAGGTCATGATAGGGTTGCCACTCTATCATCTGACTTGCGATGCCACCATAACAAGGCATTATCAGCTAAATACATTGCTGCTGTATTTACCTTGGCCGTGTCATCGTTCATTCTCGTGGCCTAGAAATACCGCTCCATGTATCACAAGAAGTTATCCATGTCTTTGGCTACCCACGAGCCTTTGAACTCGGCTTGGGTGCATCCATACATGGTTGCACGGTGATCACCCCATTCATGCGTGCTGCTTCTACTTCGGCAAGCTTCCCCTTGAGCTTAGCCATCTCCGCGTGCATGGCTGCCATTGTGGCCTCTTAGGTCTTGTCCCACTACTACAACTCATGAGTCACGGGCCCTAACACCTCGTTGCGGAGCTCTCCCATGCTAGTTTTGAGCTCCTCCCTTCTGGCTTCCACTCCTTCAACGGTCTGTTGTAGGTCATCGACCATCCCTCGAACGTCCATGACGGTTCCCTCTAACGCCATCATGTGACGTTCCAAGTCGCTTGTTTGATCCCTTGAGCTAGAGGCAGCACGACTTCTCCTGGTTTGGATACTGACTCTCTCGATTGCCCTTCCACGATCCTTGCGATCCTCACCTTGGACATTCGCTGCACTAGAACGTGGATCAGCCATTGTGCTAACGAAGGCTCTAATACGACTTGTCACAAGTCGGTCTATTAACAATGATCCTACACCCGTGCGGGCTTAAGATTACTCCCAAGTCAACCTTGCACACACATACTCGAACTCACTCGAATGGAGAGAAAGCTGCATAGTTATATTTCTTGCAAGAAAGAGCATGTACAAATGAAGGGGAAGGGTCGCTTATATATATAAATGCAGGTCTAATTTGATCCGTTAATCCCATTATGATCCAACGGTGGTGTTTGAATCGATAGAATCATTACATAGCTACTCAAGAAGTTGCAGGGGCCCTAAGGGCGTAGGGAAGCTCAAGAGACGCCTGCCAAGAGAAGTTACAGGGTCGTATGTCATTGGCAACTGAAGGGTCACGGATGATGTTTGCGCCTCGACCTGTAGGCCAAGTGCCATGTACGGATGAGCCACGTCTCATGCATGTAATGGGCCGCGTCTCATACATGGATTGGCTCAGAGCCTTTAGCTCCCTTGGGCCATGTCACTAGTATGTGGGTTTGGCTAGTTCTCCCCCTGTTAATGCCTGGCTAGTCGGACTCTTGTAATACGGCCGGTGTGGGAGTCCGGGTCAAAAAAAAAACGTCTCTAATTTCTAAATACAGTAAAGAATGAGAATGCAAGATCTTGCAACATTGAATTGTTGTTTAGAGTCAAATTCTATCATTATCCCCGAGCTTGATCCCTTATTTTCACAAAATGCATGAGAGATCTTAGGTTGAAAATTTAGGTGTCAACATAATCTTTTGAGCGAGATAAGTCCAAAGTGCTTCTCATGCTCTTTCAAATTCACCAGATTCGACGGACTACAAGACAGTAAGTCTAATCACCACAGCCAAAGCGATCACGACATGTTCTTGCTTATAACCCGAAACCTGAAATTCTCCACACTTCTATGGTTCTATACCAAGAACTTGAGTACTTCAACCTCGGAGAAGCTCGACACTGAGTTCGTGATATCTAAATTTCTTAATTGGAGTGATTTATATGTTTCATTTTCGTGAATAGAAATTATATTTACTGAATTTGTGATATCCTAAGATTTTTAATTTGAGTAATTTACAAGTTTCATTTTCATGAATAGAAATTATATTTCTGCCTCTAACTTTGAATTGTGACCAGCATAATCTGAGTTAATACCGAAAATTTTTGCTTATTATGTATTTTTATTTTTGTTTTGAAATCTTTCTTCGTCTAAGGGTGATGTTTTAGATTAGTTATAAGTGATCTTGCAATAATTACTCATGGCACGGAAGCAGGAGAAATTATGCCTAAACACCTTGAACACCTAAATTTGTCTCGTAATATAATTAATTTCGATGCTTTAGTCTTAAATCAAATTACGAGAAGCATTAGAAAATTTTAAAAAAAAAGACATTAAATTAAAAACATCTATTATGATCAGTCAGAAAATCTTACATGAGTTTCTTTTTACGTGGCAAAGAAATTATGCCTTAGAAAAATGGTACTTTATCATTAGTTCCTCGAACCAAAGATATAGACAAACTAAACATATGTAGAGCAAGAATGAATGTTTATATATGTATGTTTACTGTTACAATAAGTACAATTCATTTGTAGCAAGTGTGACTGAGTTGGTCTTCGAAATCTCGATCCATGCAATTCTCTTTCTCTGAACATCAGGCCACAAAACCAGAAAACTTTCCACTTTGGCGTGACCCCTATATATGTGACATTCCGAAATTTCACCAATTGAAATTTATTGAATAATTGAGTTTTTATGAGATGTGCCCGCTGTAAATTCTCGCCCAGAACTGATCATTTCTGGGAACGCTAACCATTAGGGAAAGGCTAATAAGGGAATTAAATTCGCACGACTAAAGAAAATTCGATCGTGAGTGAATTTCGACCATTAAATCGCGGAAATGATATTTTGAGTCACTGTTGGCCGATCTAAGGATAGTTAAGGGTCAGTTCGCCACTATCCTAGTAGTGGATAGCAGGTGATTCCGTTGGACCACGAAATGACTTGACGAATGATTCTGAAATTATACCGAAGATCGTACCCCTCGGATCAAGTGATTGATCTTCGCGATTTTAATGACAACTGAGGTCGTCATGCACCGAACGGACTTGTACGTGACTCGATTCAGTATCAGTCATGAGTCAATTCTGCGAATTTCCCCAGCAAGCCACCTGTTAGCTCGAGAAACGCTCGAGTAACGTTTAATAGAATTCAATTATTGGATTTTCGCCTAAATTGGACACCGGAAAATTAGGAAGTCACGACGGAACGTTAGGACGACGTTGCATGTGACACGTGCGAATTTTTGGTGCGCTCAAATCCTTCGAAAAAATTCGATTTGGACAAAAAACGGAGAAAGTGGCCAAAATACCCCTAGGATTTATTAAAGGACAAGCTTTAAGGGTAAAGAGCATTTTAGTAATTTTGCCCTCAAATTTTGATTGGACAATTTTACCCTTGAATATTTTGGAAATTACAAGTATACCCTTGGATATTTTTGTGCAAGAATTAATTTTGGCCATTGGATCAAGATAAGATCGAATCGGGACCGTCAGATTAAAAATATGAGTAAAGGGCGTTTTGGTCATTTCTGCAATTGGTAAAAAATCACTATTTGAGTCCAATGGTCTTATCTCTCTCTTTATTCTTCTCTTTTTCTCCATTTGCCGTGAGACCCTCCCCCCATTTGGTTTTTCCTTCCCCCTTTTGCCGTGAGCTTTCCTTGGCCATTCTTGTTCACACCGCCATCGCCGCCACACATCGGACCGCCACCAAGCCGCCGCCTAGCCGCCGTACCAGCCCCAAACCACCACCACCAGCCATCGTTTCTCTCTCTTTTCCTCTTTCTCTCTTGGCCGTGAGCCCCCAATCGCCGCCCAAGCCGCGTTGTCGCCACCCAAGTTGATTGCCGCCACCCAGGAGCCGTACACCGTCGCCGCCATTCCCGATTAAGGGCCGCCGCTTTCCATTCTAGCCGCGATAATCTAGAACGCGAGTAAGTCGCGCTCTAAACCCAATTTAGGACTCTGGGTATCGACGGGCGATTTTGGGCGAAATTTATATAAAGTTAGGTGCGGAATTGTATGAATTGGTAGTGAAAATTTTATGGCGGGCCTTAGGATTTAATTTGGGCATTAATTATTGGAAATTAGAAAATAACAGTGGCTGTGATTTACTGTTAAGGGGCCGTGATGGGCCAATAAGGACGCAAGTTGAATTTTTAGAACCAAAAAATTATGGTGAAAAAGTCCCGTGAAGGACCAAAATCGATTTGACGTCATTTGGTGGAAGAAAAATAATGATTTCGGTATTAAAGGACTAGTGATCGACAAATTTTGGGGTTTTTTTCATGGACGAATTTATCGAGTTCACCTTGGGCGAAATTATGGCTGGAATTATGATGATTTGGGGGTTATTTAGAGAATAAATAAGGGTTGTCTACGAGAAGTATACATGCTGGAATTTGTGGTTTGGAATAATGTGTTTGTGGCTTGATTTGTGGTGTATATATGTCGGATTGCTGTGTGATGTCGTGGCTGGATTGTGAGGGTCCTCGTGACTAAAATTACTCACGATTGTGATGGTTATATGTGTGTTTATAAGCTGCGAATTACTGTTCACAAGCTATAATTTACTGTTCACAGGGCCGTGATGGGCCGATCGGGACGCAAGTTGGATTTTTAGAATCGAGAAATTATGGTGAGAAAGTCCCGTGAAGGACCGGAATCGATTTGACGTCGTTTGGTTAGAGAAAAATAGTCATTTTTGTGTTTATTGTGCGTTTGGAATATAATTGAGTTGGGATAGTAGAATTGAATGCGTGATTGTGCAATTGGTTGATTTAATTATGCCTATTGGGTGCACGCGTGGCCAGATTATTTTAATTATTATCATTGGCCATGTTGAATGCTAAGTGAGCATGGATTGTGTGTAATTGATGTGTGTACGGGCCACGTGTGATTGGCCAGTTGTGTATGGTACATGCATGTTGAGTATGTGTATGAGTAAGGAGAAGTTGTGGTGTGGCAAGTGATAATGGGAAAGTGTATGAAAGTGCGAAAGTGCGAGTTTGGGATTAAGCCGAGTATCATAAACTCGGGCGGCAATCACGTAGGTCTGTTACATTTGGCACAGGCTAAGGCTTGAAAACGCAAGAATGAGAATCGGTCCGAGGCACGATTAGCTCGGGTGAAATCAGGATTGGACCGAGGCATCATAAGCTCGGATTCCAATCATGTAGGCCTGTCGCATTTGGCGCGGGCTAAGTTGGGATCGAGCCTAGGGCGTATAGTACTCAGGTCGCAATTGGGGCCTGAGGCGTGAACGAGTACGTGGGCCGGATGTGGTGAATGATCGCAGTGTGCCTGAAGCGTGTACTTCAACGCGGGTCACTAGCGAGTGATGTAGAAAGTGATTAGTGGTCGTAGTGTACTTGAGGCGTGTACGTTTACGCGGGTTATTGGCGAGGAATGTGGAAAGTGATAATAAAAACGAAAGGAACGCACGACGTGGGAAATTGTATATGCGTGTGATTGTGTGTAATATGCATGTTGTTTGAAGATTTAACGCGTGTGAATGCGCTTTGTAATTGTCTGGAGGTACGTGATAGCTTATGTGGGGTTTAGGGGTGAACTTACTGAGAAGTGTCTCACGGTTATTTCAACCAAACCATTTCAGAGCCCCCGCCTGAGCCATGATCATATTGAGGCCGACTCGGAGCCGTCGGGTAAACAGATAGCTGAGAAGGATTCATGTGGTGATGCCGAGGACGATGAGTCAGTGTGGACGCCTCCGAGAGGGCGTATGGACTAGTTATGGGAGCGAGGCAATAAATTGAGAGGGTCCCATTGTTAGATAATGCTGATCTAGGATGCTGATCCTTTTTGTATTTTGAAAGTTAATAATTACTAGTTCGGTGTGCTTGTAATAATAATGAATATTGTAAATATTATGATGTAAATTTGGCAATGAAAACGAATATGTTCATTCTCCCTGATTGTTTCCCCAATTTTAATTGTCCGGGATTATTTATTAGTATCCGCTGTAGTTGTAAATCTCTCATGGTTATTTGAGGTCGGCAACATTCCTAGGATGTCGCACTTATCGACCAAGTAAGGGGTGTCACGTGCCCGTTGGTGTTTGGGGCATGACAATATTGGGATAAAGCGCATCAACGACACCTGAGATGTGCGAGTGACCCGACGAACTTCAATTCATGAGGACTGCGCATTCTGTTTTTACAACCAAACATATGCGGTTGGAGAACGGTCTCTCAGGTTCAATGAGCTGGAACCATAGCATATGGTTGGTTGAATTTTTTATCCTTTCAAGTGGTGGTCAGTATCTACCCACCATGGTCTTCAGAATGCTCAGAAGCAGATTGCCCAACTATTTCCGGGACATGATCAAGCAATCGATTCATTTCCTCGGGAAATTCAGCTTTTGCCCGGTTTGTCTTTCCTCCAACAACCACTGCTGTTCCATCTTGCAAGGCCCAAACCTTCAAAAATTTATGGAAGAGTGCAGATCGATGAGTACATGAACAAAGGGATATGTACATAAATTGTGATGCTAATTTGTTGGTTAGAAAAAGAACTGATGCTCATTTGGAGCAACTGTGTGTGTTATGCTCAATCACATTAACTCTGCTCGCGGCTCAATGTCTAGTAGCTTATGCCATGTCATGCAACACCTGATGATGAATCTTCTTGTGACCATGAAATAAACATTTACAGCCTCGATCTGTCAGGCAAAAGCATGCAGTTTCCTCCTTAACAAGGATGTAGTCGGCTCATTTCAAGAACAGAATGTTTACCTGGGTATGAGATAAATAACTGATGCACGTTGTGAGCATAAGAGCACCAAACCCAGCATATACAATTGGCACCCCAGGGTCGGTCTGAGATATAAGTAGGTTTAGCTCTGAGAAGCATCGAGAAAAAATTACTTTAAGATAGCTGCAAGGCCATTACCTTCAAGTTAAGACCAGTACTGCCTATGGCATCAACAATAACAACTTTCGTGCCCCCAATGTCAATTGGAAGCATAGAGTTAGGCCGCCGTACTCCAGCGAATTTACCATCTTGATCATAAAGGATAATTGATTGCAGATCACGAGCAAGCATTGATCTGACCATACATTATAAATGAAAAAGAAGTTAGATTATATCCATCAGAAAATAAAATGAAACAATTAGACCTCTGTTGGAAGTTAATAATACAGCACAAGACATTACTAATCCTCAGGTAGATGTAAATATTTTTTGGTCGAACAGGTAGATGTAATTGACATATCAATACATGCAACTGATTTTCTTTCTAATCACAATAGTGGTTTACTTGTAATTTCACATATGTATAAACAAAAAGCACTTCATAGCAAACTGCTCAAAGGTCAAATTCTGCCCCTAAAAAGCTAATGTAGTTTTTTTTTATAGCAAATTATGCCATATTTTTGTCCTGCTCTTCTTCCATCAACCTAGAAATAGGTGTCCATAACTGAGAGTTAAAGATTCTCAGATCTTCAAGCAACACTTATATATATCCCACAATTGCCTACCTAACAAGGAACTTAAAAGTGAAGACTGAAGCAAAAAAGAACTACTCTGGTCCGGTTTTCAGATTCAGAAATAAACTCAAAAAACATCTGCCTTTACATGTTCCTCATAATTACAGGAATAAATCTTAATGCATGGTCCCACAAATTAATATATGCAGAAGTCAGAGTGTCTACTACACATCGTACATTCCTTTCACGCTAGAGGCACCCATGTCACCGACCGGCAAGAATGTCCCGAAAAGCTTCTTGTCTCCGTTGATCTTCAGAGGTGCCATGGGCAAATTGAAGGGCCCTTCACCGTCCTTAAGCACTTGCAGAGCAGAAAAACTCCAATCTGTCTGGTATATTGTGAATCCACCATACCTCAAAGGGTCATTTACACTAATTGTTTTTCTCATAACCTCCTTTCCACCAAGGTCGAACAACGACAAATCAGTGTGAAACTGTGATACCTGCATCAATGAATATTTTAAGATGGTCAAGCAAGAAAAATAAAAAAATAAATGGAAGAATTCCCACAACAGACCTACTTGAACCTCTTGCTAACAAGGACTCATAAAATTCTCAGTTCCATGAAGGTTCAATTATTTGTCATCACAACAACATGAGAATGCAGAATAACCATGAGCTAAACATAAAAGCTTGTCTTTGTTTATCTTTATATTCTATCTTTGACATGTACAAAAACGGCGTACCTCTCCACTATCATAGAAGTCCATGTAGAATCTGTTGACATGAACTTCAGTGTTAAATGCTTCAGAGGGATTAGAAAGAAAACCAGTAGGTCCCAATACATCTCCTACAATGAAATTTAGCCCCTGAGGGACAGTAACTGAACCTTTGAAGCTTCCCGTAGCGCTAAGGGTTCCGCCTGCCATTATCAGCAGCATTGCCAAGTGCACACCAATAGGAGCAAAGCGGCCGGCCAAGCCCTTGAAAGCATATAGTGATGGTCCTTTCAGAAAAACCTAGAGTAAATTTAAGAAGAATAATTAGCGAAAAAATAGTATCCATGGACTGGCAACCTTATTGCGTAAGATAGGCATCTCATGGCTATTGTCGATGAACTCATCTGAACAGGTCCTACGTCCCTAGTGCCAGTGAAAGAATGGACTTGTCAATTAATTTCAATTAGCACTCATGGTGTTTCAATTACTGAGGTAGAATAAATTCAACTTTGCACTATCATAATAAATAGATGTGGGAGTTTTAGAGCACCCATTTTGACCAATATGCAAACTAATTGAGCTACTGAAAACACAAGAATTGATTGATCAAAGAGAAGAAAGAGAAAGTACAAAGGTTGGACCTCATATCCAGAGCCCATCAAAATGACACCCAAATCTCGCACTGATGCTCTAGACAGCGTCTCTGAGAATTCTTGCTTTCGAATGGCCTCAGTGGATTGCAAAAAGTTCCACCTGCACATACCAATTTAAGCAGCTAAGATATTGCTGCGGCGACTTAACTGAAGAGGAGAATTTGTAGTGAAAGTAATCAAACCTCCTTGCAACCTTGACAAGCGGAATTTGCGTTGTGTAAGTGCAGGCCATGAGTGAAGTGCCCAGAAGAACCAAAGTCCCGAGAAAAATTGGGGATGAGTACATGTGGTCAAAACCGAGTGTGAGAACCCATCTCCAAGTAAAGAATCCCAAAGCAGGATTGTCTTCGGGGTATCTCTGGAAATAAAAATCGGGAGCCTCTCCTTGATCAATGACAGTGCCTACACAGTAACAATATATCAGGCTAGTGTTGCACCAATCCTACAGAATTCCATGTAATTCCTCATCACTTCATGTGCATGAATGTGAAGAATTGGGCAAATAGCTCACAATTCACAATTTCAAACAACAGAGCAAACAATTGAAACTGAAAAATTCACAACACGAAAGCTTTCCTGCACCAAAATGAGCCTCTGTTTACCACCTCCACCACAACACGCCCCCCCCCCCCGGGGAACAACAAAACAGACAGGCATTCTATCTCAACTCAGCCAGGCCTAAGCTAACCCATTTCACAAAATTCATTCCTAATTACAAGCAAACATTAAAAAAGCAACCAGCAAACCAAAAGGAAAAGATCAACGTGAAAAAAGCGGAAAAAAGGATTCGAACATGCCAAGAGCCATGAGTGCAGCCACAGTGGCCATTTCTCCAATTGCCAAAGGCAAGTTAGACAAGACAGACAAAACCCTTCTGGGCAACCTCTTCAACCACAACCCCCTGACCCCATTTTTATCATTCTCAGATGATTTCTCCGCTTCAACACCATCTCCTTCCTCAGCCAGAGGAGGAGGCATATTCTCACAGAGCAGGATTTTCTTGGAGATGAGCTTTGTGCTGCTTCTGGTGGTGTCTTTTTGAGAGGATTTAAGCTTGCAGCAAATGGGGGAAGAGAGGTTTCTCTGGGTGGTCTTGGGGTGGTGGTGAATTCGGAAGGGTTTAAGTGGAACTCTTCTGGGTAAAGGTGGGTTCAGAGGATTGGTGAACGTGTTGAGCGACTCCATGAATGGAGAATTCTGTGAGGAAGAGGGAGAGGTTTCTCAGAGCACTAGCGGTGTCTGAGCTTGAACTGCCATTTTCCGGTTAGTGGTTTAGGGGATTTTTGTTCATTTCAGATAAGGTTGCGAATTTTTTTATTACCGAGAAATTATGCTCCTATGATAAAAGCAATATTTATATATTTGTGATTCTTTGGGTAAGACATGATCGAACTTGATCATTAAGAATAAGAAATGCTTAGTTTAATTCATTAAAATTAGGGATAATTACACAATAGTCTCTGAATTTTGTTTTAATGTGCAATACCATCCCTAAAATTTTAATTTAGTTAATGTGGTACCTGAATTATAGCCCAATCCGTATTGTTGTTCCTGAACTTTTACTTTATTCAATGTAATTCCTGAACTTTTGATAAATATTTAATTTATTTTTAAAATTATATGAAAATATTTAATGTTATCTTCCCATTAATTCAAGTTCAAGGAATTGCTAATTTAGCTTCCAATCTTATAAGTTTGAATAGTAGACCAAAAAAATAACGTTACATGTGAATTATTCTTGATATTCAACTTGAATTAGGATGCAAACGGTTCGTGTCATTAAACAACATGGATAATCATTTTTCCAAATTGAGCAAACTAAGCAATTTCAAAGGATTATTATATTCTAATATTAGTTAAACATTGTACATGGATAATACACATGTAACATTTTTATTTGTCCATTGTTCAAATGTACCGATTGGAAGCTAAATCATCAAATTTCGTTAACTTGAAATAATGGAAAGACAACATTGAATATTTTCATATATTTCAAGGACTATGAATAAATGCCTCTAACCAAAATAAAATTGAATATTTATCACCGCATCAAACAAATTAAAAGCTCAAAAAAGCTATTACTTATTTAGAAATCACGTTAAATAAATTAAAAATTCATGGATGATATTATATATTGAACTAAATTTTATGGACTATCTATATCTTTTTTCCTTAAAAATTACCCTTTTTTTACCAAGACCATAATAAGTTGTTTTGAGAATCAGTATATGATTATTCAATTCAATTTTAAATGCAATTAAAATTACCCTGTCTTAACGGTAACATCACAAGTTGTGTAGTCAAGTATCAAGTGACAAGCATATGTACAACTTATTACACTTTTGAATTTTGATAAGGTTGATGCAATCAAATTATATATATTTATTCTCATCGAAAATTAGGTACGCCAAGAATATGTGCATGAGTTGATCGGCATCGCATGTGGGCCTCACGACATGGCTTTGATATTTAGGCTTGATATTTTCTCTTCTTCTTTTTTTTTTTTTAATTTTATTCTGTTCCAATCTTTTGGTTACTGAAATAATCTGGCCGGCAATGGGCGGAGGCCAATCTGTAATTATGAGGACTTCGGAGCCCTCTTTGGCAAACAAGATCCAGAAGCAGTGGATCCTCATCGCTCTCGCCAAAAACACGGCACGCACACACTCTCTCTCTCTCTCTATCTCTCTCTCTTCGTCTCACTCGTTTTCATCATCAATTCTGAAAACCCACAAGAGAACAGAAAGAGGAGAATCAGACCCTCCATTGCCAACCCTTCAAGCTCACTGGTATGCCCTCTCTCTACTCTCTCGTTGCTGTTCTCTCTCTGCCCGCTCGTTCATACGCTTCTGGGATGTCCGTTTGATTGCCCAGAAAGTACTCAGGAAAAAGAAAGGGTTGAGAAGGGAAACCTAGAGAAAAAAATTGGAGCTTGGGAGGTTTTAGAAGCTTGTTCTTGCAAAGGGCTGTTTGGGTTGATTGATTTCGTTTTGCTGATTTGCATTAGCTGTGTTTTCGTGATTCTTCCGGTTTAGGAAAGCTGAATTTAGATGGAGAATGTGACTGGATATGTTGTTAGCTGTGGAGGATTCCTCTGAGTTGATGAGCTGTTTCATTTGATTCGTTGTCCCTCCTTGTAATTAGTGTGATTCTTTGGAGTATTCGGCACGGGCATTGCTGTCATTAATTAAGTGTTAAATCCGTTTAACTTGGGTTAGATGGGAGTTCAATCTGTTTTAACAGTTTTCTGATTGTTTTCTCAGTTTGATTTGATTTGTTTCCTTGTTTCTTCAGTGGAAAAAAAGCTGTTGCTTCATTTACTCGTGCATACATTGCTGTCTTCTTCTATGATGCTGTTGAATTTGCTGCTGTGCTTGCTTACAAATTACAACGGGACTAGTTTTTGATTCTCTGTGCCGTTCTCCTTGAGCAGTTATCCGTGGTTTCTAGTGTTGACGGGCTTAAAGAGTACTTCAACCTTTGAACGTGAATGCGTCTATTGGCTGACTTACCATTATTGGGATTGCATCAATACTTCAAGCCTCTGGTGCATTCTGTAGTGTAGCATCCTCACCCTTCCCCTTCCAGAATTGTTGACCCCATGACAAATAGATGTCATTATGATGTGGTAAAAATTTAAGGCCAGTTTTCAGAGCAGACAGATTGTTGGCTGCATTCTTGCTAACATCTGGTAAGCAAAGTAAAGGAACCTAACGGTTCTAATTAGCTATATTTCCTGAAAGGAAAAAACTTTATCAAGAAGGATGCTTCACTCGCTGTGCGTCCCTGCTACACTAGCCTCCTTTGCTTCTTGTTCCAAAACTCTTAATGTCCATGCTAAAGCTTCCTCTCCATACCAACCTCTTTACCTCAGATTTCGTACATCTCATGTTGAAAACGTTCGGTATCTAAGGACCCTTGGCGTAATAGACCATGTGTCCAGGCATCAAAGACTACCTTCGCCAGATACCATTGACCGAGTCCTCAACATTGTCAACTTTCTTAAATCCAGGGGCTTTTTGGAGTCGGACTTCTCACGCCTTGCTTGCCTTTGCCCAGGGCTCTTTGCTTCTGAACTTGATCCTACTGATATTGCACCCGTTTTTGAATTCCTCACTGTTGACTTATCAGCGTCTGCTCAAGAATCATGTAGTTTGATCAACAAGTGCCCTCAAATACTATTTTCAGATGTTGACTACTGTTTAAAACCTACCCTTAACTATCTCAGGCAACTGGGAATAGAGAGGCTTAACTTTCCAAGTACTCTAAATGCACATTTGCTGAACACACGGGTGGAGAAGCTTCATGGGAAGGTTAAGTTTTTGAGGAGCATCGGCCTGACACATCAAGAAATAGCCAGAATTTGTGCACGACTGCCATCCATCTTTGGTTACAGTATAGATAACAACTTGAGGCCCAAGTATGATTATTTGGTGGAGGATATGGAGGGGAACTTGGAAGAACTGAAGAAATTTCCGCAATATTTTGCATTTAGTTTGGAGAAGAGGATAGCTCCTAGGCATTTGCATCTGAAAAGGAGAAATGTTAGGCTTCCATTGAAGAGGATGTTGCTATGGGGTGATGAGAAATTTTATGCAAAGTGGAAATGAATTAAAAATAATTGTTAGTTGCTGGTGTCCCTAATTTCCGTCATTTGTATTCTACTATAGGAATAAGTGATGGATACTTGTTCTCAAATAGTTAGAGAAGTCTTTACTTTCTTTTAATCTTTTGGGATGTATTGTTAGGTGTAAGATACTTTTTCTTTATGGACAAGGAACATATATTTCTGCAATATGATTTGCCTCCATAGCGCAAATGAAGTAATTGATTTTTGAGTTTTATCTTTTTTCCTAAGGCTGGTGATATCAAATCAATGTAAATCAGTTTTACTGTTTCTTTTAGTAAATGGCGGTGTTGCTTGTGCCTATTTAACTCCAGAGCATCTCTCTTCTAGCTTGCCCATAAATGATTATATATGTGATTACTTATTGTAAGATATTGTTGATCCTATTTAGTGTTATCCCTCAACAGCTCTGTGTGGCATGTGCATTGACAAACTTCCAATATTTGTTTGTCATTTCATTGAGTGCATCTACAGTGCCCAATCTCAATTACATTGAGCAGGTAATGCGATCAAGTTTTTGAGACGGAAGACAAAAGAGAATGACATCCTGTGAGCCATCAACTTCAGCTGATGGAAAAGGGCGTGCTTGTTTAACCCTGCCAAAGTTGGTTAGAGGTGTTGTGTGCTTATTGGTGCTACTCTTAACTGCTTTTATGATGTTAGTGTACTTTGGCTTTCTGACTGCTGTCCCACTGAGACTTTTCAGCATACATCATAGCAGAAAAGCACTGTCATTTTTTTTCGGCATCTGGTTAGCTTTGTGGCCTTTTCTCTTTGAAAAGATAAACAAGACAAAAGTTATTTTTTGTGGAGAGACTGTTCCTCCTAGGGAACGTGTATTGCTCATTGCGAACCATAAAACAGAGGTTGACTGGATGTATTTGTGGGACCTTGCGTTGAGGAAGGGATGCATAAATTACATAAAGTATGTTCTCAAGAGCAGCTTGATGAAGCTGCCAGTATTTGGCTGGTCATTTCAGCTTTTGGAGTTCATCTCTGTGGAGAGAAAGTGGGAGATTGATGAATCGTCTATGCATCGGATGCTTCTGACATTTAAAGATCCTAGGGATCCCCTCTGGCTTGCTCTTTTCCCTGAAGGCACAGATTTCACGTAATTTCTCTTCGTACTTTTTAATTATGCTGAGTACTTCATTTATCCTTTATTATCTCCACATCTATGTGTGTTATCTTTGGATTACTTTAGAGGCCATACCAAGGTCATTGAAATTTAAACTGGTACCTTTACGACATTTTTCCAGATGAGATGGAGGGCTGGTAGTACACAGAGAGAGAGAGAGAGAGAGAGAGGGAGGGAGAGGGAGAGGATTTTTTCAGGGACTAGCAATTTGAGACCTTGTATTTGACCAGAAAGATTTAATCAATTCTACTCTACCGCTTAAAAAATGGGTATCCCTTATGCAAATGCTATATCAGGACTTTGGGCAGCACTATTAATATGTTCATAGGATGTACATAATGATCCCTGTTTGCATGGATTCCAATTTTTTAGCAACCTAATAGGGGAGCGGGAAAAGAGATGAAATAGATAGGAGATTGGAGAGAGAACATTTAATAAGGACCAGTCTTCAAGCTTTAGAGAAGATCTTTTCCGAAACCAGACCTCTCCTTAAATTTCTAAATAACAGGCTTCCAGATACGCTTGTTTTTTAAATGAGCTGCAAAGGGAGATCAAAGTAGGTGTTTAGGAGAGCGAGAGTAACCTTACACATAGAGAGTTTCATGAATTCATACTTTAAGGAAGAGAAAGAATTACTATCTTCAGTGTTGAAAATGATCGTCTTGGAAGAAATTGGTCACAAAATTTCTTTAAAAGAAATTGATTGGATTTCTAGAAATTAGAAGATCAACTCGTGGTATCAGTCTCAGGAGGCGGATTAGAGACAAGTGAAGTGAGTTTCTTCTTCATACATCTTCAAAAGGGAGAAATGGGAAAAGGACAAACTTTTGGCTTGGCACTTGGTGTAGGAATATGTCTGCCAAAGATCGTTTCCTGGACCTTTTAGTATTGGTAGGAACAAGGTGGACCTTGTGTTTGAACGGTATTTGTCCATTGATGGGAGAATCATCTGGGAAGCTGACTTTTCAAGACAAACCCAAGACTTGGAACTCAAAATATGTGGTAGTGTTTTCTGATTTTCTGTATAATTAAAAGATTTCTCTCAATTTTGCTGATTCTTTGTGTTAGGATAGTTGTAAAGATGGAACTTTATCTCTAAAATTTTCTTGCAGTCTGTTAATATGAAAAGTTAATGAAGGCACCTTTACCCAAAAAAAAAAAAAAGAGTTAATGAAGGCAGACCCTTGGAGAGTTAATTGGAAAGTGAGAGTACCGACTGGAGTTTCCTTTTTTTGGTTTTTTTTGCTTCAAAAGCAACTTGGAACATATTCTCCCCTTAATAAATTTGCATTAAAAAGGCAAAGTGGGTTAATAGGTGCTTCCTTTGCAAAGCAGAGGCAGTCATGGTGAGACGTCTTCTTCTTCATTATCCTTGGACAGATTGTTTTGGGTAACCTCTTATGCTTTCGTCAGGCTAACTTGAGTTATAGGATTGTAGGATCTATTGAACATGAATTATGGGCTTGCAAGGCCCCCATTTGCCTAGCATTAAGAAAGAAGGGTTTCTTCCATACCTTACTCTGGTTCTCTTATTGATTTGGAAAGAACATAAGAAGAGAGCCAAGGAGAGAAGATGCCTCTTTTGGTAATTATTGAAGATCGGCTGAAGTTGTTACATTTTCTGGTATAGTGGGAACTTGTGCATGTAAATGCTTTGATTGACATTGTAGATGCTTTATCTCGTAACCTAGCAACAAGGGGGTGTGCAACCCTTGGTGCCCCATACTAGTTTGTTTTTGACCTATCAAAAGAGGAGTATCTTTTTGTTGCAACTTCGAGATGTTTTCTGAATTCTGGTTCATCTATGGAGGAGGTCCCGATTCTTCTGATTTGATATGTTGTTACCCAAATTTATTATGCTCAAAACAACTTGGTAGGCTATGAGATGATTAGATATTGGTCCACAAGTTCCTCTGTGGCCAATCTGCTGTTACCGACCCTCTGCATCCTTCCACCGAGCCTGCCAAGAGGTGACTAATATACCTACTTAACAGTTAAACCTACTAGTTAAATCATGTAAACCGTATCAACAATTTATTCAAGAATTGTTTAATTGAACTTTCCCCTTTTTCTTGGCCTGTGATAAAATTTTGTTTATCTGAAGAGATTAAAAGTGAGGTTGCATTCACTTTAACAAAAAAAAAAAAAAAAGTGAGGTTACATTCACAATCCCAATAATCCAGTTCCAAGTTCAGTTGTATTCAAACGTCAATTGATAGAAGCAACTCCTAATATAAAATGATATTTAACTCAATAGGATCATCTGTGCTTTGTAGCTATCTCAGAAAAATTTTGACAAGATGTCTTGTTGTTCATTAGCATAATGGATCTTTAAATTCTGCCCACAGATAGAAGAACTTTGTTCTGTTTTTTCTGTATCCTTGTATGCCTAGTGGATTGAGCCTAAAATGTTCACTGCAGTGAGCAGAAGTGTGTCCGAAGTCAAAAATATGCTGCTGAAAATGGCCTACCAATCCTAAAAAATGTGCTGCTTCCAAAGACGAAGGGGTTTTATGCATGCTTGCAGGAGTTGCGGGCATCTCTGGATTCAGGTTCTCTTATTTTTGCATCTGCTTGGACTGATGGAGTGGCGGGTTGATATTTCTAACTGAGGCACCCATATGGACCTCATAGGTTCCACATAACTTTATAAAACAGCACTATTCTATTTCGGTAGTCAAAAATAGTAAGCAAGTGTTGTTTGATCATTTTTTTCCAAGTCAAACTTTCTAATGTTGAAACAAATTCATCAGTTTTTCCATGTGGAACTTGAGAAGCTATATCTTAATAAGCACTTGCTTCAAGATTTGCCATGAAAAATCAGGTGGTATGTCCTGTGGTTTCTCAAAATATTTTTCGTCCTATGGAATATAAGAAAACTGAAATTATAGTTTTCTCCTTTCCGGAATGATATAGGTGATGAAATCTTCTTGATTTCTTCTACTACTGAAAAAGAGAATACATGAATTACAGTCCCTATATCTTGCGCTTAAGTGAGAAGAAACGAGTGACAAGTATTGTTCCAGGGAAAGACAAAAATAGCACTCTTACTAGAAATTCAGTGAAAATGAATCGTCGAAGTTTTCCTTGCTACTGTTTCTTCCATCTTGAGTAAGCTTCTTTCCTCTATTGCAGTTTATGATGTGACCATTGGCTACAAATACCGTTGTCCATCTTTCATGGACAATGCTTTTGGCGTCGACCCCGCAGAAGTTCATGTGCACGTGCGACGTATCCGCCTCAATGACATCCCAACGTCTGAAAATGAAGTCACTTCTTGGCTGATGGACACATTCTGCTTCAAGGACCAGTTGCTCTCTGACTTCCATTCCAAGGGCCATTTTCCTAATCCAGGAACAGAAAAGGAACTTTCGACAGCGAAGTGCCTTCTGAATGCTTTTGGGGTTATCTTCTTGACCTGCACATGTACCTATCTCACATTTTTCTCATCCATTTGGTTTAAGGTGTACGTTTCTTCCGTTTGTGCATATCTGGCAACTGCAACCTATTTTAACATTCGGCCACGACCAATTGCTGGCTTTGTCAAAGCTGTTATTACTCGCAACATTGCCAAGCATTGATGAGGAATAATTCAGAATCTATAATTTCTTTCTCCATTATTTGATATCAAGAGTGTTGAAATCTGTCTTACTCTAAATCCTTCTGTCTCAAGTTGTCTGGATTTACCCAGTAGTTTTCTTGAGGAGTACTCTGTTAGGGATGATGAATGTTGGCCGGATATTTTTTCTTCTCATGGATTATTTCGTTTTGATGGGTTTCTGTACCTGGTCTTTCATTTGGTTTATGCAGCTTTTATGTGTTGTCTGTCGTAGCTACTTCTTGCTGCTAAAAGAACCTGACAATTTCTATATAACAGTTAAGTTTCGTATCAGTCATCTGGACTAGTTTAATGAACAAGCGGAACTTCCCTGAGGACTAAAACGAGGGCTTTTACTTTCAATATTGGCAATTTCCCATACGAACGGATACTTCCAATTGCCGGCATACCTGCAAAGTTCTATCTACTTGTCAGTGTAACAAGGGAAAGTTTTACCATAGGTTTTGACATGATCTCCACATAATCGTAGTTAACATCACTTAGTTAGGCTCGTCAATTTAATCTTAGCGCCAAACTCAAAATCATCGAGGAAAGTATCCTTGTAATATATCATCCCTGGAGGGCTGTCCTGAGGAGGGAAAACGTCGACCGTTGTAAGAATGGCCATCCTTGACTGTCATATGTCAGTCTCATTTCATCCAGCTTTGATGAATATTTTTTAGCATGACGTAGGAAACTAAACTGTGATAAGATTGGGCCTGATTCCCTAAAAATCCAAAGTTTTAGATCTAGTATCAATTCTGCCTTAAGCTTCTTTTTTTGTCTAACAAAAAAATCTCAAACTTTAGATTCATTCTCAAATCTATTCCCAACTTTTTTTGTTAAAAAAAACCCCAGATTTTAGGTCTGATCCAAAATCTACCTCCAACTTTTTTTGTCGAAGAGGAAAATCACCAATATTTACTATAATCCCAAATCAACCTCCATTTGTCCTCTGTCCAAAAGTTGCCGTTAGTCATCCCTAAGTTTTATATCCTAAAACAATTTCATTTTAGAGATAATATTTCATGTCGCCTTACTGATGTGGATTTGTTATTGACGTAGAAATGCCACGTCAAGTTAGGACTAGATCACTGGTGTATATTTGATAATAGATTGAAATTTGGTGATTTTCTTAGACAAAACAAAATTCGTGATAGATTTGAAGCTGCACCTAAAGTTTAGAGTTTTTTTTCTAAGACAAATAAAAAGTTCATGAAAGATTTGAGATTAAATCTAAAGTTTAAGGTTTTTTCCAAGACAAAAAAAGATTCAGAATAGAATTAGGACTAGACCTAAAGTTTGAAGTTTTCTAGGGAATTAGGCTAATAAGATTGTGCTTCAAATGTCAACATTAATTAGGGAAAAAAGGACATTACAAATGTTATAACTTTAGAACAATGCTCACTTGAGTGTTATAACTTTTTTTTTTATTTGAGTGCCTAAACTTATGTACTACTTACTTTTTTGTTGTTGTCAAAGTCGCTTATTTGAGTGCCATAACTCTTTTTTTCCGATCACTTAGTGCCATCTTTATAATCGATCACTTGAGTACTATAACTTTTTATAAACGTACATCTGAGGTGCTATGCCACATCGAATTTCTGATACTTGGGTAAACGTTTTTAAAAGTGCTGGCACTCTAGTAATTGATTGAAACTCATGACCCTCATTGTCAACTTTTTTTGGAAGTTATCATACTTCCATGATTGGAAAAAAAAGTTATGGTACTAAGTGAGCGCTGCGCAAAAATTATGGCACTTACATTGTCCTTATTCCCGGCAATTAGTGTGACGTCTGAGTACGCCACTTACTAAGGATTGATTCAGTCTCCTTTATGTCATTATGCAAGCAGAAGAAAATTATCATCTTAAGCATTTAGAACATGAATGATAAGTAAGCAATTATCACTGGCTAATGTGGGGGAAACATACATGCATTTCATTGATACTTATTTACATATGCCAGGTGATAGGAACGATATTAACATAAGGAACCTAATCTAGGAGTATTCAAAAAGATGCATTACTCCCTAGCCACCATCTATGTGACGCCCCACGGCCGTCACTAACCACATCACCCGTCCTCACAGTCCAGGTCAAAAAGGTATGATTGTGACAAACAAAAGTCGTTTGCCCCATATGTACTACACCAACCTCCAAGCTCTACTCCTTGCCCTCGAAGTCTATTGGTGCACCATATCGAGAGATGGGAGAGGCAGGAATTAGAGGCATGTCTAAAGATCTATAAAAATAGATAACAATAGGAGTGAGCTAATGCTCAACAAGAGAAACGACTAGCTTATAAATCAATCGATCGAACTAACTATCAGTTCCTAAGACACATCTAGCGTGAAACAATCGATGCACACTATAATGAATGCACACAATCTGAATGCAACATTCATAGCCACATGTATAATGCTAGCATGCATTGTATGCATCCCATGTTTCATTTCTTATTCATGTCATGTCATAGGGTTCACCCCCATCTCACAGTTAAACTGGTTTGCTTGTCAGTCTGTGCATGTCACTTTCGGTTTACTGCATGGCTTATTGGCCACAGGCATCTCACTTCGAGGTATCCCAAGCACAAGCATAGGAGCATCCCAACACACAAAATAAGGGCATTCTGACTCCTCTGAGGCATCTTCTTGTTTACTAACCGGACTTCTGTGACTTACTAGCCACAGGAATCTCACTTCGAAACATCCCAAGCATAAGCATAAAGACATCCCAGCACACAACATAGGGCATCCCGACTCCTCCAAGGCATCTTATGGTTACTGTCCGAACTTCAGTGGTTCGCTGACCACAGGCATCTCACTCCGAGGCATCCCAAGCATAAGCATAGTGGCATCCCAGCACACAGCACAACGGCATCCAACTCCATCGGGGCATCTTGGTATTTAGCCAAGGCATTCACTTCCGATTTGCTAGTTGAACTTCTAAGGTTTGCTGGCCTTGGACATTATATAACATCTTTCTCTCACACACATCTCAGGTATACCACACGTATGCAATGATATGACATTCATAGACCACATAACTCATTTCATTCAGCACACTTTTCATATGAAATTATGTCATGTCTCACCAAACAATTAGATGCCTCATTAATGCACTTAAGCTATTCACAACCAGAATTTCCAGAATCTGTTACCACAAAGGTTAACCAATTTACACCATCATTTGATATTGTATCATGGCCAATCATACCTCATTAGAAAGCCTAATGGATGTGGGTTCTATCTCCAATAGACACAGAATTGTGGTTCAATCATTTTCAAGTAGATAATTGTCATGCCTTGACCCCCATGAGCACGCAACATCCCGCCCACGATTGTTAAAGTAATGCGACATCCCAGGATTTGTCGCCGACCCAAACTAACGAGCCAAAGAGCAACTCAAGTGGAAGCAATTCGAACTCTCCTTACCACATACAATCCATTGGGGTAGTAAAGAGACAATTGAAACACATCAACTAAATACATTTATAAACAAAGCATCAGTAACAACATATACACTTGCAAGCCTTTTGCGAGGTAACTAACTACAGATCACATGTAACAAAAAGGGTTAGGTGGTCGGTTAGCCTAATTCCTTTAAACAAAAGAGGGCTCCTCAAAAGATAGGAGACTAGACCTATCATCAGTCATCGTGGTACTCTGGCAGCGTCCGTGGATCTTCCATATCTTCATAAGGCTCAAGAGTTTGAAATGTTTATAATTCAATAATGAAAATAAATGTCAATAACTCACTACCTAAGCCTCGCTTAGGTTAATGCGTACCGCAGTACAATTCAAACAGGCAATTCAATCAAATAATGTGCCACATCAATCACAGGTGCCTTTATCTCATCTTGGCACATGTACATGCCTTGCACGTTAGTACACTACCACAATATGGCAACCATTCATCGAAACATAACGGCCCGAATCGAGGCAAGCACATGCATAGCACACTTAATAATCAAGACATGCCCAACATTATCTCAAACATGACATTCCATAATACAGATCACACTCACGAAGTCCAGATTATTAACGGCCAAACATGTGTAAAAACGCATCAGATTGCTAGGCTCCCCCGAACCCGCGTAAAATGCATTAAGTTGTTGGGCTTTCGACGTAACCGGACATCGTCCCGCTACATCGGTGACGGCATCATCCCTCGTTACGCGGGCCAGAGATCGATCTTGAAGTGTTGGACCTGACGCGTTGAACGCGGGTCAGAGGAGAAATTGATAAATGGCAGAGTGCTAGCGTGCAAGTGTGCGTTAATGTATTGTTGAGACATGAACATGAGTGCGAACATGAGCATATGTATGACATACGTCGGGACTAAGTGATATGTGTATATGTGCCGCGATCAAATTCTATGGTATTGTTGTGATTATTTATGTAGGATGCCTAACCTGTAGGGTCAAGCAAATTTCGATTTAGGCCTGAGGGCCTGAGTCGGTTTTTCTTTTGAATTGTGCGTTATTTAGTACTCGTCAGGAGGTGCACGTTAACCTAGTTTAGGTTTAGGGAACTACTCACTGAGATTATTCTCATTGTTGTATAAAACCAATTTTTCAGACCCCCAACCTTGAGATGCCTGATGTTCCAGTAGGTTTTGAAATTCCGCACTATATAGAGCGGACTAGGACGATACACTTCATAGGGAACGAGGAGGTGTATATTAGATATTATACCTTGGTTTGGGTGGACGTGGGGGAGTCACATTACCAGACCCACGAATACGTGGCTTGGTGCTTCAAGGACGATCTCAGAGAGTATGGTCCTCTCCGAACTTTTGATGTCCCATTTACCAGGTTGGGTACCCGGTACCCTTGATGCCCCGATGGAGAGGTGGCTGATCTTAGATCTTCAGCTGAGGAGAGCGCGAGCTCTGATGGCGTACCGGTAGAGTACGAGATAGATGAGATCGACCCAGTAGACATGGAGCTGGACGACGGAGAGCCGGAGCCGATCGAGGAGGACCTCGTGCCGGAGGCTGAGCCGAAAGATATGGTCTCGGAGGAGGAGGTTACAGAGGTTGAGCTTGAGACGGACTCATCAGGGTCCGAGGAGGAGATGCCTGACAGCCCTTCCTCCTCGGAGTCTTCTGATTCCGATCTAGACTGGGTACCGTAGGAGTTAGCGTTCACCTCAGATTTGGTAGGGCCAATACCTTTTTAACCAGTGCCCCTCCTTTAGTAGTAGACTGACCCTCGAGCCACTTACCCTCTTTTTGTCAGTAGTGGCCTTTGACCCGTTTTTTATTTTTGTTGATCGGGCTGTACATGGATATTGTATATGGTTTCCAATAGTAGTGTAAGTGTTTATTTTGCAATCGTGGTTGTTCATTTCGGTGGCTATCCTTGGTTATGTGTATAATATTATTCGGATGATTTTAAATACTTTCGCATGTGCTTTAAATCTCTGTGTTGGGTGTTGGGTCGGCGACGCGTCCTAGGATGTCGCACTCGAATCGACCCTTGCAATGGATGTGGCGCGCCGAAGAGTGCGGGGCATGACATGAACGGTGTACCAGTTTAGGGCTGTACCCTTCTATTTATAACAAGTTTACCAACTTGTGATTTTTCGTAATATTAATTCAATTTAACAGATATTAACAGAGGGTAAATTTGTCATATATGTACCAGATTAGGGTTTTTAGTAGTCAAAAAATTAATTTTGAGTAAAATTGCTACATGTGTACTAATTTGGAGTTTTTGGTAGTCAAAAAATTAGGAGAAAATTTCAATTAAGGGGCCAAAGTCGAACCGTTTTCTCAAAGGAGGGTTTGAAGTGGAGCTTGTCTCAAAGGAGGGCCTGAAATGACCAACATAATCTCAAATAAAGACCTCAACTTAAACACCAGCCAAATCATATTTGTAGCTAAGGGTATTTTCACCTAAGGACTTTTTTTACTCTTGCTTCTTTTTTTCTTTTTCCTTTTTGTTTTTCTTTTCTCTCTGTCTTCATCTTGCTCACGCCTCCTTCTTGACAACAACATCAATCTCCTCACCAGCGAGCTTGCACAGGTGCAAAACAATTTGAGCGAAGAAAATGGAAAGATATTGTCACGCCCCGATCCCCATCGAGCGCGCAACACCCTTACCTAGTCGATTAGTGCGACGTCTTAGGAATGTCGCTGACCTCTAAATCTCCATCAGAGGTTTACAATTACAGCAGATACTAACAATTAATCCCTGACAAATAAAACTGGGGAGAATAGGGAGAATGTACGTTTTTCATTTCCCATTGCCGAACTTAAGCCATAATATTTATAGTTACAAAGCCACTACATATGCAAGTACCCTAAAAACTACAAGTCACTGAATATATAGGTACACACTGAACTACATTTACAACACTATGGAAGTGTGCTTAATCCAGATAAAGTTATCGCCCATGGGAAACTCTGCAATGTCCAACTCAATGTGCACGGGCACCCCAAAATGCTCTGGTGGCGGTGGTGGAGGATTCATGGCTCAGGTCGGGGTTCTGAAATGTTTGGTTGAAATAACCGTGAGAACACTTCTCAGTAAATTCACCCCTAAATCAAACCTAGGCTATCACGTATCTCCGGACAATCGCACAGACACACGTGCATTTGTACACATCAAGTCTTCACATCGCAGGCACTTCAAATAATATAGTCAGACTCAAACATGCGTACACCCGTACTCAATCACAATCACGTCGTATGCAACACACGCATGTACCAATTCTCATCCCACTATTCATTCCATTCTCATTTCCTCTTTCTCATTCCTCGCCAGTGACCCGCGTTGAAGTACATGTCTTAGGCACACTGCGATCATTCACCACATCCAGCCCGCGTACCCGTTCACGCCTCAAGCCCCAATCATGACCTGAGCATCACACGCCCTAGGCCCGATCCCAACTTAGCCCGCGCCAAATGCGATAGGCCTACATGATTGGAACCCGAGCTTATTATGCCTCGGTCCAATCTCGGTCTCACCCGAGCTGATCGTGCCTCGGATCGATTCTCATTCTTGCTTTTTCAAGCCTCAGCTTGTGCCAAATGCAGCAGACCTATGTGATCGCGGCCCGAGTTTATGATACTCGGCCCGATCCCAAACTCGCACTTTTGTACTTTCACACACTTTCCCACCATCACTTGCCACACCACAATTTTCTTCTCACTCATGCCCATGCTCCACATTAGTGATGGCCACGGTTCGGAACCGACCGGTTCCGGTTCGGAACCGGCGGTTTCGGTTCGTGGTCAAGAATGAACCGGAACATAATTTTCTTTTCTTTTTTTTATTTTTCCGTTTCTTTCTTTTTTTTTTTTTCTTTTCTTCGGTTCTCGACTCTCGTTCTTCCTCCGCCGGCCCCAGTTAGGGCCGGCGGAGGTCACCAGCCTCAGCGAGGCCGCCCGATACCGGCGAGGCTGGCCCTCGCCAGATCCAGGCAAGGGCGAGCCTCGCTGGCGTCGGGCGAGCCTCGCCCTCGCCTGGGCGAGCGAGGGCGAGCCTCGCCCAACGCCGGCGAGGCTCGCCCTCGCCTGGATCTGGCGAGGGCCAACCTCGCCCAACGCCGGCGAGGCTCGCCGACGCCGGCAAGGGCGGCCTCGCCTGAGGCTGGCGACCTCCGCTGGCCCTAGCCGGGGCCGGCAGAGAAAGACAAGAAAATAAAAAAGAAAAGGAAAAACAGAAAAAGAAAATAAAAAAATAAAAAAATTATTGTTACGGTGACGAAACATTATTCGATATAAATTGCAATTAAAATATAAATTGTAATTAAATTTGGGGACAAAAAGACAACACAGGGCTTGAACTTAATAAATTATCATTAAGCACATTACAATTCCTTACAACGATCTATAAAAAAAAAGAGCACAATATATATGCCCTAAAATAATCTCAAAACCTAAACATTCCGTGCGCAAGGAACTAGAGGTCACATGTCGTCGGATAATACTTGGGTTTCCCTAAGCTCATGTGGGCGTACCCGATATGAGAAACAAGGGTTCCCAAAATATTTACCAACTCTAATAGTTCTTTTACCCTCAATCGTCACTACCCGTTCCAGTACCAGTAGCGGTAGTATCTCCGTCGTTTAAGAATTCGAATTCATTATTCCGATCTATCTCTTGTTTCCGGTATTGAGCCTTCGTTCAATCAGCAACACAAGCTTGCATCTCCACTGATTCTGGATCTAATCTTGAACGATGTTCATCCAAAATATTACCTCCGGCATTAAATGCTTGTTCAACCGCAACTGTGGAACAAGGGGTTAAAAAAATCTGTTTTGCAATAAGAGAAAGGATTGGGTATTGGCTTGCGTGCCTCTTCCACCAATCCAAAATTAAAAAATCTGTACCACCTTCGGTTTCAGTAAACTCAAATGAAACGGTTAGATAAATCTCTAATTCAGAAATATTTCCTATTACTCCATTTTGTTTTTTTTGTCTATGTAATAAAAGTTGGTACCCTCTACTAATTTTACCTGTACTGTCATTTTGTATCTCCATAGATTGAGAAGATCCAATATCACCTAAATTATATTTAGTATAAAATTCATTATATAATTCTATTACTACGTTTTTAATATTACGTACTATGGTTGTAACATTTATCTCATCCCATTGATCACAATGTAAACATTGATAATACACACGCAAAAACTCATTTAAGCCATCCAATTTGCAACGCGCATCAAAAACACAAGCAACTAAATAAATAATGGGAATTTCCCTATAATAATGTAGCCACTTCATTTTCATTGCAAGTATAGTATGTTGTAATTCAACATCATTTTCACATTTATCAAAAATTCCGACAATATTAGTATACTCTACTAAAAATAAATGTGTAGTAGGATAATAAACGCCGGACAAAGTATAAGTTGCATCATTAAAAATCTTTAAAACATCTAAAATTTTTTGGCAAATATCCCACTCTTGTGGGTATAAATTAACCTGAGGTATATTATTAGAAATGAATGCACATAATAAATCTTTATATGCGAAAGATTCATTAAGCAAGTGGAAAGTAGAATTCCAACAAGTTGGAACATCTTTTGGAAATCTTTTTAGCTTTTTGCCATTTTTTCTACAAAATTTACCCCATTCTTTCATTTTTTGGGGATGTTTCCATAAAAATTGAATCACCATTTTTATTGGTTGAAGAAAAATATCGAGAGTTTTCAAACCATCTTGTACATATAAATTTAAAACATGACAAGCACATCTAACGTGAAAAATTTTTTCGCCAAAAGCGGGTTTACAAATATTTTCTAAATCGCCAATTGAAGCGGTATTTGCTGCAGCATTATCAAAACCAATTGAAAAAATTTTGTTAAGCAAATAATATTCTTCTAAAATTTGCCTAATTATTCTATAAATATTATTTGCCGTATGATTATCATCGAAAACTCTAAATGCAATAACTCTTTTTTGAATACTCCACTCGTCATCTATCCAATGACATGTTATGCCCATGTAAGAATGATTTTGCCAAGGATCACTCCAAATATCACTACCTATATGCACACATCCATTAAATTGCATAAAAAAATTTTGTAAATCTTTTTTCCTTTTCTGTAAAGATCTTTAATTACTCGTTTAGTTGAATTTCTAGGAACACGTTTTGCTTGTGGAGCACATGCTTTTTGTACAAATTCATTAAAACCAAATCTTTCTCCAAAATTAAATGTTAAATGCTCAACGCAAATAAATTTTCCTAATTCTTCCTTATAAGTTTTGTCATTAAAACGAAATAAAGGGGAAGTGTTAGGATTGACGTACTCGGAAATTTGTTGTTGCCCGATATCAATTCCCGTTTCGGTTGGATGTTTGCTCCTAAGATGTCGTTTAAATGTTCCATATCCTTGTCCACCTGTATATTTATATATTTTCCCACAATATTTACAAATTATATCATACCTTTTTTCACCAATATCAAACCTTTCCATTTTCGTGAAGTGATTCCAAATGTCAGATGTAAATTCTCGTTCCGCTTCCTTTGTTGTAGATATTTCACCAGGAGGATGAAAACTTTCTTGAGTCGGGACGCGCTCCATATCAAGAAAAATGTTGATTTCATCATCTTGAAAATTGACATATTCACGAGGATCAAAAGAATGATGGGATTCCGTCGCGATATTCTTACCTTTGCCAATTGGCACTCGACTTCCACTTGCCATTTTTCGAGTGGATTGAGAGAATTGAGCGGATTAATTGGGAGAATTAAGAAAGAATTGCGTGGATTGAGAAAATTGAGAGAATTTAAGAGAATTGGCAATTGGAGAGAATTTCGAGTATTGAAAAAATTTGAGACTTAAGAGAAGAGAATTTGAGAGAATTGTGTGAGTATTGAGAGAATTTGAGAGAATTTATAGGAAAAAATTAAGAAGAAAATTTAGAATTAAAAAAAAAAAAAGAAGATAACCGTTGCAAAATTGCAACGGTTATCTTTTTTTTTTTTTAACTTTTTGCCCGTTGGGGGCAAAAGTCCCAATTTTGCCCGTTTGACAACGGGCCGCAAGCCCGCTGAGGATGAGTGCGGCGCTGCCCGCAGCAGGGCCTGCAGACGTGCAGGCCCTGCTACGGGGACAATATATATATATATATATATATATATATATATATATTTTCCCGTTAGGGCAACGGCACAGCATTGCAGTTTGTAGAGGACCACCGTCACCACCAGAGGTCCAGAGGTGGCCGGCCGCCGGCCTCAAGCGAGGCCGCCCTCGCCGGCGTTGGGCGAGGGCCGCCCTCGCCTAGGCTGGGCGAGGCCGGCCTCGCCAGTTGCCGGCGAGATCGAGCCCTCGCCGGTCTGCTGCAGCTGCACAGCTGCAGTTTTTTTTTTTTTGGTGGAACCGGGCCTGGAACCGCAGGTTCCGGGCCGGTTTCGAACCGCGGGCTCGGTCAACGGGCCGGGCCCGGGTTTGACCAGGCCGGTTCCAGTCCGGTTCCAAGCCAAAACCGGCCCGTGGCCATCTCTACTCCACACGCATTTATCACATGCAACTGGCCCTTCACACGTGGCCTGCACACGCATTATTTTACACGTAGCTCATGCACATTCAGCATAGGACATGGCAATACCAATAATTAATTTAATCTAACTCACGTGTGCACTCAACAAGCATATACAGTCACCCAATTGTACAACAACATACTCAATTTAATCACCACAATTTATTTATAATTTAAATATACATCAAATACGTAAATTCTCATTTTTCTCCCACCAAACGGTGTCGGATTAATTCCGATCCTTCACGGAACTTTCTCGCCATAAAATACCGATTCTAAAAATCTAACTTGCATCCCGAACAAATCATCACAGCCCCGTGCACAGTAAATCACAGCTCATGAATAGTAATTCGCAACCTACTATTATTTTGAATTTCCAATAAAAATTTTCTGGTTTCAATTCTAAGGCCCGCCACCTAATCCCACTTTTAAATCATGCAATTCCACACCTAATCTATTCCCGGTTTCATCCAAAATCGTCTGTCAATACCCGAAATCCTAAATTGGGTTTAGAGAGCGACTTACTCGCATTCTAGACTATCGCGGCTAGAACGGAAAGCGGCGGCACTTAATCGGGGACGGCGGCGAAGATGTACGGCTCTCGGATGGCGGTGATCGGCTTGGGTGGCGACGGCGTGGCTTTGGCGTGAGGGAGAGAGAGTGATCGGAGGAGGGGGAAGGCTCACGGTTGAGAGGGGGGATTGCTCACGGAGGAGGGGGCTGCCGAATGGGGGAGGGGAGAGGAGAGAATGGGTCAAATGCTTAAAAATCAATTTTGACCAACTTTATGGCAAATTACCAAAATACCCCCCTCAAATCTTTTTGATCCAACGACCGAGATTCGATCTAATCTTAAAATTAACGGTTCAGATTGAATCTTACTTTAAAATATCTAAGGGTAATATGTCTTTTCCAACTTTAGGCCTAAAATGACCAAAATACCATTGTCCAACAAAACTAATCCTTTATAAATCTTTAAGGGCACAATCGTCACTTTCTTTATTTCTCGTCGAATTCGAATTTTTCCGAAGGATTTAAGTGCACCAAAAATTCACACGTGTCACGTGCAACGTCGTCCTAATGTTCCGGCATGACTTCCTAATTTTTCGATATCCAATTTGGGCAAAAATTCAATAATTAAATTCTATTAAACGCAACTCGAGCGTTTCTCGAGCTAACGGGCAGCTTGCTGGGGAAATTCGCTGAATCAACTCATGACTGATACTAAATCGAGTCACATGCAAGTTCGTTAGGTACGTGACGACCTCGATTATCATTAAAATCGCGAAGATCAATCACTTGATCCGAGGGGTATGATCGTTCGGTATAATTTCGAAATCATTCGTCAAGTCGTTTCATGGTCTAACGGAATCACCCGCGATCCACTACTAGGACAGTGGCGAACCGATCCCTAACTATCCTTGGATCGGCCAACAGTGGCTCAAAATATCACTTCCGCGATTTAATGGTCGAAATCCATTCACGATCGAATTTCCTTTAGTCACGCGAATTTAATTTTCCTATTAGCCTTTTCCTAATGGTTAGCATTCCCAGGAATAATCAGTTCCGGGTGAGAATTTGCTGCGAGCACATTTCATAAAACTCAGTTATTTCATAATTTCCATTTGGCGGAAATTTCGGAATGTCACAATCTTCCCTTCTTATATTGTCATCTAAATTTACAATCTTACCACTATTAAAAATTTACAATTATTACTGCTACTCAAACAACTTGGGGTACTGACGTTGCATCATTTCTTCGCTTTCCCAGGTTGCGCCTTCAGTCCCGTGGTGCTCCTAGATGACCTTTACCATCGGGATCGTGTTATTTCTCAGAACCCGTTCTTTCCGATCTTCAATCCTGATCGGTCTCTCAACATACGATACCTTATCATCCACCTCTATCTCTTCATAATTCAACACATGAGATCCGGTTCGTATTTCCTCAACATCAATACATGAAACACATTATGTACCTGCGACATATTTGGCGGCAACGCGAGACGATACGCCAAATCTCCAATCCTTTCTAACACTTCGAAGGGTCCCACGTACCTCGGACTCAATTTGCTCTTCTTACCAAACCGGGATAATCCTTGCATAGGCGAAACTTTAAGGAACACGTGATCCCCTATCTGGAATTCCAGAGATCTTCGCCTTCTATCTGCATAACTCTTTTGACGGCTCTGCACTGTCCTCAGCCTTTCACGAATGATCTTAACTGTCTCGATCGACTGCTCAACCAACTCCGGCCCTGTTATAGCTCGTTCTCCCACTTCATTCCTATACACGGGCGTTCTACAAGCACGGCTATATGACGCTTCAAAGGGCGCCATTCCAATACTTTGTTGGAAACTGTTATTGTAAGCAAATTCCACTAAAGGTAGTTGCTCTTCTCATTTACCCTGAAATCCAACACACATGCCCTGAGGATATCTTCTAGCGTCTGAATCGTCCTCTCAGACTAGCCATCTATCTGAGGATGATAAGCTGTACTGAACTATAACTTAGATCCTAACATCGTCTGTAAACTTTTCCAAAAATTGACAGTAAACCTAGGATCACGATCCGATGTTATAGACACTAGTACCCCATGCAGGCGAATTATCTGCTGCACATATAACTACATACCTTCTAACGCGAAATCCTTTCGCACTGTCAAAAAGTGTGCCGACTTGGTCAATCTATCAACAATCACCTAAATACTATTGTGGCCTCGTTGGCTTCTCAGCAATCCTGACACAAAATCCATGGTTATATGCTCCCATTTCCACTCTGGAATTTCCAACGGTCGCAACAAACCTCCAGGTTTACAATGTTGCGCCTTCACCTGCTGACACATCATACATTTAGCCACGTGCTTAGCAATATCTGACTTCATACCATTCCACCAATAATACTATCTCAAATTCCTGTACATTTTAGTACTGTTGGGATGGATACTGTACTGGTTACGATGCACTTCAGATAGAATTTCTTCCTTAACTCCCGCATCGTCTGGCACACATAACCTCCCACGAAATTTCAACACACCGTCCTCAGATACCTGAAAATTTGGCTTCCTCTTAGTAACGTCCATCTCAATAATCTTATGTACCTCTGGGTCCGTAGACTGCAAAGTTTTAACTTTAGCCTGGATCTCTAGCTCAATCCTTAATGTAGCTAGCAGACTTGAGATTCGACTCACTTCAAACTTGAACTCTGAGTCTCGTACAGTCTCCAACAGAGTCCACTCCGTGACCAACAAATGCGCGATGCTTGATTTCAGACTCAACGCATCTGCAACTCGGTTTGCCTTTCCAGGGTGATATATAATATCACAATCATAATCTTTTAACAATTACATCCAACGTCGCTGCCTCATATTCAACTCTTTCTGCAAAAATAAATACTTGAGGCTCCGATAGTCAGTATAGATCTGAACTCTTTCTCCGTATAAATAATGTCGCCAAATCTTCGAGGCGAACACTATTGCTGCTAACTCCAAGTCATGCGTCGAATAATTCAGTTCATGTGGCCTTAACTGCCTGGATGCATACGTTACCACTCATCCATGTTGCATCAACACACACCCTAATCCCTTCAACAACGAATCACTGTATATCTCATACCCTCCAAGTTCTAATGAAATCGTCAACACTGGTGCTGTTGTCAACCTCTGCGTCAACTTCTGAAAACTTTCTTCACACTGATCTGTCCATTCAAATCTATTCTCCTTCTTCAATAATTGAGTCAACGGCATTGCTATTGCCGAAAATCCTTCCACAAAGCGACGGTAATATCCAGCCAAACCCAGAAAACTCTGAACTTCTGTTACCGTTGTCAGTCTAGGCCACTTCGTTACAGCCTCTATCTTCGCTGGATCCACAGAAATTCCTTCTCCCGAAATTACATGACCGAGAAATGCTACTTGACTAAGCCAAAACTCGCACTTGCTAAACTTAGCATACAATGCGTTCTCCCTCAAAGTTCGCAACACTTGATGCAAATGAAATTCATGCTCCTCTAGATTTTTCGAGTATACCAGTATATCGTCAATAAAAACAAGTACAAACTGATCTAAAAATTCCTTAAACACTCGATTCATCAAATCCATAAAGGCAGCAGGGGCGTTCGTTAATTCAAATGGCATCACTGTAAATTCATAATGTCCGTATTTCGTCCTAAATGCCGTCTTCGGTATATCCTCCTTCTTAATTCTCAACTAATGATACCCCGTTCTCAAGTCAATTTTAGAGAACACCGAAGCCCTTGTAACTGATCAAACAAATCATCAATCCTCGACAAGGGATACTTATTTTTTATTGTCACCCGATTCAACTGCATGTAATCTATACACAATCTCAATGATCCATCTTTCTTCCTTACAAATAGAATTGGCGCTCCCCACGGAGACGCACTGGGATGGATAAATCCCTTGTCTAACAATTTTTGCATCTGCACATTTAATTCATTTAACTCTGATAGCGACATTTTATAAGGTGCCTTCGAGATTGGCTCAGTTCCAAGTGCCAACTCGATTATAAATTCTACTTCTCTTTCCGATGGTAATCCCGGCAATTCTTGAGGAAACACATCGGGATACTCACACACTACCGCTATATCCTCAAGTTTCGGCTCTTCAGCCATCGAATCCACTACTACAGCTAGAAATCCTTGACATCCTTCATTCAACAATTTTGTCATTTCCACCGAGGATATCAACGGAATCGAGGGTTCTCCTCGACTTCCCATAAATTTAAATTCCGGATGTCTAACAGGATCAAATTGGATCACCCTGCTATTGCAATCCATCACGGCCCTCTGCTTAGACAATCAATCCATCCCTACTATCACATCAAAGTCATACATATCTAGAACCGTTAGATCAATCAATTCCTCTCTATGCCCAATTACGATCTTACAGTTTGGACAACCCAACAAAATCAACATCTTATCGTTTAAAGGAGTCATCACACACAGCATAACATCAAGCAACTTCTGTTCTAATCCAACTAACTCCGCAAACTGTTTTGATATAAAGGAATGCGACGCTCCAAGATCAAATAAAGCATACGCAGCATGGTCGCACAGAGAAATCGTACCTGTGACAACCCCTAGTGCGTTTTCAACCTCTCTTCTGGCCATCGCATATACTCGTCCTTGCGCTTGAGGCCTATTCTGGTTTAGATTCGCTGTCTGGGCCGCTTCAGTCTGATTCTCATTTCGAGGTGGCGGTAAAGCAGGCGGCCTATTCTACCTGGGATTGGAGCAATTCTTTATATGATGCCCAAATCCTCCACATCCAAAGCAAGCTCCACCCCTGGTTAGACAAGTCCCGTTTCCATGTCGACCTCCACAAATCCTACGCGGACCATTCCCAATCCGGATTGGCTTTCCAATATTCCTTTTTGCTAGTGGAGCGAAACGCTTATTATCCATCATCGGCCTCTTCTTAGGATTACGATTATTCCAACCCTAGACAAACCTCGATCCAGATGCGGCGGTTCTATCCATCTGATCCAACTCAAGAATCTGGGCCATATTAAATATCTGCTCATACGTCCCTAGATTTACCAGTAACAACTGGCTATAGATATCAGTCCTTAATCCGTCCAGAAATCTTCACGCCTTATCCTTCGGATGTTCCACCATTCTCAGCGCAAACTTAGACAATCTCGCAAATTCCGCCTCATACTGATCTACCGTCATCTGACCTTGGCGGAGTCTCATAAATTCCGCGAGTTTTCTTTCTCTAGCACTAATTGAAAAGTACTTCTCATAGAAATTTTCAGTAAAAACAGCCCAAGTCTTGGCTGTACCTTCAGAAAAAATCCTATCCCTAGTGGCTTTCCACCAATCATTCGCATTATCCTGCAGCTGATACATAGCTAAGGTCACCTTCTCATGATCATTACACTCCAGTACCTCAAAAACCTTCTCCAGTTCCTCTACCCATCGAGGTGCAGCCTTAGGATCTCCTTTCCCAGAAAACTTAGGGGGTTTCAACTTAATAAACTGCTCTACCAGCTGGTGCATAGGTCTATTAGCAACCACTTGCCCCTGACCTTGATTCTCGTTATTATTAGCAACAGCAACAGCCTCGGTAGCTTGGGCAATCGGAGTAGCTCGCTCCTGAGTCTGCCGTTCTATTATATCACCAATCCGTTCCAACGTTCTCATTACAGCTTTTATTCTCGGGTCCACAACAAGTCTAACTTCTATTCCAGGGTTTGCCGCTACTCCAGCATCAACTCCTAAATTTTCCATCGCTCCAACACCCATTCCAAGATCCTCGATGGCTCTAACTCGAGCGTGTCCACTACCCCTGGATCTTATACCAACACCCCTTCTTGGGACTCTTCCTATTCCTCTTCCTTCGCTGCTCATCCACGATTATATCACTCTCCTACTTACTGTAATTCCACTCAGGAATTAACGGTCTAAACCAACTAGCTCAATCAAATTCTAAGCAGCGAATTAGCACGAAAGCTCGCTCAGCAAGCAATTCCCCACTACCAATCATGGAATCACAATCACCAAAGTCTGAACACTTACCTCAGATCCAGACACACCTGCATTTCGATTACCACACACAATTGACTTATACAAACAATCACAACAACCAATCTGGAGGCACGTGTAGCTGACTCTACTCTACAACCCACTAAGATCTCCCCAATTACTAACCCAAGGTTTTCGCTCCTTATCACTCCAATTCAACCAATCTTAGATCGAGCTAACCTTGCTCTGATACCAATTCAAACGGAGATGTCACGCCCCGATCCCCATCGAGCACGCGACACCCTTACCTGGTCGATTAGTGCGACGTCTCAGGAATGTCGCCGACCTCAAAGTCTCCATCAGAGGTTTACAATCACAGCGGATACTAACAATTAATTCCTGACAAATAATACTGGGGAGAATAGGGAGAATGTACGTTTTTATTTCCCATTGTCGAACTTAGACCATAATATTTACAGTTACAAAGCCACTACATATGCAAGTGCCCCAAAAACTACAAGGCACTGAATATATAGGTACACACCGAACTACATCTACAACCCTGTGGAAGTGTGCTTAATCCAAATAAAATTATCGCCCATTGGAAACTCTGCAACGTCCAACTCGGTGTGCACGGGTACCCCAAAACTCTTTGGTGGCGGTGGTGGAGAATTCATGGCTCAGGTCGGGGTTCTGAAATGTTTGGTTGAAACAACCGTGAAAACACTTCTCAATAAGTTCACCTCTAAACTCAACTTAGGCTATCACGTATCTCCAGACAATCACACAGATACACATGCATTCGTACACATCAAGTCTTCACATCGCAAGCACCTCAAATAATATAGTCAGACTCAAACATGCGTACACCCGTACTCAATCACAATCCAATCACAATCACGTCGTATGCAACACACGCATGTATCAATTCTCATCCTACTATTTCTTTCATTCTCATTTCCTCTTTCTCATTCCTCGCCAGTGACTCGCGTTGAAGTAAACGCCTCAGGTACACTGCGATCATTCACCACATCTGGCCCGCATGCCCATTCACGCCTCAGGCCCCAATCGCGACCTGAGCATCACACGCCCCAGGCCCGATCCCAACTCAGCCCGGGCCAAATGCGACAGGCCTACATGATTGGAATCCGAGCTTATGATGCCTCGGTCCAATCCCGGTCTCACCCGAGCTTATTGTGCCTCGGACCGATTCTCATTCTTGCTTTTTCAAGTCTCAGCCTGTACCAAATGCAGCAGACCTATATGATCGCGGCCCGAGTTTATGATACTCGGCCCGATCCCAAACTCGCACTTTCGCACTTTCACACACTTTCCCACCATCACTTGCCACACCACAATTTCCTTCTCACTCATGCCCATGCTCCACACGCATTTATCACACGCAACTGGCCCTTCACATGTGGCCCGCACACGCATTATTTTACACGTAGCTCATGCACAATCAGCATAGGACATGGCAATACCAATAATTAATTTAATCTAACTCACGTGTATACCCAACAAGCATATACAGTCACCTAATTGCACAACAACATACTCAATTTAATCACCACAATTTATTTATAATTTAAATATACATCCAACAAGTAAATTCTCATTTTTCTCCCACCAAACGACATCAGATTAATTCCGATCCTTCACGGAACTTTCTCGCCATAAAATACCGGTTCTAAAAATCTAACTTGCTTCCCGAACAAATCATCATAGCCCCGTGCATAGTAAATCACAGCTCGTGAACAGTAATTCGCAGCCCACTATTATTCTTAATTTTCTAATAAAAATTATCTGGTTTCAATTCTAAGGCCGGCTACCTAATCCCACTTCTAAATCATGTCATTTCGCATCTAATCTATTCCCGGTTTCGTCCAATATCGTTTGTCGATATCCGAAATCCTAAATTGGGTTTAGAGAGCAACTTACCTGCGTTCTAGACTATCGCGGCTAAAAACGGAAAGCGGGGGCACTTAATTGGGGATGGCGGCGACGGTGTACGGCTCTCGGGTGGCGGCGATCGGCTTGGGTGGCGACGGCGCGGCTTAGGCGGCGACGGCGCGGCTTAGGCGTAAGGGAGAGAGAGTGATCGGAGGAGGGGGAAGGCTCACGGTTGAGAGGGGGGGTTGCTCACGGAGGAGGGGGCTGCCGAATGGGGGAGGGGAAAGGAGAGAATGGGTCAAATGCTTAAAAATCAATTTTTACCAACTTTATGGCAAATTACCAAAATACCCCCCTCAAATCTCTTTGATCTAACGGCCGAGATTCGATCTAATCTTAAAATTAACGGTTCAGATCGAATCTTGCTTTAAAATATCCAATGGTAATATGTCTTTTCTAATTTTGGGCCTAAAATGACCAAAACGCCCTTGTCCAACAAAACTAATCCTTTATAAATTTTTAAGGGCAAAATTATCACTTTCTCCATTCTCGTAGAATTCGAATTTTTCCGAAGGATTTAAGTACACCAAAAATTCACACGCGTCACATGCAACATCGTCCTAACGTTCCGGCGTGACTTCCTAATTTTCCGGTATCCAATTTGGGCAAAAATTCAATAATTAAATTCTATTAAACGCAACTCGAGCGTTTCTCGAGCTAACGGGCGGCTTGCTAGGGAAATTCGCTGAATCAACTCATGACTGATACTGAATCGAGTCACGTGCAAGTTCGTTCGATATGTGACGACCTCGATTATCATTAAAATCGCAAAGATCAATCACTTGATTTGAGGGGTACGATCGTTCGGTATAATTTCGGAATCATTCGTCAAGTCGCTTCGTGGTCCAACGGAATCACCGGCGATCCACTACAAGGACAGTGGGGAACCGACCCATAACTATCCTTGGATCAGCCAACAGTGGCTCAAAATATCACTTCCACGATTTAATGGTCGAAATCCATTTACGATCGAATTTCCTTTAGTCACGCGAATTTAATTCCCCTATTAGCCTTTCCCTAATGGTTAGCATTCCCAGGAATGATCAGTTCCGGGCGAGAATTTACTACGAGCACATTTCATAAAACTCAGTTATTTTATAATTTCCAATTGGTGGAAATTTCAGAATGTCACAGATATTCGAGAAGTTTTCTGTGTGCTTCAGTTTTGCAGCCTACCCATCAGCGAACTTGAAAGTGCGTGCTCTACATTCTGCAATTCGCACCCTAATGCTGGCGCTTATCAATTTCGGCAGAAGCCGGATTGAAGTTATTCGCCACCAATCGCCTCCTCTGACGATGAAATCCTTAGGATGCGTGGGAACTCCTGGTCGAATAGCCTCTTGTGCGCCACTTGAGGATCCACTTTCTAGCATTGGCCCGAAGAGACTGGCAATGATGATGAACTTGAGAATCAAGAAATAAATGGGTTTTGTTTTAATTCTTTTTGCTTGTAAGAACTTATTGTGGTAATTAAAGTAACAGTTTCATGTTCTCCCTGCTAATGAAATTGGTCTTGCGTGATAACTTTCACTCACAGTTTCTTGGGAATGTTCTGTTGGCTCTGGGTCGGACGATTCATAACATTCATAGACACAGTTTGAATTGAGGCAGAATATGTGGCTTCTCGAGAGGGTCCAATTGTGGAGAACTTAGTCTAAAAAAGATGACTCTAGTTATTTGGGGATTGAAGATATTCACCGCCAGTAGCATTCGAGTTAAAACACCGAGAGCACTCAATCAAAACAACGGATGACTCTGGTTCTATGCATGTACAAACAAATTTGCCTCTCTAACTCCGAAATATTGTTTGCATAGATTCGAGAAAGAAGAACAAGACAAAAAAACAATGCAAAATCGCTCAGAAATCCCCAAAATCGCGCATTTCACTGAACGAATCGGTGCCCATGAGGATAGTAGAGATTTCACAAAAAAAACTGGCTTAGGGACTTCAATCCGGCTTCTCTTCCCCAAGACCGATCAGATTATGAGGACGAATCTGAATTCGAGCATTGATGATGACGAGGACAGTGAGCTAATGGCTTACACCTTGTCGTGCTCGACCGTGACCATGAGAGTGTGAGGGTCAAATCGAGCAGAGCGTCACATCTTGGCTCGCTCGTGCTTGATCTGGGGCTCGGATCTACCTCCATCTTTCGACGATGGAAACTGAAATTGCTGTTGAGGACGGTGGCGGACGAGAATGGCAAGGTCGGTGGGGATATAGAGATGGACTCTAGAGAAGGCGATCTGCAGAGGGAAGAAGACGGAGGCATGAGGATGATGAAGACAGGAGAAGAGAAGAGAAGAAAGAGAAAGGAAAGAAAAAGAGAGAAAAGAAATAAAAGAAGAAAGAAAGAGTAAAAAAAGTTCCTAGACAAAAATACCCCTAGCTGAAAATAAGATTTGGCTGGTTTATAAGTTGAGGACCTTATTTGAGACTAAACTGATCACTTTAGGCCCTTATTTAAGACTAAATTGATCACTTTAAGTCCTTATTTGAGATAGAGTTCACTTTAAGTTTTCTTTTGAGAAAACGGTTTCACATCAGGTCCTTATTTGAAATTTTTCCAAAAATTAATTTAGCATAAAATTGTTATAAGTGTACCAGTATGAGGTTTTTGGTGGTCAAAAAAATAGTTCCGGTGAATTTGTCATAGGTGTACCAGTTTTGGGTTTTTGGTAGTCAAAAAATTAATTCGAGGAAAAATTATCACAGGTATTCTAGTTTGGAATTTTTCGTGGTGTTAGCCCTTTTTCTTTTGACAAATAGGAAATTCCAGATCCAATTCAGACATCAGAAAGATTACCATATATGACACAAAATTTCTCTGCCAGACAGGGAAAGCAGCTAAGTCGTCGTCGCCAATGCACTGAGGCAACGGCTTCACAGAAGGAGCTTGGCCACATTTAGAATGCCAACTAAATGCAAACTCTTATAATATCTACATGCAATTTAATTTTAATATCTTTGTTTATGTGTCAAATATTAATCTGTAATTTTCTATGTGATTATTCCTAAATGGGATGCCAAAATATAGGCATCAACCAGCACAAAGTCATGCTTTGTAATTAATATCATCCTAGCAATCTTGGATCAAGTGAGTGATGAAAACTATATGAAATAGCTTGGATTATATGTATAAACAAACAAAGATGCATCGTCACAAAATTAGGTTTACGAAGGAACAATTAGAACACTACCTCCACCGTTTTCCATAAGCCAACTAACCTCGACAAGTATTACAAAAAACTGATGTACCAAAGAAATTAGCCCTTGATCATTCTCTCTCAATTTTCATTTCCGAGCAATCATTGTCCTAAAAGGGATAACAAGCGCAATTGTGTAAGTCCATATTTTCAAATTTTAGCATGTCAACCCTAGCGCTAGTACAATTTGGTTGAGGACCCGGAAATTTTCAACTCAAAGTCATCCGTTCAAACCCACTAATTGCAGGCAAATTATTTTAGGTCAAGACCACCTGCACTGATCAAAGGCCTTAGCCGGTTCATGGGACTTACAGGTTGTTTCATTGTCTCCTGGTAATGGAGTATCCATGTCTGTGTCCATGGATTATCAAAATTTATAGTGTGAAGGTAAACATTCAATAATTTCAAATTATGCTCTTCGATTTTTTTTTTTGTGTTTGAGGTGGAAAACAAATTCATCCACTCCTTCACCGATATTCCATGTATACATCGTCTATATTATAATCATAATTGTGATAAAGTCCTGGATAACACCAGTTGCTTTGCCTTTCGAAACGCCCGATTAAACCATTAACTGAAAATACACAATAAATCTTACTTCTAGGGAAAAATAAGTTGTTTTATTATATAAAATTTCCGATGATTGTGATCCATTCTGAGATACACAGGCTCTAAAGATGCTTAAAAGTTGGGAAATAGATAGATGGAATCTCAAAACATTACCACAGATATATGATAGCCAATTGCAAATGAAATTAAAAACTCTGTTACTCGCACTCGCATGAAAATGATGCCGGTGATCACGAGAATGTTGTATTACTCTCTAGTTAGTCACCTGCATTTCCATGCCAACTTGAGGCAAGGTTGCGCGAAATTGATTTGGCATATTAAATGATTTCTCATGGCCCTTGAGGAAATCTTCAACTATTGCCAAGCTTGGCTCCAACACCAAACTCTCCCATGCCTTCTCAACATCTTTCCCTGAACTCTCGAAAACCCCAGTTGCGTTGATCCAGCGTATGTTCCACCCGCGCTCTTCAATAAGCCTCCCGATCTTCTCGACTTGGCGACAAGTTAACTTAAAAGTGTTGACCTTGATCTCATTGATGGCATCGTCAAGCAAAACTTCCTTCGGTTTCTCGTCATCAATCATACGATTCTCGACTCTCAGGAAATGGTCCATCTCTGGGACTCCAATTGCACGGCGAATGCCACGTGAGTAGTTGGCTTCAGGGACAAACATTCCTCGCACCTCATCTGTTAGGCCTGCGGCAACCATCTTGTCCACCCGTTTCGACATATGCACACTCAAGACTGGTGGCGACACATCCAACCATATGAAACAACAATCATAAATTGACTTGAAAAAAAATGTAGGGTCGTCCACGAGCACCTCGATAAAGGAGTTTGATCCCCCAGCAATGATTGCGGCACGCCCACGATCCGTTATCTGCTTGATGGCGATCAACGCATCGCGACAAAAATCATGTGCCGAGAAGTCGACATCCGGGTCGTTAACCACTCCTAAGAGGTGGTGTGGCACACCTTGACGCTCGAGCTCAATGACCTTGTTGGTGACAACATTGAGCCCTTTGTACACTTGGATTTTGTCGGAATTGATGACCTCAGTTTGAAAATGGACCGCAAGATCGATTGAGAGCTTGGATTTTCCGGTTCCTGTTGCTCCCATTATAAACACGACCTTGGGCTTGCTCAACTCTGGATATCCATGAGTGGACTTCATGACTACTATGTAAGAAATCAAAATAAAAGAAAAAGTACTTAGACAGTCATAAATTGTTGATTGAACGAATCAAGCATACATAAAGAAATAGTTCTATAGTGAAGATATGGGCATTCGAGAAAGGAAGATACTATTGGTTTACCATAGACACACAAGTGATCTCAAAGTTGAGTTCCCATACAATGGAAGTGTTTCCATTCAAAGGTAAGGTTCCGTGAAAGGAAAAAGGAATCAAAGAAAGAAACGAAAGGACTGCAGAATTGACATTTCCAATTCTAATGTTCTTATCATCAATTATTTGCTAGAAACTTCATCCGCTTCTTTAATTTTCACACATAGAATTTTCCCTTCTTAATTTTGTAGTTGTTATCAGTAACAAAATTGGATTAGGAAGAATGACATTAGAAGTGCCAAAAGTTGTGTACGGCACTAATTTTAGTGTCAAAAGTTTTCGCTGTCTCACCTAAGTGTCAAATCATAGAAGAAACGATCACTTAAGTGTCAATAGTGAAAAATTCCCGCCAAAATAAATACATGGCATTTATAATTAAAATTTTAATATAAGCTAGCATTTTTTAAAATAAAATTGGTCCACTTGGCATTTTCATGTGTAAATTTCTCTTCATCTCCCTCCACGTCATGTTTTTTCTTTTTCTTTTTTTTCTCCATAGTGAAATGGGGCTGGGAGCGGAGGGGCTCATCACTGATGAAGTCGGATGTGGAAGAGGGGTCGGGATTGGAGAAGGAGGGGGCAGTGGAGAGAGTGACGAGGGCATGGGCAGGTGGGAACTACTCACGAAAGACACCGGTGCAATATCAAATTATACAGCCAAGAAACACGTCCAGCAATTAATGAATGCCCAGATTGGACGGAAAAACAAGAACAGGTGCCCCAACCTCACCCAAACATTTCATCAAACACCTAAGGTACAACAGCCGAGGCGAGACCCAGAAAGCATTCGGCGTGCAAATTTATACCAGAGCCAGCCATAACTAGAAAAAAAAAAAACACTAGGAATACACAGAAAGGTATGAGCAGGCTCGAAACGCGTGTGAACCGGGCCGGCAAGCCTCGATCTACCGAGTCGACAAAACAGGGGAAAACATGCGCATACCCTGTGAAGGGAAAGTTGCCAGACACGATTTCTGGGTAGATCATAACAAAACGGCTCCAAAAACCTCCTCGAGGGACTTGGCCGGCAAAAGAGGCAATACAAACCGCTATTCGAACTCCTCACCGTGTGTGGTCGAGAATGGATACGACGGACACTCTGGTTTGCGGCCAGGTTTTTCAATGAATCGACTTCGTTGACGGTGGACATTGAGGCGGTTTTGATGAATTGCCTAGACAAGAAGCTAGGGAGAAATTTCCTTTCGCTCTCTCGCTATGCACCCTTTTTCCCCCCTGTGCGTCCCCAATCTGCTGGTCGTTCAGCAAGAAAAATCAATTTTCTTGCTGAACGACGTCGTTTTTGGTCGTGTAGGTAGGTGAACTTGTCAAACGACATCGTTTTTGGGCTTTTTATGCTCACTCAGATCTTCGGCGAGCAACGTCAACAAAAAAAATATATATTAAATAATACCACGTTGGATTTGCGGCATTCGGGACCGAAATTAACACTTAAGTGATCGTTTTTTTTAAAAATTGGCGCTTAAGTATTCTAAAAAAAACTTTTGGCAATAAACTAAATGCCATACGTAACTTTTGGCACTTGTGGCGTCCTTCTTCCCACGTAAATCTAACATATGCATATATAGCTACTCTCAAGAAATATAATAAGGTAATAGTAAAATATAAATAACATGACTTTGTCAAGAAAATTTATGAACAAAGTTCTCTCATGGTTCGCCCTCATTGCACACGATGGATTTTGGAACGATGAAACATGTGATTATGGTACTGTTCACTCACTTCTTACAATTTGATGTTGGCCGATTCTATCTCCGTTCTTAATGATGAAATTCGTCAGTCAAACGATTAAATAGCATTCATTTGGCAATTAGATAAAGAGACCATAAAAAATACTTAGCCCAATTGATTTTCAATATCACACTTCTTTTTCTGTTGATTTTGATCGTGGCTATTATCGGATTCTCCTGACATGCGGGCAACCTGACAACACAATGAATTCAACTCATGCCGAAGTTCATTGTCGTAGACCACTCCACGTGTTGTCTAAATTGAACTTCATCCAAATCTGATTTCCTTTCTCTTTTGGGTTGGAATGATCAGAAGATAAATTTGCATGATTGGATGTTAATAAATACACGTGCAAGTAATCACAGTCATAAGCCACATGAATGCCACTTTGCAAAAGGCAAAACAGGCGTCCCTTTGGAAAATAACAAAAAAATTCACCAAAAGAAAAACTAGTCCCAAAACTTTAAATATATGCTTAATGAGAACTAAACTCAAGACAGTTGTTTGTTTGGTAATGTATTGATTAACAAGATGAGCAACTGATCTATTTCGTTACTGGGCACACATGTTGCTTTAATTGAACCTTTTCCAAAGTTGATATCTTTTCTCTTTTGGGTAGAGATCAGAGGACAAAATCGAATAATTAGATGTTAATAAATACACTTGCAAGTTATCACATTGTTATGTCAAGTGCAATCGGATACGTTCTAATATTAGATGTAAATGTACAATTTCACTCAGCTACTTCAACCTTAACTATAATAAATTAACGATCATGCTTGCTAACACCTAAATTTTAACTAATCATTTAATGATTAATTACATAGAAAATTAGAGATTAAATTTTAACTCCTAAACAAAAATATTAAAATTTCATAGCATATAGTTTAGGATCATATAGGTTAATTGCATTCCACATCACATCAGCGGTGGCGAGTAAGCTAAAAATGCATCGTGTAAACCGAGCTCAAGCACGGAGCAAAACTCGATTCACTCAGGGGATAGGGGCTGAAAATCGCAAGTCTAAAAGGCTTTAGTTGTCTTAATTTGAGCTTAAATCAGCCCACTAAGCTTAATTAGAGAAAAGCCTAGATTAATTTAGCCCATTTGGAATTAAAATAAAATTAAGTGATAAAGCCTAAGCCAAAGCTTATTAGGTCTTGAAAGCCCAGCCAATTAACTTAGGTATACGATATAAATATATCGTTATACCTCATAATCAAGGGGCTCTCATAATTTCCAGAACATAATTCCTGAGAGCACGAAAGACACGTGAGCAAGAGCAAGAGTAAGATAGAGAGTCGCTTGCACACGCCCGCCCCACCGTCGCACTGCCCCACAACCACACTGACTTCACCGCGCTGCCTCACTGCCACCACCTCTGCACCCAATGCCGCTGTCTGTGGCCTCTCCGATCTGCTACCGTCCCTGAGTCCGACGCCCACCTCTCGCCACTACGTCCAGTCCAATCGCTCGTGTATCCAACCAGAAAGCATCATTGGGAAACTGATTTATCCAAGCTAAAGGTTGAAGGCCATGAGTCTAAGGGGTCGATTTTGTTCCATTATCACCACCTGCTGGCCAAGGTCAGGAGCATGAAGTTAGAAATTCATGGCCACGTGATCTGAAGCAGGGAATTCCAAAGAAGAAAAGGCAACAAAAAAGGTGGCAATTGGAGATTTTATCACGCCCGGAACCCCATCGAGCTCGCGACATACTTCTTTGGTCGAATATCGCGACGTCCCAGGATGTGGCCGACCCCACACATATAGAGATAAAGCACTAGTAGAAGCAACATATACCCAGACAATACTTAGAAAGGGATAATAGGGAGAATATACATTCATTACCAAGTCAAATTTATACATTACACGCCACTTACAATACACATAATATACACGCATACCGGGCTTCTAAAGTTTATACGATCGATATCAAAAAGGACCAGTAGTCTGGGTATATCTAACTCCAAAAATGGGACATTTCAAAAAGGTTTACCCTACCCCTAACCTAACCCCTACGCCCTCTACACGGCGTCCGCTCCAAGTCGGTCTCCCCAAAACCCAAATCTGATTCCCCCTGAGCCACTTGCTCCTCTGAAGACTCAGAATCCGCCTCAATCTCGATCAGCTCATCATTAGAATCGTTTGGAACGTCAATCGGTGGTTCCTCCTCCGGTTCTTCCTTGGGTTCTTCTTCTGGCTCTTCCTTTGGTTCTTCTTCGGATTCTTCTTCTGGTTCTTCCTCTGGTTCTACTTCCGGTTTGTCCTCTTCTACAGGCTCCTCCTCGGGTTCTTCTCCTATATCCACGTTCATCGGATCATACCTGCATGTGACTTTTCCGAATCCTTCATGAAACGTAACCTAGAGTTAGATCTTCATTATAGAAAAACCCCGAACATACATACCATTGAGAAGGAGAAGTAATTCATTAATTAAACCTTCATAAATCCAACTTTTTGTTCTTTCATTCTAGGTAAAAGCCCTAGAAGTATCACCTAGTGTAGTAGGAATTATATCAACTAACCCACCCTTTTTTCTTTGGGTTAATACTACAAAAAATTCCAAATACTTGCAACAAATTTACCCAAAACTATTTTTTTTATCACAAAAAACCTCAAACTGGTACACCTATGATAATTTTACCTCGAACTAATTTTTTGACTACAGAAAATCTCAAACTAGTACATCTGTGACAAATTTACCCTCCGTTGTTTGCATTACATTATACTATCAAATTGCTAAGTTTGATAACACGTGGTAGTTGAACGGTATACCAATTTGGGGTTATACCCTTCTATTTGTAACAAGTTTACCAACTTGTGATTTTTCGTAATATTAATTCAATTTAACAGATATTAACAGGGGGTAAATTTGTCACAAATGTACCAGATTAGGGTTTTTAGTAGTCAAAAAATTAATTTTGGGTAAAATTATTACAGGTGTACCAGTTTGAAGTTTTTGGTAGTCAAAAAATTAGGAGAAAATTTCAATTAAGGGCCCGAAGTCGAACCGTTTTCTCAAAGGAGGGTTTGAAGTCGAGCTTGTATCAAAAGAGGGCCTAAAGTGACCAACATAATCTCAAATAAAGACCTCAACTTAGACACCAGCCAAATCATATTTGTAGCTAAGGGTATTTTCGCCTAAGGACTTTTTCTACTCTTGCTTCTTTTTTTCTTTTTCCTTTTTGTTTTTCTTTTCTCTCTGTCTTCATCTTGCTCACGCCTCCTTCTTGACAACAGCATCAGTCTCCTCACCAGCGAGCTTGCACAGGTGCAGAACAATTTGAGCGAAGAAAATGGAAAGATATTCGAGAAGTTTTCTATGTGCTTCAGTTTTGCAGCCTACCCATCAGCAAACTTGAAAGTGCGTGCTCTACATTCTGCAATTTCGCACCCTAATGCAGGCGCTTATCAATTTCGGCAGAAGCCGGATTGAAGTTATTCGCCACCAATCGCCTTCTCCGATGATGAAATCCTTAGGATGCGTGGGAACTTCTGGTCGAATAGCCTCTTGTGCGTCACTTGAGGATCCACTTTCTAGCATTGGCCCGAAAAGACTAGCAATGATGATGAACTTGAGAATCAAGAAATAAATGGGTTTTGTTTTAATTCTTTTTGCTTGTAAGAGCTTATTGTGGTAATTAAAGTAACAGTTTCATGTTCTCCCTGCTAATGAAATTGGTCTTGCGTGATAACTTTCACTCACAGTTTCTTGGGAATGTTCTGTTGGCTCTGGGTCGGACGATTCATAACATTCATAGACACAGTTTGAATTGAGGCAGAATATGTGGCTTCTCGAGAGGGTCCAATTGTGGAGAACTTAGTCTAAAACAGATGACTCTAGTTATTTGGGGATTGAAGATATTCACCGCCAGTAGCATTCGAGTTAAAACACCGAGAGCACTCAATCTAAACAACGGATGACTCTGGTTCTATGCATGTACAAACAAATTTGCCTCTCTAACTCCGTAATATTATTTGCATGGATTCGAGAAAGAAGAACAAGACAAAAAAAAATGCAAAATCGCTCTGAAATCCCCAAAATCGCGCATTTCACTGAACGAATCGGTGCCCATGAGGATAGTAGAGATTTCACAAAAAAACTGGCTTAGGGACTTCAATCCGGCTTCTCTTCCCTAAGACCGATCAGATTAGAGCTGCGTGGGGACGAATCTGAATTCGAGCATTGATGAGGACGAGGACAGTGAGCTAATGGTTTACACCTTGTCGTGCTCGACCGCGACCATGAGAGTGTGAGGGTCAAATCGAGCAGAGCGTCACATCTTGGCTCGATCGTGCTTGATCTGGTGCTCGGATCTACCTCCATCTTTCGACGAAGGAAACTGAAATTGCTGTTGAGGACGGTCGCGGACGAGAATGGCAAGGTCGGCGGGGATATAGAGATGGACTCTAGAGAAGGCGATCTGCAGAGGGAAGAAGACGGAGGCATGAGGATGATGAAGACAAGAGAAGAGAAGAGAAGAAAGAGAAAGGAAAGAAAAAGAGAGAAAAGAAATAAAAGAAGAAAGAAAGAGTAAAAAAAGTTCCTAGACAAAAATACCCCTAGCTGAAAATAAGATTTGGCTGGTTTATAAGTTGAGGACCTTATTTGAGACTAAACTGATCACTTTAGGCCCTTATTTAAGACTAAGTTGATCACTTTAAGTCCTTATTTGAGATAGAGTTCACTTTAGGTCTTCTTTTGAGAAAACGGTTTCACATCAGGTCCTTATTTAAAGTTTTCCCAAAAATTAGTTCAGCAAAAATTGTTACAAGTGTACTAGTATGAGATTTTTTATGGTAAAAAAAATAGTTCAGGTGAATTTGTTATAGGTATACCAGTTTAGGGTTTTTGGTAGTTAAAAAATTAGTTCGAGGTAAAATTATCATAGGTATTCTAATTTGGGGTTTTTTGTGATATTAGCCATTTTTCTTTTGATAAATAGGAAATTGCGGATCCAATTCAGATATCAGAAAGATTACCATATATGACACAAAATTTCCCTGCCAAACAAGGAAAGCAGCTAAGTCGTCGTCGCCAATGCACTGAGGCAACGGCTTCACAGAAGGAGGAGCTTGGCCACGTTGGATCGTCATCAAACAGCTGAATTCCGCATTTTACTCCCTTCCAAATCTTACTCACTTTTTACTTATTCCCTCAAACAGCCGAAAAGTAGTGCCTAACGAATGCTGGATATCTTCAGCAAATCACCACAAATATTTTCGCACACGTTCCCGACCGCCCATCTTGGTCAAGAATGTATCGTGAGTTCTCTCTTTCTTGTTTTATCCGAATTCCGGCTTTGTCCACTCTTTCACATGTATATCTCTAAGGAAGTTGGACTTCTAGGAAAATATTTCAATACATTATGCCTTTTTCCCACATGAATATTGTCATCTTATGCCCTAATCTTTCTTTCTTTCCAAGAATGTAATTAAGCACCCCCAATGCAAATTTTGGTCAAGTAAGCATGTGATGGGCTTTGGCCATACTTTCACTTTACAGGCTCAGTCCAATCAATTAAGTTCAGAACTATTCATTTTAACTCATCCGCCACCGTTCCGATTAGAATGCCAACTAAATGCAAACTCTTATAATATCTACATGCAATTTAATTTTAATATCTTTGTTTATGTGTCAAATATTAATTTGTAATTTTCTACGCGATTATTCCTAAATGGGATGCCAAAATATAGGCGTCAACCAGCACAAAGTCATGCTTTGTAGTTAATATCATCCTAGCAATCTTGGATCAAGTGAGTGATGAAAACTATATGAATTATAGCTTGGATTATATGTATAAACAAACAAAGATGCATCGTTACAAAATTAGTTTTACGAAGGAACAATTAGAACACTACCTCCACCGTTTTCCATAAGCCAACTAACCTCGACAAGTATTACAAAAAACTGATGCACCAAAGAAATTAGCCCTTAATTATTCTCTCTCAATTTTCATTTCTGAGCAATCATCGTCCTAAAAGGGATAACAAGCGCAATTGTGTAAGTTCATATTTTCAAATTTTAGCGTGTCAACCCTAGCGCTAGTACAATTTGGTTGAGGACCCGGAAATTTTCAACTCGAAGTCATCCGTTCAAACCCACTAATTGCAGGCAAATTATTTTAGGTCAAGACCACCTGCACTGATCAAAGGCCTTAGCCGGTTCATGGGACTTACAGGCTGTTTCATTGTCTCCTGGTAATGGAGTATTCATGTCTGTGTCCATGGATTATCAAAATTTATAGTGTGAAGATAAACATTCAATAATTTCAAATTATGCACTTCGATTTTTTTTTTTTTGTGTTTGAGGTGGAAAACAAATTCATCCACTCCTTCACCGATATTCCATGTATACATCGTCTATATTATAATCATAATTGTGATAAAGTCCTGGATAACACCAGTTGCTTTGCCTTTCGAAACGCCCAATTAAACCATTAACTGAAAATACACAATAAATCTTACTTCTAGGGAAAAATAAGTTGTTTTATTAAATAAAATTTCCGAAGATTGTGATCCATTCTGAGATACATAGGCTCTAAAGATGCTTAAAAGATGGGAAATAAATAGATAGAATCTCAAAACATTACCACAGATATATGATATATAGCCAATTGCAAATGAAAGTAAAACCTCTGATACTCGCAGTCGCATGAAAATGATGCCGATGATCACGAGAATGTTGTATTTCTCTCTAGTTAGTCACCTGCATTCCCATGCGAACTTGAGGCAAGGTTGCACGAAATTGATCTGGCGTATTAAATGATTTCTCATGGCCCTTGAGGAAATCTTCAACTATTGCCAAGCTTGGCTCCAACACCAAACTCTCCCATGCCTTCTCAACATCTTTTCCTGAACTCTCGAAAACCCCAGTCGCGTCGATGCGGCGTATGTTCCACCCGCGCTCTTCAATAAGCCTCCCGATCTTCTCAACTTGGCGACAAGTTAACTTAAAAGTGTTGACCTTGATCTCATTGATGGCATCGTCAAGCAAAACTTCCTTCGGTTTCTCGTCATCAATCATGCGATTCTCGACTCTCAAGAAATGGTCCATCTCTGGGACTCCAATTGCACGGCGAATGCCACGTGAGTAGTTGGCTTCAGGGACAAACATTCCTCGCACCTCATCTATTAGGCCTGCGGCAACCATCTTGTCCACTCGTTTCGACACATGCACACTCAAGACTGGTGGCGACACATCCAACCATATGAAACAACAATCATAAATTGACTTGAAATAAAATGTAGGGTCGTCCACGAGCACCTCGATAAAGGAGTTTGATCCCCCAGCAATGATTGCGGCACGCCCGCGATCCGTTATCTGCTTGATGGCGATCAAAGCATCGCGACAAAAATCATGTGCCGAGAAGTCGACATCCGGGTCGTCAACCACTCCTAAGAGGTGGTGTGGCACGCCTTGACGCTCGAGCTCAGTGACCTTGTTGGTGACAACATTGAGCCCTTTGTACACTTGGATTTTGTCGGAATTGATGACCTCAGTTTGAAAATGGACCGCAAGATCGATTGAGAGCTTGGATTTTCCGGTTCCTGTTGCTCCCATTATAAACACGACCTTGGGCTTGCTCAACTCTGGGTATCCATGAATGGACTTCATGACTACTATGTAAGAAATCAAAATAAAAGAAAAAGTACTTAGACAGTCATAAATTGTTGATTGAACGAATCAAGCATACATAAAGAAACAGTTCTATAGTGAATATGTGGGCATTCGAGAAAGGAAGATACTATTGGTTTACCATAGACACACACGTGATCTCTAAGTTGAGTTCCCATACAAAGGTAAGTGTTTCCATTCAAAGGTAAGGTTCCGTGAAAGGAAAAAAGAATCAAAGAAAGAAACGAAAGGACTGCAGAATTGACATTTCCAATTCTAATGTTCTTATCATCGATTATTGGCTGGAAACTTCATCCGCTTCTTTAATTTTCACACATAGAATTTTCCCTTCTTAATTTTGTAGTTGTTATCAGTAACAAAATTGAACTAGGAAGAAAGACACTAGCAGTGCCAAAAGTTGTGTGCGGCACTCATTTTAGTGTCAAAAGTTTTCGCTCTGGTTTGCGGCCAGGTTTTTCAATGAATCGACTTCGTTGACGGTGGACATTGAGGCGGTTTTGATGAATTGCCTAGACAAGAAGCTAGGGAGAAATTTCCTTTTGCTCTCTCGCTATGCACCCTTTTTCCCGCCTGTGCGTCCCCAATCTGTTGGTCGTTCAGCAAGAAAAATCAATTTTCTTGCTGAACGACGTCGTTTTTGGTCGTGTAGGTTGGTGAACTTGTCAAACGACATCATTTTTGGGCTTTTTATGCTAAGGCAGATCTTCGGCAAGCAACGTCAACAAAAAATATATATTAAAATAATTCCACGTTGGATTTCCGGTATTCGGGACCCAAGTTGGCACATAAGTGATCATTTTTTTTTTAAAATTGGCGCTTAAGTATTCTGAAAAAAAAACTTTTGGCAACAAAGTGAGCGCTATACATAACTTTTGGCACTTGTGGTGTCCTTCTTCCCACGTAAATCTAACATATGGATATATAGCTACTCTCAAGAAATATAATATGGTAATAGTAAAATATAAATAACATGACTTTGTCAATAAAATTTATGAACAAAGTTCTCTCACGGTTCGCCCTCATTGCACACGAATGAGAATAAGGGATAAAGGGGAACAAAAATACCTGGTGTTACAAGTGAAGGAAGTGATAGGTACTGCAAAAGAACACAAATTGCAATGAAAGATTGTTACATTTTCAATTTTCATAAAAAGGGAGGGAAAAAAAAAGCACAGAACTATGACATCAAGAAAAATTACATGGAAAACTTATCAACTCTTTCCTTCTTTTTTGTGAAACATACATTTTTCCTCCTTTTGTTTGATATATACATTTTCATCTTCCGAATTTCGAAGGACACTTCCAATTATAAGAATACTAAATCACACTCTTTGGATTGTTAATAAATGACTAAGAAATGGGGAGAAAAAAATCCAAGCCTCAATCACAAAGAGCTTAAGAAACAAATGACATAAAAGATCTGTCTCCGTGAATGAACAAGTCACTGATGCATTACTGTTCCATTGTAATAAACCCTCTAAACAGATTGAGATAATGACCAAAAAAATCAAGAACATAACTCACTTGGTCAGTAATGGGGATGGTTTTTTCTAGGTGTAAGAGGGACTCACCAGATTTTAGAGGGTTTCCAAACAATTGCACTGAACTGAGACCTTCAAAAGCGAGAGAATGAGGTTTGGTCTGATTTATAATGTGTATTACCAGCATTGGCATTTTCTGACTGTACGCTGACTATGAATGGGTCAGCTCAATGAGGAAGGCTATTTAAGAAGAAACTGGATTTTATGCCTAATTAGAAGAGTACTTAGAGAACTTGTTGTTTTGGTAATATACAAGATGAGTAACTCATATTTTTCCATTGCCATTTCTGGGTACACAAAGAAAGGCCCACTTGTTGTCTAAATTGAACTTCATCCAAATCTGATTTCCTTTCTCTTTTGGGTTGGAATGATCAGAAGATAAATTTGCATGATTGGATGTTAATAAATACACATGCAAGTAATCACATAGTCATAAGCCACATGAATGCCACTTTGCAAAAGGCAAAACAGGCGTCCCTTTGGAAAATTACAAAAAAAAAATCACCAAAAAAAGAAATAACTAGTCCCAAAACTTTAAATATGTGCTTAATGAGAACTAAACTCAAGACAGTTGTTTGTTTGGTAATGTATTGATTAACAGGATGAGCAACTTATCTATTTCATTACTGGGCACACATATTGCCTTAATTGAACCTTTTCCAAAGTTGATATCTTTTCTCTTTTGGGTAGAGATCAGAGGACAAAATCGAATAATTAGATGTTAATAAATACACATGCAAGTTATTACATTGTTATGTCAAAGGCAATCGGATACGTTTGGATATTAGATGTAAATGCACAATTTCACTCAGCTACTTCAACCATAACTATGATAAATTAAAGCTCATGGTTGCTGATATCTAAATTTTGACTAACCATTTAATAATTAATTGTATAGAAAATTAGGGATTAAATTTTAATCCTTAAAAAAATATTAAAATTGCATAGCATATAGTTTAGGATCGTGTAGGTCAATTGCATTCCACACCAGACCAGCAATGGTGAGTAAGCTAAAAATCCATTGCATAAATCGAGCTCGAGCACCGAGTGAAACTCGGTTGACTAAGGGTATAGGGGCCGAAAATTGCAGGTGTAAAAGGCTTTAATTGTCTTAATTTGAGCTTAAATTAGCCCATTAAGCTTAATTAGAGAAAAACCCAGATTAATTCAGCTCATTTGAAATTAAAATAAAATGAAGTGATAAAGCCTAAGCCAAAGTCCATTAGGTCTTGAAAGCCTAGCTAATTAACCGAGGTATATAATATAAATATGACGTTATGCCTCATTATCAGAGGGCTCTCATAATTTCCAAAACACAATTCCTAAGAGCGGTGAGCAAGAGCAAGAGTAAGATAGAGAGTCGCTTGCGCACGCGCATGTCCCACCGTCGCGCTGCCTCGCTACCACACCACCTTCACCACGCCGCCTCGCTGCCACCACCTCCACGCCCAACACCGCCGCCTGTGACCCCTCCAATCTGCTGCCATCCCTGAGTCCGACGCCCACCTCTTGCCACTACGTCTAGTCCAATCGCTCGTGTCTCCAACCAGCAAGCATCATCGGGAAACTGATTTATCCAAGCTGAAGGTTGACGGCCATGAGTCCAAGGGGTGGATTTTATTCCATTATCACCACCTGTCAGCCAAGGTCAGGAGCATGAAGTCAAAGAAATTCATGGCCACATGATCTGAAGCAGGGAATTCCAAAGAGGAAAAGGCAGCAAAAAAGGTGGCGATTGGAGATTTCAGTTTGAGTGAGCAACGTGACAACTGCAAATCAAGAACGTCTCCGTTGCTCTCCATCATCAAGTTCCATTCGCAAGTCCAAGCCACCGTGACAACGCTGCGACTAGCAACTCCCGCGAACGGTCCTCGCTTTACCACCCGACGCCATCCCAGATCAATCCTGGTGTTCCCTATCGCTTTCGTGGCCATGGAGTCCCTACACCGTCGTGGTCCGTATTTCTATTTTGCAGATTGACCGGAGCGCCACCACATCGCCGCCACCGCCGCACCCGCCGTCTGCCCACCATCAGTCGATCTGTCCCGTGATTTGCAAGCCCGAGTTCGATCCAAGTTCAAATTTGGAAGTTATCCGTGAATTAGGTAAAATTATTATCCAAGTATTTCTTTTAAATATTTTATTTCCTAATTTTCAAGTGTTTGAATATATTGCAAATATTCGGTGGATCACTAGATATCTTAGGATAATATATGTAATACCCCAAATTAGGACTTTTTCCTAATTCACCAACATATCTTGACAACTATTTGACCTTAACCCTAAAGTACGATACGCGGCGGTATAGAAAGATTGTTATCCTATCCATAACTCCCTAGATACGATAATAGATCTTATATGCTTTCCAAATTCAAACAGTCGGCTTTCCGTCAATATCTATAACCATATAGATATGACCGTTAGTTCGAATCATTTTCCTAATTCGAACATGATAAAAAAAGATCTTGCAGATCGTGTGGATGGTTGGTTTATGATTGTTATCATGTGTGTGATTTATTTTCTTTTTAAAAGAAAATCCGAAAAAAATATATTAGTTAAGATTTAAATTAGAAGTTTTGCATGTCCAGGGAATCCCAAATAAATCAAGAAGATAGGATAATTATTTTGGGACTTAAGACGATTTATTTCCTAGTTTAAATTGGGGGTTATTCTAATCCTAATAGATTGTTTAGGGTATTTTAGAATTTCGAATTTCCCTAAAAAAATGACCCAAAAAGAATCACTTTAGGATAGATTAAATTATCATCTCTAGGATAAATTGCAAGTTAATTTGAGTAATTTTTAATTCGGAATTTAAAAAAAACCAAAAAAAAGAAGCTGTTTTAAAATAAATAAAATTGCTTTTTATAGGGTAGATCGCATGTTAATTTAGGCACTTTATTCATTCCGAATTTCATTGGAAAAATAGCAAAAATAAATCATTTGCCCGTTATTAGAAATAGGTCACATTACCGCATGACATATAGTCCGCATGTTAAGTTTCATTAATTGTATGTCATAATTTGCACATAATGGCACATAGGTTAGTTCTCATCTTAATAAAGAGAAAACCCTAAATAACACATTGAGTGGATTACTTTGTTAATTAGAAATCATAGTAGGACTATTTGTATGATTTTATATCTAACAATGCAGATGCTTTCGCTACTTTAAGGTACGTTATTCTCATAATCTAGCAATTTATTTACTGCTTTCCTTATTGTGTGTTAAATTGGTGGATTGCGCACCCGCATTGTCATCCCACATATTAATATTTAGGTAATAAAAGAGATTTAGACTGCCAGCTTAAATATTTTTTTGAAAAAAAAAGGTACCGAAAGAGCGTTGGCTAGATCTAGAGTAATCAAGTCCCTGAGTTTAGAATCTCTAGTTTGTAGAAATAAAACATATCTCCCTATATTTTATTTAGATTCCTAATTGACCTATCCCAAATAGATTAGTGGCAACTCCAAGCATGAAAATATTTGCACGTTAAAAACTTTAACCCTAAGTCACGAATTAATAGCCTTGGGAGGGCCCGAGCTAATAATCCATTAGCCGAACTCCTGGGTGGTGCACCGCGGGAGGTTAGGTTGCGACAAACAAATTTTGAGCATATATATGAAAGTGATTTTTCAGTTGTGGGGTCCACCTAAAGTTTTACACTTTGGGCGACCATATTTGTCTCTCTTTTTTTTTGGTTTAATTTGATTAGGAATTTATGTATTTATGGAAATTTTATCCTATTCTATATATGGAAACATTATTTGGGCATGCTTGTGACATCCAAAATTTTCTTTGTAGTTTATAATACTTAAGACATTTAGTAGTGAGAGTTATTAAGGTAATAAAATTAGTTTAGTAATTGTCAACGGAGACCGATACGCTCCAAATTACGTATCGAATGAATTTCAAGCATTAAAAATTTATTGAGTTAAGGTGCTACTTCTATGCTATATTTTATCTATGATTATCGCGGTTTCAAAATAATTTTCTGATTTACTGGCATTTCAAATGAATACCGATTTCTCCGTTTATTTACCGCAATGTATAGTATATACCCAAATGCTTTAATATCTTCCTCTATTCAATTAAATTATGCTATTTGTCATTATATTAGCATGAATAAATGTCGTAATTTTCACCCTATTTTGTCACATGCCTAATTGAAATGCTTGGAAATCTAAATTTATGACATCATGCATGACCTATTACATTTTAACCCTAGTAAGTTTTTATCTAAATATAACTATAGTTACTTGTCATTATAGTCTTCAACCCAAGTAAATTAATATGACCCCAAAATACTTTTAATTATGGTAAAATTTTGGGAGACAAGGGCTACAGAACACTTCTTATGCTCCTTCTTCTTCTTCACATGCACCACTCTCTTCTTCTTCTTCTTCTTATCCTTCTACTTCCCGACCAAATTTTCTTTTCGGCTTTCTTTCAAATATATATCAAAGTTTAAGCTCACTTTCAAACTAGCTTCTTGACAATGTATATTGTTGAATTTTCCTTTCCTTTTTCTTTATCAAATATGCTTGTTGTTTTCACAAGAATAAGATTTGTTAATCTTTAGTATCTATTTTTGTTTTCAAGGTGGTTAGAGGTTTGCTTTGTTGAAGATTTCACTTTGGGTAAGTGAAAACTCTAAGGCTAAGCTAGAATGATTTATTTAGTGCTCTTGATCTTGGTTGGTTGATTATTTGTTATTTAGTTTGGATTTTATGTTATGTGTGAGCAAGTTTCAATAGTATATGTTATACTATTGTGATTGTTGAGCTTGAATTACAAGTTCTCTACATGCCTAGATGTCTTTGAGAGATTATTAGTATCTTTTGTTGCATCTTGAATGAGAAAGGTGGGAAAATGATAAAATTAGGCAAAAAGGGGTATTTTGGTAAATTTCGCTGTCTTGGTAAGGAAGAATTTCGAATTTTTCAGAAATAAATACAGGCTGTGAACAGTGTTAATTTATGATTTTTAATGTTAATTAGTAGGTTATTAAGTTTTATTAATTAATAGAAATCAAACTGTTTGAAAAAAATGAGTTTATGAGCTTTAGGGGCAATTTGTAATTCCACCAAAGTTGAGGGGCGAATCTGTAAAAACTGGAAGTTCTGAGGACTGATGACAGTATGTGGATTCTCACTTTGATAAGTGGTTAAGTTAGTTTTTAGAGATAATTGTTTAATTAGGTCATATGTTTAACTATGCAAATTTGGAGCAATTTTGTAATAATTACTTGAAAGTAGGCAGTTTTGAAAATTTTGTAAAATATGTGGTGTCTATAGTGTAATTAAAATGTTTGTGTGTTTTAAAGCACAAAAATATTATCATTTAGTTTTTAATTTAATTATTATGACTTGATTGGTTGAAAATCGAAAATTAGGGGTAAAATTTTAAAATGAGAAATTTTACTAGGATAATTTTCTAATTTCAAGAATTAGGAATCATAGAAATGATTGCTTTTATATGTGGTAAAAGTGAGCTTGATCAAGGGGGATTAAGATAATAAATAAATAAATAAAAATTAGATGAGATGCTAAATTATGGAGTAGTAGTATTTAAATGCTATAGAACTTGCAAAAGGGCTCTTCTAAATTGATATTGGCTTGGTGAAAAGAAAACTAAAGTTCTCATGTTGAAAGGTGCATAATTAATTGATTTTATTGTATATTATGTGAATTGACAATAGATTGACATGTTGTTGTTTGCGATTGTAATTATGAAAATACGAGATGTGTTTTGCGTTGTAATTAATTACGTATCTCTTTGATATTAAGTAATTAAGACCTTTGCCACGGCCTATTCGCCACCGAGCGAATTCCCTTGTATGAGCTGTGGATAAGACTCTTAAGTCAACCAGATGTTCTGCCGTATGAAACGGTTCTCTACAATGTTGAAATGATATAAAATCCTATGATGACATAGCTCTTGTATTCATGGTATGACATGGCTTTGCCATGGTATGATGTTGAGAAACGATCATAATCACACAGATGTACAGTGGTGTATTTATCCTCATTAATGAAGAAGACACCCATGATGAATGGGCTGAGGCGTGGCAAAGAGTATGAATGATTTCACCCCCCATGATTTGGTGGTGATAATGTCTCGTTAGTCGAGATGCCTCGTGAATCGAGATGGTCTTGACCAGTGATGAATATGAATCGATGAGATGTTATGCGATATATATGAAATATAATATGCCATCCATTTTCACCTGAATGATTGATTTTATGGAAAATTATTGTTGTTTCATTTACGTGTCATGATTGGAAGGGTAGTATCATTATTCATGTTTTTTGTACCGTCTTGAACTCATAATTATTGTTGATACCAAATTGAATTGTGACATTCCGAATTTCGACCTATTTTTGGAATTTATAAAGCGTGTACTTCATCAATGTGCTTGTAGTAAAATCTTGTCCGGAATTTATCACTCTTGGGTTATTTTTAAATTAGAGATTTTGCTAATATCGCACTCGATCAAATTTGACCGTTATTTAGAGCCCAAACTTTGGTGTCGAATTTTTTGGAGTTTCGTGACGAATTTAATTAGACGGTGTTGATATTATGATAGCCAGCGTCAATATTGCCAGGGATTAGTGAAAAGTAAAATTTGGAACGGGTGCGAATTTGGACTTGTAGACCTCCCTCTGGGTTTATTTTATGTAGTGCTTTGGCCATTTTCCTAATTTATAATTAGATCTTTTTTCGTGGACCGTTGGATCGATTTCAGGTTCTAATGAGGGCCGTCGGTTCGCACTCAAGTGCAATATTTGACTTTTGTCTCTCTCTCGTCCCCTCCACCCACCCCAAGTCCATCCCCCATTCCCCATATAACGTCCCCTCTCTTTCTCTCCTCCCTTTTTTCTTTTCTTCTTCTTCTTCTTTCTTTCCTTTTTCTTCTTCTTCTCTTCTTCTTCTTCTTCCTCCCTCGCCTACTCATGCTCATGCTCCCCTCTGCTGACCGCTACTTGCTGCGCCCAACCATCACCAGCCATCTGCCTGGCGCCACCGATCGCCCCGCCATCGTGTCGTCCGTCTAGCTAGCTCCCCCAACCCAACTAGCCTTCTCCTCCCTCCCTCTTTATCCTTCGCGTGCGAGCAACAACTCGCCGTTGCATCCGCCGCGGCCCGACTTCGCCAAGCCGCCAGCTAGCTCATCCGGCCTCGCCTCACGTCCTGCGATGCCGCCATGCCGCCCCAACCGCCGACGGCTTGCCGCCACCACCCCAGTTTTCCCCAGGCCGCCGTTGCCCCCGTTGCTCTAACGATGACACAGCCACCCCCTGTTCTGGTCGAGCTTATCGCCGCCCAGCAGCTGCATGTTGTCGCCTCACGATCGCCGCTCGTCGGGACCAGCTCGCCACCACCCGCCATCCCAGTCGTGGCCAAGCTTGCCCAGCCGTCGCCCGCTTGCCTAGTTGAAAGCTCGGCTGTAGCCGAGAGTCCCGGACGGTGCCGAGCCATGGCCAGCCACCATGCCCATTGCGTCCTCTCCACTGTTCCCCGGGCCATTTCAGACCTTCTCTAGTTTTTCCCCAGGCCAAACCTAGGTAAGTGATTCCCTAAATCCTACTTAGTACTTTGGGTATTATTAGACTTGTTTAGGGATGATTAGTGTTGGTTTAGTGATTAAATTGGGTAGGGTTTAGTTAATTGGATGTGATTGTTTTATGATTCATTATGGTGGTGATTTTGTGCTAAATTAGTGATCGATAGAGATGAGCTCAATAACTGAATTGTAGTGGCGTTTGTGGGTGAGATCGGTGTTTAAATATGGCTGGCTTGAAGGTCAGATTAGTAGGGCTAATGTGGTGAACATGGCTTGGATTTGAATAGTATGACGTGTTAGATTGGTATTGGCGAATTGTGTTATGGTGTATGTGCATAAGGAATGTCCTGAGGCGTAGTTACGAGGGACTGAGCCCGGATTGATTGAAGGGCTGCCAACCTGAGGCATAGTTATGTGGGTGTGGCTAGAAAGGCAAGAAATGACCTGAGGCATGGTTACGCGAGTCGAAAGAAATGTCCTGAGGTGTGGTTACGCAGAACTGAGCCAGGATTGATTGGAGGGCTGAGTCTGAGGCATGTTGACGTGGGCTGTGAGAATAAACCTGAGGCGTGTTGACGTAGGTCGTAGATAGTTGCTCGGCCACGCATGCGAAACATGTTTGGTTGAATTGGTTGATTGTACGTGATTATGGTGCTTAAGTGTTTATATTATGTTCTTGAGTTATTGTTGCATTATGGTGATTTAACTAATATGCAGAGTTGGCACTTGTTTTAAGATGATGTAAGTATGTTTGTATGGATACGAATGTGTTGACTGTTACATCGCATGTTAGACTCGTCTTGATACGCATTGGCATGGGTGGGGCTTAGGTTGTCTACTTATTGAGATTTATTCTCATTACTATAGTGAAAACCTTTTTAGATCCCCATCCTTGAGCATGCCACCAACTAGACATTTTGGGGGTCCCCATACATACGGGTACGAGGAGACTGAATATCCGGTAGGCCCAAACCAGATTTACATTAGGCACCTTACTTCAATCTGGGTAGATGTGCGCTTAAAGGCCTTGTAACGCCACACTTACCTGGCCTAGTTCTATCATGATGGGTTGAAGCTGGTGGGTTTAATCTGAGGTTTTAAGGGACAACAGCACAGCAACGAGAATGCCGTAGATTGGGAGCTTGAGGACGCGTTTACTCCTAATGGAGAGGTTCTAGATGCCGAAGATCCCCCGGAGGACCCTAGCCCTGAACTTGAGCACGTACCAGAACCCATAGCACCCGCGAGTCTCGAGCTCAAGGAGGAATTTGAAGAGCCCGAGCCTAAGCTAAAGCCCCTGCCAGAGCCCTTGGAGTTTGAGCATAAGGAACAGCCGATCGAGATCAACTCGGACATTGAGTCGGAGTCTTCATGGTCCGATTCAGATTAGGCACTGTAGGAGTGTTGGGCACTGGGCTTAGAATCTTTTGGTGGAACCCTTTTTGTGTATTTCATAGTCTACCCTGTCACCCGTCCCTTTTTTATGATGAAGGTGGATGTTAACCCTAGAAGCCTATTGTATGAATTTTATGGTATTAAGTTAATGAGATGAGTTTATTGATTTGTTCAAGTACTACCCTTTTGTCATTGTTTATTGTTTGGATTGTTTGATTTTCGCTTCTGCTTGTGTTTGTCTTCGCGTGTTCCATTTGGGTCGGCGACGCGTCCTAAGACATCACGTTCAATGCGACCGCTGTAGGGATACCGCGAGCTAGTTGGGGTTCGGGGTGTGACACCCTTGATTAATTTGATATCAGAGCAAGGTCAGCTCGATCCAAGTTAGTCGAAACCTGGAGTGATAAGGAGCGATGACTTTGGGGTAGCTAGTTAGGGGGACTCGTGTGCTGTGCGTATCCTAGACTGTGTGATTATGATTGCTAAGTGATTTTATGCAATAATATGTGAGGTGCAGGTGCGTCAGGACTTGAGGTAATTGCACAAACTCTGTCGATTGTGATTGTATGTTGTTTGTAATTGGCTACCTGTTTAGTGAATTGTTATTGTTGTTCACTGCCTAGAGCTTTAGATTGGTATAGTTCGCTTAGGTCTCTAATTCTTGTGCGAAATTATAGCAAGTAGGCGAGTGTGAGATCCCGTGAGAATGAGTAGCCTAGAAAGAGGTCAAGGTCGAGATCGTGTAGCCCAACCAGCTGGAGTTGTGGAGGGTCCCCGGGTGGATGGAATTCTGAGGGCACTAAAAGAAGTCGGGATTTTAATGGGTAGACAAGTTGAAGAGCGAAATGCTGCTATCGCTGCAACTACTGAGGCCATTGTTGCCACTGCCAATAGAGTCAATGGGAATAATGGAAATAATGGAAATAATGGAAATAATGAAAACAATGGTAACCACGGGAATGACGGGCACCCCGTTATTAACACCTAATTTTTAGCTCATTTTTTTCATATTTTCAAAAATCTCAAAATTAGGATTAGGAATCTTGGCCAAGCCTAGAAACCTATTTCTAAACCAAAAATAATTTTTTTATCATTTTCCTGCATTTTCCTTTAATTTCTTTTAGTCAAAATAAGTGAGAAAATCAAGAAAATAGCAAATGGAATAAAAAATTTCCATAAAAAATATTCATTAGTCTTATTTTAAAACCAATTTCATTAATACATCATCAATTTTGAAAAATTTCAATTTGATATATGTTTTTCCCAAAATTGGGTAAAATCAAATCCAAATTGAACCAAAAATGCAATTAAATATTTTCTAGCCATTTTTAAGTCATAGTATGTTCACAACAAATGATTTTGGGACCTTGAATTACATAATGGTCAGTTCAATTGCACAATTTGTCAAAGAAATCAGAAAACCCCAAAATCCAATTAAAAATTAAACATTTTGAGTCCAAATCAGGAATCGTGCCCAATATGAAATTGTCGAACCATAAGACCATCATTTATAGGGTTAATCAGATGTGTGTAATTCAATTTTGGCACCAATTTTGCCTAATTAGGTCATTAGTACGTCGAATTGAACAAAACCCCAAAAACCCGATTACAAAAAGTTAAAAATCTAGGACATGATTTTGACAAAAATTGAGGAAAATCACAAATTTGGGTTCAGAATGTTATGAGGAATTCAATTTTGGAGTTTAATTCTGAAAATTTGATCAAAATCAAGTTTAATTTGAATTTTTGAAGTTGAAACCTCCGAGGTTTGATAGTAGAGGTAATACTGAGCCTACACCTTGATAGGTAGAAAAGTTAGAGAAAACTTTCGAGGTGCTGGATGCATTGAAGAGGAGAAAGTAACCTTGGCAGTCTACCAGCTTCAGGAAAATGCAAGTGAATGGCGGAGAGCCACCAGAGGTCAAGTGTTTCTCGCTGGTGATGTCCTGACTTGGACTATTTTTATCGAGATTTTCAATGGCAAGTATTTCTTAGAAAGTGCCCAGAAGCAAAAGTTGGCTAAATTCATGAGACTTCGCCAGGGTCAGATGTTAGTGGATCAGTATGAGGTCGAGTTCGCAAGGCTGTCTAAGTTTGCCCCAAGAATGGTAGAGGACCCAATGGACAAAGCCAGGAGGTTCTAAGATGGACTGAAGTCGGATCTCCGCAGTCAGATGATCTCACTGAACTTGAGAGGCTATCATGAGATATATGACCGGGCTCAAGCAATTGAGCGCGATTTGATGGATTGGGCTGTCGCCTCTGGATCGCGGCAGGCCTCGACTTGGGACAAACGTTGTTTCGGGAAGAGACCTATGACAGGAAATATTGTTTTGTTCCCCATGTTCAAAGAAATATCGGGAAGCCGAATCGCTTTCAGAACGCCCCGTGTAGGTTATATTGAGGGAGACATAGGAATGGACCTTATCCAAATAAAGGCAAAACATGTTTTAGATGCGGCGAAATGGGCCATCAGATGAAGGACTGCCCCAACAATAGGCAGACTAGGTCGCATACACTATTACCACCACCACCTGGGAATGAAAATCAGTTCAGAGCTATCCAGCCTGCCAATCAAAATAGGCCGCCAGCCCAAGGACAAGTATATGTAATGGCAAGGAGAGAAGCTAAGGACACGTCTGGCGTGGTCATGGGTACGGTCTCTCTCTGTGATCATGCTGCATATGCTTTATTTGATCCAGGAGCGTCACATTCGTTTATATCTGAGTGGTTCGTTAGATTGTCTGGAATTGAGCTAAAATCGCTTGAAGTTATGTTGCGTGTGACTACTCCATTAAATAATAAAGTGCTGATTGCATTTAGATACCCTGATTGTAAGACAACGATTGGTGATAGGGAAGGAAAGATAGATTTAGCAGTTTTAGCTATGTATGACTTTGATGTGATTATTGATATGGACTGGTTAGTTAAACAGAAAGCTGTAATGGACTGTAGTAAGAGGGTGATCCAATTTAATCCGATTGGACATCTTAGATTAGAGTTTGTGGGAAGCCGAGGAGGAACCTCGATCCCTTGGATTTCGTCACTTGAGGTGCAAAGCTGTTGAACGAAAGGTGCCAAGGATTTCTAGCGAATATAGTTGATTCGATGGCTAGAGAGCCGAGGCTAAAAGACATAGTCGTGGTGCGCAATTTCCTCAATGTCTTTCCTCGGGAATTGCCTGGATTGCCACTTGACAGAGAAGTAGAGTTGGTGGTTGAGTTGGCCCCCGATACGAAATCGATCTCGAAAGCGCCCTATAGGATGTCACTGTCAGAATTGAAAGAATTGAAAGTTCAAATGCAAAAGTTACTGGATAAGGGCTTTATTCGCCCAAGTGCGTCTTCATGGGGAGCGCTAGTGTTATTTGTGAGAAAAAAGGATGGGTCTTTGAGGTTGTGCATTGACTATAAATAATTAAATCAGGTGACCATTAAGAATAAGTATCCACTATCAAGGATAGACGACCTGTTTGATCAGTTGCAAAGAGCATCGATATTTTCTAAGATCAACTTGAGGACAGATTATCACCAATTGAGGATTAAGAAAGAGGACATGCCGAAGACGGCATTCAGAACAAGATATGGACACTACGAGTTTACGGTGATGCCGTTTGGATTGACTAACACCCCTGCAGCCTTCATGGATTTTATGAATAAGGTATTCAAAAAATTTCTGGATCAGTTTGTAATCGTGTTCATAGACGTATCCTAGTATATTCGAAGAGTTCCGTCGAGCACGAGTTGGAAAAACTTCTACGAACCTTAAAAGAACATGCACTCTACGCTAAGTTCAGCGAATGCGAATTCTGACTTCATGGAGTGGCATTCTTAGGACTTGTAGTATCCGGAGAAAGAATTATAGTAGATTTGACGAAGATCGAAGCCATCACGAATTAGCCAAGACTGAAAACAGTAACTGAGATTCAAAGCTTCTTGGGTTTAATAGGATATTATAGACGTTTCATGGAGAGATTTTTAGCATTAGCGACACCATTGACACGGTTTGAGTAGACGGAAAAGTGTGAAAGGAGTTTTCAAGAGTTAAAATAGAGGTCGACGATTGCGCCAGTATTGACAATCCCGTCAGGTCCGAGAGGATATAAGATCTACAGTGATGCGTCACTAAGGGGATTAGGATGCGTGCCAATGTAACACAGAAGAGTAGTGGCATACGCATCGCAACAATAGAGACCGCATGAATTGAATTATCCAACTCACGACTTGGAATTGGCCGCGATTATCTTTGCTCTTAAAATTTAGAGACACTACTTGTGTAGGGAAAAATTTCAGATTTATATGGACCATCAAAGTTTAAGGTACTCATTCTCCCAAAATGAGTTGAACATGAGATAGCATCGTTGGATGGAACTCCTCAAGGACTATAATTGCGATACTGTATCACCTTGGAAAAGCTAATAAAGTAACCGATACACTGAGCCGGAAATCAAGCATCACGCATATGATGGTCGAGGAATGGACTTTATTGGAGGGAGTTCGGGATTCGGAGTTTAAGTTTGAAGTGATTCATGTCTTGAGCCTACTTGCAGCATTGAGGATTGAACCGGACCCGGAAATCCAGAATAAGATTAAGGCTTTACAATTGATGGACCCAGAGATTTAGAAGGTTCTTAAAATGGATGTCATAAAAGGAAATCGGACTTTCAAGTACTAGAGGATGGGATTCTAAAATTTCGGGGACGGTTGTATGTGCCCAATGATGCATAAGTTAAGGAGGAGATTTTGTTTAAAGCACACTGTAGTAATTATAGTATTCACCCGGGTAGTACGAAGATATATCAAAACTTGCGATAACATTATTGGTGGAACAGCATTAAAGTAGATGTAGCCAAACACGTGGTCAAGTGTTTAATGTGTCAACAGATGAAGGCGCAGCATTGCAAGCCGAGTGGAATGTTGCAGCCATTGGAAATCTCCGAGTGGAAATGGGAACACATCACGATGGACTTTGTAATGGGATTACCGACGAGCCAGAGGGGTCACGATTCAATTTAGGCGGTAGTCGATCAATTGATAAAGTCAGCACATTTTCTGCTAATGCGAAAAGACTTTGCCTTGGAAAGGTATGCTAAGATTTACATGCGACAAATAGTCTACCTGCATGAAATGCCAGTGACGATTACTTTAGACCGTGATCCTAAATTTACTGCCGTTTTTTGGAAAAGTCTTCATACAACATTAGGAACGAAGTTACATTTTAGCGCGGCCTATCATCTCCAAACGGATGGCCAGTCTGAAAGGACAATTTGGACTTTGGAAGATATGTTGCGAGCATATGTATTGGATTTTAAAGGTAATTGGGAGGAATAGTTGCATCTAGTCGAGTTTACCTATAATAATAGATATTAGCATAGTATCAAAATGGCATCATTTGATGCGCTGTATGGCAGAACTTGCTAAACACCGATTTGTTGGGATGAAGTTGGTGAAAAGAGCATCACGGGCCCATAGTTAGTTTAGCAGTCAATCGAGATAGTTAAGGTGATTCGAGACAGACTTAAGACCGTTCAGAGCCGCCAAAAGAATTATGCAGACTAGAGACGTAGGCCTTTGGAATTTCAAGTGGGGGATCATGTTTTCCTCAAAGTATCGCCGATGAGAGGATTGTCGCGGTTTGGCAAGAAAGCCGAGGTACATGGGTCCATTCGAGGTCTTAGAGAGAATTGGTACCTTGGCCTATCGTCTCGCGCTACCATCAAATTTATCTCAAGTTCACAATGTGTTTTACGTGTCTATGTTAAGGAAATACGAATAGGATCCGACCCACATACTGAATTATGAAGAAATAGATGTGGACAACAGAGTGTCATACGTAGAAAGGCCAGTAAGGATGGAGGACAAAATGAAACGAGTGTTGCGGAATAAGATAATTCCGATGGTCAAAGTAATTTGAGAGTATCATGGAATCGAAGGTGCGACATGGGAGAGCAAAGAGCTGATGTGGCATCAATACCTCTATGTGTTCGAATAATTTGGGTTGGGTTTTAAATTTCGAGAACGAAATTTTTGTAAGGAGGGAAGAGTTGTGACATTCCAAATTTCAACCCATTTTTGGAATTTATAAAGCGTGTATTTCGTCAGTGTGCTTATAGTAAAATCTCGCCCAAAACTGATCACTCTTGGGTTATTTTTAAATTAGAGATTTCGATAATATTGCATTCAATCAAATTTGGTCATTATTTAAAGCCCGAACTTTGATGTCGAATTTCTCGGAGTTTTATGGCGAATTTAATTAGATAGTGTCGATATTATGATGACCAGCGTCAATATTTCCCAGGATTAGTAAAAAGTGAAATTTGGACTGAGTGCGGATTTAGACTAGTAGACCTCTCTCTGGATTTATTTTAGTTAGTGTTTTGGCCCTTTTTCTTAATTTATAATTAGATTTTTTTCGTGGACCGTTGGATTGATTTTAGATTCGAATGTGGGCCGTCGGATCACACTCGAGTGCAATGTTTGACTTTTCTCTCTCTCTCTCTCTCCCTCTCTCTCTCTCTCGTCCCCTCCCCCTACCACACGTCCATCCCCCTTTCCTCATGTAATGTCCCTTCTCTCTCTCTCTCCTCTTTTTTTTCTTTTCTTCTTCTTCTTTCTTTTCTTTTTCTTTTTCTTCTCTTCTTCTTCTTCCTCCCTCGCCTGCTCCTGCTCCCCCCTGCTAACTGTCGCTCACCGCGCCTGATTGTCACCAGCCGTCCACCTAGCACCGCCGATCACCCAGCCACCGCGCCATCCATCCAGTCGGTTCCCCTGACCCGACTACCCTTTTCCTACCTCCCTCTTTCCCCTTCACGCGCAAACAGCAGCTCGCCACCACGGCCCGACTCTGCCGAGCTGCCAGCCAGCTTGTTTGACCTCGCCCCATCGCCTATGATGCCGCCGTGCTGCCCCGACCGCCGCCAGCTCTCCACCACCACCCTAGCTCCCTCTGGCCACTGTTGCCCCTGCTAGTCTGACAACGACGCAGTTGCCCCTTGTTCCAGCCGAGCTCGTCACCGCCCAGCAGCCGCACGCCATCGCCTCACAACTGCTGCTCGCCGGGACCAACTCGCCATCGCCCACCGTCCCAGCCATGGCCGAGCTCGCTCAACCCTCGCCCACTCACCTGGTCGAGAGTCTCAAGTCATGGTCGAAGGCCGTGCTAAGCCGTGGTCGGCTACCGTGCTCGTTATGCCCTCACCCGCGCCAAGCGACCATTATTCTCCTGAGCCATTTTGGCCTCTCACCAGTTTTTCCCCTGGCCAAACCTAGGTAAGTGACTCCCTAAATCATACTTAGTAATTTGAGTATTATTAGATTTGTTTAGGAGTGATTAGTGTTGGTTTAGTGATTAAATTGGGTAGGGTTTAGTTAATTGGATGTGATTGTTTTATGATTCATTATGGTGGTGATTTTGTGCTAAATTAGTTATCGATCGACATAAGTTCAATGACTGAATTGTAATGGCATTTATAGGTGAGATCGGTGTTTGAATATGGCCGGCTTGAAGGTTGGATTAGTGGGGCTAATGTGGTGAACATGGCTTGGATTTGAATAGTATGACGTGTTAGATTGGTATTGGCGAATTGTGTTGTGGTGTATATGCATAAGGAATGTCCTGAGACGTGGTTACGTGGGACTGAGCCCGGATTGATTGGAGTGTTGCCAACCTGAGTCGTGGTTACGCGGGTGTGGCTAGAAAGGCAAGAAATAACATGAGGCGTGGTTACGCGAATCGAGAGAAATGTCCTAAGGTATAGTTACGCGAGACTAAGCCCGGATTGATCGGAGGGCTGAGTCAGAGGCATGTTGACGCGGGCTGTGAGAATGGACATGAGGTGTGTTGATGCGGGTCATGGATAATTGCTACAACCATGCATGCGAAATGTGTTTGATTGAATTGGGTGATTGTACGTGATTATGGTGCTTGAGTTTTTATATTACGTTCTTGAGTTATTGTTGTATTATGGTGATTTAACTAACATGTAGAGTCGGCACTTGTTTTAAGGCGAGGTAAGTATGCTTGTGTGGATACAAATATTTTGACTGCTAGATCGCATGTTAGACTTGTCTTGGTACATATTGGCCTAGGTGGGGTTTAGATTGTCTGCATATTGAGATTTATTCTCATTACTGTAGTGCAGACCTTTTCAGATCCCTGTCCTTGAGTATGCCGTCAGCTAAGCATTTTGGGGTCCCCATGCATACGGTGCATGAGGAGACCGAATATCCTATAGGCCCAAATAAGACTTACATTAGGTATCTTACTTCAGTCTGGGTAGATGTGGGCTTAGAGGCCTTGCAACGCCACACTTACCTGACTTGGTTCCATCATAATGGGTTGAAGCTATTGGGCCCAATCCGGGGTTATAAGGGACAACAGCACGGTAACGAGAATGCCGTAGATTGGGAGCCTGAGGACGCGTTTGCTCCTGACAAAGAGGTTTCGGATGCCAAAGATTCCCCGAAGGACCCTGGCCCTAAACCCGAACCCGTACTAGAACTCGTAGAGCCCGCAGGTCCCAAGCTCGAGGAGGAATTTGAAGAGCCCGAGCTTGAGCTAGAGCCCGTGCTAGAGCCCTTGGAGTCCGAGCATGAAGAAGAGCCAATCGAGATCAACTCGGACATTGAGTTAGAGTCTTCAAGGTTCGATTCGGATTGGGCACCGTAGGAGTCTTTGGCGCTGGGCTTAGAATCTTTTGGTGGAGCCCTTTTTGTGTATTTCGTAGTCTACCCTGCCATTTGTCCCGTTTTGATGATGAAGGTGGATACTAACCCTAGGAGCATATTGTATGAATTTTATAGTCTCAAACTAATGAGATGAGTTTATTGATTTGTTCAAGTACTACCCTTTTGTCATTGTTTATTGTCTGAGTTGTTTGATTTCCGCTTCCGCTTGCGTTTGTCTTCACGTGTTCCATTTGGGTTGGCAAAGCATCATGGGACGTCGTGTTCAATACGACCGCTGTGTGGATGCCGCGAGCCCATTGGGGTTCGGGGTGTGACATGAGTGGTGAGTGAATTTTATATCTTAGACTTAGAGATTTCAATTATTGGGCCTCGGCTCACTCCTTATTTTTCAGATATGTAGGATGGATCCCTCGCCGCCCCTGCATTTTAGAGCTCCTATGTTTTTTTATTATAATTATGAAGACGTTGTTGTACCTGGATCACCAGTGATTTATATTAGGTGTGCTACCGTTTTATGGGTCAACGTGGGATTACCATAATATAGAATCCATAGTTATGTAGTTTGGTATGTGAATATCAAGGGCAAGTTAGTTGGACCACATAGAGGTTTCAATGGTCCTCTAGGGTTTGGCGACGATGGAATGTCGTTGGGTGAAGTCATCGACCCTTAGTTGATGGTCCATCAGTGTACAGGCAAGCTTTTGGACGTAGTTGTTAAGTGCTGAAGTTAGGCGACTTTGACCTTTTCCAATAATTATGTATTTTGTTTTTTTGCCGAATGTTGTATTGTAAAATTGATGTTAATATTATAAAAAGATGCATATGTATTTTATTAGACATGTTTCGGAATGGTTTGAATGCTTTATTATGCTTCCGCATGTTTTTATAATTATAAAAAAAAATTTGGTAAAGACACGTATCGCACATGATGTTCTCGGGTGTCACAATGCTAATAACGAAATTGCCTTTATGCTAGAAGAAAAATCAAATTTTGAATTAGTCCTTCAGACTTGTAGCTTAATACAACAAGCAATCCAATTTGCTTCCTTATTTGTTTATTTTGATTAACAAAAAGAGAAAAACAGAGCTTTTTTAGTAACAGTGAAGATGGTGTGACTAGTCCAAATGGGGAAAAATGTCAAAAAAGTCCTAAACCTATTGCATTTGTATCAATGTAGTGCTAAACCTTTTTTTTATGCCAATTTAATCCTAAACATTTTGTTTTTATACCAATTCAATCATTCCAACTAATTTTGATAGAATTTTACTGACGTGGATGCCGGCAGTGCCACGTGGGCCCACCAATGATGATGTGGATAATTTTTAATAATTTTTTCAATTTTTTAAACTATTTTTCTGATTTTTTCCTTTTTCTTCTTTTCTTTTATGGCTTTCTTCCTTCCATTGCCAGTGACTGGCCATGGCTAGGGGTGAGCATAATTCCAGGGTAGAACTGAGAACCGAAGAACCGAACCGCGCGGGTCTGGTTTGGTTTCCGGTTCTAGGGTGGGAGGTTCCGGTTCTCGGTTTCAATATTTTAGGAACCGGAACCGGCGCTCTCTCTCCTACTAAAAATAAAAACCCTAACTTTCTTAGTTTCTACCCAAATTTTCCCTCGCTCGGTCTCTCCTCCATTGCGCTCTCTCCCCCACTCCCCACACCCACGACTCGACGAAACCATCTTGCCTCTCCTTGCTCTGTTGGACAGCTCTTCCTCTGTCTTCATCAATCGCGATCCAACTCGTCCGCGGTCTCTACTTTTTCTAGGGTTTTCGATTCTAGCTGGAGGGTGCAAGAAAGGGCCGAGCAAGGACAAGAGTAAGCATCGATTGAGTTTGGGCGATCTCGTTCTTGCCAAAGTCAAGGGCCACCCTGCTTGGCCTGCCAAGGTTTGTGCTTTTTGCTCTGTATTCCCTTTGATTGTTTCGTGTTTTTCTCATTTTTGTTTGCGAGTTCAAGCGCAAGTTTTTACTTTCTATCCTTTTTTTTTTACCTTCTCGTGGTTGGAAAATGGTTTAGTTTGATTTAATTCTGCTTATGTTGTGAAGTGAATAGGTGGTTGGCCGTTACGTTTGGGGAGGTTGGTCTTTTTGAATTTTCTTACTTGCTCGCATTGTGTACTATTTATGCCCGGCACTTCGAAAGTGAACCTTTCTGGATATATGTGTTTCTTTGGATTAGTTGGAAATAGAGGCGAATGAGCTTTAATTTTGTTTTTTTGGGTTTTCAAAACTGAAATGGCATATCCAAGCACTGTTTTTCGTGCTTTACCTCGTGGCTCACCAGTGATTTAGGTTTGCCTCTAGGCTATTCAGTTAGATCTGAAGTAGCTTTTTGTCTTCATGGTTTCTAATTGAAGCTTGATACTGTATAGATACATTGTTATATTGACCATCTCAGTGTGATGCGGTGCACATCTTTTGTATGATGGTTGCTCCATGAATGATGATTGTTTTTATGTCTTCAAATTAGCAGGCCAGAGGATTGGCACCAGACTACTGACCCGAAAAGGCACTTTGCGCATTTCTTTGGAACACAAGAGATGTAAGCTCACGAGCTGCTTGTACCACTTGTTTATTTATGTCTGAGTAGTTAGCTTAATGGCTTTATTGAGTTTTGTGTATAGTTTCATTCCTTTCATGCAGTAACTACAGTATCGTGTTCATGAGCAGCTCTCTGTCTCTGTTTTTTTGGTAAACCTTAAGGTTATTAGACTGGCCCAGTTCATCCACTCCCGATCCCTCTGCCCCCTTTCTCTAAAGAAGCAGACACTAGCACAGACAGAATAATGGAAGGGCAATTTGTTGATTAGAATCTCTTCCTTCTAGCACTTTGCCTTATGCCATGCTTTTGATCTTTTCTTTTTAAAGTATATCTCTATTGTCCCGTAGGAAGTATCTTTTAATGAACCATAGAAAAAGCAAGTTGTTTTCTAGCCTTAGTCATTAGTACGAGCTTTTGATTTGAGGAGCGAAGTCACCCATCAGATCGAAGTGTGAGTCATAATTCATCCATACTCTTTAGATACAGATGAAGAGCTGTCTTCTTTTCCATGCAACTCCTCTACAGGCTATAATCTGTTGGTAAAGGAATATTGTATAAAGATGAAAGGACATTTAAAGTAAAGGTTATAGATTGAGCCCGCTTGGCTGTTACACTTGCAGTCACTTGTATCAGTGATGATCATTTCTAGCAATACACTGTGGATTTGATATTTTGAAATTGCAAGTAGTAAAATTCTTAATCTTTGGAAATATTATGTTTAATCAAGGTTAAATTTTTAGGGATATGTGGTAAGATTGCCCTGTCACACTAAGTCTTCTCCTTTCCCTTCAATCAAATCAGAGCTATTAGAATCTCGTTATGCATCCTTATAAATTGGTCCATTTTGTGAATGTGTCTGCTCACAAATTGAATTACTCTTCCATTGACCTCTAGTTTGCAATTGGATATAATAGAAGAGGACTTGAAGAGACGGAGCTGAAGAATTCAAAAGATAAATCTGATGGTTCTGATTTACTACCTTTGTTGAACTGCTACAAATGCTTTGAAGTTGTAGCTACAACAGTTAAGGATGCTATATCAGATTCAATTGTAGGTCTAGAAAACCCTGAGGTAGAGCTCCCTCCCCTCTCTCTTTCATGTTTATCTGACATCTTTTATTGCAGATTTCTGTTCTAGTTGAGCTACTACCCCTTTCGGCTGTTCTGAGTGGGTTGAAGATTAAGATTGAATTGGGTAAATTAGGTCTGTCAACGTTGCCCTTTTCTTCCTTCAACTTCCTATCTTAGTTTTAGTGCATAGTTTCGATTTTCATTATGTGTGCCGATCTCTTTGATGTTGCATGTCACGCCCCGCACTTCTCGATGCGCCACATCCCTCGCAGAAGTCGATTTGTGTGCGACGTCCCAGGACGCGTCGCCGACCCAACACCCAAACGACAGAGAACAGAGCACAGCAGAAATAACAAACACCCGATCAATAATTCACATAACTAAGGATAGCCGTATAACCACCAATAAAAACCAATACGCACTTGCATTGCCAGGGAGAACCTTTACAAAATTCATATACAGTATGAACCCCAAAAATCAAAAGCGGGTCAAGGCCACTACTGACAAAAAGGGGTAAGTGGCTCAGGTTCAGGCACTACAACTAGCCGGGGGCTCCTCCCAAAAATGACTCGGTACGCATGCCATTCTCAGGGCTGGGGGTCTGAAAAATCGGTTTTCAACAACCGTGAGAATAAATCTCAGTGAGTAATTCCCTAAACCTAAACTAGGCTAACGTGCACCTCCTGACAAGCGCTAACAACACATAATACACACATGACTGACTTAGGCCCTCGGGCCTAAATCTAATCTTACTGGACCCTGCAGGTTAGGCATTAAATCAACAATAGTAGTCACGCGGCAGAATTCAATCACAGCACATACATGCGCATTTCTATGTCACAACGCATGTTATGCATATGCCAATACTCGCACTCATGCTCATATCTCATCAATGCTTTATTGGACACTTGCATACTAGCACTCTGCCATTTACCAATTTCTCCTCCGACCCGCGTTAAACGCATCAGGTCCAACCCACGTAAAACGCATTAGGCCCATCACTTCGAGATCGATCTCTAGCCCGCAGGCTCATGACACACAGCCCGCGTAAAACGTCTCAGGCCGGACATCTTCCGGAAATCCGGGCATCGTCCCGCGTAACACGCCTCAGGACGGGTTCACTACCCCGCGTAAAACGCATCAGGGTTTATTGTGATCATACATTCACAGGCACCAATTTTATCTGAACCCCGCGTTAGACGCATCAGGGCAATTTAGGTGATCACAATGCACATGTCATTCGAGCATACTTGTGAATGCACATGACGTGCCAATGCTCGTGATGCACATCCATGGTCATGAAATTCACACTTGGGCAATTCACAATATTCACAATGGGCAATTAATAGTACAATGCCATTCAATCAATTATAGTACACTATGCCCAGTCTACATTTCAACATGCCCAACCAACATATAAGCACGACCATGAAATCAATTCAAGCACTCATGCACGGTACACAATTCACAAGCATAGATCACACAACTAGTCCATCACGGGTCCATAGAAATCGAGGCCCATCAAGTTACTCCCTTCCTCAAGGCATTGGACATGTGCCACGACACTACAAATCACTCGTATGTAGAGACAATCCAACCACTAGTTCGGTCAAGCCATCATTTCCGGCACTTACACTCCAAGCCTCAAATTACACGTGCCTTGTCCAACTAATCTCCAAAGTGGACAACCACTAAATCGATCGCGCCGGGCCATTCAACGACCTTAAAATATTCCATTAAACTCCCCACGGCATCATTTAAATCAGTCACCATAATGCCAAATAAGGCGTGCACTAAAATTCACACAACCGGGTCAACAAAACTCGCGCATCCTAGGCCCGTCAAGCTACTCCGTTCTTAGCCACATTTTACATGTCACGACATTGCCAATCCACTCCCAATTAGAGACCATTCAATCACTAACTTGGTCTATCCATCAATTTCATCAATTGCACTACTAAGTCCCAATCAATAGCGTCTCGCCTAAGTCAAATCCGTCGTGGCCAGCCACTATACCACAAATTCTAGGCCAATAATTATTCTCAAAATGCTCCAATTGACTCTCCAAAATATCGTCCGGAACAGCCACTATAAGAATAAATGCGAAGCGCGCACAATAGTCCACAATTGAAACCGAGCCTAGCCAAACTCGGGTCGTTCCGATCCACAAATTTCCAGCCAATGAACAGCACCTCTCGGGCCACTAAACCTCGATAAAATGGTCGCGCTACACCACTAAATCAGCCCCGACATCAACCCTTAACAATCTCCATAATTTAACCCCTAATTTACCCTAATTAACCCCTAAACCCGTCTAGAAATGTCAATTAGCCTAATTAGGGTTTAGAGTCAAACTTACCGGGTGCCCTAAGCTTGAAGCGGGCCGAGCACGCAACGAAAAAGGGCTGGGCAGTGGTGGAAAACGTCGGGACAGCCGCAACGGCGGCGATCGGCGAGACTCTCGGCCACGGCTAGGCGACGGCGGCGGGAAGGGAGCTCCGGCTGAGGCGGTTGCAGCTCGGCGGTAGTGGGGGCGAGCAAGGGGCCTCGCCGAAACAGTAGCAGCTCCGGCAGACACGCAGCGACTCGCGGCGGCGACGAATCAGTGGCTAAAATAGGGGCGCAAAGGACCTCAGCCGAACCAGGAAGGAAGGGGGAGGAGAGGAGCGGCTTGGTAGGGGCGTGAACGGCAAGCCAGCGGTGGCGAGCGGGCCAGCAGCTGGGCGGACGGGTGATGGTTGCTGGCCGGGTTGTGAGTGGCAGATATGGTCGGCCTCGGCTCCGGCGTGACCAAAGGTCGCGCGAACAGGAGAAGAAAAAGGAGAGGAAGGGCGACGGTGACAGCTCCGGCCTAGGACGAGCGGCCGACGAGGTGAGGCGAGGTGGCTGGGTCTCGCCGGACGCGACGGCGAGCGGCGACGAGCGAAGCTTGTCTGCTCGAGAGGGGAGAGAGAAGCAGCGTCGGGCGAAGCTGCCACGTGGCGCCGCGACGACGGCGCGAGGAGGACGGCATCGTCGGCGGCTGCTTAGGCGACGCCGGGCGGAGCTGGATGGGCGGTCGGCATCGACGGAGATAGGTCGAGCGAGCAGGGGGCGCTGGACGAAGCAGAAGCCAGACCAGTCGGGGAGGCCAGAGGAAGAAGAAGGAAGAGAAGAAGAGAAAAAAAAAAGAAAAAAGAAAGGAAAAAAGAGGAGAGAGGGGGAGCAGGTGGGAGTGGTTGTACTGAGGGGCGCCTGCAGGGGGAACGCGCGCGTGGGGTCAGAGGGGGAGAGAGAGAGAGAGAGAGAGAGAGAGAGAGAAAGAGAAAGAGAGAGAGAGAAGGAAGGGGAATTTAAAAAAAATAAACTTCATTTCTTTAATAAACGCAAATCGAGGGTCCAAATTCAAAACTGAAAATGGTCTACCGGTCCTAAATAGGCCTCGCACATAAAAAGGGACAAAGGCCAAATTAATGAAACCAAATTTTTATAAGGGAGGTCTACTAGTCCAAATTCACACTTGGTCAAAAACTCTCATTTTCCCATCATTCCTGAAAATCTCGATACTAGCCACATTACTGTCGACACCGTCCAATTTATTTCGTCCTGAAACTCCTGAAAATTGACTGCCAAGTTCAGGGTCTAAATAACGGCAAAAATTTGATCGAGTGCGATTCTAGCGAAATCTCTAGTTTAAAATAATAACCGAGAATGATTAATTCTCGGGCGAAATTTTACTATAAGCAAACTGACAAATTACGCGTTTTATCAATCCCGAAAATGGGTCAAAATCCGGAATGTTACATAGCAGATGGTAATTTGGATGAAAGTGACAGATTTTCCTTGAAGAGTAGTCAATGTGTTGGACTGATATTGAAAGAAGTCCATGGTTTTATGAGGGCAAAAGGACTCTATAGGTGTCATCACTTATGTAAGGTGCGCACTTTAGTGCTAAAAGTTTTCATCGACTCACTTAAGTGCCAAATCGGAGGAAAAATGATCACTTAAGTGCCAAAAGTTTTTTCTTGGATCACTTCAGTGTTAAAATTTTTGAAAAACAATCACTTAAGTGCTAACTTTTTTGAAAAACGATCACTTAAGTGCTAATCTCCAGCGAGCCACGTCAGCCTCAAATTAATAAAAAAATACCACGTTGGATTTCCAGCGAAAAATTGTGTACGGCACCGGAGTTAGCACTTAAGTGATCGTTTTTTAAAAATTTTAACACTTAAGTGATCGTTTTTCAAAAATTTTAACACTAAAGTGATAAAAAAAAAACTTATGGCACCAAAGTGAGCGCCGTACACAAGTTATGATACTTGTAGTATTCTTTTACCATTTTATTAGTAACTTTGCTTTAGCCTTTAGGGATGCTATTTTTACTCTTTGTTGATAAGGGATGTGCCGTGAGCCATATAGGCTATTGGATTTGCTTCGTCCTTATCATGTTATTATTGTTAACATTCCGCTTCCCATTTGACCCAATTATGGATGCTCAATTTCTGTGTTTCTCCTCTTTCTACCTTGCTTTTGTTGCCAATGGTTCTCTTGGAAGTTTGATTGCCACTACACAACTGATTCCTTTCAGTATTGAAGGTGGCGGAGGAGCTTGCAACTTGTTTTGATGACTAGAAACAAAAAATTTTCTACTTTGGAGGAGCTTGGAGGGGAGCGTGTTTTATATCTTTTGTTGAGAAAAAATGTGGCATCTTGCCTTAGAATTAAAATCACGTGTTACATTCCAACAATTACTATTTGTACATTCTATCCATTTCTATTAAGCAAAATGTTGCTTTCCAATAACTAGTCATTGTTGTGTTTATTTTCGTTTTCTTTAACTAAAAATGAAATTAAAAGAAAGAACCTGTTAGAACTTGGAACCGACCCGAAACTTGTGACAGGGTAGATTCCAGGTTCTACATTCTGATAGATAGGTTTCAGGTTCCAAAAAATGAGGAATCTACATCTGAGGATAGGTTCTGGGTTCCAGGTGGAACCTATGAGGAACCTGGAACCGCTCACCCCTAGCCATGGCTAGGCGGGCTGCTCTCGCCCGGTCGGACGATGCCCGACGCGGCCTAGGCAAGCCCCAACCAGGCGAGGGCGACCTTCATCCAGGCCAAATCTAACAAGGCCGTTGTGGCCTGGGCAAGGGCCGGCCCCACCAAATTCATCCTAGGCGAGCCTCCGTCATGGCTCGCCCAAGCCGCCTTGTCTGGCCGAGCGAGGCTAACCCTCGCCTAGGTGAGGGCAAGCCGTCTAGCAAGGGCCAATGGCCGATCACCAGCAAAGGGAGGAAGAAAGCCAAAAAATAAAGGAAAGAAAAAGAGGAAAAAATTAGAAAAATAATTATAAAATATTAAAAACTATACACCGACGGGCCTATGTGGCACCGCTGGCGTCCACGTCTGTAAAATCCAATCAAAAATAGCCAAACTGACTAAATTGGCACAAAAACAAAAGGCTTAGGACTAAATTGGCACCAAAAAGAGGTTTCGGACTAAATTGGCATCAATATAATAGGTTTATGACTTTTTTTATACTTTTGCTATCCAAACGAGGCATAGTGGCCTAATTGCTTTAGTCAGCAATTAAATGGCTTGAGACAAAATAGGTTAAACCATCCCAATTAGAACTAATTAATCATACCCTCGCCATTTAGTCCCCTTCTTTCTATGATAAGAAATCTCATCTCAATCTATCAACAATGGAATTCATCCTCTATCTAGAAAATATATATATTTTTTACTGCATTTTCCACATTAGAATTTTTTTCACTGCAATTTCTCTTCTTTAGCAATTAGAGACATTGTAGAGTTATAATCATTGACCCTACATATAGAAAGACTATAGTCGAAGAGGTAGGAGTACTTAAAGCTCCAATTTCGAATTGAATAGAAGGATTTAAGAGCTTTCTCAGGTGATCATATACCGACCTCGAATAAGCTAACCAATGCCTAGCCGAGGACCATTGTGGGACCTAAAAGGCATAGCGAGGCTTGGCCCATGGCCAAACCAAGGGGCCACGTGAGCCTCTCTCATTCTCGTGCTCGACCATGCCTGACATGGAGGCATGTCGCTCTTGACATGATCCCCTTGCCGTTCTCATTTCCAATCACTTTAATATGAGAGTTAATACCACGAAAAATCTCAAATTAATATGTTTATGACAAATTTACCCCAAATTAATTTTTTGACCACATAGATAAGATTTTTACCTCAATGCGCAAATAACTTTCCAAATTTAAACTCTAACAGGATAGGCTCGGGCTACGGTGACCTATAGTTCACGGCAAGGTTCGACTCATGGATGGTCCCTCAGTCAAGGAGCACACGGTCGAGGTTTGCCAGACGGCTTGTGGTGGTGCTCAATGCTCACTGACCAGCTTCGCAAATCCTGCTAGAAGAGTGGTGCAGCAAGGCCCTGCCCCTACTCCTGGTATGGCTCGGGTTTAGAGCAGATCACAGGTTAGAGAAAACAGCAACGGGGTCCATCGATGCAGGGCTCACTTCAACGAGGAAGCAGCTGGGATCGGCGCTGATGCACCTAGAGGACCAGTGGACCCGTTATGCGACTAACGATGGATTTTTGCGATTCGGGATCGTTTAGATGTTTTTTTTTAAATTATTATAGTAATTTTTGGGTTAATTTAATAATTGGCAGTTTCCTAATTTATGTTTTGATGATTACGTTTCCTAATAGGGTTAGGTTTGAGTCTATATAAGCTTGTTTTAGGGTTTCTTTTTAGCAGACTTTGAATATTTTGATTTGGTAATCATATTTGGAGAACGAATTTGTTCTTCCGTCGAATTTCTTGTTCAGTCAATTTTTCTATCGCGCTACGGCATCAATTGGTATCAGAGCACAGGTTGCTCGAATCAATGGCTGAACAGAATCGCGGTCGTGGACGGCGGGCTCGTGGTGGCCGGGGGCGTGGAGGCGTTCCTGAAGCAGATGACCAACCACGTCTAAGAGATCTGTGAGACGTAGAAATTGAAGAACAAAGAAGACGAATCCAGGATTTGAAGCGACAACTTGCGGAGGCGAGATTGGGCGTTCAATCCGCAGAAGGAGTGGATTTTGAGGATTCATCCGATGATGAAGAAGAAGACGTAAACCCTTTTGGGGTCCTGAACCAGGGGCGAAATCGAGGAGTACAACCTGGAAATCAGCATTCTTCTCAAAATTTCGGAATGAAGATCGAAATTCCTGAGTTTAATGATAAGGCTCATCCTGATGAGTTTATTGATTGGTTGCATACGGTAGAATGGATTTTTGATCTTAAAGATCTAACTGAGGGGCAAAAAGTGAAGTTAGTGGCTATTAGGCTGCGAAAACATGCTTTGAATTGGTGGGAACACGTGAAAAAGCAACGCGCTAGAGAGGGGAAGCCGAAGGTGGATCGCTGGGAGAAGATGAAAAAGTTATTGCAGAAAAAATTTTTGCCTACCCATTATAGGCAAGAAGCGTTTATTGAGTATCATAACGTCAAGCAATGTGATAAAACAGTTGAAAAATTTACTGAAGAATTTGATCGTTTGCGGATGCGTTGTGATGTGGCAGAGGAAGACGAGTAGACGATTGCACGATATCTGGCAGGGCTGCGATATGAGATCTCTAATGTTGTCCAATTACAGCAATATTGGACGTATGAGGATGTGTGCAGACTAGCCCTAAAGGTGGAGGGGCAGTTTAAAAGAAAGAGTAGTAATTCTAAGTGGTCAGGCAGTGATTCCAAGTGGTCAGATAAAGAATCCCAAGAAAAAGCGGGAACATCTGTAGTAAATTCAACACCGGTCACAGTTAAGGATGTGAATTCTAAACCTGCATCCAAGGATGGGCAGAGCAATGCTGGAACCAGCAGGGGAGGAACTGTAGCCAAGCGGTGTTTCAAGTGTCAAGGATTCGGGCATTTTGCTGCTAATTGTCCGAACCGACAAATTGTGATGCTTGTTGATAATCCAGTCTTTGATGAAGGTCCAGTTTATGATGAATCTGAAGGCGAAGAAGAGGATGACGATGCGGAACAGGAAGAGATTATTTATGCTGATTCTGGTGAGTCTTTAGTCGTTAGAAGAATATTAAATGTTGATGTAGCAGATGATGAGTCGTGGCTTAGACATAATATTTTTCATACTAAGTGCATTAGTAGAGGAAAAGTATGTAGCATGATAATAGATGGTGGGAGTTGCGAGAATGTGGTGTCCACGACTATGGTGGAAAAGTTGGGGTTGAAAACAGAAGATCATCATCAACCATACAAACTGTCGTGGCTTAGAAAAGGGAACGAGATAAAGGTGAGTAAAAGGTGTCTTGTGCAATTTTCAATTGGAAAAAATTACATCGATGAGGTGTGGTGTGATGTAGTCCCAATGGATGCTTGCCATATTTTATTAGGGAGGCCGTGGCAGTTTGACAGAAAGACACAGCATGATGGTTTCAAAAATACCTATACCTTCAAGAAAGATGATCGAACCATTACCCTAGGTCCTTCAGATTTCAAAAAGGAAGTGAAGAATAATCTACTCTCCAGGTTTGAATTTCAAGAAGAGGCAGTGAGCACGCCTGAGCTTTTTTTCATTGAGGTGATGGAGCGGAATTCTAACAGTCTCAAAATCTCTACTCAAGTTCTGCCCTCACTTGAGGAATTTACTGATGTCGTACCGGAAGAGTTACCACCTGGGTTACCAGGTGAGCACAATATTTCTAGAACTTTTCATGTAGCAGATTTATCACCTTACTACGCTGAAGAGGAAGAAGATTCCAAGGAGATTGACGACAATGAAGGCGAAGCAGATTCGAGGACGAATCTTTCTCTAGCAGGGGAGAATGATGCACCTAGAGGACCAGTGGACCCGTTATGCGACTAACGATGGATTTTTGTGATTCGGGATCGTTTAGATGTTTTTTTTAAAATTATTATAGTAATTTTTTTGGGTTAATTTAATAATTGGCAGTTTCCTAATTTATGTTTTGATGATTACATTTCCTAATAGGGTTAGGTTTGAGTCTATATAAGCTTGTTTTAGGGTTTCTTTTCAGCAGACTTTGAATATTTTGATTTGGTAATCATATTTGGAGAACGAATTTGTTCTTCCGTCGAATTTCTTGTTCAGTCAATTTTTCTATCGCGCTACGGCATCAGGCGCAGGTGATTCGGGACATGGCCAAGGACGGAGTACCGCAGCTGGGAAAGAACAGCAACGTCACGGTGGTGCAACGCGGTTGAAGGCATCTCAGCCCACACCAGGGAAGAAGCTCATCGTCGGGCAAGTGTGGAAATTCAATAGCAGCACCGGTCATCGACTCGGCAAGGAGGGAGAGCGGCAGCATCACCGGGGGAAACTGCCGCGGTGATTCCGATGTGAATATGCAGGTGAAAACTCAGCAGCAGCACGAACCGCAGACCAGGGAATGCACGCCCAAGGAATGAGAAAGCTTCTCTTGCTTCTTTCTCTTTCCTTTTTCGTGAAAAGCTCCCACAGGGCACAGATGAAAAGATTATCACCTATTTCTTTCCTGTTTTGTTCCTGTACGATATCAAATAATCTTGACTTCCTTTGTATGTATTGCAGATAAGATGTATTGCTCAAATAATAAAGATCACGTGTATATCCTCACGTGCAATATTTCTTTCCGATGTATGAATAGTGCTAAGATCTTTTATTTCCTTTAATCTCACGCTTTGACCATGCATGTGCCCAATCTTTCTTGCCTCATATATCTGATTATGCTGTTGAGAAGAAATCTCCAGGTCCACCAAACTTTCGGCCATAGCATGAGTGGCCAATTGTTTAGCTCACACGGGCTTAGTTTAATTAAGCTCAAAACTATATAAACCACCACAAGTCCAGTTTCTATGCTCCTAATAATGGTAAAAGGACACTATAAGTGCCATAACTTGTGTACGGCGCTCACTTTGGTGCCATAACTTTTTTTCGGATCACTTTGGTGTCAAGTCGGAGGAAAAACGATCACTTAAGTGTCATAACTTTTTTTTGGATCACTTTTTTTTTGGTAAGGTAAGTATTGATATTAACTTTTCAACGCAATATACAAAAAGAATCCGAACACAAAAACCCCGCACCCGAAGAGACAAAGAAAGGTGTCCCAACTAGTGCAAGGGTTTTTTGGATCACTTTAGTGCTAAAATTTTTGAAAAACGATCATTTAAGTGCTAAAATTTTTGAAAAACGATCACTTAAGTGCCAATCTCCGGCGAGACTCCGACGAGCCACGTCAGCTTCAAAAATTAAAAAAAAATGCCACGTCAAATTTCCGACGAAAAATTGTGTACGGTACCGGAGTTGGCACTTAAGTGATCGTTTTTCAAAAATTTTAGATTGTTTTTCAAAAATTTTAGCACTAAAGTGGTCAAAAAAAAAGTTATGGCACTAAAATGAGTGCCGTACACAAGTTATGGCACTTGTAGTGTTTTTTTGCCTCCTAATAACTATATGCTATGCAATGTAATTTTACTATTTTTGTTAGGGGCTAAAGTTTAGCCCCTAATTTCTATGCAATTATTCTTAAATAAGGCACCAAAATTTAGGCGTCAACATGTTGTTTTATCGCTAGTTTTATCATGTTGCATGTATAATTTAGTTCTCGTCAAATGTTTAAGGGATATCCTTTTATTAGACTATGGCATGTTAAATTTGTATTCATGGCTCATTAGGGTCCTGTCCCGGGACTTTATAACACCGCTTTGTTTAAACTTTGCCCGATATGGCTCGGGTTGCTTTCTTCTCCTTTCTTCACCTTTGTCTATGTTTTTTATTGTATCACTTATTGCTTGAGCACTTATGCATAGCCACAGAGTTTTTTTTTTTTTAGTAAGGTAAGTGGTATAACTTTTCAACGCACAAAGTACAAGAGTGAAGCCGAACACAAAAACCTCATACCTGATGAGACAAAAGATGTCCCGACAGGTGCAAAGGTGTTACGACTAAAAGAGGAGCAACAAGTGCGCACTAAAAGGCGCATAGCCACAGAGTTTTGCATGCTTAGGGACAAAAATGGAAAAAGATTACATGAAATAACATTTTTCTAAAAGAGAAAAGGTACCAATAACCAGTGTTAGGTAACAGTAGGCTAACTAAGTCCCGGGAACTTAAAATCTCTAATTTGTGGAAGTACAACAGACTCTCACGTCTCACTTGGCTCCTAACGGACTAAAAATAGGTTATTTGTGACTCTAATTCAAAATTCAATAAATAATGAATGAAAAACTAATAGTTTGTAGGGTTTGGGAAAGCTCATGCAAATCGGAAGCACTCTTGCAAGAGAGTTATTTGCGCCCTCCTAATAATCTATCAAACTCTCGAGGTTCAGCTCCGAAGGGTCGCGACTCATACAATGTTTATAATCGATAGCTTTTTGAGTGTTTGAATTATTAACGTAAATGTATGGACATGAAAATGCATGTTATGAAATATATTCAACTAAGACCATATGGTGTATTTCCTTTAAATTCGACCAAAAAAATTTTCTTTAAAGAAAAGAAGTACCTGTAACGCCCCCATTTCAGGGTTATTGATGCGACGTAACTCACACTATCACGTCCCAGCCAAGATCTTGACCTGTGGATCACTTTGCAACATCCTGTTCATTATTATCGTTCTTTACGAATAAGCAGAAGAATGAATTCAAAACAATCACAATCAAAACAAACAATGGGGTTACAGCTAGCACCATAAGCAAACCTTGTATTTACATGATAGCATATATATTTTACAAGCCAAACTTTCATATGCCCCTTTCCTTTTTACGGGCTTTGTTTTCCTTTTCAATTCACTACACATATCCACGTAAGCTGAGGGAAATTCCTATCTCCTCTAGTGTGTCTACAGCTTCCAAAACTGGTGTGAGACTTCCATGCACACAAATCTGAAAAACAACAAAGTGAGTCAAGGACTCAGTAATTAAAACTCACTAAACTCCGGATAGGAGGATACCTTACCATCGAACAAAGCACATGTCATAGCCACATCAATTAATAGCAGATCAATAGCAAAGATGTTTCAACCACACTTGTTCTTGTGCATGAAATTATCTCAACATGCCTTTCTATTCAAGCAACAACATCTCAACCAAAAGCATGCATACGAAGGATTCATTATCTCAACCATTGGTACTGTTCTTCTGAAAATTCTCTAAGCAACGTCCCCTAATCCAAGTGTGACAACTTTTCATCCAAACTTAATCAAATAATGTCCCCAATCAAGGGTGACAGCTATTCTTTTCCCTTGTGCGACCATGCCAATAAGCATCATATTAACTTGAGTACTTCACCCAAAGTGTGTATGATGCCATGTTGCCTCTAAAGTCTAAAGTCATGCTGGGCACGAACCAAGTTCGTGGCCCAAACTGACCGATCATGGTGCCAACCTACACTAAGCAAGGCTTGGATCAGTATGCCTCAATAGCGACCCTCCAAGCAAGGCTTGTTCCGACATGCCTCGACTCCAATCTGAATCAAGCGAGACTCGTTCATGGCTCGAGCATGCTTTCATGCATCACACTAAATACTTGAGCAAATCTTACAAAATGCATAAACGTGTGTGGCAAGCTATATCAAGCATTCACAATCAACGGAATCCACGCAAGTACAACAAGAATATGACTCGCCCAATAATGTAACACGACACCCTAGCCAAAGTTTAATAAGTCTACTTTCTACCCTCCAAGATCATGATTAGTGGTGGCTTAGTGGCGAACCGAGCAACATGGCGCGGTACGTGCACAAGCGTGAGTAAGGGCATAGCCAAGGGAAGAGAGGACGGCCTAGAGAGTGAGTGGCGTGAGGGAGAGAGGGAGATAAAAGTGAGTGGTGAAGTGAGAAATGAAGGATTAGTGCCTCTATTTATAGGTAAACCTCTCATCATTACCTTTCAATTTGGACCAATAGAATTTCTTGAAGTGGCAAGCCTATCTTGATGAGTTGGCTAGCCTTACAAGGAGAGGTGACAAGCCTATATAGTTGGTGTGGCATACCTAAGCCCTAGGTGGACATTTGCCCTCTTCATATTTGACTACCTAATACATGAATCATCATGTGTTTAATGAGGTGTAATGATGTAAGAGACACCTAAACTTGGTGATTCATCCTCCTTTATTCAATGCCTAGATTTGGTCTAATCATGGGCTTTGGATTTGATCTTATCCAATACTTGCTCATCAAGACAAGCCTTCCTCTCTAGAATCTTCTATTTTGTCTATTTTTCCAAGGTTATTATGAAGGTCATCCAAAAGTCTAATGTCATGATCATTGCCTTGAAAATCTTTGCTCATAATTAAGCTTCTTTTGCAAGTTTTAATTTAAACCAAGTATCGCTAAACTTCATCCCCAAGCCTCTAAATAGGGCTATGATTGCCTAATTGCTCATTAATGCCCTAAAACTTTCTAAGCAAGTTGCAATTATTGGCTTGTTCTTCTTGTTTGCACGTGCAACACTTCTTGGTCGTGGACTCCCTTTGGCTGAATGGTTCTTGGATTTGTCTCCAAGCTTGTCCATTAATGGTGGTGGTGAATCACTATCCTCCATTATTGAGGTGGGACACCTAAGCTTATCCCTAATTGTTGGTCTTCTAGCAAGAAACCTCTATTATTGGGTTCACTTATAAAGGAAAGTGTTAATTGGCTTGACTTTGGACCAAGTCAATTTGTCTTCTTGCCCATTAAAACTTGGGCATGTGACGTGCTTTTAGTCTTCCAAGAATACTAAACTCTTGGCACAAATTGCCTAAGCCAACATGTTGCCTTTCTATTGGGCACTAGACTTCTAAAGTCTTACCTCGCATTTTGTAAAAAAAATCAAGGTATTCGAGGGTTTATGTAACCATACATGATTGACCATCTTATTCGAAGCGAGGTTCAGAGTACCCTTGAGAATAGCTGAACTTAGCCGAACTAACACCCGGGCTAATTGGCACAAGACCGAATTAATCGGGCGATCCAGGTGCAAGTTAGGTATGGACAGGCGCAGCACCAGGCATTGAGTCTACCCTGTCAAGCACCTAATTGGGCACTAAGCCTAGTCTAGTCGGGCACGGTGCCTAGCATAATTACCGGGCATAGGAACGGGCATTCGTTTAGGCATGGGGCCTAGCCTTTGCCTAGCCGATCGGGCACAGGGCCTGGCACACGACAAGGCACAAGGCCTGGGTCACACGACCTGCACTAAGCCTGGCTCATAATCGAGCAATAGTGTTCCTAGCTTGATCTATGGCCTATCTCAATTCACCATAATGATCCATGGCTGATTCACAACCAATCCATGTTTAAGTATCAACGATCCATGACCAACCTTCGATTGTCATGTAGTCGAGTGGAATCAATCTGTGACCGACGTACAATCGCATGAAATTGGTTTATGGTCGCCCGCGACCGGTGCATTACCTAGCTGAATCACCTGTGATTGGCTCATGCCCGAGCAGCATCGATCCATAACCATCCAGTGATCGGCTTTGTGCGTGATTGTCCTATGACTGACCTTTATGGTTGAACGATCATTCCATGATCGAATTACTCTAATCGATTGCGTGAATGATGAGTCGATCCACTACACATTCCCAAGTTGATCCATGGTCGATCCTTCGATTGAACCATAGTCGATCCTTTGGTTGCCCATTCTCACCAAATCACTTGGCCTATGACTGACCCTCGGGTCGATCCATATACCTATTTCTTGGCCATCTCCCTTGGTCGATTAGGTCCAAATCATGGATGTCACAATACTAATTAGTTGAAATTAGATTATTTAGCATAATTAAGCTCCCAAACTCAATTTTTTGGTTCACAGAAGTAAGGCAATATCCCGCATCTTAATCGACTGCTTAGAATAGGTTAGTGACAACTTTATGTGATAATTATTTAATAAGAAGAGAGAAACCTGTAAAACCTCAAGAAATTAATATCTTAAGACAACAAGAGTGGCGGCTAAAGGTAGCCATAATTGCTCAGGTATATTGTGATTGATAATATTTTTGTACATTTTTTTGTAAGAGAACGAATGGGAATAAATACGGGGAAGAGGAGGAGTGCTAGGGCTCCAATTATAGTAACAAATTTAGGTATGGAATAGAAAATATACATAGACTAATTAGGAAAATAATCATGAAGGAAATCTCTATTGAGCTATTGCCTTGCTGTCTAACATCCCCCCGCAAGCTGATATGGCATGAGTCATAGTAAGCTTGATCTGAAGAAGACGGAACCAAGGAGTGGAGAAGCCTTTAGTGAAGATGTCGACTAGTTGATCATGAGTGGAGATGTACTGAACATGAAGCTGTCCTTTGGCCACACGCTCATGCACAAAGTGGTAGTCAATCTCTACATGTTTAGTGTGAGCATGGAAAATGGGATTGCCAGTAAGATAGATAGCAGAAAGATTATCACACCAAAAGACATAAGGAGCGGGCAGACAAACATGAAGATCGCATAGCAGAGCTTCTATCCAGATAAGTTATGTAGTGGTTTCAGTAAGACACTTGAACTAAGCTTTGGCACTGGATTCGGCAATGGTCCACTATTTGCGGAGCTGCCCAAAATGAGATTTGAACCCAAGAAGATGCCAAACCCGCCAACAAAGCGACAAGTATGTAGAGCACCGGCCCATCTTGCATTGGAAAAAGTATGCACCTAAAAAGAAGAGCTGGGAGTGAAGAGAATCCCATGATGTTGAGTGACTTTGATGAAAGGAAGGATCCTTTTAACAAATTTTCAGTGGATCTCAGTGGGAGAGTGCATGAACTGACAAGCTGTGTGGACAGCATATGCGATATTTGAACGAGTGAGCATGAGATACTGTAGAGCCCCTACAATGCTACGATATAATGACAGATCGGAGAAGGGTGCACCAAGATGAGCAGATGAGGCATTGGCCAAAGTGGTACCCAGTGTGGAAACAAGACGAGCCTCAGTCATTTTGGCCCGCATAAGTAAATCTACAACATATTTAGCTTGATGGAGAATAATGCCTCGGTATGTCCGTTGCATTTCAATGCCAATAAAGTAATGAAGCTCTGCCAAATCTTTAATAGCAAATTCCTGCTGTAAAGATTTAATGAGAGCCGACAAGGTGCATTAGATGACCCAGTGATAATGATATCATCAACATAAACTAGAAGGAAGATACTATGCTAAGCTGTATGAAGAATAAAGAGAGAGGATTTAGCAACTGAAGGAATGAAGGCCAATTGAACCTGAAAAGCACTGAGGCGTTGATGCCAGGTGCGAAGACCCTGTTTGAGACCATAAAGAGACCGTTGTGATTTGCAGACATAGCAGGGATGAGCATAATCAACAAATCCAAGGGGCTGCCCCATGAAAATTTCTTCTGTTAGGTGACCATGAAGAAAGGCGTTCTACACATCAAGTTGTCACATGCTTAACGATGAGAAAAGGCACCATAGAGGACAATGCAAACTGTCACATGCTTGACGACGGGGCTAAAAGTCTCATTGTAGTCGATGCCTTCTTGTTGATGGAATCCCTTTGCAACCAATCAAGCTTTATACTGCTCAAGAAAACCATCAGCACGGAGCTCTCGAAAGACCCATTTGCAGCTGATGGGTTTGGAATTCGAAGGAGGAGACACTAATGTCCAGGTTTAATTTTTTATGAGGACAGTGTATTCATCCGCCATAGCCGCATGCCAATATGCATCTTTCACAACTTGACTAAAGCAAGAAGGTGTGACAAAATCCGACACAGAGGCAGCCAATGCATAAGCATGATTAGTGCGAATGTGTCTACGAGCTAAAGTGCCATCACGAAGGCATGTCACCATAGGATGTGTCGACTGAGCTGGTGGATTCAGCGAAGAAGCTGCTATCAGGATTGGTGAAGTTGCGAACTGAGAGAGAGACCCATCAGCGGGTTCATGTAGTGACGTTTTGGATACACCTGAACTACGCTGATTCTACAGCAAAGAAATAGCAAACTGCAAATCGCAATTAGAGGGAGAACAGGGCTCATGTGGTGGTTACTATGGCAAAGGAGTTCTGGACAACTCAGTAGAAATAAGCGGCTAAATGGTTACAGCTGCCTCCAAAGATGACTGCGGAGTGTTTTGCACATAAAGGAGATCTAATTCATCAAAAGCAACAATGTAAAACCGTCGATATTGAGGTGAATAACACCAATATCCTTTGTTTTTTTTTTATAACCTAGGGAACCCCCACACGGCCGACAGTCGGGGAGTAAACCCTAGGAGCGACACGTGCTAGCCACCACACACGTGCCACCGGTTAAGTCACCTTGCAGCGCCCGGGATTCGAACACTCAACCTTTTACGAGAGGAAGTGTGCACGCTCCAACAGCGCCACCCAGGCGGGTGGTACCGATATCCTTTGTATCCTGATGGGTAGCCCAAGAAAATGCACCAGTGTGACCATGGTCGCAATTTGTTCTTCGCATAGGGTCAAAGATTGGGATACACTGTGCAGCCAAAAACTCTGAGATGAGCAATAGAAGGAACCATCTGAAATAAGATCTCCTATGGTGAATTATTCTGCAGAACCGACGTAGGCAGCCGATTGATAATGTGTACAGTTACTTCAAAGGCAAATCCCAATAATAATAGGGGACAGAAGCATGATATGATAGAGCATAACGAGTCCTATTTCAACTATGTGGCGATGTTTGCGCTCAGCTGAGCCATTCTGAAGGGGTAGGTGTGGACAGGAGGTCCTATGAAAAATACCTTTCGCTTACAACAATTGAGCAAATAATGCAAAGATAAACTCTCCTGCACGGTCAGATTGAAAAGCTTTGACCTTAGTGTTGAGTTGATTTTCAACGAAGGTAAGGAAAACAGTGACAATGGATAAGAACTAGTCGCGAGAGTGAAAAAGATAAAACCAAGAAAATTTAGAATAATCATCCATAAAACAAACATAGTATTTATTGTTTTGGGACAAAGTGACAGGAGTAGGACCCCCAGACATCAAAGTGATCTAGTTCTAAGGGAGCCTTAGACGTATTAGTTGTTGGTGGATGAGGTTGTTTATGACTCTTGTTGGAAAGACAAGCTTAACAAACCGAAACATGACTTAACGACTTATTGAAGATTCTTGAAATAGTAGGAAATGTGGCATGATCAAGACGACAATGCCAATGGGTGAGTGACTCCACTTGAGAGGTGAAGCAGGTTGGAGACGTAGGTGACAATGATGAGAGTGCGTAGAGGCCTTGATTAATGTCCCCTGGAGAAGGATCCTACCCATACGACGGCACTTCACAAAGAAACAATTCCATGAGAAAATAAGTAACATGAATTTTTAGCAAAGATTTGACGAACAGAAATTAAGTTCTTAGTGATAGACGAAACGTCCAGGATATTAGACATGCGAAGATCACGGGTAATAAGGGCACCTATTTAAGTGATGGGAAGACTTGACCAATTACCTATGGTGACCTGCTGAGTGCCATGATATGGCTGAACTGAGGATAGCTGATGGGGATTGTTGGTAATCCGATGTGTGGCACCCGAGTTGGGATACCAGACATTAAGAGAAAGCATCGATGGTGGAAGAGGTATCTCAACCAATTGAATTTGTGGTGGAAGTGACTACTGCCGGTGCGTGTGACCTCCAGAGAACCCAAATTGTTGGTTGAACCAATTGTGACAAGCATTGCAAATCTGATACCCCACATTGCTGCGTCTTTGATTTTTGTTGACATTGAATTTCGGTACTGAGAGTTGCCCGGATTATTGAAGTTGGACTACTGCTGTCCACAAGGATTAAAATTCCTCTGTTGCCCCGTATTTGAGTTGGGGCTATTGAAATTGGAAGCAGGGCCACGCTGTGAATGGGAATTTTGGCCCAAGCTAGTGTTGTGCATGACGAAAGCAGCTAGTTGGGTGGTTTGTGGTTGCTGGAGCTCCAACGGTGCTTCATGAGCCAAGAGAAGGCCATGAAAAGACTCCTTAGTCATTTGTTGATGCTGAGTGCAAACAGAAATTGCAACAGCCAAGCTTTGAAACTAAGCTCCTTGGCCTCGGAAGATATGCATTTGGTACTCGTGTGGTGAGATGATCTCACCAATGGAGGCCAATTAATCAAATATAAAAGTAGCCTGTTGAAGAAATTCGGTCACAGTTTGATTACATTTCTGCATCATTTGAAGTTGTAGCCACAATTGGTAGCTCACGCACTATTTTGGGCAGCAAAAGATGTAGAGGAGAAATTCCACACGACATGAGAGGTGCTCAGATTATAATTGACCCACAATTGAATCGGCTGTCGTGCTTAAGATCCACCCGAGAGCAATATGGTCCCATGTATACTAATTATCGTATTCAGGATTGGGCACAATATTGGAAGAACCATCTGCATTGGTTTGAGTAATCTATTATGGAGAACATGGCAGCATTCCATCGACGATCAAAATCAGTTTATTTGCTCGAAGGAAGGGGAGGAATTCTAGCTTTCCACACCACAAGTTGTCCCCGTTGAATTTCACCCCAAGATTTGGACAACCGGATGACCCCATGAGATTTCCAGATGATGGAATGATGGGGCTGGTGAGAGACAAGATTGTTGAACTAGACGGCATTGAGATGCTAACAGCAGCGGGAGTCGCGAGACTCGATTATGTTGAGGAACTTAGATCGAAACTCATGGCTATGATGCTTTTGCAATTGTTAGCTCTGATACAATGTAAAACCTTAAGAAATTAATATTTTAAGGCAACAAGAGTGGCAGGTAAAGGCAGCCATAATTGCTCCTGTATATTGTGTTTAATAATATTTTAGTACATCTCTTTGTAAGAAAACGAATGGGAATAAATACAGGGAAGAAGAGTTGTGCTAGGGCTCCAATTATAGTAACCAATTCAGTTATGGAATGGAATAGAAAAAAATACAGGGACTAATTAGGAAAATAATCATGGAGGAAATCGCTATTGAGCTATAGTCTTGATGTCTAACAAAACCAAGTTCCAATTAGCAGGGCTTGACAGAGTCCGTGCAAAACAAAGGCGACACCTTGCGAGACTATTTGCGCCCACCTAACAATCCTTTAGCTCTCTCTCAGTTGTGACAGCGTTCATGGTGGTAAAGCTCCTCTTAGTGTGTAATGTGATCCTGGGAAGGCCGACGCTAAACGTGATCCAAGCTGTCATTTCCACCTTCCACCAGAGTATGAAATTCCCCACCATGAAAGGAGTCGGGGACGAGACAGGAGATCAAAAGACAACCAGAAGCTGCCACGTAACTTCTTTGATAAATCCCAAGCTAAGGGCGACCCTAATGGTGGACTGGTTAGATATATGATCTGAGAGCATGAGTATCCCCAACCATCTGAAGACACGAACAATTAGAAATCAAGCCAGGGGACGCTTCAAAAACCTTCCAAACATATACCTCAATGTACCCAAGATTGGAGAAGGAGATCATGGATTATATAACCGACCGTGCCGACGCACTTGCATGGGTTGCAATAGGTACCCGAGAGTTGAACTTCCAGTGATGTGCCGTCGATTGAATGTAGATCTGTCAAAAAGTTCCCAGTGAAACAAAAAAGAACAAGAAAATTTCACCACGGAGCGGCAGAAAGCCACCAACGTTGAGGTATCACAGTTAAGGGAAGCGAGTTTCATAAGAAAGGGGAGCTAACCGGATTTGCTGGCCAACACAGTGCTCGTAACGAAAAGAAACGGAAAATGGAGGGTGTGCTTTGATTTCACGGAGTCAAATAAAGCTTGCCCGAAGGATAGTTATGCGTTGCCCCGGATGGCACGGCCATCAAAACGCCCTTGGCCCTTTGCGCAGTGGTGGATGGATACATCCAGTTCGTTCCCGCACGTGTCTCGCCGGAGGAAACATGTCATAGCGGTGAGTGGGCAGAAGCAGAGGGTCTCAGATAACAGCGCGAGCGATAAGAGTTTTTTTTTCCTAAATGATAGGATACGCCGCTTTAGGATACCCCATTATGTTGTCAAAGATAATAGGACTCCGTCCGATTTAAAAGAGTCCGAAAAGCTCCGCAAGGACATGAAGTAGGCAGAAGCAGGCCGAAGGAAGAGTTGGCCGATGACGTCGCCCGGCGTCGCCAAGTGTTTAGTGGAATTTTCACGAATTAGGTACTATTTAGTATAATTTATGGACCGGCGCCAACTCTTCCATCTTCTAATGCACCAAGATTGTGCTACTTTTGCTTTCGACCTTGGCCCCTAGCTCTAAAACTACTGCGCCCCCACTTCATGTATGTGCATCATGTGTTGTGGCGTTAATAGTCGGTGTTGACTCGGCAAGTCCCGTCAGATTCCAAACAAATTTTGAACAGAAGTGTATCTGCCCAAAAAACCAGTAATAGAATTGCAATTTTGACTCGACAAAGATAAAAAAACACCATGGGAGGACTAGAGGAACCAAAAGGGTGCAATTCCTCCAAAAAGAAAATTTACCTCAAATTAATTTTTTGACTATCAAAAACTCCAAATTTGTACACATGTGATAAATATATCTCAAACAATTTTTTACCACCAAAAATCCTAAATTGCTACGCTTGCGACAAATTTACCCTCTATTAGTTTCCGTTAAATTTGATTAATACCACGAAAAATCACAAATTAGTACTCATGTGATAAACGAAGGGTAAAACCTCAAACTTGTACGCCACGTCTCATCCTACTTAACAATTTGATGGTAAAATTTAACAAAAATTAATAAAAAGTAAATTTGTCACAAGTATATCAGTTTAGGGTTTTTAGTGATATTACCCCAAAAGAAAAAGAGGAAAGGCAAGAGGAGCCCTTAGTAGTAGCTAGGGGTGTCAAACAGGTGGGACAGATTGGATAAAAAATGGTCCGACTTATATTGACTCATTTAACTTGTTTTGAACCATATTCATATAGTGCAAATCTAGCGACCCAAACCCAATCCTACACATATCCAACCCGACCCATATTGCTAAAAGATTTTAATATTAAATCCAGTTTAAAAAAAATTGTTTCTATTAAATTTTTAAAAATATATATTGCCAAAATAATATGGATAATTTTTGTAATTTAAATTTTATATTTTATATTTTTATTTATTTATTTTCCTTTTTTTCTTCTGCATATGGCAACAATCGACAACCGACAACTAGCACTCCTTTTAATAATCTTTATTTTTTCTTTTCTTTTTCTTTTTTTCTTTTCTTTTTCTTTTTTTCTTTTTTCAAAAATCTTTTGTTAATTTTTTTTTATTCTTTGCTTTTTCCTTCTTCATCAGCCGATCGTCGGCCACACCAACAGCCTGCAATCGGCCATAAGCAACGGACGAGCTTGCTAGCCTCTAGCGAGCTTCAAGCCTCACTAGATCTACGAGCTAAAGCATGCCTGATGCCGGGGAGCTTAAGTCTCACCAAAAGTCGATGAGGCCGGGAGCTCAAGGCTTAACAAATCGACAAGGCTTGAGACTCGTCAAAGGCCGGTGAGGCCAAGGCCAAATCTGAGAGCTCATCCCATGCCTGTGGCTGGCCACCAACTGAGGAAGGAGAAAAATAAAAATAAAAAGAAAATTTTATTTAAAGAATCCAGAAATTAAAAAAATTAAAAATGATATGTTTATGGTTCACTTGATCTTATCTTTAAAACTAAAGCCAACACATTAATGACTCATTTAAGACCCATTTAAAATCTATTAAGTTACTAAGTAATCCATTGATGACCTATTTAAGATTATCTTTAAAACTAAAATCAATTCATTAATGATCCATAAAATTAAATATATGTTAAAATACGGGTTCTTAACCCATTTTACTTAGGGGTGTGCAAAAGAATTGGGAACCACCCAAATCGGCCCAAAACTAGTGGTTTCTAAGGGAACCGGTTCGATTCCCGATTCCAAATTATTAGAACCGGTAGGTACCGGTTTGGTTCTCGCTTCCAGGTGTGGAACCGCCCGCCCACCGACCCGAACCAGACCAGTAATATAATATTATATATTATATATATTTTTTTTAATTTAAAAAAAAAAAGAAAGAAAAATCTTAAACCCCTAAATGTGAAACTCGCTCAATACTCTCACTCTCTCACTCTTGCCAGTTGATGCCAAGACTAAGCAAAAGCCCATGCTTTCTTGATGGTAATTGGCGAAGGTGGGATAATAACATATTGAAAAGCTTTGACAGAATGGTAAGGGAGCTGTCCATCTCTCTCTTTTCTCTTTTAACTTTATTTACCCACCGGTCTTTCAAATCTTTATTTTCACTTTGATATCTGCATAAACAAGGCCACATGTGAATACTGTTCAATACCACACAAATGATGCTACACCGCATCAATCACCCCAAATCGATAAAAACCATAGTAGTATGAACATATTGTTGATATATAATTTTAATTATTCCAGAATCATTTCTTCTCATTGCGTAATTCTTTGTCGCATATTACAATACCAACATGTGAAGTTTTGTAGGATCGATTTCATGGACCCACCCAGAAATCGAACCAGACCAATAGTCTAGTTCCCAGGTAAATCCATGGAACCAACCGGCGGTTTCCAATTTCAATTTTTAGGAACCGGACCTTAATGGGCGGTTCCCGATTCTAAAGTGGGAGGCGCCCATATGGATCATGCACACTCCTAATTTTGCCACCTCTAGTAGTGGCTCAATTGAAAAATAAAATAAGGAAAGTAGCTGCGGGGTCGGAATCTTGAAATACGCAGAAACCCGGGGACCTAAACATCAAAAGACGACAACTTGAAGCGAGGATCATTAGGGTTTCGAGTTCTTGAAGCCGGCTATAAAAGTCGCCACACGGCCGACCCAGAGAAGGCCCTGCGTCGCTCGCAGCAGCAGCAGCTCGAAGATGAATTCCACGTAACTCCATGGAATCCGTCATCCCTCCTTCCTTCCTTCCTTCCTTGCTCTTCTTCTTCTTCTTCTTCTTCTTCTTCTTCAAAAGCGGCCTCCATTAATCCCAGGCGAGATTGAGGGGGGGCTGGTGTGTTTTCTTCTTCCCCCGTGCTCGCCTGATTCATGGGAGGCCCAGATGAAAGTGCCTTCTGGGGGCTTCGCTGATGACGCCTGCTCTGCTCTCGCTTCGGGCGTTTACTAGTAGCTTTCCCATACGTGAATTTGAATTTTGATCGTCTATCGATCTATATAATATTTGCTTCTCCATTCTTCAGGAGTCGATTTGCTTTGTGTCTTCTTCTTCTTCTTCTTCTTCTTCTTCTTCTTCTTCTGCGTTGTGCGAGCATTGAAGACGAGATCTGTTCGGACGACGGGGTGAACTTTTCGCCGTACGTGATTTTTCCAGAAAATGCGGCCGTTCTATATCGCTTCGAAATAATTATGACGCTTTTGGTGACAAGAAAATAATTTTTACGTGTCAAGAGTGAATTTTCTCTTCTTTTTTCCCGAAAGAAAGAAATTTTTCTTTTTATTTTGGGGCTATTTCCGAAAAAATAAAGCACCAACCTTTTATGACCCGAACTTTTCTTTTATCTTCATAAAAAACATCAACTTTTATTCTAATATCAAATCTGATCCCCTGATCAGATTTGAAATTTAAGTCAAAATTTGTGATTTTTTATGAGATAAAAAAAAGTTCATATCAAAATGATCACTCAAGGTAAAGTGCTATTTTTTTTTGGAATTAGGCATTTTGTTTGCACGTAAGGATGATGAGGAAAGAATTACCAGCTTATTTTTTGAACTTTCTCGCATTTGATTTACTGAAAATGATTGGTTGGACTTAAAATCATTTACAGTCAAAGATAAAATTACCTTTTGGATAAAAAAATTATTTATGATTAAAAAATATATATAAAAAATGAATTTCTCAATTTGGGAAATACATTTTTCTGAAAAATGATTTTCTAGAAAGTGTTTTCTTTTATCGCGAAATTTTTCCCGAAACAAAAAAATTTAAAAGATACTTGAGAGAAAGAGAGAAAGAGAGGCTGTCGATCAAGAATGACGAAGGTCCAGTCTCCCTCAAGCGACCATTTTGCTGCCCGCCATCATCCAAGAGTGAGAGAGACTCCCCGAAATGACCATGGTCCGATTTCGCCCCCGGGCTCGGACGGATACATCGCCGCCCCCATTGCCCCAAGAGGGGAAAATTTACTCGATCCTCTAGAGGACATTTTTGAAGGGGAGGAAAGGGCAAATCAATGCCCATTTCACTTCACATTTCTCAGCTCAAACATATATAATCACGCCATTACAAACATCTCGTGATGGCAATCGCGAAACAATGTACGATTGCATCTAAACAATTACGCAGGCCATAGCCACACGTGAGCTCGCATCATCTTCTCTACATTAGTCTTCTTGAATTAAAGGCTGACACTCAAGTACTATTAGCATTTGCAAGGAGACCACTTCTTCACCGTGATATATACATATAGGGACATGCTTTCATTCTTGGTAATTAACTTGCTATCGATATATAATAACGACAGAATATGAATTGCACAAAAAAAGCCACGACTCGTGTTCCCATCCAGATTTTTTCGGCTCGAAAAATGTGTATTAATTAGTGCACCATATATGTCGAACCAGCTTGATATAACCAATGTTTGAAAAGGCTTATGAGCTTTCAATGTTTAATTTTTAAAACACATTTGTATGCAGACCACATAACAATCCTTTAGCTCTCATCACATAGATCAATTGAGTTTCTTAATTAGATTAAAACATGCTTAATTTTTATGCATAGCTCATAGGGTCTTCTCCCGAGGTTTTATAACTAGGCTCTATTTTAAACTTCCCAAAATCTTTGGCTCGCAAAACGCCTTACTCGGCTCGTAACCCACCCAGAATAAGTTAGTAGCAATTCTAATATGAATTTGACCAAACAATTAATGAGAAACAAAGTGACAATTGACAAGACTTGGGAGAGCCATGCAAACCGCAAGTGCCACCTCGGAAGAGAGTTATTTGCGCCTGCCTAGTAATCTGTTAAGCTCTCTCAAATTTCACCTAGGTAGGGTCTCAACACGCATTCTCGTGGCAAATAAATTTCACGACTTAGTATTGCATTTTTCGCTTCCTCTGTCATCCCAACACCTTGCACCACAACTTTCTGTTGCTTCTCCTCCTTATCGCAACACGTTCGCCTTTCCTTATCCCTCTGCCGCTGCCTTATGCTGCCCTCTTCTTCTACCATCATCACCGCAGCTCAGTACCGCCCTCCACCAGCCGATCACTATTGACCGCCATCGCTGCTTGCCGGTGCTATGGCTAGGGCTTTCCATCTGTTGGTGACCAGTGGCTTGTGGATTGGGCTTCTCCTCAGTCCATTGGGCCTTGATTTTTTTTTTAAATTATGTGTGCTGAGCCGTTTGACCTTCGTTCCTGTTGTTGTTCCTAGGCTTCATGGGCTTGCGTTTGGCATTGCTATTTTGTTGTTCGGCCTATTGGCTATTGTGTCTTTACTACTTAAGTACTTGTGCGACTATTAATCTAATCTTTATTTGCTTAGCATAAAAAGCACGACATGGAATCAATGAATTTCGTTTGATCTCCTAAACGAGGCGATTTTTCCGAACACCTTAGGTTGCAATTAGCCATTCGGGTAAATTGACCTACTAAGATAAAGACATGATTTCTGATATCTCAAGAATTGCTTGGCACATCACGGAATAAAAATGCAGGGAAAATCCTCAAATTGAAAAAGAAAGAAAGGAAAAAGACCTACTTTCTGTGCAGCGGAAGCATCATCCGAGGTATGCAATTACCAATTGGCGTTCATGAGACCCACTTGAGAGAGAGAGAGAGAGAGAGAGAGAGAGTTCAGGAAAATTCAAACAAACCCTTAAAGTGGCGCCCATTTCTCAAAATTCCTCCCAAACTTGATTTTGTTTCGAAATTATCTCTTAAAGTTGATCAATTTGGTCCAACATCCCCATGATGATTACTCGTCAACATGCACGTCGTCTTTTTTGGGAGCATTTTATTCCCAAAAAAAGATTTTTCCAATACAACTCGTGCACATAAAAAATATTAAAAAGCTTCAAATTGCCCTAAATTTAATGTTCAAAGAGAAAGGGTTAGGGTTTCTCGAGCATAGATCGAAAACATGGAAATGGAGAATCACTACAAATGCGAGAAGAGAGCAGTAATGAGAACATCGTTACCTGATGCGAACCCCAGTAGGGGCTTTCATACATGCGGGAAGTACGGCTCAAGTTCATGGTGGTTTTTTGGACCAAAATGGCCCTAAGACAGGCTCAGAATATGCATGCGATGAGCACATTTTGGTCGGCCCACCGTTCTTTTCAACGGCGACGACGATGAGCTCGGGGAGCTTCTCTGGTCAAAGCAATCAAATTCGAGAGAACTTTTTAAAACAAAATCCAAGTCTTTATGGAGTTCCCGAGAAACGAGAGGCCCCCTTCAAATGGTCATTGAGTCAAAGGCCTTCTAACTTTATGGGGTATTTTAAAACTAAGTCTAAGACTCCGTTCGTTTGGGGAAAAATATTCTCCCGGAAAATATTTTCCGGGTTTTCCGATGTTCGGGGGGCGGAAAATGTTTTCCGTAGGAAAATATTTTCCTTCCCCCCTTACAAAATAGCCTAAGTTTCTGGAAAATGATTTCCACTTCTTCAAAAGTGGAAATCATTTTCCGGAACTTCTTCTTCTTCTTCACTAAGGTGGCCGGCCACCACCTCCGCCGCCGGTCGCCGGCCGCCGCCGCCGGTCGCCGGCCGCCGCCGCCGGTCGCCGGCCGCCGCCGCCGCCGCCACCGCAGGTCGCCGGCCGCCGCCGCAGCCGGTCGCCGCCTCCGCGACCGGTCGCCCGCTGCCGCCCGCCGGTCGCCGGCCGCCCTCCGCCGCCGCCACCGCCACCAATCACCGGCGAAATATATTTTCCGAAACTTTTTCATATTGATTGCCGAACACCGGAAAATTATGTTCCGGGAAAACATTTTCTAGGAAAATGACTTCCGGAAAAATATTTTCCAAAAGGAGAATATTTTTCTCCAAACGAATGGAGTAAGTCCGAGAAAAATTTTGAGAAATGACTGCCACTTCGAGGGAATTTGTGAACATTTCCCCCCCACCCTGATTTTTTGTCTTGATAGATTTGATCGAATACAAGTGGAAAGCTAGTTTTGCCTGTCCTAGATCATAACTCCGTGTACATACCGCACCCCCATAAAGATTATGACATGTAACAGACCATCAAGCTAAGTATCATCTCGAAAATAGCTTAGGGTACCATGTTTGCTGTTTTCTTTCTTTTTTGCACAGAATTCAATATCAAATGAGCAGAGAGTGAAACAGTTTCCTTCAAAGCAATCCTATTTCTACAAAAGGTCGTTCTCTAACCAGGTCGAGTTTGTTCGTCACAAACCATGAAACCGGATAACTCACGTACAGGTCTAAAAGAGATGCATTTCTGATACCTTCGATCTCCCGAAACGGTGGACACAATCACGGTCCTACCAAGAAGGCAAGGACCAACTATTTGTCCACAGGCGATGGATAGAGCATATTCGATCTCTGGTCCTACCGAGAAGGCAAGGACCATCTATTTGTCCATGGGCGATGGATAGAGCACATTCGATCTCTAAAGTACGTTCAAGACAGCCATAAACCGTCTGTATTTCCTCTTTCATTTGAAAATATTGCGACCGCGCAAAGTCGTCGACTATGTCTTAATGAGCATGCTACCTTCAAACTCCATCCGGGACACATACTTGAGCCTTAAACCACTCTGATAAAAGATGTAGTCCTGCAATGTAAGATGCGTTGCTGACTGAAGGAAAGAGAACGTTCCAAACAAGAAATTTTACCCATGGCACGAAGGTTTCAACGAGGCAGGATCAGAAGGAAGTGATGCAAGGGTTTCATTTGAGATACACAATCAGGTAGCAATTCCCCTTACCTCACCTTCATAGCAGGTAGCTCTTATGGATGCATCTTCATCTGGTAAAAAGACGGGATGGGTTGTTGCTGAAAGGTAAGAAATTCGCAACCTGGCTATATGTTTTGTACATGAAACATGAATAATTACTATCGCATCTGGAAAATTGGAGGAAAATTTGTCATCCATCTCTTGCAATACTTTAAAAGTTGGATCTTCATGAATTTCTGGAACATAAGGTGCTAAAACTTCTACAAAAATTAGGTCTCAAGGAGGGGAAAGTGTAATAAGTCTACTTGTTGTATAAGTGGACAAAGGTGAAGAGAAAGAAGCCCGCCATCTGCATCAATACGGAATGCTGTCAGAAAAATATGTAAGGCTGTAGAGAGAAATAGTGTCATTCAACTGAGACTTCGTAATGTTGAGATGAAGTTAACAATCATGTGGGCCCCAATAAAAGCTCAGGCTTAGCAGCATTCACCGTTCAATTGGATTAATATGGAGAGGTATTTAATTTTTTAACCAAACAGATGTAGAGTTTATGGGGATACCAAAACTCTCAAAACAAAAACCAAATCAAACTAATGAAAGTTTACCGTATTGCTTTTACTTTGAACCAAACCACTAACTGAGTGTAATCTTTCACCCACAATTAGTAATGTAATCTAAGCTCAATGAAGAGCACAGTTTGCAACCTATGACCAAATGATTTTCACGTGATTCAAATATGTAAATAAACAGACAAAAGAAGTTGTATTCAAATTAAAAGCCAAACTAAATTCACTAGTTTTAATTTTTTCCAAAACATAACAAATTGCAGAACCAACAACGCAGAAGTTTTGTAGGGGTGTGATTTGAAAATTGATTTCCAGTTTTTACTTTTAGCCCCCCGTATCCCACACAAAACTTGACAATGAACGGGAAAGTCTAGTGTCCAGAAAAGGAAAAGGATGCTTCTGTTTATGCACAACTACACAACTGTAGACGTGATGTCAATGGTGAGAGTTTCCTAATCTAATTAGCTAGGAGCAGAGTGGGAACAGTTCACGGATGGATTAAAGTCTATGCAGTGCGAATCCCACAGTCCAATGGCAAAAGAAAGAGGGTGTTACCACCGCACTGGAAAAGTGTAACATAGAGAAAGATTTTGGGAAAAACATAACAAGAGACTAGTGGTCCACATGATCATACCATAGAGAATGCTGCACCATAATAGGGATAGGCAGCTGGAATAAATCTTTCATACTCATTGTGTCTGAAAGGTCGTACTGGAATCTGCAATGGAATGTTGAAACCAAAACAATAAGAATGCGCTGTCGGAGCCACAATGGCTTTCAATATGATAAACAGCAACATTAAAAAAAGTATTCAAACAGCAGATGATAAGGATTTATGCTCACATAATTAAGTTTGATCATTTTTTATGCTTTCTTAGAAGATAGAACTTTATTGACACAAATACCTCAGGTCCATCAGGAATAGACAAGAACAACAAACTGATAGCACAAAAATAATGCTCAATTCTAGGCACAGAGGATGCATTCTTGGTAAGTAAAAGATATCTTCTTGATTTGACAAATTTTTGCTTAAAGCCTTCTTATATGGCAATAAAATCAACTTCGACCATCTACAAACTTAAGCAGGAGGTAGCTCTATCAGCCATCACTTGGAATAGCACAAATGGGTTTCAGACAGTGGGTTTCTTTTTGTCATTTTTTTTCTTCAAACAGGACCTGTATAAGCATGTGCTTGACCAAGCAACACCTAATGCAGTTTACAGTTGTCGACTACTACTTTGCACTGCGCAAATTATGTCTTCTCTGCAGTTGCTACCGGCAAGTACCCATACCAGGAAGCTTATTTCAAAGGTGAAAAATCACACCATCATTGACTCTGACAAAGAAATGAAAATGTCTTCCAACCACTAACATAGTGGAATCCAGACAGATCAATGGATGGTTCACAAGCTCACACAAAAGGAAAGTGCAAATAAGCTATAAGTAAGATATCCAAGGCTCAGATCAAAATATATATATATATATATATATATATATATATCTAATGGGAAAGAGTCAAATACCTGCTTTGCTAGGGACAAGCTAGTGTATCCAAGCCTTTGGTATTCAACCTTGAACTGGAAAACACCATAGACATCTGGAACCTTAAATGAAGTTGAATAGACACCCTGCAGGAAGACATGATAACAGTTGATAAAATTTCTGGAATGAGGAAAGGCAGAGGGTGAAGAGTTACTGAAAGTTATATCACCTTTTTGTCAGCAGATAAAGTTTTCAAAACATAAGGGCTCATCATATAAAACTGAACTTGAACATCATCTGAAACATATGGTTGCCAGCTGCTTCCAGACCATTCGTATATCTCAATGGAGTATTCCTACAACAAAATGTCAATCAAAGTGGAATTTTGCTTTTCAAAACCCAAACCATCTTTCTTTTAGACATTACAATAAGAAGGAATAAACTTACCAGGTCATCATTGATCCTATACATCACAGGTTCATCAGCTTCCCCAACTTTATTGTGTTTCACATTCACAGCCTATCAATAGGGAAGTGATTTAAGGTGATGAAGTAGAAATAGAAAATAAAATAGCAGCAGCAATGAACAATAACTAAGCATCATCCCATTGCACTTGACCAAACAAAGACCCCCTATACCGCTGCACTCTATTTTCAGATATGAACAGTTATGTGAGAACTAAAAAGTAATCCATATGAAACCTTCTCTGGTATAATTCCCAGATAAAACCATAAGGCACTTTACCACTCCACAGATGACACAAATAAACCTCAATTTCACCGAGGAAAATACCTTATACCAGAAACGTACAGCCACTCTATTTATACTGAATGTCTCACCTTTAGATGTCCTCTCTGATGGAATATCCATTTGCTAATTTCAGTGAAGAACTGCTCGTTTCCTGCTTTCTCATGCCTGTTTGCACAAAAGCATATTCATCAAATTCCTGTACCAGCTGCAGATTTGGCAATATTCCTGAAGTAATGCACCAGTAATATCATCTTAAATCATTCTGTACATCTTATGCACGTCATTCTGGGAAATAAAGTAAACCGAAAGCAACAAACGCCACAATGAAGACCCTCAAGATTATAATTAACATCCAAAATCTGCAACTCCACATTATGGCCCAAATGTGCAGTCCAAAATGACAAACATTGCGTTCCTAAAGCAGTGGATGGGCCGCAGCTATAAATTACAAAGAACTCTCTGAAATCTAAGCCTGATTGACAGATCCCACATATAACAGTATAGATAATACCTACACACATTACAAAATTTGAAAAGCATCATCGAACAGCTTAAGCATTCCATGCAAGTTCAAATCGTATAGAGAACAGTTTTGACACATTAACAGAACCAAGACCAATGACTATCAGACTGAAATAAGTAGAATATCTATTATCAATTATGAACACAAAAGCTGTACAACTTCAAATAAACTTTATTTAACTTTCTTGGTATTGCAGAATGCCAATTTTTTTCCGAAATTGCAGAACATATTCAAATGACATGAACACACGACAATATATATACTAGCACATTTTTTCCCAACCAGTGAGCTAGAAGATTGACCATGCCAGCAACGCTAAGAGAAACTGGCTCGCTCAGTCTTCATCAAGTTACTACAGCACTCAAACCTCAAACTCTACAAACGGAATTTGTTTTTCATTCCCTTAACATCATATAAGGTAACAGAAGCTTTCTTCAACATGCATCTATAACCAGGGACCGACCTGAAAATGCAATAGTGGGGAACTTTGAATAAATGCGAGTTTCAATTCAACATTTTGACCTAAAATTAAATTTTGCCCCCATTTATTTTTCATAAATGTATATAGCTAAGTCAACATTCAACATTTTCACTTCAATGTGTCCCACAAATCGATAAAAATTAATAAGCAATTCTAGAATTATCATATTGCAGTTGCCACAGATAAATCAAACCTATTAAATATTCCCTTTTATTGGAATTTTTCGGGTAAGAACACTATTCTATTTACTATAATGTTGCACTTGATTTATTTGTAATTGTTGATCAAATTTTTCCCCCACTAACAAATTTTCTATGTCTATCGCAGTCTATAATGCATTCTCTTCCTCCCCCAGCCCCCTTTATTCTGGCATTAGTAGTATGGATAACCCATAGCATGAGCAGATTCACGCTCCAAGGAAGGATTGCATACGTATAATAAATAAAGCAGGGTCCCCAAACGACACAGAAATATAAATCCTACTTTAGGAAAATGCCAATCAGAAAGAAAGACCAAAAAATAACAAGAAGTCATAGCCTCACCCACCTGGTTGAGCTCCCAGCCTTCTGCACACTTGATCTGAACAATCTGATAAACAACCAGATATCAGCTTGGAAAATGGAAAGATGGAAAGGATAAATTAGATCCCTAAATTTTGCTACGTACCGATTGCTGAATATACTCAATGAGCCGGTAATCAATACTCTAGCATTGTTTCTCGCCTGAAATTCGAGGCATGTAAAGTGAGAAATATTGTTGGACTGCTTGCTACTATAGAAACAAATCAACCACTTCAAATGCAGGTTTACTGATAAGAGTCAAGAATTCTAGTATATAGAAGCGAACAGGGAAGTTCAATGAGAAACGAGCCTTCCCTTTGGCACAGAGAGAGAAAGAGAGGGATCCTAGAATCAAGGAATTCAGAAACGAAAAGCAAAGGAATTTCTAACTAAAGGATTTCACAGAAAAAGAAAAAATACAAAAGGCTGAGGCTATTGAGAAAATGCTCGACTGAATCCAATGTCCCCTCATGCTGCATATTGTATGAGAAGTAAAAGGACAAGGTAGAATAATATGCATGTCCATCTTAGTTAAAGCGATACGCACTGTCAATTCTTTCATTCAAAAAGTTACTCAAAGACACTTCTTTTTGCCAAAAGAATTGGCAGAACCCCACATATTTTATGCAGTGCAAGTCCAACTTCCTCTCTGACCCCAAAAGAATAAGTCCCACTTCCTCATCCCAACTTTTAAGAGTCCCACAATCTGTATGGCCACAAGCGGCTACAAATTCAAGTTAACCTTCCCATGCTTACAATTTAAAAACCGAACACATTTCTACAGTAATGTACTGGCACGTTGCAAGAAAAAAAACTAAGTATTATCACAACCCTAAGCATGATTTTAGTATTTGAAGAAACCATGGTTAGTTCAATAATATTCTAAAAGCAGACTATATAACCATACTATAAAAAATTTTGAAGCCACGACACAAAAACTTTATGGCAATAAAAGACCTGTCTAAGAGATATCGTTCAAGAAGAAATTCAGCGAAGAATTTAGCCATTTTAATAAGTATACTTCAGATATTCATTGCATCAGTGTTTCTCATCCCAGCAGTCTACTCATATCAAACAGGAGTAATTTCTCTACTATGTCTAAGCATACAAAAGGAAGGTGAGAGGAGACAACTAGGGAACAATATAAAGTAAAACTTAAGTTAAGGTATCTGCCAAAACAAAAAGCATTTCATGAGAAAGCCAATTGACGTAATCATCCACCTAAAAGAAAAAAATATCAAGTCTAATATCTCAGATTTTGTTTCGACTCCTCCAGCTAATTATCAATGTATAAAATATCAGCAACAACATAACAATAATGTAAATTTAAAGAGCATAACTTATAACCACACATTGTCTAATGCAAAACCATTCTCCATGAATGCTTAAATATAGGCAAAGCTACGCTTTATCTCGATAATGTGCAGAAATTAGATCCTGCGTTTGTGAAATCCAATTTCACTTATAATTTATCACAAACTATCTAGAAGAAGAACCAGGAAATCAAGGGCAAGGTGAAAGACCAAATTTCGAGGTGCCAACCAGAACAACTTAACTAACCTGCACAACTGAAACCAGTGATATAGCAGATCCAGTAAGTGATGGCCGATTTGACAACTTGGACTTTGGATTAGCAGAGTAGGCAGAAGGAGAAGCCGCAAGAACCTTCAAGACCTATAAATGGTGCACAAAATACCAAAGTTGATTTTTGATACCAAAAATGAACCAAAAGCAAACATTTCTAGATGATGCAAAATGCAAACTTGTAATAGCAAAAGAGGATAACACATTACCAGATTGTTGGAAGGATTTAATGAATGTCCAATCCCCTGAAAAAGTACTGGAGCCTGGAATTATGGGAACTTATCAGATAAGCCTATCGTTTAAGGCAGAATATAGTCACTGAACCGAAGTCATAAATAATATTGACAACATGTGTAAGACCTTTATGAGAAATGATCAGGACTATATAATCAGAAGCATGCATCAATAGAATCATGTGAGGAGGATCTTCACTTTATATCTTGTTATCATTATGACCAGGGACATGTCAAACATTTAAATACCGACACCATTGACCAATTTAAAAAAGCTGAAACGAATAAAATAACTGCTATAACAGAAAGCACCAGAAGGAACTCTCAGTAAAGAAAGATATGACTTTAATCCTACAATGGTGTCATTACATCATATAAGCATAGTAACCATGAACCAGAACGACCTAACATCTGCATCATGCACATAATTAACCCAAAGACAGGATTTTTAACTTGCCTCGATTTTCTTATTCCCTAGAATGACACTAGAATCGATGAAATCATCCGCAGCAATCAGTGTATGGTCTCCTTCTGTGTCCGAAACTGCATAGCCAACGTGATCAATAACCATAGCCACAGGATCCTGCACCACATTCAATGAAGATCAATGAAATGACCCAACATTCCCTCATCCAAATGAAAGGGCAAACAAATATTAAAATTTACAAGCTAACTGCTGCATTTCAAAACACCAAATCACACAACAGAAAACCCATGATGAAGTCGCTACTAAAAATCTTCGAGTGACCAAACACGATATCATAGCAACAATCTGAAAAGAGGCAAGAAGCTACGCAGACCTCGTCAAAATCAACTCCGCACTCGGTAGCGATCTCTCGAATCAAATCCGAAGCATTAGCATCAGCAGCAACAATCAAATCGTGGCCCGAATCCACAAAATCCAGAATGGCAGCCTGGTCAACAGATCCTCCAAAACCTAATTCACCGAGCAAGCAAAAGACATCAACCAAACGACTTCTCAGATTACATCCACCGATCACACAACACGCAAAAAATGAAATTGGGCAAGAGTCAATTGAACGACGCGCGAGCTGCTGCGTATCCGGATTCGTCGGAGCCGAGTCAAACCCGACCTCGGAAGTCGTCATGCAAGAAGCCAAAAGGCGGAGCGACGAGGGAACTCACGCTCGGTGGCCGGACAGAAGAGGATGAGGCCGTCGTACAGGTACTGGCCGTACCGCTGGAGGCCGATCTTGGGGTCGTCGGAGAGCTTGAAGTCGAGGTCGTAGCCGCGGGACTGGAGGGAGCGGAAGTAGAGGGAGTGGGACGACTTGACGGCCAGGTCGTCGAGCAGGACGAGGACCTTGCGGCCCTTGGGGCTCTCGAGGGGGAGGGAGGCGGCGAGGAACGCCGGGAGGAGGAGGAGGAGGAAGAGGAGGGAGGTCAGCGCCGGGAGGATAGGAGATCTCGCCATCGCCGGCGGAGGAGTTAGGGTTCAGGCCGCGACCGTGCGATCTCTCTCACTCTCTCTCTCTCTCTCTCTATCTCTATTGACTCTCTCGTTGACTCTTTCTGTGAGTTTTGCAGCGAAGGTTTGGCGAGAGCTTGAACAGGGAGGTGGGGGACGAGGAGGAGGGGGGAGGGCAACGGGGAAGAGGGAGACGCTGTCGTTTTGGCTTTGAACAGAAGATCGAAATGCAAACGAAAATAATTAATATCACGAAAAACTCTAAATTGCTATATAAATTTATGCCGAACTAATATTTTAATCACGAAAATCCCAAATTGAAAAATTTTACCATCTCTTAGTTTCTATTAAATTTTATAGTCAAATTTCTGAGTTAGATGACACGTGGTAATCGATGGATATATTAATTTGGGATTTTACCCTCCGTTTATCATATGTGTACCATTTTGCAGTTTTTCATAATGTTAATCCAATTTAACAGAGAATAAATTTATCACAAATGTACTAATTTAAGATTTTTTGTGATTAAAAAATTAATTTATAATAAATATGTCATAGGTGTACCAGTTCGAAATTTTTTATGATAAAAGAATTAGTTCGGGGTAAATTTGCCGTAAATGTATCAGTTTGGGGTTTTTCGCAGTATTAACCCAAAGGGAAATAATATAATTGATTTTTGAATATCAACCAAATGTCTAATGTGGTTCTGAACTTTTAATTTTTTCGAGTATTGCTCCTAAATTTTAACTTAATGTGAAAATATAGCTTCTGAACTTTTGAATTGTTCAATATGATTTTTGAACTTTTTGTACATGTTTAAAGTAATTTATGGATTATATGAAAATGTTCAATGCTATCCCTAAACTGACAATATGAAATATTTTCATATAGTCCAAAAAAACTGCCATCAATGTTAGAGAAAGAATGACATTAGGAGCAAGTATTTCCAGCTCCTACGAATGTGACATTAGGGAGGGTGACCATTTCGTATGGAGAAGCGCTAGTAGTTCTTATGAACTAATATATGCCCTTTAAATATTACATCATATAAGTTTATTTATAAAGATAGACTCTTAAATAATTCCTAGCCGAACTTATGTGTACGTTTCTATTAATTAAAACCATGAAAACAAATGTCAAAATTTAAGCTGCATTTGTTTCATAGAAAATGAATGTTATTAAAAACATTTTCGTAAAAATAATCGTTTGTATTAAGTATTGTAAATAATTTCCATACAGACTGAATATTAGATTCATGTGACCCCCCACATCTACATAAATCTTGTTATTAAATCATCATTCATTGAGAAATCAAGGTTATAAGAATGAATGAATGAATATATAAGTAAACAAGACCTTTGATTCAAACAACTTGATCAATATTCCCCATAACATTTCTTTCTCAAATGGACAGTTTATTGGAATTTTCTTAATTGGTCAAACTCACCTTGCCATTACCAAATTATTCAATCTAATGTATCATGCGAAAACTTACTTTTGCAACTTACAAGCATTTAATGTAAGCATACTAATTATCCGAGTTTCATTAGTTAAAGTAAAATTGCATGTGAATTTAAAGTAACCATGGAAAAGGAACTTCATTTTTTTTTCGAAAAAAAGACAGATTATTAAGAAAGTTGAGCCTAATTGGATACCTAGGTGAACGTGTAAAAGCATTGGTCATTGCAAAACGAAGATAAAAACTGCGCTGCGGGTTTAGTACACATGGAGAGGGGTTAGCGACGGACGCCCTTTTAATACCCCATTTTCAAGTAAGTCCGTTCACTGCAATTATCAAATAACTTCTTAAGATATTGATGCAATTTTGATTTTTCCGAAGACATAATAAGCTGAAATTCCCGCGTTACGTTACGGCCCGTCATGACTCCATTTGCCGTGTGTATTTGTGCTTTGAAATAGAGTTAATGATATGCAGATATATGCATGAGCACCAATTTGTGATGCATATCCCTATGCAATTGACTAAGTGGCGTTTTATTTAGGGTTAATATCACGAAAAACTCTAAACCGGTATTCCTATGACAAATTTATCATAAATTAATTTTTTGACCACAAAAAACCTCAAACTGGTACACCTATGGCAAATTTACCCAAACTAATTTTTTAACCATCAAAAACCCAAACACGGTATACTTATGACAAATTTACCCTCCGTTAAATTGGATTAGTATCACGAAAAATCATAAATTGGTAATTTTGTGATAACAAATGGGTAAAACCCTAAATTAGTATACTCGTCAATTGCCAAGTGTCATCCAACTTAGCAAATTGACAGTAAAATTTAACGGAAACTAATGAAGAGTAAATTTATCACAAATGTACCAGTTTGGAGTTTTTAATGGTAAAAAAATTAGTTTGAAATAAATTTGTCACAACTATATCGATTTGGGATTTTTTTAGTATTAACCCTTTTATTTAAGAATGCATAATTAGTGTTAAAATTGTTGGAGCCATGTCATTGTTTGGCCAACTTAGACATGTGTGTTTTCGTCTTTTCCACCATATATAACACTGATTTTGAAAGATGAAAATATATTTAGGAAAATAACCATAGTTTTTTTTAAAAAAATTTCGAAAATCATGATGTCCATATTAACGAGCGCAATGACAACTTAGAGAAAAATATTAAAATTCATAGGTTTATTTCAGTAGAGTAACAGTCATATAAGCATTTAGGTTTTTGGTATTTCTCAAAAGTTAGTTTCAATATTTCTCAAAAACCTATTTATCCAAGGAAAAGTCTAATTCAGAGCTGCAAAGTAATGACTATTTATTTAGGGTGCATTCGTTTAGCAAAAAATTAGTAATTTGAAAAATATATTTCAAAAAATGATTGCTTATATTGTGTAGAAAAATAAATAAATGGAAAATTTTTTCATCACCCACAAAAATATGTAGGAATAGATTGTTATCGATAATGAAAATATTTTTCATTAAATAATTTTTCTAAACGATATAAGCAATCATTTTTTGGAAAAATGTTTTCCAAATCACTCATTTTCCACTAAACGAACGCACCGTTCCTAGCCTACTTCTAGCATTATGACGACATGATTTCATTTAAGTGTGATTTTATAACCCTTACTTGACATTGTGCCCCTTTCTTCAATCAGTACATGCCTGAGAATCGCTGGAATTTCGCCATAATTACGTTGCAAAGAGAAAGATGAAATTAGTAACTTGAATTTGAGAGCATAACATAAAAGAGATATTTAACGTAGGTTACTGCAGGTAATCGGTTTGATTCCAAGGTGAAATCGGGAACTAGACCGGGAGAATCGGTTCCCAAAATTAGGAACCGAGGATCGGATCAGTTGGTCCTAGGATCAAAAACCGAACCGAACCGGTCTTGCCCAATGAAACCAGTCATTTAGGGTTTAGTTATTTTTTTTTGATTAAATACTTAGGATTTAGTTCACATTTTACTAATTTTTGTCAATGAATTTATTTAGTTCACACTTTACTATTTTTTTTGAAAAAAAATTAAAAATATATATAGTCGCTTTGGTCTGGCTCTCCTTTGGAACCAGGAACCGGACCAACACTCTTGGGAATTGGACTAAACTAGCTGGTCCGGTCCAGTCCAGGCAGTCCGTTTTGCACACCTCTATTGATTACCAAATTTGACAAAATTTTGACCCGGCATAATTTTACTGTCCAACATCCAATTGACCTGAATTTTATGCTCACAGTAAAGTCATTACTTGAATTAATTTAAGATTCAATTCAATTTTTCAAAGAAGTATCGTGATCATAGATTTCCGAAAGTCGAGTTGAATAGACAATCAAGCAAAAATTTATGATAATTTTTTGGTTAAAAACCTGATCACCGTGATTTTTGTAACTTAGAAAGTTTATGACTTGAACTTTACGGCAACATTAATCGATTTGGTCTAATCATTAAATTTCCGAAACCTCGTGATTGGACGACTATGATTTAAAAGATGAGATATCTCAAAGTCCAGTCGTCTAATTTGAACAAGTGGGGTATGGTCAGAAAGCCAGAGACATGCGAAGAAAGAGAGCTTGCAGCATCTCATTCTGCAAATGAGTACCAAGACTTATCACAATCCCTGTCATCTCATTGCCCATCAATTCATGATCATGCCCCCGCCAGCTTTGGTTCTTTTGGTACAAGGACTTGATCATTCATGTGTGTTTCCATTTCTAACCTGGGATCAAACTCAGCAACATCAAAGAAATTGATACAAGCCACTCTATTTTTACATCAAAGTCACAATCTGAAATGAGAATCTCATACCCCCTCAAGCCAAGCCATAGGCTACAGCGAGCATCACAAAATCGCTAGATGGAACGGCGGGCTATCTAATGAAAGATTAAATAGAAACAAAGGGACAAAAAAAAAATGACACGCGTTTTTACCCATCTTTAGACATGCGACTTTTGGATTTGGGAGCCTTTAACTCCCAGGGAGGCAAGCAGCCTTTGTAAAGAGAATGTAGAAACAGCGAGGACATGGAGACTTCCTTCTCGTGTAACGAGATCGACGGCAAGCAACCGAAGGCGCTCCTCAGTTTCTTCCTCTCGTTTTCGCCTCCTTGGTAGTTTGGGTTGTGGCATGGTGAGGGAACCTTGAAAGCCTCGGGTAGTATGCAGTTGCACATTGAACCTTCAACGTCAGCAATAAGATGCTAGTCAGTTAGAGTTAAGTAGGACTTAAAGCCACACTGTTATACCTCCTTCTATTTGAAGAAAGACCCTCAATTCAATGTCATGGTACAATCGGCCATGCGAACTGAGAAGATAAAAGTTAGATACATATGGTGCATGATGAGTTGGAAGATTATGGCAATACCTATTCTTGCGAGTCGATTTACCCATCTCGGAATAGTCTTCCCAGTGAGCTTGAAGCACATGTCTTCACAGAAATGATTGCAGTTCTTAACGATCAAGTGATACATATCACCATGATAGCTTGCAGATTGACGCTCGATGAAATCTCTGACCTGGATAGGATCCAAACTTGTTGTCCCCACAAGTATGGACTTCCTGAACTTAAAGCCAGAACACTGTCTCGGTTCAACTTCAAACACGCCACTTGATGGATACTCATGAGCTCCAAAAGCATATTCCACGCCATAAACTGCATGAGCGTAGTGATTCTCGCAACTCAGAAATACAAAGGAAGGAAAGAAGCACTGTATAAGAGTATACATGCATGTGAGCAAATGATACAAGATAAAACTCTCAAAGTTGAGAGCACAACTGTTTGTTCTACAAGTCAAATTTTAGAGGACAAACAAAATAAAACTCTCAAGCTGTGCGCATGACTGCTTGTGCTAAAACTCAATTATTAGAGAATATGCGGATTATATCTTCCATCTTATCACTTCTCCCTTGCGGTTAGGCTTCAGAGTAGGAAGTCAACACATCTATGTGAATAGAAAGGGACATTATTACACTGGTGAAATTGAATGGACAACTGTTTGTTTAAAAGCTTCATGACACAAACTACACACTATATTCTAACAAAAATAGTCTGCATAAGGGACATTTATCATATTGCTTCCCGTTTGAGATGTGGAAAAAGCATTCTCTTGTTGACAAGGTTCTATACACTGCTTTTTCAAAAGGAACAGCCTCTTGAAATATCTAGAGAATGAAAGCGTGGATTTTAAGTCTTGGTTATAGCAAAATATACCCAGAGATGTTGCATCATACTTGTACAACTATAGATATGCACATGGACATGAGCAGACATACAAATTAAAGAACTTGGACTGGTTATAAAGAAGTGAATCCACCAACCTTCAACACCAGAGTGGAAAACACCGATTCCCGACCAGTAGAAGTAATCATTAACCGCTGTCAAGTCATAAACATTCAGAAAAACAGGAGCATTTCCTCGGCCATATGGCGCCGGTTTCACTTTTTGAAACGAGCAGAAATAGTCACCAGACTTTCCTCGTATACGACGAGATACAATAGATCTCCAGCGGCTTACTGGTCGAGCTTGCATGCTTGTGGCTAAAACCAGGAACCAATTAACCTAGTCCCCACCTGCAAACATTTGAAACATGAATTTCTACAATTGCGCCGAAAAACTGCACCGGCACCAAAAACAACAGAGGTGTTACACCCACAGAGCTTAATAGGGAAGAAACCCAAGTTAGTGAGCTCATTCTTGCTTCAAATACATCTCACCAGTGCCTACTATGATAACTCTACAATTTCCGCTTGTAGAACTTTGTTTTTCGGTATTCTAAGAGCTTACATCTAGCAGTGGGTCATCGTTGTGATCTTATCAACTGAAAGCTACCTCTAATCTGAAATCGTATTAGGCAACAACCAAATAGAATTTGCTTAACTACATGCTCATTGAAAATTCCACTGAAAAGATTTAAGTTCGACTAGAACAATGCTATATAAAACTTATCATCTTATCTATACCATGCCCCGCCACGTGAAGGATGATAGAACGACTCAAGCCCGAATCATATCAGCTACCTAACACCTATGGTTCTAAAAGTAACCGTTTAAATGTGTTGTTTATAGAAAGGGAATGGAAAAGGGGAATGCGCATTAGACCTTCGTGCTATGATACCATGTCAGGAAATCTCAACCTATGAACTGAAGCAGTGAGGCATAGATCTTCTCTTTCTATTTTCTTTTTCAGTTAATTCAAACATCATCTTCGCGTCCCATCAATCCGAAATCTCGAGTAATTCCAAGCGCAGGTCTTGTGCATACGCGCACATATGCAGATTCCAGCTGGAAAGAACAAATCTCAGCTGATCTCACTTCTTCACAAGCTCAATATAGAGAGCCCAGAGAAAGTAAGCAAGAATCTGGGTAAACATTTGAAATGCATGACATGAACAAATGAAAGAACGCCATCCAAATTGAAGAGAAACCAGCTGCATTCCTCTTGAACTGTCTCAAGAATCGATAGAGCAAAGTGCAACCACTGATCTCAGCCAAGAACACAAGATTCTTGACAGTTTCAAGACCCACAAGCAAGAATTGCACAGTGAATCAAAGAACCAAGAACCAGCCCACAAACAAAACAACCAAAAAAAAACAAGAAGAAACCAGAGGACCAAGAAGATAGACAAGCTAAAGAAAGCCAAGAAAACCCTGAGAAAACAGGAAAATTTTGGCATCAACCCACCTTGGAGAAGAAACCCATTTAGATTTCGAGAGTGGGAAACGGTGTTGCACAGCCCATTTTCTCCACAGAGCAGAAGAAAGCACCTGACGATGCCCTGAGAAACAGACGAGACAAGAAGGGAGCGTGAGGGCTGTCTTCTTCCTTTGTTTTTTTCTTTATTCCTTCGTTTCTTTGTCTTTGTTGCTTTTTCGTTTTTGGGGTATGATTGAGCAAAAAGGGCGTTGTGAAGTCTCGTTACCTTTTTGGGGCAATGTAATTGTGAATGCTTGGCGCGGCATTTTCGTTTTGAACATTTTCTACCTAATTATTTTTTTAGAATTTTGAAACGGAATTTGTAATAAATGCTGAGGAAAATCCCCAATTTATAAAAAAAAATATAATTCGGAATCGACTCAAGGATTTTCGCAAATTTTTAAGTAGAGTATTATTTTTAATTGTAGTGACAAATTCAAAAGGATCTTTTCGGTTTAGCGTAGAGCCAAACCAATGTGATCCAACAAAAATAAGTGGAAAAATAAATTTAACCAAAAAGAATGAACAAATGCATCCCCCACACAAGCATTCCGGTAAAATAATATAAATGATATTTAATAAAGGGTTAACATTACGAAAAACTCCAAACTGATACACATGCAACGAATTCATCTCAAACTAATTTTTTTACTATAAAAAATTTCAAATTGGTATATTTGTGATAAATTTATCGTCGTTTAGTTTCCGTTAAATTGCTGAGTTAGATGATACGTGACAGTTGACAGGTGTATCAATTTGAAATTTTATCATCTATTTATTATATGTGTACCGGTTTGTAACTTTTCGTGATATTAATCCGATTTAACGTAAACTAACGAAAAGTAAATTATCATAAATGTACCATTTTAGAGTTTTTTATTATAAAAAATTAATTTGGGATAAATTTATATAAATTTATAATTTTTTGTAATATTAATCCTAAATTTAATTAGATTTATGTTTTTTTCATTAAATCAAACCCTTTAACAACAAAAACATGAGTTTCTTCAAACTGGAGACCGAAATGATTATTTCATGGATCAGAATGATCGTCGCACGTCCTCGTTTGTTATCGGTTCGTTCTTAAATATTGACAAGGACGGAAGCGAGAGAGAGAGAAAGAGAAAGAATGAATAAAGAAAGGAAAAGATGGAAAGAAGCTGCAGATGGGACAGCAATGCGTATAAAGTGTTAAAAAAAGAGAAGATTTTGATGTTCATGTGAATCTCTTTCTGGGTCCACGTCCGTATTACTGTTCATGTTTGACTTGACCGGCTTTTGGGACTGTGTCTGTTTGAAATATCAAATTGGAATGTATGCATGTGAATAGCCATTGCAACCTGTTCAACTGATCTGAATAGTCACATTGGCTGATTTAAATTATGAGCGATTTCATCCCGGGTAAGAAGTTAGACAAAAGAACAGATTAACTTTGTCAATTTTTATGTCCATTAGCACACATGATCTAGATCGAGGTTTCTAACGACAGCCGGTTGAATTGGTTGGCGTGATCCAATTATGTGAACACTGGCAATTAGCGGATGATTGTTATTTAAGGATGTAGTTGACTCGAGATTAGAGTTGATACGGGTCTACTACGCCAATTTGCCTCCATTTGACTTGATTGGATAATGGATGAATGCTCAACTTTAACTGGATTGAGTTTAGGATTTTTAAATTCAAACTCGACTCGATAGAACATTTCATTCACCTCGAGCTCGAATCTAACTTGATTGTCAATGTTAAAACTTAAAATGGGAACTGTGAACTTGGTTGGAGTTCTCACCAGGAAATTTTCCTACAGCACAAAAAATCGGGTCAAGGCATTCAGGTTTTATACACGGATTTACCTTTAGATGCTTAAGTTTGTGATTATTTGAGAGAGAGAGAGACTTTTGAAGAAATTAAGGAGATAAAAATGGCCAGGCTGATACCTATGTACTTGAATCACTATTTATAGGTTACCCTTTTGGTGAATTGTCTAGTGATGCTTAACATATTAAGGCCTTCGCATGACAAGTGAATGAGATGTTTCAACAAGTGGTGTTCATACTGCTCTTAGGGGTGCATATCTAGTCCTTTTTTCAAATAACGATCGTACCGTTCTCTTTGCTAATGAGGTGTCCTAAAATGGCTTCTTGACAAGTGCTTTCAACCTGATAGATTAGGCCTTGAAATCATGTTTTAGTGGGTCTTCCCGTTGAGTCCTACACTTATTCTATTCGCATAAACGGAATATGTGTCAAGAGTTAATTCGTCAGTTAAAACCACATCTATCGATCAAAAAATTGGTGTTACTCAAAACTCAAGCAACTACCTTGTAAAGTCATATTGAATGGTACCATCATCGAACTATTTTCTCAGTTATGATATGTGAGTCTATAATCACCTGACAAAGCTAGATAATGCTCTCTCATTAGTTCGCTGGTTTGTTTGACCTTCATTGGACAATTCAGCGGGGAGCACTAAGGTTGACTGATGCTTAATGTCTAGTATTCCTTTATTTTTTAGGGTTAATATTATGAAAAATTCCAAACTGATATATTTATGAAAAATTTATTCTAAAGTAATTTTTTGATCACAAAAAACCTCAGACTAGTACATCTATGACAAACTTACCATAAAGTAATTTTTTGATCACTAAAAACCTTAAACTGGTACATTTATGACAAATTTACCTTCTATTAAATTGGATTAATATCACGAAAAATTACAAACTGGTACACCTGTGATAAACGGAGGGTAAAACCCCAAACTAGTATACCCGTCAACTGTTACGTATCATCTAACTCAGAAATTTGACTATTAAATTTAATGAAATTTAATAGAAAGTAAAATTGGCACATTTGTACCAATTTGGGGTTTTTGGTGGTAAAAAAAATAGTTTAAGATAAACTTACCATATATGTACTAGTTTGGGGTTTTTCGTGGTATTAACCCTTATTTTTTTTTCTTTTTATGGGCCATATGCTGACTAATGAATGAATTAACAACTATTTGATAATGCTACCGCTACTCGAGTCGATAGTTTCAAGCTCCAATTTGACTTGGAAAATCGCAATAGTTGAACCACCGCAACTTGTCTTAGACCATGAAGAGAGAGAGAGAGAGAGAGAGAGAGAGATCTCAAAAGTTCAGTACATTGTGATTAGCTTCGTCATAAGCATGTCAGGATAGGCCTGTCTTCCTTTTACTAAACTTTGAACATTGACTGAAATTTGCAAATCTGAGAGGCAGCTCTTGGAATCAAGTACTGTTGAATCTACTAAGTATGTATTCATGTTGGGCATACTTTCTGAGTGTTCTTATGACACCAATGGAGCTGTTTTGGCTTTGCAAGTTGAATTCATGTCACTCTCTTGAACTTCCTCGCACTGAAAAATTAATCTGCATCAGGAATTTACATATTATACATAAAGGGTTCTGGGTGATAAAAAATTCATGAGTATGACAGGAGTATTGCATCCAAAGGAATGATATCATCTCAAGTAATTCAAATTATGAGAGAAAATTAGACGCAAAGTGGATGATTTCTGCAGGATATTTATTTCTCTAAATGTATGACATCAATTGGTTTGAAGAAACGAGCTCAGAAAATACACATACCATGAAAAGTACCAGTGACTCTTCTCATATGCCCAAGATAATATTTCACAGACATACACCATCAGCACGGAGTTTGGAGAGTGTTGCCATGTCCATCATGGTGCATATTTGTTGTCATCCCTGATCACCAGAAGCTCCAAAGAGTAAGGACTCAGATGAATTCAACAAATTTGCACTTGCTCAGGCGCCCCCATAGGAGGAATTCACCATGGACGCCAGATAAACTGCCTTATTCTCCTGATGCCATAAAGACTGTCATGCTGAAACTGTGAATGAAATACGTCCAGAATGAGACAGCTTGATATGACCATGACATTGTCTGGCAATTCATACCTGCATTCTACATAAGCATATCCAGATAGCCACTATAAGACCATTATACACATTATTTGCCCTCAAGATGTTGCACTTGCATACATTTATTGATTTACAAGCTTGTCTTAGACAGCGACTTCTCGAGTTTCTTTGCCATCATGTTTGCAGGAAGTCCTTGGAGATAATGGTGGCTTACTTAGCAAACAGTGGACAGTCCACGGAAGTCCCAGCTGCAGGCTATCAGTCTTCTTCCAGAAATGGGTCTTCTTTCCTGGTTCTTCCATTTTCAGCAAATTGAGCCTCTTGCTTTATGAGATCATCACCGGCAACATGACGAGCTCAGATTTCGGCAAGTTAACCTGTCAGATGGTTCTGAAGAAGGTGCTACAACCTAGCAGTCGGAAAATAACAAAACATAAGAATTGTCCATAGAAGTAGCAACAAGCAAGTTTCCCATCACATTTCTACTACCAAATATTTTTTTCTCAGTAACATTTTACAGAATCTAATAGTCCTCTTTTATGGCGTCTAAGAAGTTTTTCTAGTACAGAGTGAATGTTAATGTTTGTCTTTTTTCAGAGTGGCAAATGGAACTACTGACCATAAATTGTCTAAATTTATTTATTTGAACAAATGGCATAACCAAAGGTGACTGATAAAAATCTTTTCGCAGCTTGAGCTATATATGTGATTCTCGAGCAAACTAATCTTGTGGTAGTTCGACATCAGCTTTTTCAGAAACTCTCCTTTGATGCCACATCAGAATTTAGAGAGACTAATACTAATTGTGAGAGAGATAGCGAGGCACGGTATATGGCGGATCAATGGCTAATATGGAGAGTTTGAGAGTTACAAAATAAGGAAAGAGTGTTTGCAAAACTTGAATGTGGGTGTTTATGCATCAGACATGACAAGCATAATTGATGAAGAGAATATGAATAGTTAGAAGACATTTAAATAAAGTTGCATTGGCTTTTACCCCAGCCACATCCTGGAACTATATATACATCTTCATCCTCTAGTAGTTATCTTCAGCCTATCCTATTTTAGAATAAAATTCCACTAATCGAGCAAAAACTCTGTTAGCCTGAAGGTTTTGGCATGAACAAGCTTTGCCACTAAAGCTTCATCCGGTGGTTCTTCTTTTCCATCACAGTTGTTCCTTATCTCCACCGTCCAGAGTGTGGTACACCGATGAGTGCATTTCCTTCTTCAAATTATATATGTTTTACCATTGAGCCTTAAAACACGATTTTTGAAATACTGTCAAGAGTGAGTATTGTCGGCAAGAATGTTCGCGGCTGACAAGCAAACCTACAAGCCTATCATTGTCCTTTTATTATGTTTTCACAATTTTCTTTCATATTCAATGTTGTACAGATGTAAATTGAAAAGCAGTTCATGCATTTCGTTCCTAACGGATATTCATGTCAACACGGCAAAGTGGAATTTCACCACGTATTTTCTTTTGCATGTACTTACTCTTATAATATCAAGAGAACCTTTTCTAATGGTATTATTTTTTATTTTTTGCTTTCTTATAACATTCAAGGATTATAAGTTATGTCCACCCACTCATCTCCTCTTCAGAAATAATCTATCTAATGTATATATGCCACTTTCTTAGTACATGCTCATCCTAACAAAAATTTGATGCACAGTGGAGGTATAGAAACCTGTGCAATGCACGGGCTACCGGCTAGTTTTAATAACATGGAGATGAGGGCAATAGCCCCCACCATTCTACAGTTGAATTTGTTGCTATGTTTTTATTTGAGCAATGAACACCTAATATCTAGTAAAGAGAAATATCAATACCATCATGACACAGGAGGGGACAAAGTCTAAATCAAATTAAATTTTCAGTCCACGTTTCTGTACCTCATCCTCTTCTAAATATCTATGCTCTTGAAAGCAGCCATAGACCTTCCTGTCCCAAGCATTTGAATTCATCTGTCCCCTCATGTTGATGTTAAACTTGTAATCTTTCCAACAATTGAATTGGATAGCACGTAAATCTGCAGATAGGAATTCCAAGATTGAATATATAGCCTCTGCTTTTGAATGCGATGTATCACCAGAGGTAAATGCATGAATTCCATTTTCAAGATACACCCAACTGCAGCCAGCAAGCTTCTTGGTTTCCTTCTCTCTCATTTTCTCTCTTACCATGCGCATCTCCCCCCAATTTTGCTCCGCTGCATATGCATTTGCCAGCTGCACATACCGAGATCCATTATCTTCCTCAATAAGCAACAGTGGCTCTGCTGCTTCTCTTGCAAGGCTGAGGTTCCTATTTATCTTACAGGCATTCAAAAAAGCCCCTAAAATCACAGCATCCGAATTCCTGGGAATTTTTTTCATGAGATCCATTGCTTTTTCTAGTTGATTTGCCCTTCCATACAGATCAATCATACAGGCATAGTGATCCGTTTCAGGCACTATTTTGTAATCTTCTACCATGGACTTGAAATACTTTTCCCCCATCTCCACTAACCCACTATGACGGCAAGCAGATAGAAGCGCAATAAACGTGACCTCATCAGGTTTCAATCCTCTTTTTAACATTTCTTTATACAGCTTCATAGCTTGATCTTCATGCCCATGATTTGCATAACCGGAAATCATGATATTGTAGAGAATCAAGTCTCTTTCCGTGAGTTTTTGAAATATCTTTCCTGCATATCCAGTACTGCCAGACTTAAAATACATGTCGATCGTTGCACTAATTAGCTTCTCCTCCATTTCCATCCCGGTTCTCAGTGAGTAAGCATGAATTTGTTTTCCAGAATTCAGTGCCGCTTGCAATGCACAGGCACCTAGCAAGCAGATGATTATGGGTGCATCAAAAGAAATGTTTGCATTCCCTCTATATTCATTCACCAGTTCAAATACAGCTTCACATTGCTGTGCTTTGATGTAACCAGTAAACAAAGCTGTCCACACGATAGAATTCTTTTCAGTCAGAGAATCAAAAAGTCTCCGTGCTTCAGACATGTTGCCTTGAGATGAATGACCCACGATCATAGAAGTTGTCGAAAAGGAGTTCTCACACTCAATTGTCGCATAAACTGAGTCCGCATATTTCATATTTCCACACTTGCAGTAAACATCCACTATGGCACTCTTAACAAACAGATTTGATATCAACCCATCTCTCGAAACCCAAGCATGAATCTCCTTTCCAAGCTTTGAATTCCGCATGCTGGAGCAAGCATTCAGAACACTAGCGAATGTGTGCTCATTCCACCTAAATCCACTGTCCCTCATTTTTATAAAGAAATTCAAGGACTCCTCCTCTAGACCATTCTGTGCATAGCCGGAAATCAAAGTATTCCAAGACACTGTATCATTTAACTCGGGCAATCTCTGGAAGAGATCCAAAGCCATTTCCATCTTACCTTCCCTACAACAAGCTGCCATCATCGCATTCTTGGAAACCAAATCGACCTCCACTTTTGATTCACAGAACACCCTGTACGCTTCTCTGAAACTCCCACATTTAGAGTACATGTCAATTAAGGAGCTCATGCCATAACCATCCGTATCATTCCCCGTACTCACCATATAAGCATGCAACTGCGTCCCATAACACCCCACACGTAACTTCGCCGCCAAGTTAAGCATTGCTGTCAAAGTAAACTCGTCGAACTTAAGACGATCACGCATCGACTGCATCTCGCCAAACCATCCAAGCGCATCATCCTCATGTCCTTCGACGGTCACGTAGCCAGCCAGTATCGAATTATAAGTCACCAAGTCCCTGTCGGTGGCGGAGTCAAACAATGCTCTCGCTCGGGTCAAGTTCCGAGCTTTTACGTAAGCCGCGATCAGGGCATTCCAAGAGTACACATTCCGCTGAGGCATTTCGTCGAACAGCTTGTGAGCATGTCGTAAGAAGCCATTCTGGGAGTAGAGGCGGATGAGCCGGTTGAACAAGAAAGTGCTGGGGACAAAGCCGGACTTAACTGCTCTCGCCTGGTAGGCTAAACCATCTTTCAAGGACCTCATTCACATGTTTTGTCAGGTGTTACATGAGATTGGACGAAAAGAAGGAACTCGTCACTGCTCAAACAACACACGACCCTTCCAGCTTCTACGACAATAATAAGAACACATTTTAGTGACATGAGTCCATCTCCTGGTAGAGAGAGAGAGAGAGAGAGAGAGAGAGAAAGAAAAAGAGGAATCAATGGCGGCAGCCAAATCTGGGGTTGTCACGCGGTGCTAATGATGGTTCGGCGACTAAAACAAAGCAGATGTTAAATTTGGCTTTTGTCAATTTATCATAAATGAGTAAAGAAAGTGAAAAAAGTGTACATTTATTCTAATTTTTTTTGTAACACTAAAAACCTTAACTTATACCTTATGATATGCGTACCCTCCGTTACAGTACTGTCATTAAAAATCTTATGTGGACGATGGAGGTAAAAACGATAATGATGTGGCGTGACGTGATTTTCATATAGCCAAAACGATGCCGTTTTGATGGCCATTTAAGCCACACACAGCGTGCTTTGTGTCTCTCCTCTTTGTCCCTCTCTCTCTTTTGTTGAATTGAAGAGTTTATTTGGCCCAAATTCTAGGGTTTGGTTATGGTATCTCTCTTTGGAAAATCTCATTTGCTCTTTCGATTGGTTCCTCCGTGTTCTCTAGTGGTCGATGTTCCCTCCTTGTCTGTCCTAAGCTTCATTCGTTGGTTGGCTCATTGTTGAAGCTGTATTTGCTCGATGTGAGACTTGCTCGATTCGGGACTTGCTCAAAGAAGCTCGATTCTAGCTCGGTAATTCTTTGAATTTGCAGTTTCTGGAGTGCTTGTGGAGTTTTTCATACCTCGGTTTGTCCAATAAACTTGATGGGAGAAATGGTAAAAAAAAGAGTTAAAAGAGATTGTCGTAAACCGAAGTGTTGTTGTCCACCTTTGATAATGGAGTCGCGTTGGGTCTTAAGCGCATTTGCTTAAGAAAAACTGACAGGTCGAGTTCATTCTACTTTAGAACATGATATATTGTTAAAGCGGTTGCCTTATCTTTGTAGGGAAAATTGAAGAGTCTATTAACTTTAATCTCCTGCATATAAAAAGATAATGATGCTAAAGCGGGTCCCTCGCTCTGCAGCTTCTCATTTCCTTCGCACTTTTTGTCAATACTGAAAAGAAATGGAAGTGACAGAACAAGATACAAGTGAAAGTGGAAGCATCTCAACTGGAAGCAAAGGAAAAGCTCTATTATAGATGCATAGTTGTATTGATAGGATTGATGGGTGCAATGCTGCTGTTGGAGTTGGATTGTAATACTGACGGTGCTCAACTGTATTAGCAAATATAACTTGAATTTTATTCCATTGTATTGGCAGATCCAAGTTCATCAATTTTATGTACCATTTAGTGCCTGTGTGGGTGGATGTCACCGATTTACTTGACAATATCCATACAGGTTACACTAATATCAGTAAATGATAAGTTTCGCAATATTTGCAGCAAGAGATTAAACTGAACTTGGATTACAACCAAAATGCTTGTGCTGTTTGTTTCCGATTACAACAAAACAGTTCAAGTAGCCGAGATCTTACATTGGTGTTGAACTTCGATTACAACAAAATAAGCAACAGTTAACTATGAACATTGGATGGAAGTCACATCTACTTCATAGTGGGGCATGACTTGCAGATTCTTGAGTTTCACATGGTCCAAAAGCCTGAGTTGAGACATGGATTGACTTGTGGATTCTTGTATTCTCATATCTCCTTGTCTGGTAGGTGTCCTTTCCACCGTGACTAGTCTCCGATGTTTTCTTAGTCTCCCTCTTTTACCATCCATAGAAAAGCATATATAAGTCACAGTAAATAGGGATAAGTACACTAAAAGTTTTAAAACTTGTTACGGAAGTGCAATCAAGTTTTAAAACTTTCAAAAAGTGTAATCAAGTCCTAAAATTTATCACAAAGGAGCAATTAAGTTCTAAAACTTATCACGAAAGTGTAATCACGTACCAAAACTTTCAAAAAGGGCAATCAATAAAAGGACTTGATTGAATTAACTTGACAAGTTTTATGACTTATTTGTACATTCATGATAAGTTTTAGAACTTATTTACATTTTTTAAAAGTTTTAGGACTCAATTGCACTTTCCTAACAAGTGCTAGGACTTAATTGCACATTACGAAAGTTTTAGAACTCAATTGTACTTTCGTGACAAGTTTTAAGACTTGTTTGTACTTTTTGAAAGTTTTAGAACATAATTGCACCTTCCTAACAAGTGTTAGGACTTAATTGCACATTATGAAAATTTTAGGACTCAATTATACTTTCGTGATAAGTTTTAGGACTCTGAATGCACTTATCCCAATATTGTCACAAGGTCATGTTGGTATTGGAGGTTTGGGCCATATATATGCTTTTTTGGTCTTCCTTTTTTCTTACAAGAGGTTTAATTTGTGTTGGTTCTAGAGGCTTGGGGCATGTTCTCTTGTTGTGTCCCGAGTCATGACAGTTGAGCATTGGACGATTACCCTAACTTTTCTCGATTTATTAGGATTGATATTTGGATTAACTACGGCCTTCCTCTTTCTTGTCCTTTTCTCAACACTCACACCTTACTTATTACATTGTTTCTTGGTTCTCTCTGGAAGCTCTCTGAATGGCGGAGGCAATATTGGCACTTTAGTGGACGGTGGCCACATTTTCTTTCCATTCAATGTCGGCAATGGAAATTGGTAGCATTTTTCGTGGGCATCTTCCTTGAAAAAATCATCAATAGATTTATTAAGCTCAAACTTAATATAATTGATGCATGAGATAGCATGGCTATAGGGTATTCCTAATATATCCCGTTGCCTATAAGCATGTGTCATCCATCTCAAATCCACCTCAAATCGATCATCATCAATTTCAAATCCACACTTTTCCCTAATACATGGTCTAGTAACACAAGATCAAATGTGCTGTTCTAGAAAATGTTTTATGGCAAGGTAAGCCCATGTAAAATCTCTTGAACATGTTTTATGGCTATCTAAGTATAAGATCAAATGTGTTGTTCTTACTATATTTCTTTAATTGAGCTTTTATAAGATGTTGATAACTTATATTGTTCGGCAAATGGATCCTTAATAGTCTTAACAGTTTTGGTAATTGCTCCGTAACAGGTTCTTTTGTTGAGTGTGAGTCCCCACATCTCCATTGCATCTACTTGCAATTGTGTTGTAGTATATAGCTCTGATCTTAGGCAATAACCCTTATGCAAGACATATGTAAGATGCACTTTTATTTTTCATGCTTCTAGGGCAAGTGTGTTCTTCTTCAATCGTCTTGATAATAAACATTTTCTCTTTTTTCAACCAACTACCATAAAAGGACCATTCACATTTGGTCACACATTTCGCATTCATCTTTTTAAATTCACTTTTCTTCTGACCAATGTTGTAGCCATTTGTAATTGCATATGTCCGCACTGCCCTCTTGAACGGAGTATGAGACTCAAATCTCATGCCTAATTGAAACGACAATTCTCTGTGATCACATCTAGGGTCATATCTATAGTTAAAGCTCTTGTTTGGCAACATACTTCCTCATCTCTAGAGCTAAGAGGACTGAGATATTCATGTGCTTCGATGTCCACATCATGAAAAAAAAAAAGAAACTAATCTCTAATGGGCAACAATTGCACGCAGGCTACGTTTGGTAGACGGAATAAAATTCAGAATTGTATAAATTTTATCTTGTCCCGTGTTTGGTGTTTTTCCAAAACAGTCGGATATATGAAGGATATAACCAATATAAAAATATCCCATGAAGGAGGTGGGATAAAGGTGAACGAAGTTTCTAATATCCATGAAATAAAAGTTATTTTTCTTGAATAACAAACTTGTTAAATTAATAAAATTAAAATAATGTTTGAATATAAATAATATTTGAATTCTAATATAAAAAATTCAAAATAATTTATTTCTATTCATTTATTCTAATTTCTTTCTATCTTGTGATATAATTTCATATTTATATAAATATATACATTTAGTATTTATATTTATTACATATTTTAGGTATGTGTGCATAGTTTACTATATGATAAAATTTTATTATAGAATGTTGGAAGGGGAAAAAAGAAATAAAATAAAGAAAAGAATTAATAAAGAGAGGGAAAAATTATAAAAAATAAGCAAATAAAAATGAAGTAGGTAAGAGTGTCGTGATAGATTTTTATCATTTCCATTTGTACAATTTTTAGGTTGATTTAAAATGAAATAACATTCCTAGAAAATAATGAACATGGTAAAATGTGAAAATATCCGGCTTTATTGCCGTGGTTCACCAAACAGTATATTCGATATAGCAAATTCCTTGAATTTCAGATCCTATCTTATCCTATCCAGTTTTATCCTGATTAGAAATATAGAGGACCAAACACAGCCTTTGAGTCGATAGCTACGTACAATAATGAAAGTGTCATACCCTGTTCATTTAGAGACATAACATCGTTGCAGATTCCGATAAATATGGCCTCAATATTAGCTTCCTCAAGTCGGAACTGGTTTGAGACCAAAAGAAAGGTTTGGAACAAGAACATTACTAGAAGTCAAGGTTAGGGATGTGATTATTCTTCTCCCATGGACCACACGTGAACTGGCCAATTGACCATGACAAATCTCTCTTGCCAGATTGCCTTAGGATTATTCCAAGATCAATGGCCCAATACATCGTCAGCTGGGATTGGCCATGGTAAATCTCTGTTGCCAGATTACTTTAGGATTACTCCAAGATCAATGGCCCAATACATTGTCGACTGTGCTCTCATCACGAACTCAAGATTATTAATTCTCGATACAACACTAGCATTACAAATTTGAAACCGACATGGTTTAACACTTGCTAACCTTTTTCTAATTGAAAAAGAATTACATAGAAACACTTTGACAGCTATAAAAAAACGATACTAATGCTAAGGATAGATAGAATGACACAAAACGAAGAGACAACACTATTAAGAAAGAGATGCCATCAAACTTTAAATGATGAGGATATTTGAAGAAACACACATACATCTGTGTATGTATACTTGAAATATGACTGAAATTATTCTTATTCCATCTAACTTGCGATGTATTGGTTCACAACATGATCTTTCTCAATTATACATTTAGATAAGACGTTTCCTCCCTAATTGAGTAGGAGGATTCCATGGATAACAAACATCAAATCTTTTGGTTTTCTGATCAAGCCTACAAGGACCATTTGGCGAGATCTTCCAAATACTGTCGTCGCAAAGATATAGGTCCCTACCTTGCACATATATATCGAAATACTTAAATTGACCCGGCCATGCAAAGCTTCAAAAGAATAATGTCACCCCAAAAGCATGGGGATGGAATGAGAAATGCCAGCTCTGTGTTGTTGTTAAATCGTGGAATCCAAGGTCGTTGTCCTTGTATTTGCAATGAACTGTTAGAGTAGTTCCGGCCGGTAAATCGTTACGGATCTCAACATATGCCTTCTCAAGAAAATCTCCTCCACAACTAGTTAGGAATAAAGAAAAAATAAATATGAGCTTAGCTGATGAATTCATCATTGTCGCATATCAAGGCTCTATATCAACATCATTCCGCTTTTTAATGATGGAGAATGGAGGATCTCTTATCTTGCCATGTTGCCATCCCCATATTCCCTTTTTTTTTTTTACTTTTTACTGTGGGATAATAATGCCATACTCCTTTTATTTTTTCCTTTTTATTTTTTTTTTGTTCCTTTCTTCATTTTCTCGAAGTTTCCTTCTTCTATTACCTTTTTTGGTTCACTTCTTTATAGTCTGGGATAAGAATTCCCATTTTACCTTTTATACTCTTTCCTTTTTACTCTGTTATAAGAATTGCTGTATTACCTTTTATTTTTCTTCTTTTTTACTTTGGGATAAGAATTGCCATATAAGATGAGCCGCAAATCAGGTAGAACATCTAATGTATAGCTTAAACAAAGGAGAGAAAAGGAAAACACCTTTGGGATGGCTGTTGTCTAGAAAAGGAAAGAATTAAACTTTGCAGATGCCACGCGTTCGCTGATTTTTTTAATCATAAAATGTTAGGAAGTGCTAGACATATTTGAGGACTTATACAACCATGATGTATCGAAATTTTAAGGGACATTTTTTGGAAGAAAAAAATGAGATTGATAAATAGTAATTCGCTGTTTAAACGCCAACAGGGAACTATTGCACAATCTCAATTTGATTTTGTGAATAAAATTAACCGAATGATACTTAGTAATTTAAATTTTATGATAATTTGGAATACCTCCAGAATTCATGGCAAGTCCTATGCCAAATCTTCTGCAACTAGAGAAAGCAATTGCCATTTGGCTAGATACCACAAACAGGGAATGAGAAGTTGCGTAAGGAAGTTGTCTCTCGCCCCTAAGCATTTGCTGCCTACCCATTTTGTGTCGTTCGCGGAATCAGGATTAAGTAAACTTCTGTTGATGGTCATTTTGCATATGCATTTGGCTCACGCAAATTTGGGTGCACATGAGAAATTAGAATCGCTTCCCAAGAGGATCATAAATTATTTGCGATAAAACACATTGGCTCTTCTTACGTCCTTTTATTGTACTATGGTAGTTTAAGCAACGCAATCATAATTATTTAATTGAGATAGGCATCGTGAATCGAATAATTAAATTTATGAACCATGAAGATAATCAAATCAAATCGCAAGATTTGGTACAATACTTAGAAGTATTATTTGCGTCGCAGACATTCGTAGATTTTATAATCAAATATTACGAGGCATACAATTTGAGTAAGGATTATGATCTTGGTAAAAGAATCTTAATTTCAAGTGCGTGTGGTGATCCCTATGCATGAGAAGATATAATTTCCAATTGTGTTTCTTTGAAATAAAGACTACATTCAAATATGAATCACAAATTAGTTAGCGATTGTACGGGAAAATATTTAAAGTAACTAAAAACAATATCATTCTAATCCGGAGTAAAAATTCAACGCTTAAGAGAAAATGACAGGTTATAAAGAAGGGTTAATACCACAAAAAATCTTAAATTAGTACACCTGTGATAATTTTACCCAAAATTGATTTTTTTACCACAAAAAATCCCAAACCGGTACACTTGTGACAAATTTGCCTTAAGTTTATTTCTGTTAAATTTTACAATCAAATTGCTTTGCTAAATGACATGCGACAGCTAACTGATGTACCGGTTTTATGTTTTACACTCCATTTGTCAACGGTGTACTAGTTTGTGATTTTTTGTGATATTAATTCAATTTAACGGAAACTAACGGAGGATAAATTTATCAAAAATATATCAATTTGGGATTTTCAGTGGTCAAAATATTAGTTTGAGGTAAATTTGTCATATGTGTATAGGTTTGGGGTTTTTGGTGGTCAAAAAATTGATTTGAGGTAAAATTGTCACGTGTAATAGTTTGGGGTTTTTTGTGGTATTAACCATTTAAACAAAACGATATGGAGACCTTGGATATTAGAGGAGAAGCAACGCAAACATAACTGACGAAATGACGGCATGTGATGATAGTAATAAATTCACAAAATAGCCAAAAGAACGTCAATTGAATACGCATGATGCGATGTATGTCTAGTGCTGGATATTTTGTACGAAGAAGAAAGCACCATTTTCTCACAATGGGGAGACATCCATTCAAGCAATCTACAATTCTATGTGACAAGTGTCATGGTCGAGAGGTTTTCTAGCACTGAAGACCATGCACCATCAAAGAACGCTGGTTCAAACACTAATGGAGCTTCTGGAACCTTCCTAGGGACGGACGAGACGGTAATTGCGCTATAATCTAAAGAGTCTCGGCGTAAATGTCGATAGGTGGCTGACGAGAATGATGCGATCTTGGCCGCCCATTCAAGAGTCGATCAATGGTTGTAATCTGAACCCCTCTACTACACAAAAGGGTGTCCTCCTTCTCATTTGAATCATCCAAATCAATAAAAAGAATTTCCATTCTCTCCCAAAACTTCTCTCTCTAGATTCTTTCTTTACAATCCGAGTGAGCGATCGAGAAAAGGCTCGGCCTAGGCGTTCCAACGATCCAAGGAAGCCTAAGTTGCCGCACGAGTCGTTCCCAAACTATCGACCCGTGTTGAGTGGTATCAGAGCAAGTAGAGAGTCCATCCAAGGAGATCGAGGAGCACGCCAACAGGCCGAGAGAATGCTGAACCAAGAACTTGCTTTGGTGATTGTGGATGACAAGGCTTCTCAAGAGCAGGTTGCCCAAGAAAGAGCCCGTGGGAAATCCAAGAGAAGGGATGGCTTGACGGACGCCATGATCGTGGTAGATGAGAAGCTCATGAGGATGAGAAACGCCATGTTGGAGTTCATTGAAGAACTCGACGAAGTCAAAGGGTGGATCAACGAGGTTGGAGGAAATCTTTGCCACGAATTCACAAACGTCGTCAATTGTACAACGGCTGCCTTGTTCGATAGGGACAATGCCCTCAAAACATCAATCGATGCCCTAAAGCTTGAAGTGGTGGTGCTCAAAGAAGGCAACTCCAAGGCCGAGGTCGAAGCCTTGAAGATGGAGGTGCAAGAGCTCAAGACCAGGCTTGTCCTATGCAAAGCAAGCGTGGCGAACGGTGCATTGCCCATCCGAGCAGCACACAAGCTGGATGTGCCGAAGCCAAAGGAACTCAAAGGCAAGCGGTCTGCCAAAGAGGTGGACAGCTTCCTATGGAGCATGGAGCAATACTTCGACGCCATAGGGATCCAAGAAGATTTGGCCAAGGCTCGAACCGCTTTGATGTTTCTAGTTGATAATGCCATGCTCTTGTGGCGTAATAGGTGTGATGAGACGAAGCAAGGCGCCGATCCCATCAATACTTGGGATTGGTTCGTAGGGAAATTTTGAGATTACTTCTTCCCCGAGTTTGCTCAACAAGAAGCTCGTAGCAAGTTCCATTGCCTCGAGCAACGAGGCACGGTATGAGTGTACGTGAAGGAATTCACCGAGCTCAAACTCCAAATTCCCAACCTTGGGGAGGAGGAGGCTCTTCGGGCATTCATGGATAAATTGAAGCTTTGGGCACTACTCGAACTTAAACGAAGGGACGTCCGAAGCCTCTCTACTTCATAGTGGGGCATGACTTGCAAATTCTTGAGTTTCACATGGTCCAAAAGCCTGAGTTGAGACATGGACTGACTTGTGGATTCTTGTGTTCTCGTATCTCCTTGTCTGGTAGGTGTCCTTTCCACTGTGACTAGTCCCTGATGTTTTCTTAGTCTCCCTCTTTTACCCTCCATAGAAAAGCATATATAAGTTACAGTAAATAGGGATAAGTATACTAGAAATCCTAAAACTTATTACGGAAGCGCAATCAAGTCCTAAAACTTTCAAAATGTACAATCAAGTCCTAAAACTTGTCACAAAGTTGCAATTAAGTCCTAAAACTTTCAAAAAGTACAACCAATAGAAGGACTTGATTAAATCAATTTGATAAGTTTTAGGACTTATTTGTACTTTAGTGACAAGTTTTAGGACTTATTTGTAGTTTTTGAAAGTTTTAGGGCTCAATTGCACTTTCCTAACAAGTATTAGGACTTAATTATATATTATGAAAGTTTTAGGACTCAATTGTACTTTCGTGACAAGTTTTAAGACTTGTTTGCACTTTTTGAAAGTTTTAGGACTCAATTGCACTTTCCTAACAAGTGTTAGGACTTAATTGCACATTATAGTTTAGATATATCTATAGATCATAAAGTTTTAGGACTCGAGGTTTAGAATAGTTTAGATATATCTATAGATCATAAGTTGCTTTGGGTTAATCTAAGGCAACATTTGCTCATCGTGCACTAATTGCTTGTGTTCCTTGGGAATCATTCAGCTTACTAAGGCTGCTTAAATCGGTTGATATACTCCCTTTCGCTCACTTTGCTTTCTTACTTTTCCTGTTTATTATGCTGACAGAGAACCAACGCCATCTGCAAAGACACAATGGTACCGGGGATGAGTTTCAGGGTTACGATAATCGAAACTCCATTGTTACACGAAAGTATTTTATGCACGAGATACATTGTGCGTCACTTATCAAATTGATGCAATTTAAATTTCAAGAACAAATTGTCCCCTTTGTTGCTGCAGAATCACTCTATTTTTGGCAGTATAACCATCACTAGTCACTGGAACTGAAACACCAATGATGAATCTATCACATAAAATGATTATTGGTAAGGTTGGTGTCTTAATCTTTGTCATGAAATTCTACGAAATACAATAGGAAAATTTCTGCTTCGCGGATACTAATGTTCAATAAACTGCTGGAGTTGAAGGTAAATCGCACTTGAATCATGGGACAGAGGGAGGAACTAGCTAATCATGAACTCAAAGAAGCTGAATGAGGAACACGTGTAGAGAAATGAAATCAATTTTACCTGCACTTGTAACCATGTTAGAGATGCTCAACTAGGGGAAGCAAAAGAAGAGCCGTCAAGTATTGGGTCCGAAATTTCACTATCCGAAACATTCGAGTTAGGTGATGCTCGTGCTTGACCACATCAGTCTTGCGGCCCTTTGGTTGTTGACCTTCAAATTGTGGGGACAAAAGAAGAAACTCCCGTGTCCATCCAGCGGTCTACTTGATAATGCTACAAGCGAAGATTGTTTTAATGTTAGTTCACTAAGGTGTTATAGGTAACTACCAATTTCCATCATACCACAAGAACATAGAGAAATAGAGAACACTAAGGGCTAAATGTAAGTTACCGTCGTATGGGATAAATAAATCCAAAGGCTCGCAATTGAAGATTTATAGCTTGGGAATTACGCATTCATTTTCCCTTTCTCCTTTGAGCCTTTTTCTCAAGTAATGACCAACGAGTTCGTCCTCTGTTGGTCTGAATCTGAGTCCCACAGGCCACACCTCCATGGATACTGCCATGCTATATGCTTGCAATCTCACATTCAATACTGCAATAGCAAACGAGGAGAAAAGGAGAGAATGGGACTAGTGAAATAAGCAGAGGAAGAGAACAGAAACAGAGGAAACAGAGTTTTCCTCTTGGCTTGGCTTTGTTTGAGAGTGTCGACTCCAATCACTTCCAAGTGGGTCAATTTATAAACACAAAAGACAAGCACTTTAGAGAAGGTAACTAAAGCTCAAGTGGACCCAACCTCAAACTCAAGACGACGACGTTTTCACTAAGACCAGCTTCTTCAAAGTCCCCAAGGCGTATTTAACTTGGTTACTGGGAACTATCTGGTTGTTTTAGTCAATGGAAAAATATGAAAGCTTATAGCTTCATGACCTCGTATATGCATGAATAAGCTTTTGTCTTCCTGAGGAGTGTGAACTTCGGGGGCAAAATAAATTCAAGGGCAGACTTCTATTACTTTAGCAAAACTTAGATGGATGTTCTTGACTCAAAAGGTTAGCTTCTCCTTTGAATTTAGAACCTTTATCAGCGTATAACTGTTTGATATAGTCGCCATCGGATGTGATATAAGTGCAAATGTTTAGTTATGTGACTAATTCTTATGTACACTTGTCGTCTTTCCTATGATTATCAATAAAAAAGCATGCATAAGCAAGTAATAAGCGAATTGCTTATAATCTAGCCACAAGTGCATTAAGTTTTATCATAGTCTATCCCATCCTCTTGAGAAAAACCTTCAGCAACTAACGTTGTTTTATTCCTTACCTCTCTACCTTTATCATCGAGCTTATTTTGGTACCCCTGTTTTGTGTCTATAATCTCGCCGTGACACAAGTTCCCATACTTCGTTTTCTTTGAATTAATATAGCTCTTCTTGTATTACTCCAATTCAATTTCCATTGTACAGTGCTTCCTCCAAATCCTTCGGTTTTATTTCGGATAAGAGCGCCGTGGAGTTCACAATTCTTTGGAGAATGATCTGATCTTGATTCCTTCTAATACATCTTCGAGGATTTGCTCTTTTGGATGATTCAATTTGAACTCCCAATCCTTGGGCTTAGGTGCAGAATCAGTGACCTGTTCTTTTTTTTTTCTTTGCTTCTGTAGAAGCTGCTGCATCTGCATTTTGGGTTGCTTCTTCATTTTCCACAGCTTCTACAAACCTATAAGAATCTTCAAATTGGCAACGGTTACTGTTCTGCCGACCGAATTTTTTCCTTTTTCCAATACTTTGTTTTGTTGTCCTTTGATTATGCCACTAGATGATATGACACATGACAAACATGTATTAACTAAATATAAAAAATCGCTTGAACAATGTTTTCATTTGATGGATAAAAAGTTGTCTTTGAAGTGCATTGCCATGTATTTTTTTCAATAAAAAGCTACTGACCAAATATAAGAATTTATTGTGAACAATAGAGCATGATCTATTGGCATGCGCAATCGATGTATATCGATGCAATGTACCTAACTCGAGATGAGTTTGGTCTACTCTATCTAGGAGATTGAAAGCCTCGTTACTTCAATTAATTTAATGAGAAATATCATTCACAATTTGAGTTGGAACTTAGATGGTAGCAACCAAAGCATCACACTAGATGAAACATACAGATAACTCCGAGACCCTGGTTCTCAAATAAATGGTACTCAATCAGGGCATTTGTCCTGCTGGAAGAAGAAATTCAAATTAGTAGAGAAAAGACCGAGGATGTTTATTGAAACTGTAAATGTTTTATGGGCACATCTTGATTGGAAGGATTCATCTACAAATGAAACTGATGCAGTAATAGAAACTGAACACTGTACATGTGTCAGTATCTCAACTCTACTTGTAGAGTAAATATTCTACACCACCAATGTACCAAGTGAAAGTCCAAAAACAAAAAAAGTTAAACAACAAAGAGCAGTCCTCGGTCCAATTCTGCACCAGTTACTTGACGATTGTCATTATCTCGAAGCTGGCAGCAGTTCACACTGGTCCATCAAAAACAACTTTCGCAGCCGAGTAAACCGACCTAGCATCATCTGTCAAGGAAGGGTAGGCACAATCATTACTGGCCTCGTTACATATTATTACTTCACATCCATTTCAAAAAGACAATAGGAACCCAGCATCATGATTAAACTAACGAAAGTCTTTATGATTTATTCTGTTCGTGTCTGGGATAGGCAATATAGTGCAAAATGCACCTCTATAGTATTCTCAGCACATTCATTAGCTTGTTCCTATTGAGAGAAGATATCATGTTCAGAACCAGCCTCTACAAGTTGCGCGATCACTTTCCTTGATGAGTCGCACTCGTTTCCATTACACCAATTTGTTTCTTACCCACTCTACTGAAATTATTGAAATTAATACAGCAAAAGAAGTAGAATCAAACCAAATTGATATAATATCCAAGAATGCATAAATTCCCTGCCGTCTTTATTGAAAGAATATTTATACCTGCAACTCCAATTAAATCAAATGTCAAGGGTACATTTGAATCTGCCTCGACAGAGGCTTTTGCTGCTGCAATACCAACTGAGATGGCTTGTATAACGTTCAAACCTTCACATATTGACGCAAGTGTAGCACCCACCAAACAATCGCCAGCCCCAGTAAGCTTCTTAACAGATACAGGAAGGCCAGGAAGATGCAAAGCAAAGAGATGAGAGGATCCCTTGATCTGTCTGGCATCGTGAAACTTATGTGAAGGGCAATTAGGTGAGATCAGTCTGTGCAGTTCTGAACTTACACCAAGTGGTTGGGGTTTCGCCACAACAGTTCTTGTCAAAATAGACGCCTCTTTAGAGCATAGAAATACTCCTCGTGCGCCTATGGTCACAACTACAATTTTTACGCCCCTCTCAAGCAAAAGAATTATTGCGGGTTTTAGAATTTTGATGAGCGATTCTGGAGGACAGTTCTTTTCACTCTTATACCTTTCGCTTGAAAGATATAACTTTCCAGGAGATAGAGCATCTGCCATTGCAAAGAGCTCATCTTCATTTGGAGATACATAAGTTACCTGCAAAGAGCCAACTTTGTCAGTATCAGATCTGCATTATGAAGCTTTCAGCCTTTAGGAACCGCTTAATGCCACTCTTAAACGATGCCCATGTGAGCTGAATTTTGTTTTTCCTAATGCCTTATTGTTTTCATAACTGAAAAGGATGCCAAAACCAAGAAGTCAACTATGTAAACCAGTAACACTTTATTTCATTGCCTGATTGATAGGAACTTGATGCAGTCAATTTTTACTTAAAAATGAGATCTTGTCAAAGTTTAACAATATCACAAACATGAATCAATTGTGTTTGATGTATGGTTTAAAATTTCCTAGTTGAATTAAGAAAATACTATGTGTGTATCACACTTAAGTGTATTCGCTATGGAAAAGTTTCCTTCAACTCATCTAGACTGCAAATTACTATCCTAGTGGAAGAATAACATCACCAGCCATCCTGACTCCTGGAAATATTATCACCAGGCTATGAATTTGACATACATTATTAACGAAACTCTATGCAAAGCCACTAAATTTTGTTTTTATATGCTACATGCAGATTCTCCAACCTAAACCACAACTTCACCATTTTCCTCCATACCCATGCGGATGGTAAGGGATTCTATGAAATATGTTGAAAACGACTGCTTTATTCATTTACCAGCGTACATAACTAATGGTCTGAGTAAATCAATTTGAAGCACTAAAATTTTCTCATCATAATATTTTTCTTTTTGCTCTCCATCAGTCTGGTGCTAAGGATGATGCTAATCAACTACTCCTTTAGCAATTGAGTCAGAAATTTGAGATTGAAAGACATGACGTCGTGACTTCCATAAAATGTATTATTGAGCCTATCCGATTGTTTATCAACTTCAGATTATTAAAACAAGTTTACTCAGCACAGAGAAAATAGCACAAAAGAAAGTAAATGCACATCACAAGGCAAAGCACTCACATACTTCACAAGAGGAGCAATTTTTTTGGATTTGGCAACTGATACTGGTTCAAACCACAGAGGAATATTATCTCCTGCAGCCACTGCAAACAAAATTTAAAGAAAAACCAAGTAAGTTAATTCTGAAGAGCTTTCTATTGACTCAGAGTAGATCGTTTGATCAAGCCAGATGAAAAATCAAACCATGTCGTATGTTAAGAATTACATCGACAAGAAGCTTCAAGAGCACAATTGTTCAGGTTAGCATCAACCATCACCACTGGAGCAGAAGATATCTTGTATCTAAATTTTTGAATCCACTCAGCGGTGAGAAATTTCTCCTGAAGGTCATCGGTGAGTGCATTTATGCATCTTAGAGATAACACAAGTATGCCTACTCATCCTGATATTTTTTTAGCAAAATTAACTTACAATTGACTCAAAGCTTGCAACACCAGCAGCTACCTCACCATTTGGATCAAGTACACAGCAGACCACAGCAGTTGTAATATCTTGGGTTTGAAGGATACCTGCCTTGAAATTGCTGAGTTTAAGAATCAGAAGCACATTTAACTTATTTGAAGCCAAAAAAATAGGAGAGTACCTAGTACTTACTATGACAAAGTCAATAAGAGTGATTAGAAGGATAAATTTGAGCAGTGTACTTAGCTGGCTGTAAAGCTAAATATACCAAAGTTCCATCACTACTATCTATTTAGCAGATTTTACTAGGCATGTCAGATAAGCAGTTAAACTGAGCATGTTAACCTTCAATAGGACACCCAATAGATCTCCAATGCTCCAATAAGCGATTCCCTGACACATAGGGCAAAGGATGATGTTAGCAAAATCATGGGAAGACACAGAAACCTCAATAAGTAAAACAATAAATAAAGAGATGACAAACAATTTGCCTGCCTCAGCAAGTGCTGTATAACCATACATGAAGGACGAACAGACATTTTTTTTTGGGTCGAGAAGGACGAACAGACATTCACTATATCAAGGTGGAGCAAATAGAAAGAAGAACATTCTCAAACCTTGGTACCTCAAATTCATACAGTTTACTTGCAAATTCTCAATCTGAAAAGTGAAGATGACATTTAGCAAAATTGTAATGGCAAATTCCAGTCCCTCACAGACCTCCAAAAAGATCTCAATTGGGGACGTCCTCAAAAGTTATTGATTCTGATTAGAATCAGGCTGGCATACCTGAATTCCAGTCACAATTAACGGATGATTGTTTAAAAAAACTATCTTTTCCCCAAAAAGTAATTAGGTTTGACAATATACCTTGTGAATCTAAAGGAAAATCTCTCAAATTACAACGGAAGCAGCTAGGATGGATATAGACATAGTCAAGACTCAAAACAAAATCACGTTTTTTTACTGAGAAAAGATGGTAGGTTCTTTACTGTTATCACGTCTTTTAATAAAGATGAACCTAAAGGATTTATCTAGTATTTTTCTCCATGCCCCATGGCTTAAGACAAGAAGGAAATTGAACAAGACAGATACTAAATAACCTTTAACCTGAAACTCTACAAAACATTATGTCCTAGGTCACCATGCATCAAGTTCATACACCAAAATGGTGCCTTGAAAAGTCTTGCTGAAACGGAAAGTACATAGGCTAATTCAGATGTGTTATACATTTTTATATTTTTTTGGTCAAAAGATGTGCTATACTTTTTTATTATTTTTTATCAAAAGATGTGCTATACTAACCTGCCATGTCATGGCCCACAGCACTGATAAAGAAGGGCTTTCCTCCCAGCTTCGACATGCAATCAGCAATATTCCTTGCTACACCTCCTAAAACATAGTGAACCTAAAAGAAAACTGTCACACATAGACTCGCACAGAAAGTACTGAACAGTGTAGTGTGCTCTCACATAGGTTTTCAACTGATTCTATCAGCAGAGAAGGTTTTGGAGATGTGTATATTTAGGGGCAGTGTAAGAAACCTAATACCGATATTTACCACTGTCTTCACCAAGGGGTCAATGGTTGGATCTCCACCTTTCCATCAATGAAAAATTTCATGCTTAGATGAGCTGCGCTTCTTCTTTCTCCTCGAAGGCTGCCTGTCGTCTTCATCTTGTCGAGGGGTATGGCAGTTCTTGCAATGGCAATCTAGATCCCAGCAGCAATGGGGTTGTCCTTTAGAGTTGAAAGACTCTATTCCAAGTCTTTCTCCTTCACCTTCATCTTCTTTTATGTATAGTTGCATCATCATAAGTATAGGAAAAATTGAAGAAGAAAAGCCTTCTTCCTTTTCTCTTGAGTGATCAAATTTGATGACCTCAATGCCGTCCTTTTTCTTGGCAAATTTTGACTTTGAAAATTGTATAGGCTGAACATTTCAATGGAGATTTTCCTTATTAGTCAACCACGTAATAGGGAGGAGTTTGAGTAACTCAGAACGAGGAATTTGTCTTGGAACAAGATGTACAAAGTCATCTAATTGCTGTCCACAAAGATTGAAAGGGCATCCTCTGCTCCTAGTCTATGGTGTGATTTTGAACTCAGTACACCATGCCACACTCAAATCTGGAGTCTGAGGAGCTCCATTGATTTGTAATTGAACCTTCGGGACAATAAGCAAGTTAGGATATGAAAGAGCTTTATTGAAGTTTGGGATATTGTTAGAAACATAGATCTAGCATTGAAAGTGTTTCGACTGTACGAATGCAAGTATGTTGGTAATCAAGGATCCTAGTATCAAGTAGTGCCATGCGGGCCGCTACTTGTAATCCTTTACAACCATGGAAGGAGAGAGCAAGGCATATAGCACCAAAGTGAAGGTGCTCTAGCCTTGTTGGAGCCACTTGCGCAGGAACTCAGGATAGATTAAAAGGTTAACAAAGTGTTCATGTTGAGTAGCGGGAATAGGATATTGATCAAAGCAAGTTGACCACACGTATTCTCTTGACATTCTTTGGAGTATGGTGAATAAACTTATAGATATTATTGGTGAAAAAGAAGCAACTTTAGCTAAAGCAGAATATGGATTTATAAGAGGGAAATGGGGATTATAGATCTTCCCATTCTCATTGAGGTAAGATATCTGATTAAAATAGTCGATCTTGGAGGTGTGGGATTAAAGAGGTAGGAGGATCAAGGGTAATAAAGCATCTACACATTAGGATTACTGCTTTATGGGATTCAGTCATGATAAGATAATTTTTCCTCTTGGTACTAACACATTATCAAGCCTAGGGTTATAATTTTAGTCGGATTTTTTTATGAAGATGGCTCTAATAACATGAGGGGTTAATGGTATCAACAACTGACTATTTGAGATAGAAATATTATCCCACTATACAACCCTTCGCTTGCCCCCTCTCCAGACACCATTCATCTATATCATAAGGCTCTCCTAAATCAGAAACATTTTGAACCACAGGATCCATAGAGTGGCAAGTGGAGAGTATTCTTGTGAAACCATATTCATCTTATCGGACTAATAGTGCAACTATAAACTTTTAATGACATCAACTTTTAAGAAAGAGAAAAGTGTTTTATCCATGATGTGTGTATATAGGCTAGAAGTTTACAAACTCCAATCTTATTTAACTTCTTAGGGAAGTTAATATGAGCGAGGCTAAGGGCAATATAAACTTTTCTTACTACAATAATACTAACATGCTGCCATCAAAAAGTGCTCTTACAGGACAGTAATTCACACTTTTAGGAAAGAGATGAGAAATAAAGCAAACAAAACACTTTGGCCTATACTGATCGCTGACAATAGTATATTTTGGGCTAGTGGGCAATACTTTATTGAAGCAAATTCTTATTTAAGGGCTAGTGATGTGAGCAAAGATTGGATTCCCCATCTCTATCATCTGTGCTGGAATCCATACCAAGATCTCTTGGACCAACATGTACTATTATCCACTAAGCCCAAAAGTGTACAATTGTTAGCCATTAGTATAGGTTAGAGTGCTTTGTTCGCTTTATCTGATATCCCTTTCTTAAAAGTGAGAATTATTGTATTGTACAAACATCTTTCTAATTCCAACATGTTCACATTATTGTAGTAACAAAAGTTTGTATCACATGAAGTCTTGCCTTTATAAGGCTTACTTCTCCGAAAAGTTACATAAGACCAGTATTTGTAAACTTCTAGCCTATATACACTATCTTGACTTTCTAAAACACTTTTTTTTTCTTCCTTGAAATTTGATGTCATTAAAAGTTAGAGTTATGTGGTTAGTCTGATAAGATGAATTGGTTCCGCAACTATGCTCTCCACTCGCCAATCTATAGATTGTGAATTAGAAAATTTCTAAGTCCTAGCAGCCTTATGGTATAGATAAATGGCGCTTTGAAACTAAAAGGCAGTCCTTTTGAAAGGCCAAGCGAAAGGCCGTGTAGTGAGATAGCATATCTATCTCAGATAGTGATTTGTCTATACTATACACCCCTCCATGCCTAATAATGTTTTGGTAGCAAGAGGAAGAATGATCCATCATGACTGAATCCACATAAAGCAATACTCCTATCTATGTAAATACTCCTGTTACTCTTGATGCTCCTACATCTTTCTATAATTCTAATGCCTCAAAGATCGACTACATTAATGAGGTATCTACCACAATAAGTATAAGATCTCTAATACCCATCTCCTTCTTACAAATCCATATTCTGCTTTTACTAAACTTGCTTCTTTTTTACGCATAAAATTCGTAGAAAGTTTATTCACTATATTCCAAGGGATGACAAAGAATACGTCCAATCAAACCCCTATGATCAACATCAAATTCCTGCTACTCGAACAGAAACACTTTGCGAAGCTTTAAATCTCTACAGAGTTCCAATGTTGGTGGCTCCAATAAGGCTATATGCATCTTCACTTAGGTGCTATTCGCCTTGCTATCTTCTTCCATAGTTGGTTGTAACAATTTGCCTATAGTGGCTCGCATGGCACTATTTAGACTAGGTTCCTCAACTATTAACACGCTTGTATTGGCACGTTCAAAACCGTTCTCATGGTTAAAACTGTGTTTGTAACACTATTCTCCAACTTCAATATGGCTCTTTCAAATTTTCGATTGCTTACACTCTAAAAGTTCAATTACCAATCGCTGGAGCTCCCCAACTCTAGAATTGGTTATGACAACTCTCCACTAGTAAAATGGTGCATAGAGTTAAAAACCACGTCATAAACTTAACTTTGCCAAGGGTAGAGGATGCCCTTTTGATCTATGTAGGCAATGACTACATTACTTCGTGCATCATGTTCCAAAATAAATTCCTTATTCAAAGTTAGTCAAACTCTTTCCAGATACCTAGGTGAATAATTATGACAAGCTCCGTAAAATAGTTTAGCCTATACAGTCTTTAGAGTAAGAATACATTGAGAAAAAGCACGGCAGGGTGGTCACCAAAACTGATCACTCAAGAGAAAAGCAAGACAACTCTTATTCCATCTTTCCTACAATCTTGATGATGCAGCCTTACATACTAACAAAGAAGGTGAAGGAGAAAGATTTAAAATATAGTCATTCAACTATGAAGGACAACTCCTTGTGTGCGTCAAGGATCCTCATATAGGCCATTGTCTTAGGATCTAGATTGCCAGTGTAAGAATTGCTAGCCCCTCCAAAAGGCAAGGACAATAGGCCTTCCAAGAGAAAGAAGAAGTGCAGCTCATTTGAGCATGAAATTTTTCATAGAAGAAAAGACGAAGATCCAACCATTGGACCCCTTGGAGAATATAGTGGTAAATACTGGCATTTAGTATCTTACCCTGCCACTTACTATTACACATCTCCAAAACCTTCTCCGCCACCATCATCCAAGCACAAACCCACTCCTCCAAAGACAAAACCACCTCCTTCTAAACCAGTTACTCCCTTCTACAAACCTATCCTTAAATCGGTAAGGAAACATTCTTTCTGTGAAGTAGAAGCTGCACAGTCTTGTGCCAAAGAAGCCTTCCCATAATCAGTGCCAGATCTTACTTTTGCGGAACTCCCATAGTCTAAGATAGTAATTTGTACATATCATAGACCTCTCATGGACAAATGACTATCTGAAACAGTGGGAATTTAATAGAAAGAAGAACTGAGACTTATGGGAGTAATGCTTCTTTGACACAAGACTGTGCATCCTATCCTACATCTTCACTTTCTTAATGTTTCTGCAATTCAACCTCTCTCATTCTTCATGACTAGTCGTGTCTATCCTGCATTCCTGCGTTATCTTCATATGATACTCTCCTATTATTTTGGGCCAGGTTCTCCATGTTATTCATAGAGATGGGTGTCAACCCAAATTACAGATACTAAAACTTGTTGGATTACTCCTGGAACTTCGAATTTTCCCAATTAGAGAGTTTATTACAGAGGCTAAATGTCAACCCAAATTACAGAGACTAAAATGGACCCAATTAAAGAACTCCCACTTCTCTTTCCACTGAAATTAGATTAAGAGCACAAAAAAGTGATGCACAATTTCGCATTTTTAAGCAGCCAGCATCGACAAGTTTCATTTCTTAAACTCACATTACAAGCAAGGTAAACAGCCCACAAAAGATTTTATCAAACAGGATGAGAATGACTGAACAAACAGATAAGCAAAGGAAAAACAAAATTACTTTGCCAGGGGTTGTGGTTCCGGGAGCAGGAGGAGAGAGAGGTAAGGCATGAATGTCCAACACCATACCACCGATTATCACAGCTTCTCTACCATCTGTAAGGCTTAATTGCTCGGCTCTCACTACAGTCTTCATCATCAACACCAGAAACAAAAAACTCACGATATGACTGGGCGCCAATTGCAACAAACATTTTCAGCAAACGAAACAGAAGCAGACACGCGCGGGGAGAGAGAGAGAGAGAGAGAGCATACTAACCGGGTGAAGAAGCGAGCTCGCATCAGAAGCTTGCGTTGAAAGATGACGATACAGAGACTGAATCCTCCTCTGAGCTCTGCTTTCCATAGCCATCCCTCCCTCTCTCCGTTGCTTAGAACTCGGTACTCACTGTCTTTGGCTTGTCTTATGTGATGAAAGACAGGTAGAGATACAGATGGAGAGTGCGGGGGTGACCTTTGACTTTAAAAATGTGGCACTTTTATTATCAATAACTAAAATTGTGATAGAAATCATGTACATTTTTTTTTGTCACAGTAGAAATCATATACATTCAAATTTATATAATTAAATAGAATAGTAAAATTGAACATATTTTCTCAAATACAACCTAGGAACGGTGTAAGATAAATAAGATGCTGAACAAAGTTATAATCGATCTATGCAAGTGGCCATGACCCAAAATAATTTGAATGCAAGTAGTAGGATTCGACGGGTGAACTCTAACTACTAAATTGAAAATCCTCCAGCGCCCTAACCAACAGTGGTTATCCTCTTTTAGGAAGCTAATTGCTCGGACATGAAAGTCGAGAGAGAATGATCAAGGAGGGCTAGTTTCTTTCTGCCTCCATGTTCTCTGAAAAACATAAATGGCGCATCACATTTTTGTAATACTTGTTGAGATTAATTCATGTATTGAAAATAATGAAGGTAATGTTCTTATTGAGCCTTCGTTGATTCACATTTAGATGACACAGCTTTCTTTTTTGCTCACATATTATTTGAGCTATTTCATATTGATTTCATCTCTTGCTTGATCCAAGATTACTAGGACGATATTAATTACTACTCATGACTTTGTGTTCTAGCTATACATGTAGTAATCTATCAAGAGAACTATCAAAAAGGAGCAAAGGGGGGGGGGGGAAATTTCGTTGACCCAACATAAAGAAAAGGTTATTCTGTGTGGCAATATTGATGCTACTGCCTGGACATATGGCATTGAACGATCATCCTTTTAATCACTCAAATGCATAGTCAACTTTTCAAAAGAATACAGTTTTCCGATGACATATGATTTTGCTCATGTGTTTTTCCATATTTCAATGATTTACTCTCTCTCTCTCTCTCCCTATCAAATCATTTTTTCTCCATGTGAAATGTCTAGCACTTGTCATTTTTTATCAACCACTCACTTCATGGTCTAAAATTCAGTGTCTTCAGTGGGCACAACACTAATTGTATAAGTATCAACTAGGTCGCGCTCCCCTTTGTCTCCCAACCACGAAAAAATTGAAATCAAGAAAAATTTGTGGCAATGGGTGAGACCATCTGATAAAATTAGGGCACCATGCTCAAAGGCACCACCAATTCCATGTTTAGCCAGTAGTATTGCTCGAAGACATTCATCAGGAAGCACAATGAACTCGAATAAGTTCGGAGTACCATCATTAGTGCCAAAACAGAAAAACATAAAGACCGACTCTATCATAAAAAGAGGTCAACTACACGACGGGGGGCTGGTGGTGGCCGCCGGCATACCACCTCTGGCCACTAAAACGTGTTCAATGTATCTTTATGCCGCGATATTATCTAACAGATTAAACTGTCGACGATCAGGCCGGATGAAGACTTTAAAAGTTTCGAAACAAACGAAGAGAGCGAAGGAAGCATTTCGTCGAACACCTACCGTGCAAACATCCATTGCTTCCAGAATAATGCGCTCGAGATGAAAATGATGAACAGACGGCCATAACAAAACTGAAAAGGAAAGGACCGGGGCAAAGAACTTTAGCCCGTACATGGGATTCTCGAGGACATCCAACAGAGGTGACGACATGTAAATGCCACAAGATCGCTCGCGGGAAAGAACAGAAACGAGAGGATCAAGTTCAGAAGAGACGAGAAGCAAGCGAGCAAGCAAGCACGAGCAGCAGGGGGCGAGAAACGTAAAGAGGCGAACGAATTACCTGCTCGACGAATGTTCTTGAGGGAGCGTAAAGCAGCAGTCCTCACCGGTGCAGCACAGCGTTTGTCTCGTCGCAGAGTTACGAACTGAGCATTCTGCAACTTTTTCTACGAGTGTTACCGATGATGATTCAACGGGCCTAAAATAAGATACGATGCATGGCCCGCCCAAATGATGTCTCGTGCTCAACCCGACCCTCCACGTTAAATTAATATGTTTGATTACAATTGCATACGTCTTAATGCATCTTTACATGTCTGAATGAGTTTTTTTTTCCCAATATGGTTAAAATGGGTTTAACTTTGCAACCAAAGTCGATATATAAAATGTTCTTGGCTTTTTGTGGATGAGATATGATTAATAAACCGTCGAGTTCGCATTAAATCCGAACTTGACGTAGACGCAAAAGCAATAATGGTGAACCTTGCTTTGATGAACTTGCCATCTACTAGTAAATTGAGATTAACCATGAACCAATTCGAATGAACACATGCATCTCTCCCTTTTGCTCTTGAAATTCTCTCAAGTTGAGTTAGGTTCTTGCATTTCTTTTGTTTTCAATTTTTTTTCTATCTATTTAGTTACCAAAATTGTTGTGCTTTCAACATAAGTCCCGACTCCCTTGTTTTCAAATTTATAAAAAGCATGCTAAGACATGTTACGGAACAACATCAAAGGATGCATAAATCGAAGCACAATTAGCAAAAGGACGAAAGTAAAATCAAAACCACAAAAGACACAAAATATATCTAAAAACTCAAAACGGAAAAAACTACATGAGGAGAGAGTGGGGTTTCATTATCTTCAACAATAAGTACAAGAGTACAATCCAAAAAGTCAAAAAGCTACTTAGTGAGTCACAAAATTTAAAGATCTAATAAGAAGATAAGAAGAATAAAGAATTGAGAGAATGTGGAGAGTAGACTTGGAGAGTAGAGTTAAAGATGTGTTGTGCAATAAATCCCTTTTATAGTCCCTCTTCAAAAACTCTTAAAACAAATGTGCATGGTCCAAAATACCCTTGTCACCAATTGGAAAGTCAAAACTCAACAAATATTTACTTTAACTTTAAATCTCCATAAGAGAGTTATGCCAAATGCCGCAAGACCTCTTGTGCTCACCACCAAGAGTGACTATACAAGGCCACCCCTCACAACGGCAGAATTGACAAGACACACCCCTAAGCTTACATGAGTGTACTTTGTGTAGGAAACAAGGGATTAAACGCCACCACCTCCGCCTAGGCAACTGAAATAATAAAAACGCCAATCCAGTTCGAGCAATGCTTGCTTTTGGTTAAAGAAACTAGTTTAGTCAACATATTTGCCAGATTATCCACCGTAGATACTTTCTTCACCATAACCGTACCCTTAGCAACCTCTTTACACACAAAGTGATACCGGATGTCGATATGTTTTGTTATCTTGTGATACATCGCATTCTTGGTCAATTGGATTGCACTTTGGTTATCACAAAAGATAACGGATGCTCTCTCCTATTTCACCCCAAGTTTTGTAAACAAATGCTTCAACCAAAGAGCTTCATTTGCCTCTTTCATTGCTGCCATGTACTCTACTTCGATGGTAGACAAAACAATCATGTCCTGTAAGATTGCTCTCCAACTTACTGCGAAACCACTAAGAATAAAACATAACAAGTTAAAGATCTTTTTGTCGAGATCACTTGCAAAGCCAAAATCAACAAAGCAAACAACCGAATATGTCGTGTAAAAAACCCACATCTAAGGTACCCTGGATATACCGAAAAATCCATTTCATAGCTTTCTAGTGAGTTTTATCCTGATATGCCATATACCTGCCCACAACATTAACTGCCTGGGAAATATTTGGATAAATGCAGACCATAACACACATAAGATTACTTGCAACACTAGAATATAAAACTCGAGACATCTCATTTCCCTCTTCTTTGGTTTTTGGCAACAAGAAGCTAAAAGCCAAAATGGGACGTCAAAGGAGTATTATAGGATTTGGCATTCTTCATTTTGTAACATTCCAACACTTTCTCAATATACCTCTTCTGAGAAAGGTATAACTTCCCAAACTGTCTGTCTTTACGAATCTCCGTACCTAAAATCTTCTTGGTATCTCTAAAATCCTTACATCTCAAACTCCTTGCTAAGTTGTCTCTTCAACCATTGCATCTAACATGTTCTTTGCTGCAAGAAGCATGTTGTCCACATACAACAACAATAAAGTATCACGTAATCTCTTCAAGTACACACAGTTGTCATGCGCACTCCGCAAATGGCCATAACTCAACATAAATCTATCAAACCTCTTGCACCATTGCCGTGTAGATTGTTTGAGACCATACAAAGAGCGTTTGAACCTACAAATGTGATTTGTTTTACCCTTAACAACCAATCCATCTGGTTGAAACATAGAGATTGTCTCCTTGGGCTCGCCATGCAGAAAAGGGATATTGACATCAAGTTGCTCAAGTTCTAAATCATAAAAAGGCAACTAATGCGAGCAACACGCGAATGGAATTATGTTACACAACTGGAGAGAACATTTCATTGGAGTTGATCCCTTCCTTCTGACTAAAACCCTTCGCTACCAAATGTGTCTTGAATCTTTATCTTCAAACCCTAGGATTCTCTCCTTTCTTTTGAAGACCCGCTTGCATCCAATAGCTCTTTTACCCTTAGGCAATTTGACAAGATCTCAAGTTTGGTTCTTGTAAAGAGACTCCATCTATTCATTCATCGCAACAAGCCACTTCTCAGATTTAGAACAAATGGTAACTTCACGGAATGTAAAGGTTCTTCAATACCAACATCTTTAGCAATTATAAGAGCATATGCTACCCAATCAGCGAAGCCATATCTCTGGGGACGCTTAATTTGCCATTTAGCCCTCCCTGCAGCCAAGGTATAAGGTTGCTCATCTTCTTGTACATCATCTTTGATCAAATTTGAGTCTTGTTGCTCACTATCACTTTCTTGCTAAATAAAAACATCTTCAAATGTTCTCCATTGATGCTTCACACGAAACTATTAATGTTTTTGCAATTCAACCTCTCTCATTCTACATGACTAGTCGTGTCTATCCTGCATTCCTGCATTATTTTCATATGATACTCTCCTAATATTTTGGGCCAGGTTCTCCATGTTATTCACAGAGATGGATGTCAACCCAAATTACAGAGACTAACACTTATTGGATTACTCCTAGAACTTCGAAAATTTCCCCAAATGGACCAAATTAGAAAACTCCCACCTCTTTTTCAATTGAAATGTTGACTAAGAGCACAAAAATGTGATGCACAATTTTGCATGTTTTAGCAGCATCGACAAATTTCATTTCTTAAACTTGCATCACGAGCAAGGTAAAGAGCCCACAAAAGATTTTATCAAACCAAATGAGAATGAACAAACAAAAGAAAAATAAACTTACTTTGCCAGGGATTAAGGTTCCAGGAGCAAGAGGAGAGAGAGGTAGGGCATGAATGTCCAACACCATATCACCGATTATCACAGCTTCTCTACCATCTTTAAGGCTCAATTGCTCGGCTCTCAAGTACAGTCTTCATCATCAACACCAGAAACAAAAAAATTCATGATATTATTGAGCGCCAATTACATTGACCATTTTCTGCACACGAAACAAAACTAGACACGCACACAGAGAGAGAGAGAGAGAGAGAGAGAGAGAGAGAGAGAGAGAGAGAGAGAGAGAGAGAGAGAGAGAGAGAGAGAGCATACTAATCGGGTGAAAAAGGGAGATCGCATTAGAAGCTTGTGGTGCAAGATGGTGATATAGAGACTGAATCCTCCTTTGAGCTTTGCTTTCCACAACCATCCCACCGTCGCTCTGTTGCTTAGAACTCAATACTCACTGTCTCTAGCTTGTTTTATGTGAAGAAAGACAAGCAGAGACAGAGATGAAGAGTACGAGGGTGACCTTTGACATTAAAAATGTGACAATTTTATTATTAATAACCAATAGTTTAAATGCAGGTAGTGGGATTCAATAGGTGAACTCTAGTTCCTATATTGAAAATCCTCCAATGTTCTAACCAACAGTGGTTATCCTCTTTTAAGAAGCTAATTGTCACGCCTCGTACCCCACTGGAACGCAACATCCCGTCATGGTCGATTATGGTGCAACGCTCCCAGGAAACGTCGCCGACCCACACCCATACAGAGATCAAGCACAAGCGGAAGTATAAAATAACAAATCTAGACAACTATAAATAGAGCCAAGGATAGCCAACAATCAAACCACCATTATAGAAAATAATTACACATTTATATTACTATTAAAAACCCTTTTGTACAATTTTTACAAGTACAACAAAAGATACAAACTATCAGCAGCCACCGGGTCAAAAAGGGATATGTGGCTAGGGAGGTTAGGCTAAACTAAGGAAGAGGATTACGGTCCAAAAGTAGCGGCCCTCATTGCTAGCTAAGGACACTAGGCAGCCCTAAGGCTCCCAGTCAGGATCGGACGACTCGGTGGGGTCCTCTGATAACTCCTCGGAGGCGTCCTCGCTAGACCTTGACTTCTCCGAATCCATAGCTTGAGCTCGCTTATCCTTGGAGTCCATCTCCAACTCTGGGTCAAGGTAAAGCCCGAACCCCTACTCATCTGATCCTAGCTCTGCCATCTCACCATCCTCCTCTATATCCTGCTCCATGGCCACGGGTTCGTCATCCTCCTCCTCATCCATAGGCTCGGGGTCCTCTGCTAGTCCATTAGGCTCTTCATGCACCTCCTCCTCCTGCATCATCCCCTCGGGTGCGACCTCAGGATCTATCACCTCACCAGCAGCTATAATTGGTTGCATCAACCTAGTATCATCGATGGCGACATCAAAAGTCCTAAGGGGCTCTCCCTCAATCCCATTGGCATCTCGATGACACCATGCCACATATTCTTGTTTCTGATAATAGTCCGCACCTATATCCACAACTACCTCAGAATGATGTCTCACAAAAGCCTCCCCATTTCCTGAAGGGTAGCTAGTAGTATACGTCCGAATCTCTAGAGGGATCCCAAAAAGAGGCGGTGGCCACTCCATCCTCACGGCCGGGGGTATGAAAAGTTTCGATTTATACAACCGTGAGACGAATCTCAGTGAGTTTAACCCCTAAACCTAGGATAGGCTAACATACAATCTCCTGACCGGAAAATATATATTTAAATCACAAATCAACAATAACAAATCATTCTTTAGACCCTGCAGGTTAGACAGATCAATATATAATAATCACAGTACATACGTGGCACTCATAATCACATATATGCCAATCACATGCTTATGCACCGATTCTCACATTCTCGCATGCCAGTCTATGTATGTTCATGTATGCAAATGTCATGGACTTGACAAGTGCAATTCTCGGCCCACTGGCCCACACTGGCACACTGCCCAATTTATTATTATTACGACTCGAGTCATCAATTTTTCACGGCTCGGTGCGTCTAGCCTGCTTCAAAGTGCATGAGGCGCAGCAACCGATCTGGCCCAGTGTCTTTAGCCTGCTTCAAAGTGCATGAGGCGCAACACTGTTCTCCTTGCGAACCAGAGCCTGCTTCAAAGTGCATGAGGATGGTCGCCTTCCAGACGTACCGGGCATCGTCCTGCTTCAAAGTGCATGAGGACGGTATCGACCCGAAAGTCACGACCCAAAAGTCCTTAGGTGATCACATAATTCATTATTATCTGAACCCAGCGTATAACGCTTCAGGGTAATTTAGGTGATCACACACTCATGGCAGACACGCATTCTCGCACAATTTCACCACATGCCACACTCTAGGCATACATAATGCGTGTCCATGTTATGCAATGCAATGCACCATGAGCACCAATGAAATTCAATCACAACCCAGCACAATGTACGTACAACCAATCAACCCGGACATACCCGGTAATTTTCTAATGGGCTCCTAAATTGATCAATTAATCCAATTTCTCTCTCCAATAAATCCTCAATTGTTTACTACAAATTTTCGATAATAATTTCTACCAGTCAATCCTCAATCCAGTCTCAAATACACACTGACACTATCTAAGCCAGTCCAAAATGTACTGATAATACCTAAACCAGTCCAGAAAAATGCACGATTAGTCCTAATCCGGGTTTAGGAATTTTATTCACCTAATCAAGGGTCACGACGACGGGGAATGGCGGCCGATCACTGGTGAACAGTGCAACCGGCGGCGAATTCCTGAGGCGGCGAAGTGTATGGATGGTGAACAGTGCCGTACGGTCACGGTGAATAGTGATTCCGTACGGACACTGTACGGAATGGCTAGAAAACGGTGGCCGGAGGGGCGCTGGTCACGGCGGCGACGTCTGTACGGTCCGGCGTGAACAGTGCCCCCGTACTGACGGTGAACAGTAACCGTACGGACACTGTACGGTCGGTGCTGGACGGTGACATATGGAGGTGCTGGGCGCCCGGGTGTCGACGGAACGGCGATCGGAGCTCCGGCGTTACTGTTTGCAGACCGGGAAAGAGAAAAAGAGAGAAACAAGGCTGTTTTTGACAAAAAACCGGGGCTGTGGTGGCTGCACAGAGGTGAAAATGGTTGCTGGTGGTGCCGGCTTGGTGGGGGCAGCTCCGGCCGGTACTGTTTCGGCATGAATAGTACCAGAAATGGCAGAAACGCACAAAACAGAACAGAAACGGAAGAGGAAGAAGGGGAAAATGGGAAGAAAATTTCTGAAGAGGCTGGTTTGCACGCAAGAGTGAGTGAGGAGAGAGAGAGGGCAGTCTAACTTAGTCAAATAATATAATTAAGGGGTGCCAAGTGTCAAGATTTGGCAATAATGACCAAAATACCCCTAAATAAAAGGTTTAAATTCATCCTTATCTAAAAAGAGAGGGGCAAAAGGGTCAAAAGTTCCCAAAAAGTGCAGCTGATAATTAACCTTAATTATCCCAAATTTTTCCAAAATTTTCGGACCAAAAATTAGCCTAGGGGCAAAATCGTCATTTTTCTGGTCCCGGGGCGAAATTTCAATTTTTACACATACGCTTTCCATATATGCGTGGCCAACCTAAAATGGTGTCGGAATCGCGAAATTCACTTTTTAAGCCCTCGAAAATCGACTGCGAAGTTCTAGGAATAAAATAATATTATTTTTTCAATTTTTGTTGAAATTCCATTTTTTGCCCGTAACGACTCCCGGTATGCTTGGCCACCCAAAAATGGCGTCGGCCTCGAAAAATAACCTCAAACGGCCTCAAAATCCAACACCGGTACCCATAGGGGCAAAACCGTAATTTTTCATTCTTGGATCGAAATTCCAAATTTTTACTCATACTAACCCCAAATGTGCATGGCCAGCGTAATATGACGTCAGATTTCCAAAAATAGTCTCTTAAGCCTTCGAAAATCGACATCGAAATCCGGGCCCAATTCCGTGAATAAAACCCGCTAAACTTTCAATTTTAGGGTCTCTCACTAACGGGCGGTTGTCTAGAAGTTACGCGTATCGACCTAGGGCTATCTGTGTCGTAATAGTCTCGATCATTGAGAGAATGAGAAATTATTACTAGTTCCCAAGGTCACGATCGTTCGGTTCAGGTTCAGGACTGGTTGGCCACGTGTACTTTCGGTCTTGCAGAATCACCTGCGTCTCTATTATACATCGTTGGCCTTAGCCAAACCCAATCTATTACCCTTTTTTACGATCGGCCCACGTTGGCCCAGAATATTCCCTCAGCGTCTCTCGTAATCGGTGTCCGTTTCACGATAGGGTCCCCGGTCCACGTACCGTTTTCTAGTTAGCCATGCCTCATTGGTTAGTATCCCGAGAGTGATCAGCTCTGGGCGAGACTGGCTAAAATGAAATGCGAATTAATATCAGTTTTATTGATCCCGGAAATTACATCGAAATTCAAGCTGTTACACTAATTGCTCAGACATGAAAGTCGAGAGAGAATGATCAAGGAGGGCTAGTTTCTTTCCGCCTCCATATTCTCTGAAAAACATAAATGGCGCATCACATTGTCGTAACACTTGTTGAGATTAATTGGTCTATTGAAAAAATGGAGGTAATTTTCTTTTTAAACCTTCGTTAATTCACATTTAGATGACGCAACTTTCTTTATTGCTCACATATGATTTCAGCCATTTCACATTGATTTCATCTCTCACTTCATCCAAGTTTACTAGGATGATATTAATTACACGTAGTAGTCTATCATGAGAGCAATCAAAAAGAAACAAAAGGGGGGAAAAATCTCCTTGACCCAACATAAAGAAAATGATTATTCTGTGTGGCAACATTGAAGCTGCTGCCCGGACATATGGCATTGAACATCATCCTTTTAATCACTCAAACGTATAATTAACTTTTCAAAAGAATATAGTTTCTCGTGATGATTTTGCTCGTGTTTTTTCATTTTTACATGATTTTACTCTCTCTATCCCTTAATCAAATCATTTTTTTCTCCATGTAAAATGTCTAGCACTAGTCCCTTTTTATCAACCGCTCACTTCATGGTCTAGAATTCAGTGTCTTCAATGGGCAGAGCACCCCCACACCAGACGATCCACCATCGCGCGCAACCATTCGCTTCTTCATCACCCTATCAATCCACCGCCATTGCTCGGCGGAGTTCACATCCCGCCATAAATGCCCTTGCTGGAGGAGCTACAGAGTCTCATCAATAACTTGAACCCCTAAAGCAAAAACCATAGGTACTGGGAACAAGAGAGAAATAGGAAAGCAACTAAAACTAAGGAAAAAGCATGTTCTTTCATAAGCATAATTTTTTCCTTTTGATAAGATATAACATGCTAAATTCTAATTTCGGGAAAATACAAGATGCACAGCATAATTACCTTGAAGATGTAAGAAGTAATCTCTCTATGTAAAAGAAAAGGAGGTATAATACAAGTCATCATATTCTATCTCTAACACAATTCAGTTAACACAAAAGGAAAATCGGTTGTCAAGGTTTTATACTGGCAAGCATCCAACAACTAAAGGGGTAATCCACATTATATCTAGGCTTTTTCTCATGTGATAAATACGGAAGTATCTTAATGTATGCCTGATCAAGTAATATGCATTACAAATCTCTGTACATATGTGACACGGAATTGGGTGTCGACGGCTTGTCTCTAAACCTAGCTTCTCGGTATCTTCTCGAGAATAGAAAATGCTGATCTAGCATAAGCATTCTTGGTAACTACATGAGCATTCTCGGTAAATATGCCCAATATTTAGCTTCCCTCACACGCAATCTATATGATTGGGATCAAGTTTATCCTTTAATTTGAAAATCTATAAAACTCACATGAGAGGGTGCGTCATCTTCACAACATTCAACAAGCTATCTTGCCCTCTCCCTTTCTCTCTTTTCCATCTTCTGTCCCTGTAGCAGTCAACTACAAGAAGCAGCTCAACTAGGTAAGGAAAACTCCAACTTATATTCAATGGTGCAAAAAGAGTTAGCAATCTTGCTTGTTGGATTGTATTCCTGTTATGATTTTAGATCTTGTAGAGATTGTGGTATCTTAACTTTCTGTTGATTATCATGCAGGCTAGGTATATGAGAAGGCCCTCATGAATTTTCAACCACACCTGATTGTAACTCATAGAACTCCCTTGTTGTGTTTGAAAATGTATGTATTAGCCCATTTCGATAGGATGACTCTCGGAGACCCTAGAAATGATTTCTTTTGGGGCATCTCCATGATCTAAGCACTAGAAAATCACCTAATACATAGGCAAGAGGCGGACCCTTATGCTCGGCTGCCGTTTGTTATGTGTTACCCTATGATTATGAACATTCATATTAAACATCATATATATAGATTTCATTCGATTCGTTTTTCCATCTGAGATTACGTTTAGCCAGCTTGGTTAACGGAGTATGGTGGTCGGTGGATGCACATATCAGTTTGCGAAGTGAGAATTGAATTGTTCTTAGGGTTGGATGAACAATCCAAATGGTAATTTTGTGAGAAATGGCTATCTTCTTAATTACATGATGATAAGAACTTTTGGGATTTTTTGTATGACATTTTCCTCAATTATGAAGATTAGTTTCACCTCGTTTTAGCAGTCATGCCTCGTGTGAAAGTTCCCACCTTTTTGTTAAAGTGCTATCCAATCCAAAAAATTGGATAGGAAAATATATTTTTTCCCGTATTTATAATAGGAAAAAGACAAGGTGTACTAAATCTCTTAAGTCATCTTATTTTTTTTTATTGTCTGGATTTCTCAATTGATGAACTCTTTTTTTCATTGAACTTCGAAAAATTCGTTATGATTTTTCTCTTTTTCTCAAAGCGATCAACATAAAACTTTTATTTTTTCAGTGGACCCTTTATTTATTACCGCTAAGTTATTGCTCCTAAACAAAAAAAAAATTGTGAATTCCACGTCCTTTTTGCTACTTAAGTATAAGGCACGGATATTGGTAATCTTATTACTCAAGTCATTTAGTGAATATATGTACTTTTTTGCTTATTAAACCAATTGTAACCCCAGTATTAAATCATAGTCGTATGATATTTTCTTGTATAAAATGCATCTCTTATCCATGTGAGAATGGAGTGAATCTCATCAAAATTATCTAATTCTTGTCCTTCACACCACATGTGACACATAAACCATGCATTGTGATTGGCAACGTTCATCAACCTCGATAGACTCGGTTCTCGAATTAGAGTTTCATGTTCTGGTTTGAGTCTTTATATGATTGCTTGTTTTGGGCCTGCCTGTAATGGCTATTTCATTCCTATTCTATTTAACATGGTCTCGAATCATTGCTTTTGTAATAGTTTAACTTTTGGGACATGCGACGACCATCTTCTGACATAATTCGGAATTCCTTCCCATACTCTTCCTTTCAATTTCCTTTTTGCATGCTCTGAAGTTCTCATAGGGACATAAACTTCTGTGACCGCTTCATTTTTTTTTCCTTTTAGCGTTCTCGCGCTCTCTTTTCTTAACCTCATGATCTCACCTGAAGGTCAATGGCAAACTCCACCACCGGAAGAAGCCCTCCAGCGGTTCCCTCATCAACAGGCGCCAATTCAATACCCAAAGTCCAGTACCCAAAGGAACTCATCAGCTCGTACGGAGCAGCGTGCGAGTACAACCCGGATTTGCGAACCTTCGATGCTAACCTCCAAGTGAGGACGAACCAAGTCCTCAGCACTCTTGCTTCTGGGGTTGATGTCCAAGCTCTCTTACTGGATTCTCTGAAAGAGATAACGGAGTGCCTCTTGGAGATGAACCAGGAAGTGGTCAAAGTCATCTTGGATAGCAAGAAAGACATCTGGAGAAATCAAGAGCTGTTCGAGCTTGTTGAGTGCTACTTCAAAGATAGCTTCAACACCCTCGGTTTCTGTGCTGCCCTTGAGAATTGCTTGAAGCCTGATCGAGATGCCCATTTGCTGATTATCGCTGCGCTTCATTGCTTCAAAGAAGAAGATGGGGAGGGGTGTTGCAGGTACATGTATCTCAGTTCTCAAGGAACTTCATTTCGAGCCCACGTATCCTAGTATACTGGTTCTTGCTGGCCACTATTTTCATTTATTGTATAAGTCATTCAATCTCCACTAATTTCTCTATGCATTTGCATTCAACTTCATATCTAACGTGCCAACGAGATTGAGTTGATTTCTAGAGTTTGATAGCCTAACATTATAAGGTTTAAGTTGGTGAGGAATATGCATGCATTTTCTGTTTCACGAGAAACTGATGCAGAGACCTTGGATAAATTTAGTTACTCAAAGATCTTGGAGGAACTGACAAAATTGAAGGAGACCGGAGACCCTTTCCCCAAAGATTTCTTTGTGATCTTTCAGTCGATTCACAAGCAACAGAAGTCCATGCTCAAGAAGTTGCGGATCAAGAAAAATGAGATTGAGAAGAAGCTCAAGACCATACAGACGTGGAAGAAAATCTCAACCATGACACTGGTTGCAATTTTCGCAGCCATTCTGATCTGGTCGGTCATGACTCCTGCTGTGGCTGCTATGCCAGTCACTGCCGCCCTAGCAGCAGCAACCGCCATTCCCATGGATGCCATTGGCAAGTGGATTGACTCCCTTTGGAAGATTTATGAAAATGAACTGAAGGGATGGGACGAGGTGATCACCTCAATGCAAGTGAGTACTACAAACCTTTTTCCTCCCTTTCTGTAATTACAGTGACGATCCCTGTAATTTCGTCAAACCAAGTCAACATCCATACTTTTCCCTAGAAGTCCTCGCAATTAACATGATGAACACCGTGAGGCTGGCTTGATTTTTATGTAGCTATAATGATGCGAACAATGTCTATGATTCCAAAATGCAAGAAACTCTGCAAGAGAAGTCATCATGATTTACATGAATAATTTCTTACAACTAAAACCTCTACAGACCGGTACCTTTGTTGCTCTCAAGCTCCTTAACAAAATCAGAAGCATGATTGACCCTTTGGAGGTACAGACCAAGAGGCTTTCGCGGAAAGCTGATTTTCCGATCAAGGAGGGAGCAGAAGCAGTAAAGCTCGGAATAGCAGACATCAAGAAAAAGCTGAGAGATTTCGTGAAGGCAGTTGAAGGACTGGGAAAACATGTCGACATGTGCAGGCGCAATATCCAGAAATCGAGGATAGAGGTGCTTCAGAGGATTATAAATCCCCCCACCAATTGCAACGGTGCCCCTATATTGCTGTAGAGAATTGTTGCTAAGTGTTTGTCTTCCTGTGAGGGATGTGCAGTGGACCTCCATTTGCATTGCCTTCTCTCATCAATAAACCGGAAGACATCAACGTTTGGCATTCGATTTGTGGAATAATCATAATTAAATGCAGCTTTTCGACATAAAGGCCTTATCAGCTTTTGACAGGAACTCTTCAATCCCTAATTGAATAAGCCCTTGTTTTATTTGCTCTTATTTACAGTTCCATATGGTGATTAAACAAGTTCCGACGACTGACACAAAACTGACCTGTAATATGGACATAGTAAGGTTCAGGTTCTTCCCAAAAGCAGAAGTTAGTAGCTAGGACAGAATAGTTAAATTTTCGCTGAATTGTATTTAGAGCTCATTATGCTCGTGAGAAATGTCTGTACCAGTCTGGTAAAAGATGAAAGCTGTAATGAAAGACCAGACAGCAGTAGCTCAGCAAAACAAGAATATCTATAGGACGAGAACGTATCCTGCCAATGTTCCTCATTCGTAAAAGATTTCTCCTCAATAGAACTATCTGGTAAATCCAGACATCAAAAGACAAATTTCATGTTGAAAAGAATTAATGGAGGAAGAAATTGCAGATGCTGAATTATTCCTGATCAATGCTTGGCAAAATAAACGGAGCGATTGCCTCTAATGCAAATCCTATTGTGTTGAGAGTACGTTCCAAGTTGCTTTCCAAGCAACAAAAAATAAACACATAAATAGTCGGTGCTTTCGCTGTCCCACTCTCCAAGGAAACACCTCTCTGGCTTCATCAAATTTCTATACTAACAAACTGCAATGAAATTTTACAGAAGAAGTTCCATGTTCACAACTATTCCAACGCAAAGAATCAGCAGAATTGAGAGAAATCTTTGAATTATACAGCAAATCAGAAAACACTAGCAAAAGTTTTGAGTTCCAGGTCATGGGCTCGTCTCGAAAATTCAACTTCCAAAATGATTCTCCTATCAATGGACCGGTAATTCAAACACAAGGGCCTCCTTGTTCCCAGGAACAGTAAAAGGTCCGGGAAACGATCTCTAAGAGATGGATACCTACACCAAGTGTCAAACCGAAAGCGTGTCCATTTTCCCTTTCCCACTTTTGGAGATGTTTGAAGAAGAAACTCACTTCAGTTGTCTCTAATCCACCTCGAGACACTGATACCGTGAGTTGCTCTTCTATTTCTAGAAATTCAACCTATTTCTCCAAAGCAACCTGTTATTTGTCGCAAATTCATGTCTTTTTCCGTGGGAACTTCTTGAATTCTATCCCCAACTTATGGAATTTCTAGGGATAAGTCCAATGTAGTCTTGTTTAATTTTTTACTTGCTTATAGATTCAGATTATTTTTAATAGAGAATATGGATATGAATTTCAAAGATGAGGATATGTGCTCATAAAAGCAGGATATTTGTTAGGTAACCATGCGGAGATTTTGAAATTTAGTCATTAATATAATATAATGTTTTACTTATCCTATATTGAAATGAGATAATATTGTTTTACTTAGTCTGAAAAAACAGGGCAATAAAAGGAAAAAAATCCATATAACCATGAAAAATCTGTCGTACTAAAGAAATCCTCTGGGTTTACCAGCATTTAATTGCCACAATCAGTGAGAAGACAACCAAGTTTTCTCTTTCCGTCTGAGTTATTCAGCAGGGAAAGATTACTGTGCTTGCCTATAGTTAACCAGTATCCACCTTGTTAATGCCCGATAGTCTACAAGATATTGCATGTTCAAATCTTGAGTGGAAGTTGAAGTCATGGATCTAACTCCTTTTTCTTCAGCCTAAATGTAAGATTGTCTCAGAAATGCTGTCTGATGGAAGATACCATTGAAATTATGCAACCCGTACGGCTTGTCATCTTTGAACTTCCATAATTTTTTGATGGATATAACAGGTAAGAGCGATTTAGTTCTTCTTTAAAGCATATTGTAAAGAACATAAATTGGAATTTACATTGAAAGATGCAGAGGTAGTGGTTGTTGACAGCTTTGAGGGTGCGTAAAATATGCCAATTACGTGGTGAAAATGAAATTCATTTCTTGCTAAGCCTTGTGATTGCACATTGAACCCCAGTTATCTTGGTTCACCTGTCGACTCCCTGATCATATTGTTCTTGTTCTCTGCTTCGCAATCCACAAGACTAGGACAGCTTTATGAAGCCACTGCCTTTAAAGTGAAACTGAATAGGCAGCATGCACTTGATATACTGGGTCAACCGCACTGAGCTCAAGGACAAATGAATAGTCTTTTGCTTGCAAATCCATGTGGCAGGATATGTGATGGTAGAACACACTAATTTGGATTCATGGATTTGTCAGTACAAAGCTCACAACATTTGCCTCCAGATATGTTTTTCTGTAAATATCCCATGGACAAACAATGCATGTGAAGATACACTGCAAAAAATAATTTGTACGACTGAACTGTTAATTCTCACCAACAATCCCTGCAAGAGCACCCACCAGCTATGAAATGGTGAAGCCTATTATTGTCCCCCACGACATTTTCCCTATCAAAAGTTCGAGAAACCATTTTCAAAAACTCATGACAATCCCAACAGATCCTAAGGTTTTTAACAATTCTTATAGGAACGTCTTCCTTCAATCAGTCAAACCAAATGCAGTGGCAATCTCCTCACTGTTTAGAGACAGAGCATTCTCTTTCTCTTCTTCTTCTATATCCAACAAAACCAGGTTCGTGTTAACCATGTACCCTTATAATCTCAGCCCCCTGAAGATCTCGCCCAGCATCACTTAAATTTCGCTATACATTTGGTGGGAGTTATCTCCAACAAAAAAACTCATGAACTTCACCATCAACTTCTACAACACTGCAGCCTGGAAGCTTCTTCTCGCCTCTGGGCTCCCTTACCTACCGCATAAGGCTTACACTTTCCCAGTTTTTGTTATCGGTGTAAATATTGGACCAAAGCATGTAAGCACCATGAGTCTTTGCTTCAAACTCCACCATCTTTCTTGAGGCAAGCTCGCCTTTTTCCATATTCTTGTGAATTTTACATGCATTTTGTAGAGTTCCCCAGGTGCCGGTATGAGGCTCCACCAGCATGTCATTGATGAAATTTAAAGCTTCATTTAAACGGCCAGCTTGGCCATACAAATCAACCATGCAGATATAATTCTCAAGTTCAGGCTGGATTCCATACGACTCAGTCATTGAGGCAAGCCCTTTCTCGACTAGTTAAACTACACTGCAGCCTCTCAGTACTGATACAAATGTGACTTCATTTGGGAGATCCCCGTCTTTCTTCATGGGTGAGAAAAGCTCGAGACATTCCCTACCAGCTCCATTTATGTCTAGTTCATTCGTGGCACTACGCCATGTGTATGCGTTCCTTTCCTTCATACCCCAGAAAACCTCCATGGCCTTATCCATGTCACCGCATTTGGCATACATATCAATAAAGCAGTCCCTAGCATCAACATCATCCGAAGGCTGTTCCTTTCAATATATGCATGAGCCCACCTCCCTTGATCCAGTGCACCTAATTGAGTCCATGCAGATAGAACTGGAACCATAGAAGGCTCGTTGACCTTCACACCTTCCAGTTGCATCTCATGGAACAAATTCAAGGCACACCTCGACTCCTTAAAACACATCCACGCATTTTGTCAACATTGCCATAGTTGGCGCAAAAGTGCTCGCTCAGCGTCAGCGTTTGACACACCACGTCATGATCAAGAATCCCTCCAAACACCCTATGACACGATTCTAAACTACCCATCTCCACATACATTAATCAACGCACTCTGAACATGCGGGTCAATTTCAAACCTGTGTCTTGGTGGTTGGATAAAAAACTTGATGCTGGTTTGATTATTGCTTTGCTGTGCGTCTAAACTTAATATTTCAATTTGGTTTTTTGTCATCCAAAACCTACCACAAAATTAAGGAGGAAAGTCTCTGAAAATTAAAAAAACTGGATGAAGTTTCCATTAAATTTGTCTTCTTTAATTTCCTGCTTCTAGCCAATAACCATTGATAATAATATTAGGATTCAAAATGTCAATTATGCATGCCTTTCGTATCTTTTATTCGTTTCCTGCTTCTTTTCCTGAAATATTACCTTTGTATGGGAACTCAACTTAGAGATCACTTGTGTATCTATGGTAAACCAATAACATCTTCCTTAGTTGAATTCCCTTGTCTTCATTAGGCTTCTCCTCTTTAGTACTATTTCTATATGTATGCTTAATTCTTTCAATCAACAATTTATGATTATCTGAGTTCTTTTTATTCTATTTGCATTCCTTAAACAGCAGTCATGAAGTCCATTGATGGAGCTTTAGACTTGTGGGAGAAACAAAACCGGAAAACCCAATCTCTCAATCGATCTTGCGGTCCATTTTCAAACTGAGATCATCAACTCGGAAACAATCCAAGCGGACAAGGGGCTCAATGCTGTTACCAACAAGGTTACCGAGCTCGAGCGTCAATCGAGCGTCAAGGAGTGCCACACCACCTCCTAGGAGTGATCGATGTCCTAATGTTGACTTTCGACGCATCACGTTTGTAGTCATGCGATGATCGCCTTCAAGCAAGTAACGGACTCGCGTGCGCTGCAATCATTACCAGAGGATCGAACTCCTTTATTGAGGCGCTCGTGGAGGGCCCAACATCCAATTTCGGGTCCATTTATGATTGTTGTTTCCTTTGGTTGGATGTGTCGCTCCCTATCTTGAATGAGTGTATGTCGAAATGGGTGGACGAGATGGTTGATGCAGACCTAATAGATGGGTGCGAGGTATGTTGCCTCGCAAATTGACTGCTCAGGTGGCATTCACCGTGCGATCGGGGTCCCAGAAATGGACCATTACCTGAGATTCGAGAATTGTATGATTGATGACGAGAAACCAAATGAGGGTTTACTCGATGTAGCCATCAACAAGATCAAGGTCAACACTTGCAGGTTAGCTTTTCGCCAAGCGGAGAAGGTCTGGAGGCTTAGTGAAGACCGTGTGTGGAACATACATGGCATCGATGCGGCTAAGGTTTTCAAGAGTCGAGGCAAAGATGTTGAGAAGGGATGGGAGAGTTTGGTGCTGGAGCCAAGCTTGGCCATTGTAGGAGATTTTCTCAAGGACCATGAGAAAGCATTAGTACGCCGAAGCAACTTGCCACAACCTTGCCTCGAGTCCGCATGGAAATGCGGGGAACTAACTAACCAGAGAGTGATAAAATATTCTCATGATCATAGATATCATAAACCTGTCGTAATTTTTTTGAGATTCTAACGAGAACGGTTTTGTCCATCAAAATACTATCTCGCTATTTTCCAACTTTGATCCATATTTAAAGCCAATATATATTAGAATGTGTCGCGGCCGACCTTCGGTTTTTGATGATAAAAGAAGGGGGTCTTGCCTGGTACATGCTAAGTCTAAGTTCGGGACTTAACTCGGGCTCTCCCAAGCCCATACGATATCGCGACTTAGGGTTTATCTAGGAATCACCACTAATCAGTTTAGGGTGGGCCGATTACAAACCCAAGTAAGATGATGGGAGAATCACCCTACTCCTACGAACTAGAGATTAAATGAGTTCAGAAATTTGGTTACGCTAGTTGAATGACTAGTGTCCTTTCGGTACCTTTTTATCCTATTCATTTGAGAAAATATTTATCAAATAGTTTGAATTGATTTTAGGACCTTTTTCCTAATATGTGAGGTGATCAAACGAGTGCCCGATCATTAAGGATTAGTAGTCAAACTAGATATGCAGCATAAGGTTCTAGCCCCAACTAAGGCAACAACATTCAAAGTACAACAGTTTATGTAATTATATCTCAATTAAAAACAACGTGCATAATAAAACAACAGTGGTAGAGACAACATACAAAATCCTACTGCATAGCCCTATAGGCCTATCCGACTTTAAACATGATTGATAATCAAATAATCCGCATAATTTAGAAAAATATTCAAAACTACTACTTTCCAAACTATTTCTTGATTTTAAAGGAAATTAAAAAACGATTTTTTTTTACCAAAAAAAAAACGATTTTTTATATATTTTATATTTTTTTAGAAATAATAATAATAATAATAATAATGAACATGATTTAAACAAAAAAATCTTTTTTATAATTAATAATTTTTAAAAAATTTTAATTAAAAATAATAAAATATTAATATAATAATAAATCGGGTCGAGTCGGAGGACCTAGGTCGGTCGGAATGACTAGGGTTAACGGATCCAATCCAAAGTCATTGACCCGGGTCGAATCTACTGATCTAGATCGGGTCAAGAGTCAACCCGGGTCATGAATTGGGTCGGGTCGATTCCCGCATGCTTTTGCACGCAGGGATGCCGGCCGAGCGAAAATCGGCCCCTCGTCAGCCAACCCATGTCGGCTCAGGCCTAAATCTAGCCTCTAGGGACCACCATCGAGCTTTCCGGCCATCCCACTCGCCGTTCGACGACCCGCTTCGTGACAACTTGAAAATTTGCCCATTTGGAATTTATGAAATGCTTGGTTTTATGAACGTACTCGTAGTTAGTTCTCGCCCGGAACTGATTATTCCTAGGATACTAACCATTGGGGAAAGGCTAATTAGGGATTTAAATTCGTGCGACTAAAGAATTTCGATTGTGAATTGATTTTCGACCATAAAATCGTCGAGGTAATATTTTGAGCCACTGTAGGCCGATCTAAGGATAGCCAGGAGTCAGTTTACCACTGTCATAGTAGTAGATCGCGGGTGATTTCGCTGGATCATGAAATGGATTGACGAATAATCCAGAACTATACCGAATGATTGTGCCCGACAGAACTAGTGATCGAACCTCGCGATTACATGACAACCGAAGTAATCACGAGCCGAATGAACTTGCACATGACTCGATTTATTATCAATCACGGGTCGAATATGCGAATTTCCCAAAAGCCGCCCGTTAGTTTGAGAAACGCTCGAGTTATGTTAAATAAAATTCAATTATTAATCAGAGCCTAAATTGGGCACCAGAAAAATTTGAAAGTCACGACGGGACGTTAGAACAACATTGTGGTTGGAATGTGCAGCTTGGGATTGTCCCGGATCCTTCAAAAAAATTCAGTTTTGCCGAGAAATGAGGAAAGCGACCGTTTTACCCCTAGGAATTTGTTAAGGGCAAGTTTTAAGAGGGAAGGGCATTTTCGTCATTTTGCCCTAGTCTTGGAAAATGACAATTTTAACCTTGGACTTTTTGAGAAATTCCTGAATTGCCCTTGGATATTTTCGAAAATGTTCGATCTCGGCTGTCGATTCCAAGATAAAATCGAATCTCGGCTATTGATTAAAAGATTAGAGAAGAGCAAAATGGTAATATGCCAAAATTGGTCAAATTTGGACAATTAAAGGGATAAGACTCTCTCTCTCCTCATTCTCTCTCCCTTCACCTCACGGCAGCCCCCCCCACCGAGAGCTCTCTCTCTCCCTTGGCCGAGTCTGGCCACGCCGCCGTCCCGCCACCGCACCGTACCTCCTACCCTCACGCCGTCCTTCCCTCTCTCCCTCTCTCTCTTTCGTGTGGCCGTGGGTCACAGCCAAGGAAGCCATCACCGCCGCCACACGCCGTCCACGCCACGCTAAGCCACGCCGCCGCTCACCACCGTCCACCGCCGATTGCTGCCCCCTTTCCACTCTAGCCGAGTCAATCTAGAGTTCGGGTAAGTCGCGCTCTAAACTTTATTTAGGATTTCGGGTATCGATGGATAAAATTGAGGTGGAATCGGGTTTAATTTGATGCGGATTTGTATAGTTTTAAGGGTGAAATTGGTTAGCGGGCCTTAGGAATGAAATTTGGGGAATTTCGGTGGAAATTTAGAGGCCGAGTATATGCTGGAAATTGCTGGTTTCAATGCTGGAAAATGCGGTTCGGTATGTAAATTGGGTATTTGGATTCGGCAATTAATGGCGTGAAAATGTCATGAAGGGCTGAAATTGATTCACTATAGTTTGGATGTGGAAAAATGGTAATTTGCATGTTGATTGCGTGTTTATAATGTGGCTGAGTTGTGGCGATGGAATTGGGTGCATTAATGTGCAATTGATTGATTAAAATGAGCTTTGTTATGTGCACGCTCGGGCATAATTGAATTAATTATCAACTGGCCGTGCCGAGTGCTTATTGAGCATGAGAAATATGTGTGAATTGATACGTGCACGGGCCACATGTGATTGGCCAATTTGTTTGGCAAGCGGGTGTTGAACGTGTGAACGAACGAGAGATCGTGTGTGGTATGGTAATTGTGATTGTGGAAATCCCTAAGGCGGTACCATTACGCAGGGAATTGATCCATCCTGAGGCGGTACGACTGCGAGACGATACCCGGTATTATCGGATGACGGCCAATCTGAGACGGTACCATTATGCGAATTGTGTCGTAGGTGGTGGGTGTTGAGCCTGAGGCGATACCACTACGTAGGCAAGATACACGGCCTGAGGCGGTATCATTACGCGGGCCCTGAAGTGTTGTTTTGAGTTAGTCGCAGTGAACCTGATGCGGTACTACTACGCGGGTCACTGGCGAGTTGAGAATGAGTTAGTCGCAGTGAACCCGAGGCAGTACCATTCGCGAGTCACTGGCGAGAGTGGTGAAAATAATGTGATAAGGCAGAAATGAGTGCGTGGAAAGTAATTAGAACGTGTATGTGATTGGAAATTATACTATTGTAGCTAACATGCAGGTCACACGCTAGAAAAGCCCAGGTAAGTGTAAGTTGTGGGCCTGCAATGTCGTGGCTGAGTGTGTGATTGTGATTGTCTAGAGGTATGTGATAGCCTAGGTGGGGTTTAGGGTGTGTGCTTGCTGAGATGTATTCTCATGATTGTTTCAACCAACAATTTCAAACCCCGGCTTGAGCAATGAATCCGCCATCGCCGTTGCCACTACAGCGTTTTGGAGTACCGGTGCACACCGACCATAATGTAGTAAAGTTTCCTATGGATGAGAATATGACTTGGGTTAAGCATATGACAGTAGTCTGGGTAAATATAGGGCTACCCCCATTGCAGGCCCATACATATATTGCCTGGTTCTTTAGGAATGGGGTAGATGAGTTTGGTCCCGTCCGTGGGTTTGATATCCCCTTTGATGGAGTCAGGGATTGGGATCTGTCTGCCATACCAGCTCCCGACGGTGAGTTAACTAGTTTGGAGACTAGTTTGGCACAATCAAGACTACAGCCGGCACCTGCAGCAGCTGAGCCTTCGGGGGCCGAGCATAAGCCGAAACCTGAAGAATCGCAGGCTGGTTACGATCCAATGGACGTGGATCTTGAGGTGATTCCCGAGGAAGGACCAGAAAAGGAAGAACCCGAGACAGAACCTGAGGATGAGCCTGCTGAGCCTGAAGAAGAACAGGAGTATATACCCTCGTATGAGCAATAGATTGACCCAGAGTTTGTCCCAGAGGATGAGTTCTTTGAGGAGTCGGTCGAGGAGGAGCGGGACGAAGTTCCAGCTAAGTCGGGTGATATAAATCACCCGATCGAGATCGATACCAAACTAGAATCCTCAAAGGAGCAGTCAGTCAAGGGGAAAACAAATTTAGAGGATGAAGAATCAAACTCAGATTGGAAGCCAAGCAGAGGGCGTAGGGGTTAGAGTAGAGGTTGGGACTAGACTTTTTGGAGCGTACCATTTTTGGTGATAGAATACCTAGGCTATTGATCTTTTTTGAATATCGGTGGCTTTATAGTTTGGTGTGCATATGTATATGGTGGCTTGTAAATTGTGAATATTATATAAGTTGAGATCGTAATGAGTATGTTTATTCTCCTTGACTGCCCCAATTCTTTTTGTCCGGGTATTTGTGGTTTCTGCTGGTCGTTATAAATCTCTGATAATTTGCATTTTGGAGGTGATACCTTGAGATATCGCATTATTCGACCAGAGGAGTGTGTCGCGTGCTCGATGGGGTTCGGGACATGACACGCTTACCGGCCGGCAACCAAAAACAGATTGGCCTCACTGAGGCATTTCATCGAATACCTAGCGTGCGAGGCTAAAACAGATGGTTTTTGACCTACCTCGAGACTCCGGTGTACTCCGATGGCCTGGCTTACCTTTGGTGATGATATATGGGTTACGGGGAACGACGATATGGGCTGGGATTCGCGTAAAACAGCCGATACGAATTCCGGCCAAACCATGTTCACAAACGGGGGAAAATAAGAGGGTTGTGAACCGAGAGAGCTCACCAGTTGAAGAGGTGTCTGGGGTGGGTTTTCGGCTAATCCGCGAGCAACGACAGGGTTGCCGGTGTCCCTTGGCGACTTGTAAAATCTCTCAGCTCGCTCTTTTCTCTCAGTTCTTTGTCCCTTGGCGACTTGTAAAATCTCTCAGCTCGCTCTTTTCTCTCGGTTCTTTCTTCTCTTCTCTTTTCTCTCACTATGCTATGTTTTTGGACCACCCCTCTCTCTCTCTCTCTCTTCTCCGGCCTTTATAGACAATACCGACCACCTACCCCACCTCAAAAGTGGCGGCCTTAATGGCCCTACGTCAGCCATAGCCTATGCCACAACTTTGGTGGCCATCCTAGGCTAGTGCAGGGAGGGAAAAATTATGCACCTCTTCTTGACTTCCACGGCCACCATGAGAGGAAGAGGAGAGGGGGAGAGATCGAGAAAGGGGGAGGGATGGGATTGGCCATCAATGCCCTCCCCCTACTGCTCCTTACCTGCCCAAGACTTTCTTTGATGGGGACGGCGAGGGCCAGTTTGCCGTTCGGCTGATGAACGGCCAGATGCAGGGGAAAACAGAGGCAAGTGGGAGGAAGGAAGGAGGCCGGGGTCGATGGGGAGGAGAAGGAAGGAGTGGGCTGGGCTAGGCCCAGCTCGCGCAAGAGGAAAAGAAAAGAGGGGAAGAGGGTCGGGCCCACATAGGGAAAAAAAGAAAGGGTCAGGTGGACCCGGCCTCGACCTGGATTTTTTTAATTAATTTTTTTTTATTTTTTTTGAAAGTTAATTAAGAAAATATGCCCTAATAGGCCCTATTAATGCAAATATGTCTAATATCTATATGCAATGCAATTAGATAAAAAAAATTGTTTTAGGAACTAAAAATTAATTCCTAAATTTTGCATAATTAATTTTGGGTAAATTCATAAAAATAGGTGTCAACAGAATGTATAACCAGCATCAGATAATCTATTTAAGAAACGTTCTTATCGAACAATAGAAGTGAGTTTAATGAAGGTTTTAAAGTAATCTGTCTCGCAGCAACGCAATATTTCAAAATAGGATGCTAAATTCTAATTTCAGAAAATACAAAATGCAAAGCATAACTATTTAGAAGATGTAAAGAGTAATCTCTCGAGGAAAAATAATAGGAGGAGTACAAGTCAACTTTTTCTATCTTTTTACACATTTCAATTTACACAAAAGGAAAGATCGTTTGTCAAGGTTTTATATCGGCAAGTGTCCAATAACTAAATATGTGTTCCGCACAATATCTAGGTTTTTGTAGTCCGGTAAATATTGCAGTATCATAATGTGAGCTTGACCCAATAATCTATATTACAGAAATCTATACAAATGTGACACGGAACTGTTCGCGCAAAACGAGACCAATGTCAACATATCATCTTTAAACCTAGTTTCTTGGTATATTCTCGAGAATGAGAAACGCTAATATGGAATGAGCATTCTGGGTAACTATGCCCAAAATCTCAAAAGCTTTCTCTGGACGCCTTCTATGTCATCTCTATCAAGTTTATCCTCCAATTGAAAGAATATAAATCCCCATAAGAGGGCGCTTCATCTTCATCACAGTCAACAAAGCCATCTTGCCCTCTCTCTCTTTTCTAACTTCCGTCTCACAAAGCAGTCGATTGCAAGAAACAGACCATTTAGGTAAAGAAAATCCAATTTATATTCAATTGTGTAAGAAGAGTTAGCTATCTTGCTTGTTGGATTGTATTCCTGTTATGGTTTTAGATCTTTTGCAGATTGTGGTATCTCAACTTTGGCTGATTATCATGCAGGGCTAGTCAAATGAGAAGGCCCTCGTGAATGTGAAAAAACCATGACCGTGCTTGATTATGAGATATACCCTGACTCATAGAACTATCTTGTTGAGCTTTAAAATGAATGTATCGATAGGATAAATCACAGAATAACCCTAGAAATGATTCCTGTTTGGGCATCTTCATGATCTAAGCACAGGAAAATCACCCAATACATAGGCAATAGGCGGATCATTACGCTCAGCCGCTCTTTGTTCCGTAATGACCCGATGATAATGATCCTGTGAACATCATATGGAAGTGTCATTCCATTCGTTGTTTCATCAGAATTTATGTTTAGCCGGCTTGATTACCGACGTACTGTTGTCGGTGGATGCGCATGTCAATTTACGAAGTGCTAATTGAATTCTTCTTAGGCTTGGACGAACATTGCAAGTGGGGTTTTTGTGAGAAATCGCATCGTTTCTTATCTTCTTAATTGCCTGCTCATAATAACTTTGGGGATTTTTTGTTTGACATTTTCCCTAATGATGAAGATTAGATTCATCTCTTCTTGGTAGCCATGTCTTGTGCGAAATATTCCAACCATTTTGTTAAAATGCTATCCAATCTGAAAACATTCAATAGGAAATTATATTTATCGTATTTTTAAAATAAAAAAATGTGTACCAGATCTCTTAAGTCGTCTAATGTTTTCTAATTTAATTTCTAGATTTCTCAGTCCTTGAACTCTTTTATTCATTGAACTTCAAAAAATTCCTTTATGATTTTCCTTACCAAAAAAAAAAAATTCCTTTATGATTTAACTTTTTTTCTCAAAACAAACATGATTAAATTTCTAGTTTTTCAGTGAAGACTTTAGTTTATACCCCTCAGTAATTGCTCCTAAACCGGAAAAAAAACAGTGAATTTCGTGTCTTTTAGGTGCTTAAATAGAGAACATGGATATTAGTAATTACTCTAGTCATTTATCATACTCGTTCTATATTCCAAATCTATTTAACATGGTCTCTAATCATTGCTCTATTAATAATTTGTACTTTTGGCACATGCGACGACCATCTTCTAACATAACTCGGAATTCCTTTCCATTCTCTTCCTTTCATTTTCAATTTTACATGCTCTAACATTCTCTATGGGACATATACTTATGTTACTATTTCGTTATATTCCTTTTAGTGTACTCTTCCTCTTTTTTGTTAACCTCATGATCTCACCTGAAGGTCAATGGGAAATACCAACACCAGAAGAAACCGTCCGGAGCTGTTCCAGCTTGTCGGGGACGACCTACCAAATGGCTTGCACACCCTCGATTTCTGTATCACCCTTGAGAATTGCTTGAAGTATGTGCGAGATGTCCAATTGCTGATTTTTTATGCGCTTCGTTGCTTTGAAGAAGAAGACAGGAAAGGAGACTGCAGGTATATATGTATCTTAGTTCCCAAGGAACTTCATCAATAGCACATATATCTAAGTATATTTGGTTATTGAGCTACTATTGCTAATGCTAAGGCATTCAATTGCTGATTTCGTGAAGGATGTCGAAGAACTGGAAAAGCAAGCCCACAAGTGCTTCAGAGGATTGTGAAGCCCCCCACCATTTGAAATGGTGCCCCTATAGTGCCATGGAGAACTGTTGCCAAGGGTTTGTTTCATTGTGAAGGATGTTATGTGAACCTCAATTGCATTGCCTTCTTAGTTCAATAAGTGGAAGACATCAACATTTGGCATTTGATTTGTTAATTATCAAAAAATAGTGCAGCTTTTTGACATAAAGACCTTTATCATCTTTCTGCTTTGGATAGGAATTCTTCGATCCCGAGTTGATGCAAAGGGAAGGTACGATCTTATTACATTGGCTTTGCTACGAGATGCTCGAGAAAGATTCATCAAAGCTGGACCTGAAATGAGGTTGGCATATGCATGTAATTGATATGGGTGAGCACTAGAACCAGATCGATCCGAGAACCGAAGCAGCCGGTTCCGGGCAATTCTCGAGGGAGCCGGTCCGATTCCAAGTTCCTAATTTCCTCATCCAATTATCAGTTCCTAAAATTTAGAATCATTGAAAACCCGTCCAGTTTTAGGTGTGGATCCACCCACTTGGACCACCTGGACCAGACCGATTATTCTATTTTTCTTTTTTAAAATTCTTATTATTAAAACACATTTCTTAAAAAACTAAAGCAGCTTTCATTTTCTTTCTTTTTGTTTTTGTGGAGTAGTAATTTCACCCTTTTAAGGAACAAATTATTTGAAATTTGGCTAATTCGAAGTGGAACTCCGTAGCCGTCCTGTTTTTTGCCAGTTGATCCAAAGTGTACGAGAACGTGATGGAGATCAAACTAATTTGCGAAGATGGAGTTGATAGACTACGATGGTAATGTTAGCACCGACAGATGGGATTAGTGACCGATGGGAAATCGCATTGTTTCCAAACCATCACTTTCACAATAAAAGGCTTTAAAATTCTGCAAAAGGGTTTAACAATGGGAAGGTCAAGCCTCTAATCAAAGCCTCTTTTTTGTTGGAACGGCTTTGATCAAAGCTTCGTATAGTAGCAAACCGCATGTATGGTTACGATCACGAAAGTGCATTGAGAAGATTTTTCGAGATTTTCATTTATCAAAATTCACAAGCATACTGATGCTTTAGGTTCCGATCAATTAATTTCTTTTCTTATCATATTATCCTTGTTCTTCTTTATTCTCCTATGGATCCTATGGTCCTTAAAACGGTTCAATTCTTTTCATACTTGTTTTTGCTAGAAAAAAAAAGGGGAGTTATACTGCTAGTTCCTGGACCCATTCGAGAACCAAATCAGTCTGATTTGATTTCAAGATCAAGTGGGCTGGTTTCTGATTCAAGGGTGAGAACCAGCCTACTCTGGAACCAATTTCCCCTAATAATTGATATGTACTATGGGTCTTTTTGTGATTATATTTTTATTTATACCCTGACTCTAATAAATTAATATTATTTATATATATCAACCATAGTTAAGGTCAAGCTACCATAAACATTTAGTCCCTACTCTCTTTGTGACTTTAAATATCGACATAATATCGGAATCAGAAAATTCCTCAACATCTCTTCCCTAAATCCACACTTTTTTTTTACTCCTTTTTGTATTTCCGATTCATTACCAGTTTTTTTTCTTCTCTATTATCTCTTTATCCATCATTTTCTATTTCCATTAATCCCAGTTTCTCATTACCTCTCCCCCAAACATTCCCAATAGCACAAGTCTTGTCTCCACCAATCTTGATGTAAACAATTTTCTTTTGTGAAAAGCTTTGTTTGAACCTATTCTATTCTGTAATGATCTAGTGGACCATATGGATGGGTCCTTTGCATATCAATCAAAGTTTGTTCTTAATGACAATGGGACCATGGTGGTCGATCCCTTCTATTTCACTTGGGTCAAGAAAGATAAGTGCCTCCGTAGTTTAATCAATTCAACCTTCAAAGTTGAGATTTTCATTAAGTTCTCAACCTTCAGACATTTTGAGAGGTTTGGCTCACTCTTAGAAGACGCTTTATCGATCGCTGCACGGCCAAGTTAATTGGACTAAAACTTGATTTTAGAATGCCATAAAAAAACCCAATCAGTCCATGTCTGACTATCTTTGAAATTTAAAGCCAATTGCAAACTCTGACTCTACAAACAATTGCTCCGTCTTTGACAAGGACTTAAAAAGATTCAAGCCCTCAGTGATATCCCAATCTAAATATGATCCCTTTGTCACACCAAAGTCACCAATAGCTGTACAATTCCTTTGGTGATCTGCCTTCACAACTCCTCATCCACGAAGAACGATTTCTTCGAAAATCTAATTCCTCATCTTCATTCGATATTCATCATGCTTTGATTAGCCATTCCACTGCACCCATTCTCCCATTCCAGGGGTCGGGGATGGTGGTAATTCTAGGGGCAGAAAATCTAGTCAGTGACATGGGAGAGGGTTCTCCACCAATGAATCGGGTTTGCAATCCACCTATAATTGGTTCAACTCTCAGTTATCATTAGCCCCGAATTTTAATTGCTCCTCTGCCTCTTCTGGTCGGCCCCATTGTAGTCTGAGGCCCTATGCTCCTCCATACACCTACGGATGCATTCTCAAATCTTGGCCTAATCTTATTTGTCAAAACTATAACGAAAACACTCACATCGCACTATAATGTCAACACTTGTTCAACCATGTCTTCACCACCAATGATCTCTCGAAATCCTTCTCAACTCTCTCGATTGGTGAGACTTTTGATCCCACGTGGTATCTTGATAGTGAAGCATGGATACACAGAACTAATGATACACTCCTAAAACCTAACAAGCAAGTTAGTTGGTGATGCTCATTTATTTTCTATAAAGCCAGTTGGTAAAGCTTATTTACATACTAGTTCTCGATCTTTATTGTTATCTCATATCTATCATATCCCTAATCTGGCTCACAATATTCTCTTTGTTACTCAACTTTTTCATATAAATTCCCGCACTATTGATTTTGATGGTTCATCCATTTATTTGATGGACCAACAAACAAGGAAAGTTCTCCTTCAAACTAAGTCCTCTCATGGTTTTTATCCGATCTCCAACTCTTTGGTGTCATCTCACTTGCATCCTATTGTGACGTCCTCCGCCTCCCTCACTTGTAAGCATGCTTGTCTTAGTCATTCTAATAAACAATTTTACTTGTGTTTGCAATTCAAGTTTTAAGACAGTATTTTGTGAATCTTGTTTAGTGGGAAAATCTCATCAATTACCTTTTGAGTCTGCTAGTCATCTTGCATCTTTTCCTTTGGTTGTAATTTATTCTTATGTCTAGACGAGTCCATTTTATCTAAATTTATTGATGACTACTTTCGTGTCGCTATGGTCTTTCCCATGAAAAATAAATACAAGATGCCTACGCACTTTCATTATGTTGTGTTATAAAATATGCAATACCAAAACTGAATTTTTATAGACCGATGGCATGAGTGAATACACTAGTAATTCATTCTAAACATACTTACATGACAATGGTTTTGTTCAATGTCTTTCTTGTCCACACACCCTATCTCAACATGGCTTGTCCAAACGCAAAATCAAAACATAAGTCAAAATGTATAATCCATTCTCATATTCTTCTGATATATTGGGCTTATGCTCTTCTCACTATTGTTTAGACTATTAATCGCCTTCCCACTTATCCCTTTAATGCTTCTCCTTTCCATTGTTTTGTTTTGATTGTTGTTTGATTACTCATTCTTTCGTGTTTTTGAATGTTCTTGTTGTCCATTTCTTCCGTCTCGTCTTCCATAAGTTGGCACCTCATTCCATGCCATGTATTTTTTTTGGGTACACGTAGAATCGCAAAGGCTATCGTTGTCTTGATTGGTCAAGTGATTGTATTATTATCAGTTGTCATGTTTGATATGATGAGAATTTTCTCTTTTCATAGAATCGTTCACCCCTTTTAGTCTCGTAACTCACTGTTCCATATTAGCCCCTTCTCTTTTTCTTTCCTCAAATCAGCCAATTCTACCTTCTCCCTCCTCCGGTCCTTTCTCCTCCGATCTGCTCAAACTCCTCATTCGCCTCTCTCCTCTTTGCTAGCCCAACCTCTTACCCGCCTCTCTCCACCTCTCGGCCCACCCAACCTACTTCAATGTATCTTTTCCCTACATCGCTTCTCCCTTCGACCAAACTTATTGTGCCCGAACCCGACTCCTCTCCTGACCCAATTCCTTCCACAACATACCTGAAAATCCTCTCTAACTTTCTGTCTAGAACATTCTTCTCTTAACATCATCCTATGCAAACTCATGCTAAATCTGGAATTTCTAAATCATATTTATTCTTTATCTCTCTCACTCTTTTCACGAACAGACATTGAGTTGCTATTCTTAGGCCATTCTTAAACAACATTGGAAAGTAGTTATCATGGATGTATTTTAACGCATGGTCACCAACCATATGTGGGATCTTGTAACACTTCAAAGCTCATCATGTTTCATGGGCATTTAAGCGGTTGGCGAGACTTGACTATAACAGGACCCTTGACCCGGTCGTTAAACCTACTACAATTCGGGTTGTTCTCTTTATTGTGATTTCATCAGGATGGTCCATACATCAATTTGACATCAAAATTGCCTTTGCACACTCAATCCCTCATGAGGAAATTTACATGCGCTAACCTCTAGGTTACTCTTATCTTGAGTTCTCGAATCACGTGTGCCATCTACGGAAAGTTGTTTATGGTTAAAAAAGGATACACATGCATGCTTTCATCGCTTTTATTATCTTTGGGCTTCATTACGAGTAAGGTTGATCCTTCACTATTCATCAATGCTTCCTCTTGGGGTTGTCTATATAATCTACCATATGTATCCTTGTCACGGTCTTTGGTTACACGACTCTCAAAGGAATTTGCTAGGGATTTGGGACCAGTTTGCTATTTTCTTGGCATTGAGGTGCATCACCGCATTGATGGTACCCTTTTATCTCTAGCAAAGTATGTTGATGCATTTTTATGCACATTTGACCTCATTAAGGTCAAGCACGTGTCTACTCCCTTGGCCTTAAAGACTTTGTTGTCCGCTAACAATGTTGTAGGTCACTGTGTTGCTAAAATTATTAGTATTCACCAATTACTTCTTAAGCTCGGGATCCCTTCTTGATTCTCTCGCCATGTATTAGGAAATCTTTGCTAGCTACCTTGCTCTCAACTCCATGTTTCATTATCATACCAAAAACATCAAGCTAGACTTTCACTTTGTTTGAGAGCGGATTGCGTCCAGCAATCTACATGTTCGCTACGTGCCGTTGCAGATCAACTAGCAGACATATTCAATAAGGGACTACCTAATGGGCAACACATGCTATTGAGATCCAATCCCTAAGTTGTTACACCTATTTTGGATTGGAGGGATATTAATATGTAATTGATATGTATTACGGAATTATATTTCTAATTGTACCCTAACTGTAATTAATTGTTGTTCAGGCAACCCTAATTAAGGTAAATTCACCATAAACATTTTGTCACCACTCTCTGTAACTATGTCGCTACTCTCTTTATGATTCTAAAGATCAACAATATGATAGTTAAAGGTGGTCACTCTTACAATGATTGACATGTCCCTTCTCGTGACAACCTTCCAGGATGACATTTACAAGGATGCTTCCTTGTTAATTTTAAATTTGGAGCTTGTTAAAGATACTGTTTCCCCAACTGATTCTAATTGATCTCAATATTGATCCTAATTGATCCCGATTATTTCATTGATGGGAAACTAGAATATTGTGTATTAGGAATTGATTTTTTTTCTGTTATTCTGTATATTTTTTTCCTTAATTAGTTCGACTCTATGTATTATAAATAGGGCTGTGATTGTACAATGTTGATATGAGAAAACAATACAACCTTTCATACACTCTACTGCTTACTCTACTGCTTTCCATAATCTTCTGACATGATATCAGAGCATTTTTGCTCAACCTAGCTTTCATTATAATTCTGCTCCATTACTCTTCTCATCAGAATTTTATTTTCATCCTATGAAGAGGATATTTCGATTATAACCAACCATGCCAAGAAATCAAACATCAAAATCCGTAGCTTCCTAAGATTCATAAGTATTTTCCAACAACCAACCAGTAGATGAACATGGCCAAACACACCTCAATGATGACTTACCTTCATATCAACATCTAGATGAACAGGGCCAAACACGCCTCAATGAAGAGCGATAGGTCCCAGTTTAGACCAATCCAGGGCAATTTTTTCCGAGTTCATATGTTCAATGGTTCCCGATTCAACTCCAACCTATTCAAATGAATCCAGCACAAGTTGAGAACAGCGGACCAAAAGGAGGCTCGCCACTCAATGCTGAGCCCAACCCGAGATCTAGACCGGGTTGGTCTTTTTCAAACCAAAGCGGTTCGGGCCCATCTGGTATCGGGGAAAACCCATACCCGACCTATGGACCCGGTTTTCTTCCCTTCGCAAGTACCACTGGTGGGCGGCCCGAACCAAGAGATCCCTTGTACACGACCGCCGCCGACAGACCTGCGCTCTGCCTCATTGCACAGCAGCTCTCGGGGCCATAAAACTATTCCGTCTGGTCTTAAGATTTCTGGCGAGCCTTAATTACAAAGGACAAGGAGGGATTCATTGACGGCACCGTCCTGATCCTGACCGACGAGCGACTCACAGGACGTTGGAGGAAGTACAACCAGCTCATCAGAATGTGGATCAAGAATTGTCTTCTGCTAGAGGTAGCCGCTGGATTCCCTCAAACAGAAGATGTGAAAGGAATTTGGGATAATATATAAGAAATGTTTGGGAAGCTCGACAGGGCCAAAATCTTCTCCATAACCCAGGCCTTGTCGGAGCTTAAACAGGGAAATCTTTCGATTTCCACCATTTTCAACAAATTTTCAGCACTGTGGAATGAACTCAAGATGGCTGAAGAAAAATTACGGGGACCCGAAGAGACCCTAGCTCAGTATCGTGCAATAAAGGAGAGGGAAAAGGTATCTAGATTCTTACTTATTTTGAAGGAGGGTTATTTACCTTTCCGAAGCCAAATTCTTGCCATGGACCCTATCCCCTTGCTCAGCCGAATCTACCAACTCGCGGTGCAAGAGGAGTCGCAGCATCTAGCCTCGTCGGAGTACCTCAAAGTGGGGGATCGGGTTGTTCTCGTGACCAAGGCAACGCCAGACCAACGTATGCTCACGGTGAAGTCCGCCCATAGCATCCTCAAAGCTTCAGGGCTGGGTGTCACGCCCCGAACTCTCACGGACTTGCGACTTCCCGTCCATGGTCAATCATTAAATGCGACGTCCCAGGCATGTCGCCGACCCAATTTAAACATCAGAAATTAGGCACGCGCGGAAACAAAATAAAATAACCCAGACATATAATAATGAAGAAGGGGTAGCAAAAACACAATTAAAACTTGCAGTTCATACACTTGGTAGATACATACGATGTTCACAAAAGTCAACTGCCAACTAGGCCAAAAATGACAAACCACATTCAACAAAAGAGACCGTGGTTCGTCAACTTAACTACTCTACAAAATGGGTCACTCAAAATACAGGGTCCTTGACCCGTCTTCAATCCCCGAGATTATCCTTGCAGGGTCTCTAAACAACTACGGTCGCGGACCTGAAATGGTTTGGTTAAATACCATGAGAATACATCTCAATAAGCAGACAACCTAAACCCCACATAGGCCAATGCGTACCCAGACGAGTATAGACATGCAATCTAACTATCCACATAACAATTTTCACATAATATACTTACCTTGCCTCAAATCACACGCTAACTCTGCACATTAGTCAAATCACTATAATACAATAACACTTCACGTACATGTCACAATCACTCGAACATCATACACACATACGATTACCCAACTCAATTAATTTCCAAAACATATGCGCATCTATTCAACTTTCTCATGGCCCGAGTCAACACCCCGCAGGTCCTTTCTCGCCACCCGCGTCAACACGCTCCAGGATGGCAGCCCTCCGATCAATTCGGGTTTTGTCCCGCGTCAACACGCTCCAGGACCTTTCTTACGACCCGGGTCAACACCCTACAGGTCCTTTCTTACAACCCGGGTTAACACCCTACAGGTTGGCAACCCTCCGATCAATCCGAGCTTGTTCAAACAACCACACACGCCATACAATTCACTCGAATCAAGTGTCAGTCACATGTCAAGCTAACACAAACACCACATCTATCACTACAATTCAAACGCACATATAGTGTGTCAACCCAATCACAAGTGACCAACGCGAATGACAACCAATCGAGCATTGAATCACACACAAACAATCAATGTTCTTGACATAAATTCCACCATCAGATAAGCCATAAAATCAGCCATAACCTGCCACCAAATCAACCACACCTAGTGTTGAGGAAAACCCCTACTAGTTTTGAAGTTGACAAAACCTTTCATGATATTTGTAAATCTGATAATTATTCTGAACCTTCTCATTTTAGGTACATAAGTTCATAATGAAGTTTTTCAGATTTTACAAGTTAGAAGAATTATCTATGTTCTGAGATATTTTTCAGACGCAGAAATTCTTCAGACTTTATAAGTTCTTGAAGACCCACAAAAGCTAAAGTTCTGAGATTCAAAATAAGAAAATTCAGAAGCAGATGCAGAAGCTGAAATTTTTCAGAAGCAGACGTAGAAGCTGAAATTTTTCAGAAACAGACGCAGAAACTGAAATTTTCAGAAGCAGACGAAGATGCAGTAATTCTTCAGAAGTAAAACTCAGAACGAAGAATAACAGCTAGTAATCTGGTATGGATTTCACAGTAGGAAAATTTTGATTTGTTCAATCTTAATCAAATTGATTGACAATCAAATACTAAGACAATAATGCTTTACAACGGACAAAAACTCTACTTATGGAAACCAAGATTCTGATTGTATGGGCGACCAGAATCAGCGAGATTCAGAATCTGTCATCCAACGGCTACTCAATCCTTAGTATCCAAATTTGTCCTAGGTGAAGATTGGAAGATAATCCTCTGAAGGCTGTCCAACGGCTAGTTTGGAAGTAGAGGAGTATTTAAGGAGATCAACGAGCAGCAGAAGGAGAGTACAGAATCACGAATCATCAAGTCCAAAGTCTGAGTTTAATCCAATCATTTCTCTTGTCTTTTTGAGCCAAAAATTTTAGATCTTGAGGGTTACTTTGGAAGAGTGTTTGTGTGAGATAGAGAGTTCTATCATACACAAGAGTGATATCACTCAGAATCTGTATATTCCTCTTGATTATTTAGTGAAATCCAGCCACTAGGCTGTAAGCGTGGGAGAGTGGACGTAGGCTTGCTATAAGCCGAACCACTATAAACTTGTGTGCAGATTCTCTACTCTTTCTCTCTTACTTTACATTCTGCACATCTGAACGTTTCTTATATGATCTGACTTGATTCTGAATATTATTCAGATTCTTCTGTTATCTGTTTTATTTTCGCATAATTTTTAAAGATCTGTTTAGGATCACCTATTCACCCCCCTCTAGGTGACCCTTGCTAGCCACTTCAATTGGTATCAAAGCAGGTTGCTCATTTATTGAAGTATTTTACTTCTGAGCTAACGATCTATATGGCTAGCTATGGTGCTCCAGGGCTCATTGAAGGACAAAGCAACAACAGACCACCTTTTTTCGATGGCAAAGAATATAGCATCTGGAAAAACAAGATGAAAGCATTCATCAAATCAATTGATCACATGCAATGGGATGTTATCATCAGAGGAGTCAACCCAAAGTCTTCAGACTCAAAAGAGAAAGCAGATGCAAGCAAACCAGCAGAATTTCCTTTATCTCAGACTGAGATATCCAAAAGAGAGACTTTAGATTCAAAAGCAATTTATTCTCTCTATTGTGCTTTATCTCCTGTTGAGTATAAGAAAATTGCTGCTTGTGAATCAGCAAAAGAGATTTGGGATACTCTTTATGTTACATATGAAGGAACGGATCGAGCCAAAGAAACTCAAATCAATATTTTGCTCAGACAATATGAATCTTTCAAAATGAAGCCTGGAGAATTAATTGCTGATTTTTATGACAGGTTTACTGACATAGTAAACGGTCTTGCTTATCAAGAACATGCAGTTCCAGATGCATTGAAAGTCAATAAACTTCTGAGAGGGCTGATAGAACAGTGGGATAACATCAAAACATCTCTTCGAGAGACACAAAGGATCAAGCCCCTATCAGTAAATGAATTGATTGGAACTCTTCAATCATATGAAACTGAGAAACGGAATGAGCAAAACGAATCTAGAGGTAATAAGTCAATTGCTTTGAAAACTAACGTTGATTCTGATGCAGATTCTGAAGATGAAGATGTTGATGATGAAGAACTAGCTCTCTTCGTAAAGAAGTATAAGAAAATGAAAATCAGAGGAAGAAATTTCAAAGGGAAGAAGTCTTTTGAAAATAAGAGGTTTATCGATGAGACAGAGAAGCCAAAGGAGATAATATGCTTTCACTGTAGGAAACGTGGACACATGAAGCCAAACTGTCCACTTCTGAAAAAGAAGATCAATTTTGAGAAAGCAAAGAAGGCCTTAAAGGCAGAAACCTGGAGTGACACAGAATGTGAAGACAGTGATGAAGATGTCTGTCTGATGGCAAAGTCAGATTCAGACTCAGATTCTAATTCTGATCCTAGAGTGGAAATCGAGGTTAAACCTTCTGAAATGTCTGTCGAAGTGTCAAATTATATTGATGAATTGTGCTTTGAATTTAAGACTGCTCTTAAAAGAATCTCTTCTTTGAAAAAGGAAAATTCTTCACTACGGCAACGGGATGTTTCTCAAAAAGAAAGGATCGATTTTCTTCAAAAAGAGTTTCATCAAATCAAGGAAAGTCGAGATTTTCTTTCCAAAGAAAATGATGTTTTGAAAAAGGAAGTTTCAAAAATTGCTTCCAAATTTTCAAAAGGTTTAGAAACCTTGAAGCATATCCTCTCCATTCAAATTCCTTACTATAACAAATCTGGTCTTGGATTTGTAAAGGAAAGTGATAGCTTGATTGATTTTCCAAAAGTCAAGGAAAGGTTAAGACAAAGACCTCCTCAACAAGTTTATAAAAACCATTTTAAAAAGAATTTTGTAAAACCTGTTGGTCGAAGTGCACTCAGGTGCTCAAAATGTGGAGATCCACAACATTTTGAGAATAAATGTCCTAAGGTCTGGAGACCTGTTCGAAGAGATTTTGTTAAGACAGCCTATACTAATACTCAAGGACCCAAGCAAATTTGGGTACCAAAGAAAACTTGAGATGTTATGATTCTTGCAGATTACCACAAAGAGAAAAAGAAAGTGGTATCTAGACAGTGGATGCTCCAGACATATGACAGGAGATCCAAACATATTCGCTGATCTACAAAGTCTGAATGGTGGAAAAGTTTCCTTTGAAGGAAATACCAAAGGGCAAATCATTGGCAAAGGAACAGTTGATATTGGAGGACTCAGAATCAATGACGTTTCGTTGGTAAAAGGACTCAACTACAATTTGATTAGCATAAGCCAGCTTTGTGATACAGGTTTCAGAATCAACTTTCAAGAAGATACATGCTCAGGAGCAAGCAAAGATTCTTCTCAAACATTCACAGGAAGAAGACATGGCAATATTTATCTTCTAGATGTTAATCCAAACTTTACTCATTGCTTAATTTCAATCAAAGAGGATGAAAATCTTTGGCACAGAAGGTTGGGACATATCAGTATGAAACAACTCTAAAAAATCTCAAACAAGAAACTAGTTCGAGGTTTGCCAGATTTGAAATACAGAAAGATAGAATTATGCAATGCCTGCATGCTAGGAAAACAAGTAAGAAGTTCTTTCAAATCTATACATCATGTTTCTACTTATCGTGCCTTGCAGCTTCTTCATATGGATCTGTTTGGACCAACCAGGACACAGAGTATTGGTGGTAAGAAATATTGTTTAGTTATTGTTGATGACTTCACAAGATTTACATGGGTGTTCTTTCTTTCACATAAAAATGAAGCATTTTCATATTTTACAAAATTTGCAAAAAGAGTTCAAAATGAAAAGGGCTATACCATTTCATGCATTAAAACTGATCATGGGGGAGAATTTGAAAATCAAAGTTTTTCAATTTTTTGTGAGGAAAATGGCTTTCAACATAATTTTTCTACTCCATACACACCAGAACAAAATGGTGTTGTGGAAAGGAAAAATCGTTCTTTGCAAGAAATGGCAAGAACCTTGTTGATTGAAAGCAAGATTCCATTTCATTTCTGGGCAGATGCAGTTTTTACAGCATGTTATATTATTAACAGAGTGTTTCTCAGACCTATTCTTGAGAAAACCCCCTATGAACTTTACAAAGGTAGAAAGCCCAGTATTTCATATTTTCGAGTGTTTGGATGTAAATGCTTTATTCTCAAAAACTCAAATGATCGCCCTAGGAAGTTTGATGATAGAGCAGATGAAGGATTTTTACTTGGATATTCTACTACAAGCAAGGCATACAGAGTATTCAACAAAAATTCTCAGACTGTGGAAGAAACAATGAATGTGAGGTTTGAAGAAAACATTCAGACTCACAAAGATGAATCTGAACCATCTTCCCACATTCAAGTTTCTTTAGAAGGACATCTAGAATCTCAAAAGATCGAAGATTCTGTAGAAGATAGAAAAGAAGACAAAATACAAACTCAATTAGAAAATTCAGATTCTGCAAATATTCAGAAGGAAAGATTTAACAAGAACTGGAAACATAAATCCAGTCATCCGAAAGACCTCATCATTGGAGAAATAGAAGATGGTATCAAGACCAGATCCAAACAAAAGGAGAACATCAGCAATTTGGCATTGATATCAGAGATAGAACCAAAAGAGGTTGGAGAAGCCTTAACAGATGAAAGCTGGATGGAAGCTATGCAGGAGGAACTTCAGCAGTTCAGGATCAATGAAGTATGGGAGCTTGTGCCAAGACCCAAAAACCGTCCAGTAATTGGAACAAAATGGGTGTTCAGAAACAAACTGAACAACAAAGGAAAGGTCACAAGAAACAAGGCAAGACTGGTTGCAAAAGGCTATTCTCAAGAAGAAGGCATTGATTATGATGAAACATATGCACCAGTTGCAAGGTTAGAAGCCATTCGGCTATTACTAGCTTATGCTTGTTTCCATAACTTTAAATTGTTTTAGATGGACGTGAAAAGTGCCTTTCTAAATGGATATATTAAAGAAGCAGTATATGTGGAACAACCACCTGGTTTTGAAGAACCAAGGAAGACAGATTATGTTTACAGACTCAAAAAGGCTCTTTACGGTCTGAAGCAGGCACCCAGAGCATGGTACGAAAGGTTAAGTAATTTCCTTCTACAAAATGAGTTCACCAAAGGTAAGGTTGATACAACTTTATTTGTTAAAAGAAAGGGTAAGGACTTTATACTTGTTCAAATCTATGTTGATGATATAATCTTTGGATCCTCTAATGAACTGCTTTGCAAGGAATTCTCTAAAAATATGCAGAACGAGTTTGAGATGAGTATGATGGGAGAACTAACATTCTTTCTTGGTCTACAAGTGAAACAAACCAAAGATGGTACTTTCATTTGCCAAGAAAAGTATGCCAAGGAGATAGTCAAGAAGTTTGGACTGCAAAATTGCAAGAAGACAGACATTTCAATGTCTCAATCATCCAAGCTGGACAAAGATGATAATGGTAAAAAGGTTGATAAGAAGGTATATAGAAGCATGATAGGTTCTCTATTATATCTTACTGCATCTAGACCTGACATACTTTTTAGCGTCTGTATGTGTGCGAGATTTCAGTTAGATCCAAAGAAATCGCATCTTTCTGCAGTAAAAAGGATAATCAAATACATTGGAACTTATCCAATGCTAGGTCTTTGGTATTCCAAAGATTCAGATTTTACTCTTACTGGTTATTCAGATGCTGACTTAGCTGGATGTAAAGTAGACAGGAAAAGTACTACAGGTACATGCCAACTGCTTGGAAATATGCTAGTATCCTGATATTCAAAGAAGCAGAATACAGTTGCACTTTCAACAGCAGAAGCAGAATACGTAGCCTTGGGAAGTTGCCTTGCACAGATTCTGTGGATGAAGCAGCAGTTGCGAGATTTTGCTGTTGAAGACTCAAATGTTGCAATCAAATGTGACAATACCAGTGCCATTAATCTTACTAAGAATCCCATTCTTCATTCTCGAGCCAAGCATATTGAGATCAAATATCATTTCATTAGAGATCATGTCCAAAATGGTGATGTGAATATTCAATTTGTTGATTCTAAGAATCAATTAGCTGATATATTCACAAAACCTCTTGACAAATCTTCATTTGAATTTATTAGATCCAAACTGTGCATTATTTATCCATTTTGTTGAAGTGTTTGACAGACAGGAATTTTTCAGACTCAAGTGTTCTCCGTCTGAACATTCCTCAGACTCTCAAAGAACGGTACGAACTTAGTTTAAAGTTTGGCGGGAATATTTTTGGTAGGATATTTTCACACTTGTTACTTATAGAAGCAAATCAGGTACGTATCCAAATTTATCTATTTAATTGTTTATAAAAATATTTATCATGATTCTGTACTGATCTGTTTATGCTTCACAAAGTTTAATTCTCTCCTACTTAGGGCTTATTTTTACTTTTTAAAAGTTACTCTCTCATTCCAAAATAAAACCATACTTCTCTTTTATAAAAACGTCTCTTTTCAAACCCTATCTATACGATACGATCTTTTTCTTCTTCAAACCCTCTCAATTTTCAGAGACACTCCTCGTCTTCCTTCTCCAAAGATCAAAACTTTTTGATCCAGAAGACATCAAAATGCCTTTCAAGAGAAGATCCTCACGAATCTTGAATCAAGAGTCTAAATCTTCTGCTCCGCCTGAGTTTATGGAGATATCAGACACAGAATCGGACCATCTCGAAGAAACTGCTCATGCTACGCCACCTCCTCGATCATCTTCAACCAAACCAGAGGGTAACAGGGATTTTCGTTTTCATCACATCCAATTTGTATGGCAAAATTATCAAAGGTTGAAGAGAGGTAATGCTGCTCCTGAGACTCTTCTAAAATATCTCAAAGACAATAACATTCGGTCAGAAACTCATCTGGTTCAAGAGTATTCTAAGCTTTCTGCTGGGACTAATCAAACTCCTGCCAACACAACCCCAAATATGCATCTTTCCAGAAAGGGGAAGGAAAAAGTCGAAGAATCATCAACTCCGTCGGTAGCAAAGTCTGTAAGCCCTAAATCTTCCTCAAAATTTGTTGTTCCAGAAGATGATGCTCGACTTTTCGAGCTTTTTGAAATGAAGGTAGGCATAGCCTCTGGTCTGCCAGGAACAGGTGGCTTATTCAGAAGCTCCGAGCACAACACCTGTTTTAAGTTATTACTTGCTCGAGGGACAATAAATCACAGGATTGTGGACTTCGACTGCCTAGAGAAGGCCGGTTTTCCTGTCAAACATCTTTTTGAAAGGCTAGGCATTTACGAGTTTTGCCTTCAGTCTGCAGATGTTTTTCCTGATTTAATTGCCTACTTCTATTCAAATCTCTCTATTTTGTCACCAAACTGGCTCCAGTTTTCTGTTGGTGACAAGAAATTCGACTTAAAGGCTGATATGTTGGGAAAAATAATTGGAGCAAGATACTCCAAGTTTACTCCTTTGGATGTAAGTCTTGCAGATGCCTCCAAGATTGCATCTGAAAATCCCAATTTTGCTCAAAGTTCAAACAGGCATCTCTCCTACTCTGACCTGTCTCGAAAATCAATCATTCTGCACAAGATTATTATCAATTGCTTGAAGCCCAAGGCTGCTTCTAAGACTGACCTCTCAAAATCTGAAATTAAGCTCATCTGGGCCATCTTGAAAGGTCAGCCTTTTTCTCTCCCTCACATCATTATCTTCCACATGTACAGGGCGCTACAGAAAGACAAGGGACAACTGCCCTATGGGGCCCTGATCACTCGAATTTTTATGTTCCTTAATATATCAATCCCTGATGAATTGCGCCAGAATTCTATTCCCTGTATGTTTGTTGGAGAGAAAATACTCTCCAAAATGAAGCAGTTTAGTGATGTCAGGGAAATAATAAAGGGAAAAGAGGCTGGTCAGTCTGAAACGAAAGCTTCTGAAAAATCTAGTTTCAAAAGGTCAGAGCAGAGGAAAGAGTCAGGATCAGTAAGCAAAAAAGAAAGAATGTCAAATCCCTCTCAAGGTGTACAGCAAGAAAAGGAAAGTTTTTCTGCATGATGAAAGTGATGAAGAAGAAGCAGAACACCTTAATTCAGGCCATGCTGATACTCCAGAACATGCTTCTGAACAAACTCCACATTTTTCAGAACCTACAAATCATGTTTCTGAAGAACTAGCAACTGTTCAAGGGGAGATTCCACCAGAACCAGCCACCCAAGAGTACGAATAGTCTGAACCAGTTAACGTCCGAGAACAGCCCTCAGCAAGTCAGACCATTCTTGATCTTCTGCTCGATATCAAGAATAAGCAAGCTGCACTTGAACTAGATATGAAGAATCTACACAAAATTGTTGAGGAAAACTCTCAATCTCAACGTCGACAAGCAGCAGGTGACAAAGCCAAACTTCAGGAAGCCATTCATCTGTGCTCATCCAACATAGACAAGGCTGTCGGTCAATGTAGCTCGAAGATTGAGGAGGCTGTCTCTATCTTGGAAAATTTTCAACTCATTCGTACTCCTTCAAAACATTAAGCCTGTTTTACAAACAATTTCTCTCTCAATTCCTATTTCTTTTAGTCTGTAATATTCACTAACGTTTATTGTTAATATATTTGATTGCTTAAATATAAATGTTTTCTACTCTCTATTACTGCCTTTTATGCTGATGACAAAAGGGGGAGAAATATACAGATTTTATGCAGGTACAAAGGAGACAAAGACACAGATATCAATAGAGTTTGCTCCTTTATTTTCAATCTGTGTTTCGTGCGCTAAATATGCTTATTTTCATCCATATGATTTAATCTGCAGGAAAGTTTTGTCACCATAAAAAAGGGGGAGATTGTTGAGGAAAACCCCTACTAGTTTTGAAGTTGACAAAACCTTTCATGATATTTGTAAATCTAATAATTATTCTGAACCTTCTCATTTTAGGTACATAAGTTCATAATGAAGTTTTTCAGATTTTACAAGTTAGAAGAATTATCTATGTTCTGAGATATTTTTCAGACGCAGAAATTCTTCAGACTTTATAAGTTCTTGAAGACCCACAAAAGCTAAAGTTCTGAGATTCAAAATAAGAAAATTCAGAAGCAGATGCAGAAGCTGAAATTTTTCAGAAGCAGACGTAGAAGCTGAAATTTTTCAGAAGCAGACGCAGAAGCTGAAATTTTCAGAAGTAGACGAAGACGCAGTAATTCTTCAGAAGCAAAACTCAGAACGAAGAATAACAGCTAGTAATCTGATATGGATTTCATAGTAGGAAAATTTTGATTTGTTCAATCTTAATCAAATTGATTGACAATCAAATACTAAGACAAGAATGCTTTACAACGGACAAAAACTCTACTTATGGAAACCAAGATTCTGATTGTATGGACGACTAGAATCAGCGGGATTCAAAATCTGTCATCCAACGGCTACTCAATCCTTAGTATCCAAATCTGTCCTAGGTGAAGATTGGAAGATAATCCTCTGAAGGCTGTCCAACGGCTAGTTTGGAAGTAGAGGAGTATTTAAGGAGATCAACGAGCAGCAGAAGGAGAGTACAGAATCACGAATCATCGAGTCCAAAGTCTGAGTTTAATCCAATCATTTCTCTTGTCTTTCTGAGCCAAAAAGTTTAGATCTTGAGGGTTACTTTGGAAGAGTGTTTGTGTGAGATAGAGAGTCCTATCATACACAAGAGTGATATCACTCAGAATCTGTATATTCCTCTTGATTATTTAGTGAAATCCAGCTACTAGGCTGTAAGCGTGGGAGAGTGGACGTAGGCTTGCTATAAGCCGAACCACTATAAACTTGTGTGCAGATTCTCTACTCTTTCTCTCTTACTTTACATTCTGCACATCTGAACATTTCCTATATGATCTGACTTGATTCTGAATATTATTCAGATTCTTCTGTTATCTGTTTTATTTCCGCATAATTTTTAAAGATCTGTTTAGGATCACCTATTCACCCGCCTCTAGGTGACCCTTGCTAGCCACTTCACCTAGCACATCAAACAACCGAGATTCTAACAACTAAAGACACAAATGCGCACTCACAACCGGTCATCTCAAGGTAACAACAACCAGCCATAGAAACACCGAATATTATACACTAAACGTGTGTCAATTCAACCTACTAACTCGACATTAATTCACCGCAGTACGACTCGCCACTCCAACACACATTAATCTGCATTTCATTCAATAATCCAACCAACGTCACTTCTTCATCCCGCTAAAATCCGACCATCAAAATAACCAGCACAAATGTAATTCGGGCACCAAATCAGTCCACACATCCAGCAATGCTCGACCGACACATAGCTCGCCATCCCAACACGATTTAACATACGAACAATCCGTAATTGCGACATAATTTTCGGCAGCAACGGCCCCCAATTCAGCACCAAAATCGACTATAAATTGTCACGATTCAACCCGCATTCCGACCATAGCACCCACCCCTAACTAGCCCACACCTTAGCCATCAAATTGCGTTAAACGGCCACCGAATCGGCCCGAATAGCCCCTAATCAGCCGCAATTCCCACCCTAAACAACCCTTAAACACGTCTAATGATACCCGAAGTGCTAGACGGAGTTTAGGGAGTCGTTTACCCCAACTTGAGTGAGAAAACAAGGCTGGGCAGCGAGGAAAATCGCCGGGACAGCAGCAACGGCGGCGATCGGCGAGGCTCTCGGCCCCGGCTGGGCGGCAAGGAGCTCCGGTTGAGGCGATAACAGCAAGGGAAAACTGGGATCTCGCCGGGACGGCAGCAGCTCCGGCGTCGAGCGGCGGCCCATCACGGCGACAAGAACAAGGCCGATGAGGGCAAAACAGGGGAAGGGGAGGGGAGACGCTGGGTTGGCCGGAACAGGGGAGGGGCGGTACTAGGTGGCCGGCCAGGCGGTGGGGTAGCGATCAGTGGCTGGGGGGAAGATTGGGTGGCGGAGGCGAGGCGGCGGCGGCGAAGCTAGAGCCCTAAACAGGGGAAGACGCCGGGGAAGAGAGGAATAGGGGGAGAGGAGGTCGCGCGGCGGTCGTGGGCGACGAGCAGCGGCGCCGTTCGGTCGGGCGATGGCGACGCAAGGCGGTAGGCGGCGGTGGTGGCTGGGCTGGTCATTGGCAAGGTGTGGTCGAGCGAGCAGTAAGCGGGAGAAGAAGCCAGAAGCAGTGGCGTCAGGGGTAAGCCAGCGAAGGAGAAGAAGAAGAAGAAAAGAGGAAGAAAAGAAAGAAAAATGAAAAAGAAAGAAAGAAAAAGAAGAGAGAGAGAAATGGATAGGTCTGACAAGGAGGGGACAAACGTGCAAAGGGGGGGAGGTGATCGGAGAAAGAGAGAGAGGGAGAGAGAGAGAAAGAGAGAGAAAGGGAGAGAATTTCGAAAAAAAATTAAATAAATATTCAAATATTAAATGCGATCCGATGGCCCAAATTCAAAACCGAAAACGATTTACCGGTCCAAAATAAGCCTCGCATATAAAAAGGGACAAAGGCCAAATTAATTAAATCAAGCTATAACGAGGGAGGTCTACTGGTCCAAATTCGCATCAGGTCAAAAACTCTCATTTTTCCATTATTCCTGATAATCTCAACGTTGGCCACAACAATATCGACACCGTCCAATTTATTTCGTCCTGAAACTCCCGAAAATCGACTGCCAAGTTTGGGGTCTAAATAACGGCCAAATTTGATCGAGTGCGATTCTAGCGAAATCTCTAATTTAAAATGATAACCGGGAGTGATCAGTTCCCGGGCAAGATTTTACTATAAGCACACTGACAAATCACGCGTTTTATAAATCCCAAATTAGGTCAAAATCCGGAATGTCACACTGGGGGGTGGGGTTCACGAATGAGTATTCTAGAGGAAGAAGATGATGTCTCTTTTTTCCAAACAGATGGACGTAATCAATTTGTGACATCCAACAGCTCAGAACACATGCGGTCATCTTTTGGAATGAATGGTCGTGATTTAATCATGCGATAAGACGGTCCTAATTTTATCCTTGCAGCACCCAAATCGGACGGTGCACACCGAGCCACATCAACCCCAGCTTGGAGGGGATCTAATGGCCAAAATTCCTCAAAATCACATGCCAACAAAGGGAAAGGTAAATTTTGTGATTATTGCAAACGTCCTTACCATACCCAAGAAATTTGTTGGAAATTGCATGGAAAACCAACTGATAAGGAAAAGAAAGAGCAAGATATTTCTATCGTAGCACATGCCAAGGCTCACCAACCTATCAATCAGGATCAATTCCAGCAAACTATGAGAGCTTTAAACTAGCTAGGGACACAAGATAAAATGACCAGCTATGTAGGTACTTCCCATTGCTTAAGCTCTTTTTCAAATAAAGCATGGATTATTGATTTGGGTGCTAGTGATCACATAGTTTGCGATGAACATTTCCTTTCCAGTATCCACAAATCATCTGCATACACTTCAGTACGTCTCCCCAATGGAAATGATACATCTACCACCAAAATTGGGAACATACAACTTAATCCTTCCATTACTATGAGAAATGTACTCCTCATTCCCAAATTCCAATTTAACCTCATCTCTATCTCCAAACTTTGTGAAGACAACTCATGTCAAGTCCTTTTTCAATTCTGACATCTATTTCTTTCAAGCCCTTTTGACTGGGAAACTGATGAGCTTGCGTAACAATCATGAGGGACTCTATTTTTGGGCCACTCTTCCCAAAAATTTTGATATTTCGCATTTTCCCTTCAATAAGGGCATTTTATGTAATGCTAGCATTAATGAAAATACTTTCTTATGCCACCAGCGTTTAGGCCATAGTGCCTCCTTCCCTCATCCAAAATGTCCTATCTATCCTTTGGCTAAACAATCGCGATTATCTTTTCCACAAAGCACATCATGTGCCAATACAGCCGTTTCTCTTCTACACATGGACATCTAGGGACCATACCACACTCCACACCATGATGGATCTCGTTTCTTCCTTACAATTGTGGATGACTATACACGAGCAACTTGGCTATTTCTAATGTAATCAAAAGCCCAAGTACTTTCCCATCTTAGAAATTTTTTCGCCCTTATAAAATATCAGTTTCATAAATCCATATAGTGGATTCGCACTGATAATGGCTGAGAATTTTTCAATCACGAATGTTCTTCATTCTTTAATTCAAAAGGCATTTGTCACGAGAGTTCCTGCACATATACTCCTCAACAGAACAGTGTTGTCAAAAGAAAACATCGTCACCTCCTAGAAGTTGCTCGTGCGCTTAAATACCAAGCATCTATTCCTGAAATGTTCTGGGGAGACTGTGTGGTCACAGCAGCATACTTAATAAAGCGGATGTCATCATGGGTTCTCAATGAAAAAACTCCTTTCGAATTGCCTTTTGGGAAGTCTCTAGACATTCGCCAACTTTGTGTTTTTAGCTATTTATGTTGTGTGTCTACCGTGGGCCCTCAGGACAAATTGGGTTCTTGTGCTCTTAAGTGTGTATTTATGAGATATCCCATTGTTCAGAAGGGATATTTGGTATATGATCCATCCACCGAGCATTTCTTTATCAGTAGAGATGTTATCTTCCATGAAGATGTTTTTCCTTTCCAAGAGGAGTTATCTTCTAATCAACAAAAAAATACGGTTACTGATCGCCGTCCATTTTTTACTGAAGAAGATCTTTTGCCTCCTCAACCGATTGTGATTCCCCATATATCATCTCCCACGGCATCTCCGGTCCCTGAATATGATGCAGCCTCACCATCAGGTACACATAATCCATCTGACATTCCACAGGAAGTCACATCAGAGTTCGCTATTACTTCTCAGTCACCTACTTCCTCAGGTCACAAATCTTCCGGACTATCAAAGACTTTTCCGTCCACTGCAACAGCTCCTCCTCGACGTTCCGGTCGGACTACATGACCGCCCACTTGGACAACAGATTATATTTGTCCTACCTTGGAGTCATCTGGGACTCACTATTTTGTCTCATCATATGTTAGCTTTGCTCGACTTTCACCTAAACACATGTGCTGCATTAGTAAAATATCTGAAGGACAGGAACCATCTTCATATGATGAAGCTGCCAAAGACCCTCGTTGACAACAAGCAATGGCGGATGAATTACGAGCTCTAATAGAAAATAAGACTTGGGATATCGTTCCAATACCCACTCATTGGAAATCTATTAGCTGCAAGTAGGTATACAAAATCAAATACAAGGCGGATGGTTCCATTGAGCGCTATAAGGCAAGACTAGTGGCTAAAGGATTTACACAACGGGAAGGTTTTGATTATATTGAAACATTCTCTCTAGTAGCGAAGGAAGTCACCGTTCGTTCTTTCCTTTCAATTGCTGCTCTTCGTGATGGGCCTCTTCATCATATGGATGTTCATAACACCTTTCTTCATGGAGATCTAGAAGAAGAAATCTACATGGATCTTCCACTAGGTTTACGCAGACAAGGGGAGAATCAAGTATGTCATCTCCGTAAATCCCTATACAGGCTCAAGTAGGCTTCTTGTCAATGGTATGCCAAATTCACCACTACACTTACTGCTGCTAAATTCCAGCAATCCAGACATGACTATCCCTTATTCACATAGAGTCAAGGTACATCATCAATTTACTTGCTTATATATGTTGATGATATACTTATTATGGGAAATAATGAAATTGCCATTGAGAAGTTTAAAAAGCATATGCACTCTACTTTTCACATTAAGTATTTGGGACCTCCTAAATACTTCCTCGGGATAGAAATTGCAAGATCAGATAAGGGAATCTGTCTCAGTCAACGCAAATTTGTTCTAGAGATCATATTAGAAGCAAGACTATCCAGATCCAAACTAGCTGCTATCCCAATTGAATAGAATGTCAAGTTAACGACAGTTGAATATGATAAGGGATTATCATCTCTGAGTGAGGATCCTTTGCTAAGAGACCCTTCTGGTTATCAGAGACTTGTCGGGAAACTTATATATCTAACCATGACTAGACCCGCCATATGCTATGCTGTGTAGACTCTCAGTTAGTTTATGCATAATCCAAAGTAGTCCCATATGAATGCTGCACTGAAAGTCGCAAAGTACTTGAAGGGATGTCCAGGTTTGGGAATACTACTATCTCGGGATAATAACATGGAGATGATAGCATATAGTGATACAGATTATGCTACTTGGTCTATGAGTAGGAAATCTGTCACAGGATTTTGCATAAAATTAGGAGACTCATTATTCTCTTGGAAAACAAAGAAACAGTTGACCGTTTCATTATCATCCACCAAAGCAGAATATCAGGCAATGGCAAAAACCAGCTGTGAAATAGTCTAGATAAGAGGATTACTGCAAGATCTTGGTATATGGGTAAAGGAACTAACGATTTTATTCTGTGATGATGATGCTGCACTAAATCCAGTTTTTCATGAAAGGATGTAACATATAGAAGTTGATTGTCATTTCATCAGAGACAAGATTCAGGATAGAGTGATCAAGACAAAAGGAATAAGGACGACGGAGCAACTCGCAGATATCTTCACTAAACCTCTATGTCAGAGGCAACATATGTATCTATTAAGCAAGCTATGCATCCTTGATGTGTATAGACTGCAAGCTTGAGGGGGAGTGTTGAAGAAACTGTTGCCCTAACTGATTCTAATTGATAATTGATCCCGATTATTTCATTGATGGGAAACTAGAATATTGTGTATTAGGAATTGATTTTTTTTCGTTTATTCTGTATATTTTTTTCCTTAATTAGTTCGACCCTATGTATTATAAATAGGGCTGTGATTGTACAATGTTGATATGAGAAAGCAATACAACCTTTCATACACTCTACTACTTACTCTACTGCTTTCCATCATCTTCTGACAGAGCTGAGATCACAAATCCACGAGCCTAACTAAGTCACATTACTGCGATCACGTGGATGGCATGTCAAAACCCATGATACAACTTCCCTTGTTACACTGATAAACAGATAGACCTTTGCAGGTTCGATGAACAATTGGAACTGTAGGGTAGGATGGAAAGTTCTTAATATTCGAAGTTTAAGTAATAAGCCCTTGCTTCCGTTGCTCTTATGTCTAGTTCCATAAGTTGATCAAACAAGTTCAGATGACTAACACAAAACTCTACTGTCGAAAAAAATGGCCAGGTTCTTGCCAAAAGCAGAAATTCTGAGCTACGACAGAATAGTTAACTTCTTGTTGAATTGTGTGTAGAAATCATTATGTTCATGAGAAACGTCTGTTCCAAGTCTGACAACAGATGAAAGCTGCATTAACCGAATGAAAGATCAGACTGCAGAAACTCAGCACAACGAAATCATCCATGAGAACAAAACGTATCCTGCATATACTCCTCATTCATAGTATTCCTCAATAAAACTACTTGGTAAAAACAGACATCTATAGACTAAAGCATACAGAGTAAGACAAATTTCAGCACTGTTGACAAGAAATAATGGAGGAAGAAATTGCGGATTCTAGATTGTTCTTGATTAATGCTTGGCACTAAGTAATGACAGCTTTGCCAGAGCTAGCAATTGGCCATGGCCAAATGTTAGAATTGGTTGCAGATGCCAGATATGCACAAATGGAAGAAACATACACTTTAAACGAGATGGATGAGAAAAATGTGAGATATGTAAGGTGCAGGTCGAGAAGATAACTCCGATAGCATTCATAAGGCACTTTATGAGAACTTCCGTTCTGTTCCTGGATCAGGGAAATGGCCTTACAGTGGAAGTGCAAGGGCAACTGGTCCTTGAAGCAGAATGTGTCCATCAGCCAATAAGTGTGGATCAAACACATTGTCCAGGAAAGTGTAAGAAATCCAACCCAAAAGCTTAAGTTATTAGGTATAGGACAACACATGTATATAAAGAGCATATAAGATTCGTTTGTCAAACAATCTAGGACAATACTTCAACAAAAAGATAGACAATGGTACTTGTAGCCAATGGTCACATCATATACTGCAATAGTGGAAAGACCCTTTTCTCAAGCTGGAAGGGACGGTAGACAGGAATTCTTCCATGATTCATTTTCACTATTAGTAAGAGTACTAATTTGGCTGTCTTTCCCTGGAAATATATTTGTAACACTATTTTCTTCTTAATTCAGCTCAAGATATAGTCATTACAATTCATGAATGTTCTCTTTTTCAGTAAAAGAAGAAATCAAGAAGATTTCACCACCTGTATCATTCTGGAAAAGAGAAAAGTACGATTTCATTTTCCTTATATTACCTAGGACAATTCATATTTTGAGAAACTACAGGACATGCCACCTGATTTTTCATGTCAAATCTTGAAATAGGTGCTCATTAAGACACACCTTCTCAATTTCGACATGAAAAAATTAATGAATTTGCTTCAGCATTGTTTGCCTTGGAGGAATCCTGGTAACAAATGATCGATTTATCACCAGGCCATCAATACCTGGTTCCTATTTATGACTACCAATTAGAATAGTACTACTGGATCAATTTATGTGGAACCTATGAGGTCCATATTGGATGCCTCAGCTAGAAATATAACCACGCCACTACCTCAGTCAAAACAGATGCAAAAATAAGACATCCTGAATCCAGAGATGCGCGCAAGTCCTGCAAGCGTGCATAAACCCCTTTGTCTTAGGAAGCAGCACATTTTTTAGGATTAGTAGGCCATTTTCAGCAGCATATTTTTTTACTTCGAACACACTTCTGCTTGCTGCAGTTAACATTTTAAGCTCAATCCACTAGGCATATAGGATACAGAAAAAAGAGAACAAAGTTCATCTATCTGAAGGCAGAATATGCAGATCCATTATCCAGATGTTCAGAAAGACATCTTGTCAATATGGTTGTAAGATACTTAGGATGCAAAGATGATCCTAATGAGCTAAATATCATTTTATATCGGGAATGCCTTATAACAATTAACGTTTTGAGTAGGAATGAATTTGGAACAGGATTGAGATTGTGACCTCACTTTTAACCTAACCAGAAACGAGATCTTTATCACTGGCCAGAAAAGAGGGGAACAGAGATCCTTTAAATATATCTTCCAGTTCAATCAAAACAATTCTTGAATACATTGTCTATATTGTTTTACATGACTCAACTAATACGTTTAATTGTTAAGCGTAAATTGATCATCTCTCTTAGCCGGCTAGGCGGAATGATGCAGAGGGTCGGTAACAGCAGACAGAGGAAATATGGACCAATTTGACGGCCAATCTAATCATCTCATAGCCTATCAAGTTGTTTTGAGCATATTGAATCTGCGTAAAAACATACAAAACCAGAAGAGTTGGGACCTCCATCATACATAGATCAGAATTCAGAAAACATCTCGAAGTTTTATAGAAACAATCATCTTCTTTTGATAGATAAAAGATAAACTACTGTGGGCAGCAAGGGGGTGCAAACCCATATTAAAAGAAAACTCAAAGAACCAAAAAAGAGCTCGGTAAGCATTTGCATGCACAAGTTTCCACTGCACCAAAAGATGTAATTTTTTCAGCCAATCCTCAATAATTAACAAAACAGGCATCTTCTCTCCTTGGCTCTCTTCTTATGTTCTTTCCAAATCAACCAAGAACTGGAATGAGAATTGAAGAGATCCTTCTTTCTTAACACTAGGCAAATGGGGGCCCTGCAAACCCATAATTCATGCTCAATAGATCCTCCAGTCCTGTAACTCAAGTTAGCCCGATGAAAGCATAACAGGCCACCCAAAACAATCTGTCCAAGAACAATGAAGGAGAAGATGTCTCACCTTCTCTGCCTTTGCTTTGCAAAGGAAGTGCCTATTGACCCACACTTTGCCTCTAATGCAAATTTATTAAGGTTAGAATACATTCCAAGTTGCTTACGGAGAGAGAGAGAGAGAGACTCTTGTAGGTACTCTCACTTTCCAAATAACTCCAAGGAAACACCTCTCTGCCACCATCAACTTTCTGTTCTAACAAATTGAAATGAAACTCAATAGAAAAAGTTCCATCTTCACAGCAGTATTGAGAGAGATCTTTGAATTATACAGCAAATCAGGAAAGACTAGCAAAAGTTGAGTTCCTAGTCGTAGGCTTGTTAAAAAAATCAACTTCCCTAGTGATTCTCCCATCAATGGACCAATAACATTCAAACATAAGGGCCTCCTTGCTCCTAGAAATAATAAAAGGTCCAGGAAACGATCTATGAGAGGCATATACCTGCACCAACCGTCAAGCCAAAAGCATGTCCATTTTCCCCTTTCCACTGTTGGAGATGTCGGCGTCGAGGTTGCGTAAAACACATCAATTACACTGCAGAAATTAAATTCATTCTTGCTAAGCTTTGGTATTGGACATTGAACACCGGTTATCAGGGTTCATCCATGTGGTTTTTGTCGACTCCCTGATCATATTGTTCTTGTTCTCTGTTTCATAATCTACAAGACTAGAATTGCTCAATGTAGCCATTGGCTTTCAAAGTGAAACTCAATCGGCAGCCTTCACCTGATTTACTGGGTCAATAGCCCCTGAGGTCAAGGACAAAAGAATAGTCTTTTGTTTGCAAATTCATGTGGCAGGATATGTGAAAATAGAACAGACTGATATGGGTTCATGATTTGTCAGTAAAAAGCTCTCGACGTTTGGCTTTGGATTCATGGACAAACAATGCAAGAGAAGACACACTGCCAATAATAATTGCACAAATGAACTGTATATTGTCACCAATAATCCTTGCAAGAGCACCCACCACCTTTGAAATGGTGAAACCTATTATTGTCCCTCACAACAATTTCCCTATCAAAAGTTCGAGAAACAATTTTCATAAAATCATGACAATCCCAACAGATCCTAAGGTTTTTAACAATTCTTATAGGAACATCTTTCTTCAATCTGATCAAACCAAATGCAGTGGCAATCTTCTCACTGTGTAGAGCCAGAGCATTCTCTTTCTCTTCTTCTTCTATATCAAACAAAACGGGGTTCGTGTTGGCCATGTACCCTGATAATCTCAGCCTCCTGAAGATCTCACCCAACATCACTTTAATTTTGTTATACATTTGGTGGGAGTTATCTCCAACAAAGAACTCATGAACTTCACCATCAACTTCTACAACACTGCAGCCTGGAAGCTTCTTCACGCCTCTGGACTTCATTACCTGCCGCACATGGCTTACATCTTCCCAGCTTTTGTTATCAGCATAGATATTGGACAAAAGCACGTAACCACCATGACTCTTTGCTTCAAGCTCCACCATCTTTCTTGAGGCAAGCTCGCCTATTTCCATATTCTTGTGAATTTTACATGCATTTAGTAAAGCTCCCCAAGCACCGGCATGAGGCTCCACCGGCATGTCATTGATGAAATTTAACGCTTCATTTAAACGGCCAGCTCGGCCATACAAATCAACCATGCAGCCATAATGCTCTAGTTCAGGCTGGATTCCATACAACTTGGTCATTGAGGCAAAATGCTTACAGCCTTCCTCGACTAGTCCAACTACACTGCAGCCTCTCAATACCGACACAAACGTCACTTCATTCGGGAGAACCCCGTCTTTCTTCATGAGCGAGAAAAGCTCGAGACATTCCCTACCAGCTCCATTCATGGCCAGTCCATTCAAGGCAGAACTCCATGTGTAAACGTTCCTTTCTTTCATCCCCCAGAAGACCTCCATGGCCTTATCCATGTCACCGCATTTGGCATACATATCAATCAATGCAGTTCCTAATGTCAATGTTATCCGAAGCCTGCTCTTTTCAATATATGCATGAGCCCACCTCCCTTGATCCAGTGCACCTAATTGAGTGCACGCAGATAGAACCGGAACCAAAGAAGGCTCATTGACCTTCACACCTTCCAGTTGCATCTCATGGAACAAATTCAAGGCCTCCCTCGATTCCCCACACTGGGCATACCCTGCAATCATCGCATTCCAAGCAACAGTATCTCTCTCGGGCATTTCGTCAAACAGCTGCTTAGCGAACGCGACATCGCCATACTTCACGGAAGCGCTCAGCATTGCCGTCTGACACACCACGTCACGATCAAGAATCCCTCGAAACACCCTACGACACGATTCCAAACTACCCATCTCCGCGTACATATTAATCAACCCACTCTGAACATGCGGGTCGCCCTCGAACCCATGTCTCACCAGAGCACCGTGCAACGATTCCCCCACGCCGCACGCCGGAAGCTGCGCGCATGCGCGGACCAAGAAATTGAAAGTGTAATTGTCCGGCGACAAGCCGCAACGCCTGATCCTGTTGTAGTAGCGGAAGCTCTTCTGCGGGGTCGGGCTCTTGGAGTGGACCCTGATCATGGAATTCAAGCCGAACAGGGTTGGGTTCTCGCATCGGTCGAGGACCCGGCTGGAGTGCTCGAGGTTCTCGGGGTTCCTCAGGGCGACGGCGGCGACGAATTGGCCCAAGAACTGGGGCTCGTTGAGGAGGCCGCTGAGGAGGAGGTGGGCGTGGATTTGCAGGAGCTCTCGGAGGGTGGTGGAGGAATCGATCAGGCAGATGCTGGGGTGTCTCGCAATGCTTCTCAGCGAACTCATGGCCCGCGGAGCTCGGAACGTTTCTTGGGTCATGTCCGAATCTCGCAGTGCTTTTGCTGCGTTCGGCTTGAGGATTTTTGGAGCATCCGAGGAAATCGACTTCGGTGCGTCTTGGGGGTGTTCCCGCGTTTCAAACGGTCGGTTCGTTAGCAAATACGAAGGGGAAAATGTTTTGGAAATACAAAATATTTGTGTTAGGATAGATGATACTTAAAAAAAAAAAATTAACGGATAAGTGCACTGAAAGCTTTAAAATTTATCATGAAAATGTAATCGAGTCATAAAATTTTAAAATGTGTAATCAAATTCTAAAATTTATTGTGAAAATGCAATCGAGTTTTAAAACTTTTAAAAAGTGCAATCAATGGAATGATTTAATTGGACAAATTTGATATATTTTAAAACTTGATTGCACTATTTGAAAATTTTAGTACTTAATTATACTTTTCGCAACAAGTTGTAGGGTTTTCAATGCACTTTTCCCCTTTTTTCAATCTTCATAACCTCTAAAAAATCCTATTGCTTTTACAACTTCCTTTAAGATCAAACAAATTGCCTCAAATTGGCATTTTTTTAGACAAATTAATTACTTGTTAAATCTTTATTTAAGGAAAATAAATCCGTCTCATATTGTTATATTTTGTGCCAAATTAATTGGATATAAAAAAATTTCTAGATTGAAATCTTTAAAAGAAGTCTATGGAATCATGGTGATGTTTTTATGTTTTTTTACTCTTATATCGGGATACACTACAAATATACTTGTAATTGTGTGGTTAGAAAGAGATATAGGAACACACCAACGTATTGGTCCCAAATACACCAGTCCTTTGGGAATTCTTTAAGCTTTAGCATATGGGACGAAACTTATTTTCAAATAAAATCTTTTTTCATCCAAAGGAGATACTTGTTTATTTGATATAGACCCATCCATAGAAATTATATTAATTTCACTAAGTTACTCGGTAATTCCTTCTAGTTATGACATTGTTTTATATGATCTCAATATCGGTGTTTTCTTTTATGGATCACCATTTCTAGTGTTGTTTCCGTTGGACTTCTTGTGTCAAGATACGGATCAAATAATAAGCATTCTTTTTTATTGGGTCTGCAAGCTGTTGCTTAGTCAATCAATTTGTGTTCTATCAATATCTCTAAGTACGATTCGTTATAACAAAAACTTTTGGCCAACACCGGCTCTGACCCGAACCAGACCGGCCCGACCCGGCCCATAATAGTTCCTTTGATGGGCTTTTTAGAGGTGAAAATAGTCCATATGAGCAAAGCAGGGTTTTTGAAACTTGGCTGGGGTTTCTCTCCCTATCTCTCTCTCTCTCCCACCTGCAGCTCAGCCGTCAGTCCATCGCCGCCGGCCGCCGCCCACGGAGCTTCCGGTAATCTCTCTCTCCTCTCTCGCTTTGCGCGAACGTGAGCTTCGTTGCGTTTCAGCTGAATCGATCCGCCGGCTTTCTCGTTTTCCCGGGAATGCGTCCGGACGTATTCGCCGATTCGAGCGTGTGCGATGCTGGAAATGATTCGGGGAAAGCGGTGGAAGTTTCGTTCTTATGGCGGCCGTTGGTTTGTTCTGTTTGACGGCAGATGAGGAGGAGGTGACGGTTCCCGACGAAGTTAGGGACATGGCATTGTCGATTTCCAGGAGGGTGTTGCGGTCGCTCGGGCCGTTGGCCCCGTGGAGGCATGTCGGCTCGGTTTCGGCCGCGAATGGTTCTTTTCGCTGTCCTATCTGTTTGGCTACTTGGGTTCCTGATTTCGATCGTTCGTTGAGATGGGTTTTAATGGTTTTGTAATTTTTCTTGGTAGATTTGCGCGGCCTCGTTTCGCAAGAGAGCTTATCTACTGTGGAGTTTTCTCGATCATTAAGGGTATGTTCGTGTTCTACTTCTGTGTTATAATTACATGTGGTGAATGCAAAAGAATAGCAAACGAGCAATTTTTTGTGCCCATGGTTGCTCCGCGGATTTTACTCGATCAAATGCTTTCGATGGTGTATTGCGAGTGAAATCATAATTTTGGATGTTTCAATTTCTTTATTATTTGTCTTTGAATGTGCTCTCGGCTTTGCTCTATAACCTAGTGGTCTCTTCCTATTGAAGAAGCAGACTTGGGTTGTCTTACTTTCTACTGTCTAGAGTTCATAGCAGTTGATTGATGAACATGATATAAGCCCATCCTTAGCTTTGACTCCTGACATCGGGGTGTGTTTTATGTAACCGTATGTAGGATGATGCTTTTTTCGTTGGTCGTCGAAGGCTGTCAACCTCAATACTGACTCCTAATGGTGAAGCTGACTTCCCTTCTGACCTATTGTCCAAGAAGGAAGTAATCGTGCCTGATCGTGAGATAGGTATGGATGGAATGTGCTTTACAGCGCCTTTCTTTTAAAAGATACAGAGGATTATAATGACCATCTTTTACATGTGTCGATAGCCCCTGGAAATGCAACTTGAAATGTAGAAAAATAAGCCATGAACTGCTTAGGAAACAAGGGAAAGCATGAATTGGTCCAGAGGTTTGAAATGTCTTGCAGAACTAGTAATGTTATAAGAGGACTCAAGAAGATATTTCCTTGAATATTTCATGTATTAAAATGATTTTCATGATTATTAAGTGAATGCAGGATATTCTATAGTGGCTTATCCATTATATTTGCTTTGCAATGGGGAGATATCAGCATTCTGCTTATTCGCTTTAGTATTATACTTATAAAATATTCTTTCAGGACTTTACCAGGACCTTGTAATTCCAGTGACGAACTTTCTTGGTGAAGATAAGGGCTTGATGGTCTTAGCTGGAGATGTTTTTGATGTACCTATTAGAAAAGATATTATTCATCGTGTCGTGAGATGGCAGCTTGCAAAACGACAACAGGTTTTGTACAACAATCTTACGCACTCTGAAATCTGGTGTCTGTATTTGCTGTAAATTAATTCATGGCATAGTTTGATCTTCTGAATAACACTTTGAATTTTATTTACTGCTCTGAGAAGCATCTAAAATATTGTAGAAGAATGAGAAACCATTGATATACTACTATCTTCGCATTGAATGGGTTATTTTATTTTCCCAGAGTATTAGAATGCTGAATGCGTTTACTGCTGTGAGAAGCTTCTGTGGAGATTTTTTATTATGTTGATGGGTTGATCTACAGGGTACGCATTCAACTAAAACAATTAGTGAGGTTAGTGGAACAGGCAAAAAACCGTGGCGACAGAAGGGCACTGGTCGAGCAAGGCACGGTTCTAGGCGTGGGCCCCAGGTTTGGTTATGTTTTGCCTTATTGTTATAGAGGTCTGATTTACTGAGATGGTGTATGTAAAATATGACAAGCAAAGTTTTGGATGACAGTTTAGAGGTGGTGCTACAATGCATGGCCCAAAGCCACGAAGCCATGCTATTAAGATCAATAAAAAGGTTAGGCGCCTGGGGCTGAAGATAGCTCTCTCTGCACGGGCAGGGGAAGGAAAGGTGAATCTGTCTTGCTGCTCTTGAGTTTTCTATTTGTCGATTGTTTGATATGGTATACCTGTGGGGTTCAATTCAAGGCATATAAGCAATGATGATAATTCTGTAGTCAAGTTTGTCTTGGCTTGTAATGTCATAGAGTCCGTGCCTTGCCTACTTCATTATCCTTGTACTTATGACCTCCTCCTTTTTGTGAGGAGCAGTATCTTGAGATTTAGGGTCTGTTTTTTCGGATATTAACCTTTTGCTTTCCCTTCAAGATATTGAAAATAAATAAAAAATTAATATTAGCAAAGTAGGAAAAAATTCTAAATGGCTTACATATCAATATGTGTCTTTTGAAAGGATTTGCACTTTTAGTTATTCGACATTAAGTAAAATTAAACTTCTTACACTAAAGAAAAAGAAAATGCAAAAGACATTCAAAATAGACCCAATCATTCGATCATTTTTGTTACCATCTTGCTAGTCAGCAACCTTTTGCTTTGGTACTTATTATGTTGAACTCTTTACTGCTCTTCATTACCGCTGTACCTCAAAATGATCCCATTCTGTATTCAAATCTTCCTTTTCTTTTTTCTATCTATGCTGTATATTTGATCTAGTATTTCCTGGCTCTTGAAAATTGCACAGCTTCTGGTATTTGACGATGTGGAGATCCCAACGCACAAGACAAAGAACATTGTAAACTATGTTGAGCAAATGCAGAACACTAAGAAAATTCTGGTTGTGGATGGTGGTCCCATCAATGAGAAGCTGAAATTGGCTACACAGAATCTACACTATGTCAACGTGTTACCCTCTATAGTAAGTTTACATTCTGGTTTTAGATTTTGCATTGTTGAAATTGATTTAAGTTTACCCTCTATACTAGAATGTTTTCTTTCGCTGTGTTTGGGTCCAAGAATGCATGAATTTTGATGAGAATGGAGGTGGAGGAATGAATATGAGGGTTATATTCTCTCGTATTGTTCAGAGTAACGGAAATTGAAGGGAGTGAAAATGGAGGGCTTTTCCATTGGAAGGAGATGAAAGGCGAGTTGTGGTAGTTCTACTTAGTGGGCGTTGCTGACTCCATTTCTGGAGGGAGCGGATCAATGTTCCCATTCAGATCAGCTCCCATTTTCCATCCAACTCATTTTTTTCTTTGGGATGCTCCGTGGGAAAGAACAATCTCATTCAGGTTGTCTCGCCAGAAATTTATATATATGTGTCTGCTGGTATTTTAGGCATGTCCTCTTTCGACTTTATTGATGTAGTTGATAAAATCTTGTTTCTGAACGACCTGCTCCAAGCTTGTCTGGTGATCATAGGTTCGTATCATATCATCACAGGATATGGACTATTGCAAGGTCAATTGTTGGTACTTTTGGTTGTACGAGATATGGAAATAGTGATGATATTGCAGGATGGAGTGTCTCTGTATATTTTCTCTTATGATAACTTCTAGTGATGATTAGGAAAACCATCAGGTTGTATTTTAGGCAAATAATTCTACTTTCATGTCTAGACTGCCTGGTTCACCATTCCACAGCTCTAGGCATGTAAAGTAGTTTCCTTTTTCGGAAGTTGTTTGATCGCTTATGGCCTGAAAATCTGGCAAGATCACTTTATTCCATGATATCAGTCATAGCACGTGCTAGCAACACTTTGTTGGGCGCATTGTTACATTCTCTAAAGAGGGTCATTCGGTTCAATAACTGTATTATGATTATATGTTTTTGCAGGGCCTTAATGTATACAGCATCCTGCTACACGACACATTGGTGATGTCCCGTGATGCGGTAAATAGGATTGTTGATCGAATGCATACTCCAATTAACCGTTGATGCTATGGTTTTTTTGTTAGAAGAATTTCCTTTGGAGGGGAAATTTGATGTTTCGTGTTGGTATTTGTGCCAATGTAGGTGTTTTTCTTCTTCCTTTTTGAGTTCCTGTAATAATTATGTAACTTAGAGCTAGCAATTTTGTTTTTGGCACTGTTTTCTCCTTGTGTTTGAGTATAATGAGCTGGAATGTACTCTTGCAAATAACATTTCACTTCCTGATCTTAGCCCGTGTCAAAACATTTTTGCTTTTTCGCTCTGTCTGAATGTGTAGGACCAATGATATGCATGATTTTGTTGGGATTGTGTTCATGCGAAGGTAACGATACCTTGTCGCGGTAGGAATGATATAAACTGGATTGATGTTGAATCATGAGATGAGGGGAGCAATAATCCCCTATGAAGAATGAGAGAAGTAGCCAATTTCATCTTGTATAGAATATCGCTAGACTGAGAAGAATGCAACCATCATAATTGAACCGTATTGGTTGATGCTGTGTAATTAACACTGGCATTGTGGAGTTGATGGGTTTTCTTTTGGGGATAATTCATTTTTCCATATTAGGGGAAACCATTCTCTTGCAGCTCGTACTTGCTGAATATTGACCCATGCCTTTTGGGTACTTAAAAGCGTGGTAAGGTGATACTGTTTTCTTTCACAAAGCTTTAAGCTTATAACTGGAGATGTTTCTAATGGAAGAATGGATGGGTATTTCAAGTGCATTCGTTTCGAGAAAAAGTAACCATAGGAAAAACATTTGTCTAAAAAAATAATCGCTTGCATGAAAAGATAAAAAAGAATGGATCCCTTCGTCTTTTAGTGAGATTCTGGCCCTTTATTTGGGAAAAGGTTTTGTGAAATGGATTTATCATGTAGTAGTGACGATATGGTGTGATTGACACATCACTATTTCTTACCAAATGCATTCTCGTTCTCTCCTTTTTGATTAGTCGGTTACATCGCATGGTATCCATCATATGTAATGCCTTCACTTCACAAGAAAAAAAAGGCAATGAAATCAGTAAAGTCTTAGAAGCCGAATAATCGGAATTCATCCCTCTCGCTCCCTTCTTATATCAATAGAGTTTGGGCTTGCCTTAGCTTATCTTGATCTCGCGGGTCTGTTGCCTGGATATGGGCCTGGTTTTATTTTTGCCCTTATTAGAACCCAAGAAAATAAGTAATTTCATCAACGGACATAGTATGGTAACAATTACAATTTTTTTTAATGATTTATGGAGATGGAATTGATTTTTTAACAATGAAGTTAAAAGTTAAGTGTATAAATATGCTTTTGAAATTTCACAAACAAAGAAGTGATTAAAAAGTTGACTCTGAAAATTTAACATTAATCTAAAAAGTAGAATTCTTTAGCAGCCAACAGCTTTTACCAACTTCACAAATAAAATCAAAATCAAATTGAATTCCTGGCATGCACAACATCCTATTACTATTTATCATCCAATAACTTTAATATGTTGACACCTGAATTTTACTTAAAGATTTTTCTTACTTTTTTAGATAAATGAAAAGGATAAATAAGTCTTTACCAAAAAAATAAATAAATAAATAAATAAGAGGCAAGAGGGAGGATTCTACTGCATAATAATTCACGTGGAAAAGCAGCTTGTTGAAAAACATATGTTGAAATTGGAAATTGCACATATGAGAGGATTGTTAAATGCCATGAAGCACCTAGTAGAGCCTCTAGAGATCCAAGCAGTCAAGGGAAAAGAGAGAAGAGTTTCATTGGAAGAAAGGATTGGTTCGCTTTTTGGAAGGAAATGATGGTAAGCGAAGGAGGGGAATGCATGAAAGGTTAATTTTTCATGTTTAAGTTGTGATAATGCCTGTTTTATAACATGAACGCAAGACGGAAATGTGTGAAAGGTTAGCTTTTCTCTTAATTTTTCTTCTTTTTTGAGTATTTATTGAATTACCAGTACAAAATGTCCAAACTCCAAAGCTGTTTTCATAATGGTGTCTGTCTTCTGTTTTTCTTTCTTTTCAATTGATGGAACTTAACTTATAATCATGCTCTTAGGTGAGAAAGCCATTCTTTTTCCTTTTCTTTTTTTACATACTTCCGATCTCTAACTTCTTTCTTTGTTTAGTATAATGCCTATCTCACTCTTCTTCTTCTCTTTTGATATTCATTTTAAGCAAGCCATTATATGTAAAGAGACAAATTTTTTTATTAGGATGGAAGAGTAGAAAGTCAAACGCCTTTGCCAAAATCATTACCTGTTTATATTTAGTAAATGGGACTGGCAGAGTACCCATCCATCATTCAGCGACTTCGACTTTGCCTTTAAATTTTAGTCTTTTGCCTATTTCTTCTCCCTCTTTCTCCATTCTCACCGTCATTTCTCTCTTCTCTCTCTCTCTCTCTTCGCGGACACTGGGAGCTTTGATTGCGCAGAAGCAAGGTTAGTCTTTTCGTTTGTTGTTTTTAGTTTTATTAATTGTTTTTAGTTGTCAAAATACCCATATTGAACTAGTTGGATATGGTTTAGTGATTTTCTGGTACCAAAGCAATGGAAAGAGATCACCATGAAGAGCTAAAGAGTGGAACACGCCCTTCTAACCAAAAAAAAAAAAAAAAGAACATGCCCTTTCTACCCAAAAAAGAAAGAGTGAGAGGAAACACCTGATTTGATGAACATAATGGAAGTGAGTTACGAGACATCAAAGTCTCAGAATTTTACGAGTTTCTACTTCTGTGATCTTCATGAATGGAATGTTGACTGCATGCTAATTTCTTTTTTAAATCAGAATGCCTTGGACAATCGTCCACTCAAATTGGCTACTCTAAATTACAAAAAGCCGAAAGAGTCTTGAAATTGGCTTAAAAGCATAAGGTATTTGCTTAATATTTCTTTTCACGTGAAGAGAAAACATATATTTGCATATTTTTCTTTTTTGACACCTATGTATGATATTTCAGAGGTAAGAGAGGAACTCTACTACATGATAATTCACATGGAAAAGTAACTTGTTGAAAAACATATGTTGGAATTGAAAACTGAACATATGAGGGGATTGATGAATGTCATGAAGCACTTGGTGGAGCTTCTGGGGATCCAAGCAGTCGATGGAGAAGAAGGAATAAAGTTTCGCTCAAAGAAGGGATTGATTCCCTTTTTGGAAGGGATAATGCGTGTGAAAAGTTAATTTTTCATATTTAAATTGTGATAATGCGTGTTTTATAACATGAATGTAGCAGGAGAATGCGTGAAAAGTTAGCTTTTGTTTTAATTTTCCTTCTTTTTTGAGTATTTGTTGAATCAGCAGTACAAAATGTCCAAACTTCAAATTTGTTTTCTTGATGGAGTCTATCGTCTTCTTTTTTTTCTTTTCAATCGATGGAGCTTATCTTATAATCATGCTCCTAAATGAGAAAGTCATTCTTCTTCCTTTTCCCTTTTTTTTTTTCCGTACTTATGGTCTTCGACTTCTTCTTTCTTTGTTTAATATAATGCCTATCTCACTCTTGTTCTTTTCTTCTGATGTCCATTTTAAGTAAGTCATTATATGCAAAGAAACAAATTTTTTTATTAGGGTGGAAGTGTAGAAAGTCAAACACTTTTACCAAAATTATTACCCTATCATATTTAGTAAATGGGCCCGGCACAATACCCCTTCGTCATTCAGCGATTCCGACTTTCCTTAAAATTTTAATCTTTCAACTATTTCTTTTCCCTCTTTCTTCATTCTCTTCTTTGTTTCTCTCTTTTGTCCCTCTCTCCGTGGACGTTGGGAGCTCTGATCGCACAACGGCACAGTTAATCTTTTTGTTTTTTTTATTTCAGTTTTATTAGTTGTTTTTAATTGTCAAATAACCATAGTAAACGAGTTGGATCTGATTTAGCGATTTTCTGATATCCAAGCAAAGAAAGAGATCACCATGAAGAGCTGAAGAGTGGAACACATAATTTCTGCCCAAAAGAGTGAGATGGAGAGAAAGTGTCCGATTTGACAAACATAATGGAGGTGAGTAACGAGACATCAAAATCTCAAAATTTCACGAGTTTCTACTTCTGTGATCTTCATGAATGAAATATTGACTGCATACTAACTTCTTTTTTACATCAGAATGCCCTAGACAAGCTAAAAGAGTCTTGAAACTCGCTGAAAACATAAGGTATTCACTTCATATTTCTTCTCACATGAAGAGAATACATATGTATTCACATTATTCTTTTTGGACACCTATGTATGATGTTTTAAGCGCAAGAGGGGAACTCTACTGCATGATAATTCACATTGAAAAATAGTTTGTTGAAAAACATATGAAAAACATATGTTGGAATTGGAAATTGCACCTATGAGGGGATTTGTTGAATGTCATGAAGCACCTGGTGGAGCTTCCTGGGGTCCAAGTAGTCGAGGGATTTGTTGAATGTCATTAAGGGGATTTGTTGAATGTCCATTTGCCTTTTTCCTTTTTTTTCCGTACTTCCGGTCACTGACTTCTTCTTTCTCTGTTTAGTATAATATCTATCTCACTCTTGTTCTTCTCTTATTATATCCATTTTAAGTAAGCTATTATATACAAAGCGACCCACAACAAGTGGCAACTCTGTTGTTTCATTGACCAAAAACAGGAAGAAATCAAGAGAACACACACAGGGGAGCCAAAGGGAATCCAACGGACCTTGATCACACAGAGGAGCTCTAGGGTTCGCAGCAAATTTGAGTGACGATTGATGGTCACTCACTGTGCCATGGTTGGCGACAGTGAATTGATCGTTGACTCAGCAACGGTGAGTCGGTTGAAGATGCTGCGTCTGATGAGGATCAAGTGAGATGGAGAATAGAGATGAGAACCGAGAGTGAGAGCTGCGTCTCGAAATGGAAATAAAAGGAAATGTTGCGAGTGGATGGAAACTGAAGATAAAGAAAAGACCAAAAAAATAAGAAAAATAAGTTACTAATTTCTATTTTAGGGATCCCGGTTCCGGTTCTAGGTTCTGGTTTGGTTCCTACAAGAACCGGCAATTGGCACTGGTTCTTAAAAATGGGGAATTAGGAACTGGACCCTCTCTCCATGGAACTTGGAATTGCACTCACCCCTAAATGGGACCGGTAGAGCATCTCTCCATCATTTAGCGACTCCAACTTAGCCTTCAAATTTTAGTCTTTCATCTATTTCTTTCTCCCTCTTTCTCCATTCTTTTCTTTGTTTCTTTCTTTTGTCTCTCTCATTGTGGATGCTGGGAACTCTGATCGAGCAATAGTAAGGTTAGTCTTTTCGTTTGTTGTGTTCAGTTCTATTAGTTGTTTTTAGTTGTCAAGATACCCATATTGAATGACTTGGATTTGGTTTAGCAGTATTCTAGTATGAAAGTAGTGGAAAGAGATCACCATGAAGAGTTGAAGAGTCGAACATGACCTTTTTGCCTAAAAAAGGGTGAGAGAGCAAGTGTCCGATTTGACGAATATAGTGGACGTAGTAATGAGACATCAAAATCTCATAATTTCACGAGTTTTTGCTTCTGTGATCTTCATAAATGGAATATTGATTGCATGCTAATTTCTTTTTTACATCAAAATGCATTGGACAATTGTCCACTCGAATTGTCTACTCTAAAGTTAGATAAAGCTGAAAGATTCCTGAAACTGGTTGAAAAGTATAAGGTATTTGCTTCATATTTTTTCTCACGCAAAGAGAATACATGTATATTCATTTTATACTTTTTTGACACATATGTATGATGTTTCATAGGCAAGAGGGGGACTCTATTGCATGAGAATTCACATTAAAAAGTAGATTGTTGAAAAACATGTGTTGGAATTAGAAATTGCACATATGAGGGGATTGTTGAATGTCATGAAACACTTGGTGGAGTCTCTGGGGGTCCAAGTAGTCGATGGAGAAGAGGGAGAAGAGTTTCACTGGAAGAACATATCGGTTTACTTTTGGAAGGGACAATGAGGGCGAGCACAGGAAGGGAATGTGTGAAAGGTTAGTTTTTTATATTTAAATTGTGATAATGCCTGTTTTATAACAAGAATGCAAGAGGGGAATGTGTGAAAGGTTAGTTTTTCTCTTAATTTTCATTCTTTTTCGAGTATTTGTTGAATTAATAGTACAAAATGTCTGAACTTCAAAGTTGTTTTCTTGATGGAATCTGTCTTCCTTTTCCTTTCTTTTCAATTGATAGAGCTTAGCTTATAATCATACTCCTAGATAAGAAAGTCATTATTTTTTATCTTTTCTCTTTTTTTTTGTGCTTCCGGTATCCGAAATTTTTTTCTTTGTTTGGTAGAATACCTATCTCACCCTTCTTCTTCTCTTTTGATATCCATTTTAAGTAAGCCACTATATGCAAAGAGACAATTTTTTTTTTATTATGGCCAAAAAGTAGAAGTCAAACACATTCACCAAAATCATTACCCGCTCATATTTAGTAAATGGGACCGGTAGAGCACCCCTCTGTCATTCAACGACTTCGATTTTACCCTCAAATCATTACCTATTCATATTTACTTCTCCCTCTTTTTCCATTCTCTTCTTCGTTTATCTCTTTTGTTTCTCTTTGTGGATGCTAGGAGCTTTGATCGCGCAGCAGCAAGATTAGCCTTTTTGTTTATTGTTTTTAGTTCTATTAGTTGTTTTTAGTTGTCAAAATATCATATTGAACAAGTTGGATCTAGTTTAGCGGTGTTCATATACGAAAGCAGTGGAAAGAGATCACCATAAAGAGCTGAAGAGTGGAATACGCCATTTCTACCCACAAAAGAGTGCGTGAGAGAAAGTGCCCGATTTGACGAACATAAGGGAGGTGAGTAACAAGACATGAAAGTCTCAGAATTTCACGAGTTTCTACTTTTGTGATATTCATAAATAGAATGTTGACTACATGCTAACTTCTTTTTTACATCAAAATGCCTTGGACATAATGTTGACCACTTGAATTGGATACTCTGAAGTTATATAAGCCAAAAAAGTCTTGAAATTGGCCGAAAAACATAAGGTATTTGCTTCATATTTATTATCACGTGAAGAGAATATATATTTTTTCATATTATTCTTTTTGACACCTATGTATGATGTTTCAGAAGTAAGAAGGGGGACTCTACTACATGATATTTCACATGGAAAAGTAGCTTATTGAAAAAGATATGTTGGAATTGAAAATTGCACGTATGAGGGGATTGTTAAATGTCATGAAGCATTTGATTGAGTGTCTGGGGGTCCAAATGGTCAAGGGAGATTAGAGAGAAGAGTTTCGCTGGAAGGAACGAAAACTGATGGTGAGCACAAGAGGGGAATGTGTGAAAGGTTAGTTTTTCATGTTCAAATTGGAATAATGTATGTTTTATGACATGAATGCAAGAGGGGAATGTATAAAAGGTTAGTTTTTCTCTTAATTTCCTTCTTTTTCGAGTATTTGTTGAATTAGCAATACAAAATGTCGGCGCTTCAAAATTCTTTTTTTGATGGAGTCTATCTTCTTTTTTCTGTCTTTTCATCAAAATTCTTTTTTATGGAGCCTATCTTATAATCATGCTCCTAGTTGGGAAAGCCATTTTTTTCCTTTTCTCTTTTTTTTTCTGTAGTTTCGATCTCCAATTTCTTCTTTGTTTGTTTGGTATAATACCTATCTCACTCTCCTTCTTCTCTTCTGATGTCCATTTTAAATAAGCCATTATATGCAAAGAGACAAATTTTTTTATTTGGGCAAAAGAATAGAAAGTCAAACACCTTTACCAAAATTATTACCTATTCATATTTTGTAAATGGGACCAACAAAGTACCTTGTCGTTGTTCAGCAACTCGGACTTTGCCTTCAACTTTCGTCTTTCACCTATTTCTTCTCCCTCTTTCTCCATTCTCTTCTCTTTTTCTCTCTTTTGTCTCTCTCTCCGTGTATGATGGGAGCTTCGATCGTGCAATAGTAAGGTTTGTCTTTTCATTTGTTGTTTTCAGTTCTATTGATTGTTTTTAATTGTCAAAAATGCCCATATTGAACGAGTTGGATCTGATTTAACAGTGCTCTGGTACGAAAGCAGTGGAAAGAGATCACCATGAAGAGCTGAAGAGTGGAACATGCCATTTCTACCCAAAAAAGAGTGCGTGATAGAAAGTGCCCAATTTGACAAACATAACAGAGGTGAGTAACAAGACATCAAATCTTTAGAATTTCACAAGTTTCTACTTTTGTGATTTTCATAAATGTAATGTTGAATGCATGTTAACTGTCTTTTTTTTTACATCAAAATGCATTGGACAATCGTCCATTCGAATTATCTACTTTGACATCACATAAAGCCGAAAGAGTCTTGAAACTGGTTGAAAAGCATAAGGCATTCGCATGATATTTCTTCTTATGTGAAGAGAATACATATCTTTTCATATTATTCTTTTTTAACACCTATGTATGATGTTTCAAAGGCAAGAAAGGGACTCTACTGCATGATAATTCACATTGAAAAGTAGGTCATTAAAAAACATAAGTTGAAATTGGAAATTGCACATACGAGAGGATTGTTGAATGTCATGGAGCACCTAGTAGAACCTCTGCAGTCTAAAGTTGTTAAGCGGCGTTGCTCATCTCAATCGGGCTCGCTGTGAGTGAGTGGGAGGAGATAGAGTTAGGTCGGCCGGGTTGGGCGTGATGAGGCAATCTCTAGGGTTTTGTTTATTTAGGGCCAATTGTGGTCAGGCCAAATTAGGGTGTTGTTCCTAGTGGGCTGGGCTCAGGTATTTTTATTTATTTGTTTTTGTTTGAGTTTTGGGGTATTGCTGAGTTGGGCCCAATCGCGGAGCCCACCTAGCGGTGGACCCAAGCGGGCACACCAAGGTCGGCTCCAACCTGGTTCGGACGTAGAGATCCAACCCGAGTTCGTATTATTTAAAAAAAAATCATTAAAAAAATTTGAAAAATTCGGATTTTTTTAATATTTTTTCTAAAATTAGGGAACTCTCGGAAATCAAATTTTAGATAGTTTTTCTTAAAAAAATGTTTGAAAATCTTTGATAAAAATTGTGCTCAAATTTGACAAATCTTTAGGGCTTTACAATAGGGTATGTTTGTTCTTAGAGACAAATGCTAGGCCGTTGTTTGTACATTTCCATTTGAATTATTATTCGATTGCACATTGATTGTTTCGCACATTTGAATTGCGTCAATTAGAGGCATGTGAGGCCGTTGTTTGTGCATTCCCGATGCCTTGTTTGTTGTTTCCTTAGCCTTGTTAGAGATAGAATTTTGGGACTCACTATTGGTAAGACTGTTGCATGAACATGTTAGGTGGTGATTGGACAAGTTTAGGTATCGAAAGGGCACTAGTTGATTTGTTAGTATAATTAAGTCCTCGAATCCATTGAATCTCTGATTTGTAGAAGTAAAGCAACTCTCTCACGCGTTACTTGGGTATCTAATCAACTCATCAAAAATTGATTAGTGGCGACTCCTAGATAAAATTAATTTACATATTAATAACTTAAACCTAAGTCACAAATTGGTATGGGCTTGGAAGAGTTTGCGCTAGGTTTAAACTTAATAATCCATAAGCCAAACCCCCAATGTGGCGAGATCGGTTTAGAGAGGTCACGACAAGGGCCAAAGAGTAGAAAGTCAAAAACATTCACCAAAATCATTACCCGTTCATATTTAGTAACTGGGATTGGCAGAGCTCCTCTCCATCATCCAGCGACTCCGACTTTGCTTTCAAATTTTAGTTTTTTGCCTATTCTTCTCCCTCTTTCTCCATTCTCTTCGCTGTTTCTCTCTTTTGTCTCTCTCTCTCTGTGGACGCTGGGATCTTTGATAGTGTAGCAGCAAGGCTATTCTTTTCATTTGTTGTTTTAAGTTCAATTAGTTGTTTTCAGTTGTCAAAATACTTATATTGAACAAGTTGGATCTAGTTTAGCGGTGTTTTGGTACGAAAGTAGTGGAAAGAGATCACCATAAAGAGCTAAATAGTGGCACATGCCCTTTCTACCCAAAAAAGAGTGAGAGAGTAAGTGTCTAATTTTACAAACATAATGGGGGTGAGTAACAAGACATCAAAGTCTTAGAATTTCATGAGTTTCTACTTTTGTGATCTTCATGAATGGAATGTTGATTGCATGCCAACTTCTTTTTTACATCGGAATACCCTAGACAATTATCCACTTGAATTGGCTACTTTAAAGTTAAACCAAGCCTAAAGAGTCTTGAAATTGGCTGAAAAGCATAAGGTATTCACTTCATATTTCTTCTTATGTGAAGAGAATACATATATATTCATATTATTCTTTTTTGACACCTATGTATGATGTCTCGGAGGCAAAAAGGGGGGGACTCTACTACATGATAATTCACATTGAAATATAGGTAATGTAGGTTGCTGAAAAACATATGCTAGAATTGAAAATTGCACATATGAGGAAATTGTTTAATGTCATGAAGCACTTGGTGGAGTCTCCGGGGGTCCAAATAGTTGAGGGAGAAGAGTTTCGCTGGAAGAAGGGATTGGTTCCCTTTTTGGATGGAAAAATGATGGTGAGTGCAGAAAGGGAATATGTGAAATGTTAGCTTTTCATGTTTAAGTTGTGATCATGCCTATTTTACAACATGAACGTAGGAGAAAAATGTGTGAAAGGTTAGTTTTTCTCTTAATTTTCCTTCATTTTCAAGTATTTGTTGAATTAGCAGTACAAAATGTCCGAACTTCAACGTTGTTTTCTTGATGGAGTCTATCTTCTTTTTTCTTTCTTTTCAATCGATGGAGCTTATCTTATAATCATGTTCCTAGATGAGAAAGCTATTTTTTTTTCTGTACTTCCGATCTCCGACTTCTTCTTTCTTTGTTTGGTATAACGCTTATCTCACTCTTCTTCTTTTCTTCTAATGTCAATTTTAAGTAAGCCATTATATGCAAAGTAAGCCATTATATGCAAAGAGACAATTTTTTTTTATTAGGGCTAAAGAGTAAAAAGTTAAACACCTTCGCCAAAATCATTACCTATTCATATTTAGTAAATGAAACCGGCAAAGCACCCCTCCGTCATTATGCAACTCTGACTTTGCCTTCAAATTTTCTTTCGCTTATTTTTCTTCCTCTTTCTCCATGCTTTTCTCCGTTTCTCTCTTTTGTCTCTCTCTCCGTGGACGATGGGAGCTTTTGTCGCACAGCAACAAGGTTAGTCTTTTCGTTTGTTGTTTTAAGTTTTATTAGTTGTTTTTAGTTGTCAAAATATCTATATTGAATGAGTTGGATCTAGTTTAGCGGTTTTTTGGTACTAAAGTAGTGGAAAGAGATCACCATGAAGAGCTGAAGAGTGGAACACGCCTTTTCTGCGCAAAAAAAAGAGAGTGAGAGGAAGCGCTCGATTTGACAAACATAATAGAGGTGAGTAACGAGACATCAAAGTCTCAGAATTTCACAAGTTTCTAGTTCTGTGATCTTCATGAATGGAATGTTGACTACATGCAAACTCCTTTTTTTATGTCAAAATGCCCTGGACAATCGTCCACTCGAATTGGCTACTCTAAAGTTACAAAAAGTTGAAAAGCAAAAGGTATTGCTTCATATTTCTTCTCATGTGAAGAGAATACATATCTTCTTAGTCCTGTGAGGGCGAAGGGTATTCCCCAGGGCCAGGAGGGCTCGGACAATGTGCAACTCTCGTCTAGCTTCTAGGATGGCAATGGGTACATAGGGTGGAATCGAGAAGAGGTCTATTATCGCATTTCCAACAAGGGGATAACCCTCCATTGGTCTACTGAGATCAGAAGGAACTTAGTCGACGAAAGAAGGTACTACTAAATGAGTGCCATTGGCTAGGGATGCCACACTTGTTGAGACCACAAGTGACTGGAGATTTGCAAAGAACTTTGATCTGGGGAAGTTACCAATGGGGTGGAGTGGCATGTTTTGTTGGGCAAGCGTTGCCATTAATTTATGTCCCAAGGAGTGGCATTAATGGTTGAGGAACATAGGGAAGCGACAGAACAATTCATAACGAAGGCGTTTGCGGAATTGAGTGGCAGAGAATGTCACGGAATGTGATTCTCCCATACTCTCGTACCCTTGTGAATGGAGCTTGAGCCATCGGAGTGAAGAGTGAATGATGCAGATGGGATGGTACAATTGGTTTGTAGGAGTGGCGTTAGGGTGGTTTGTGCTAAGAGTTCTAGCTTAAAATGAATATAGCTTTAGAAGTTCTGAAGGCGAGGTTGGCCTCTCATACACTAACTGGTCGGAAGTTGATGTCACTCTCCTGATAAAGTCATGGCAGGCCAAAACCAATTATTGCCCCTAAAGTATTATGAGTGTCTTGCTTAAGGACTAGATGCTTGAGTCAAGCAAAGCGTGATGCGATCCAATACAAGGATGCTATTCATCGGTTTGTTATTAGGAACAACTATAGAAAGAAGGCTGGCTTGGTGTTCTCGGCTAGCCAGGTGCCACACGAGCTATTCCACGGCCAATTGCTGGTCCATGACACTTTGATGCCACCTCACATGATGCTAACCACTGGGATTCGCATTTGTAAGAGCACAACTAAAATAAGTGCCTTCAAGTTAAAGTTACCATCAATTCCTACCAAATCTACTTTTAAACATTCAAACAAATTTATGTTAGTGATTTCGGAAAAAAATCGGTCAGAAAGATAAAAATTGAATTTTGCATAAATATTTAGTACTAAATTGGCAAAATTAAAAAGTTTAAGTTTGATTGGATATTTTCCCCTACATGTAAATATGTCTTGGGAGATAAATATATCTATGCATGTCAAACCAACAAGTCATTGTTTCAGCAACAAACTCGCCCAATAGGCAAATGTTTGTGATTGGCACCTTGAATCAAACAAGTAAAATTGTCATAAAAGTCTTAAATATATTGTACAAAATAAATTCAATCATAATCCTTTCAATTATGTCGATTTAATCATAAACCTTCTGACAATTTGCTAATTTAATCTTAAACCTTTCAATTTTGCCAATTGTTCCCTAAATCTTTTGATAATTTGCCAATTTAGTCTTAAATTTTTAAGGATTTATCAATGTAGTCCTTTTGGCCAAATATCCAAATAATATGATTTTGGACTAAATTAACACAAAGAAAGGTTTAGGGATAAATTGGCAAATCGTTAAAAGATTTAAGAATAAATTGGCATAATTGAAAGGTTTATGACTAAATTAGTTTCCGTATAATAGGTTTATGACTTTTTGAATAATTATCCCAATCGAACACTCTGGTTGCAGGTGAAGCAGATTCCTACCCTATCCAAACCTCTTTTTATTTTTGAACAAATGGATCTTTCTTGTGGGCTTTAATTCTTACCCTTACATGATGCCAAAATGCATAAATTCGAATTTCTTAGAACACACTTAAAAGAAGTGCCGTAAGGTTAAAGTTACCATCAATTCCTACCGGGTCTACTTATAAACATTCAAACGGAGGTACTCAATCATCTAGAACCTATTCTAAGTATACATTAAATAAGTATACTTAGTAGTTAGATTACCGAATCACGTGTCAAGAATTTTGACAGTGATCTTCTCTTGATGATTGGTACCAAAACCTGGGATACGCAGTCAACAAAGGGGACAGAAAAAGAGGCCCAACATAGAATTCCAAGGCACGTGATCTTGACTTCTATCCGAACATTTAATGTCGATCTCCAAACGCCTTTAATGTACGGGCACCATTTTCAAACGGTGTTGTCCAATTGGTTGCAGAGGTTATTCTCTGAGTGTAAAGCAGAAAATATTCTCTGAATGTAAAGTACATGCATAAATTTATACGAGAGATCCACCGTATTCAATGATCTTACGTAGTGATTGGCGACTGATATAATTTCTCACTACCGTGTCTTCTGTCACTTACAGAGAATGGAGACACATTACACAAAGCAAGGTTTTTTTGCATGACATGGAATTCAAACACTCGTGATTTGGACGAGAAAGGTGTCATTGATTTTGCTAAAATCAAACCTAAGTCGGACAAATGCGAAGATCCTATGCATGTGACATAAATTAGGATCCAAAGAAGATAGAATAGCTTCATCTATGGATGAGCTCTTGGATGCTCCAATGCCAATAGGTATAAAGATGACTAAAATTGGTAAAAAAAAATGGGGAGTGCATCAATTGCAAGTAAATGCAAAGTCCAACGCATTGAAGACAATAATTAAAGTTCACCGCACAATTGTGAGCGACCTTAAAGTATGGTGATCACATAGGGAATCAACCCATTTTTCCTCTTTGTATAAGGTCCCAAATAATAGTGATTAAAAGCACACTCAATCTACACAAAATCATATTTGTGTAGAATCTAATAAATGGTATGTTTGTTTCATGACAATGGAAAAGAAATTTCTAACTTTGATTTTTTATATTACTTAGAAAAATGAGTTAATAAAAAAATTATTTATAACAATTTATACCAAAATAATTTTGTTGATAATAGAAACATTTTTGGTTCATTCATTTTGCCAAGCACAAAAAATCAAAAATTAGGAAAAGCTTTTTCAAATTGTTGATCTCGCACGATACGTTCACCTAATTATTCACTCACATGTGATTATTCCCCCTTGAAATGACTCTTTGCATCAAAGACGTAAGTCTTTTCAAAGAAACCTTTCATCACATCTCATTTCCCACTTTCTTAATTTTTATAAGAAATGAACCATTGACCAACTTGAGCTTACTTTATTGGAGCAACTATTTCCCTCAAGTTGAAAGCCCAGTCTTACCATAGGGGCGATGAATTTCAAAGCAAGAATCCTGCCAACCACAAGATAACATTACTCGAGCATTAATATATGTTTGGCTGAAAATAATGCACCTGTCTAGGGAAGGAAAAAATGGGTACAGGATCTTTCTGTTTTCCAAGTTGTGTATATGCTAAAAAAGTGTTTTACAATCTGGTCTTGTGTTGATGTTATTGTCAAATCATCTTCATGTGAACTTGAAAAGGACTAATATATCAATTACGACACTGCTGAGGGATGCTGATGTGCATGTTATTGTGCCCCACCTTCATTATCACATTTAATCATGCTCTATTTCTCAAAATTTATATTTGTTTGTTTTCCTCTTTTTTGTGGACTATGGACGGAAGATGACATTAATGAAAATTACAAGGTCGACCACATTGGAGCTTTCCTAGAAAGATCATGTGCTATCAATTATTATAGTGGATGCCTTCAAATGCCCAACACTATCATATGCGACAAACTACGCAAGCTTATAAATAGACGTATTCATTGATGATGCCATTGTAGCATCACCGGATGCTAGATGCTCCGAACGAAAGATACAGCTTGAATCATCATGAATCGATGATCTAAAATTAGAATAGTGCGTTCAACCCCAAACTTCAAATATATATATATATATATATATATATATATATATATATATTACCCCCTCTGAACTTGGATAGTCACTTATTGAAACTATTAACTTTTTCGTTAGCATGTGTAACACACATACTTTTTAAATTGGTAAAGTGATCGAATCTGTTTTTCAGATTTGTATCAAATGCTCTTTTTCTCCTCAATTCAAGCGAATATTGAGTGATAAAATGAAAATTTGACACCACCAGCCCTTAAAAGAACAGGAATTAGCAAACTATTCTGAAGTATGTAATCGTTGTCGTTAATTGACTGATATAGCTCATTATCACTGTTAAATCATATCTTCATTAATTTAATGTGTAAAATTTATGAAGGCTTAATAAAGGCTATGCAATAAAAAAAATTAAAAGATGCTAAATTATTGAAATCATATCACTTGAAATCAATCTTTAACTCATTTTTTAATTCCGAGTCTCTTGGGATTTTCGTTTTTCATAATTTTCATTTAAACTAATTCTTTTTTAAATTTTTTCACATTATACAATTTTTATCTTCTGTCTATTTATATTTTTATTAATTAAATACATTAAACAAGTGAACTTTAGATTTAAACGTGGCCATTTTTTTTTTAATTCATCTTGTATGTTATGTATCCAAATTGAGGGCAAGAAGGACATTTGATACAAAATTCAAGAAAAAGTTGCACCTTACCCTCTTGAAAGGCCCGTGCATGGCACATGCTAATGAAAAAGGTTAATGGTGTTGAGAGTGTAACAATATGCAAGTACAGCGGCAAAAAATTGATCTTTTTAAGTTCAAGATTTAACTTGCACCAACCTTAAATTTGAGGGGATGAAATGAAACTTTTCCAAAAATAAATGAGTGATTGAGGAATTATATTTTGCATTGGCTTCTTTTAATCTTCAGTGGTTGTGTCCATAAAAAGAACTTAATTGCACTTTTGGAAAAAAGGTCAAGGACATAATGAAACTAAATGAAAAGTTTAGGTTTTGATTGTGTCCTATACACAAATTTTAGGACTCTCAATGCAATTTTCACCATTCCACGTAGGTGAAGAAAAATTTAAGAATTGATCAAAAACGGTGAGAGCATCAATTGCAAGTAAATGTAAAGTCAGGTGCATCGGGAGACAATAATTAAAGCTCGCTGCACAAATGCGAGTGACCTAAAGTATAGTGATCATATAGGGAATCAACCCATTTTCCCTCTTTCATAAGATATCTACATATATTTGTAGCCATATTCACAACATCATGAGACTCGATTCATACAAAACCATATTGCTTAGAATATGATAAAGCAACTCAACCTAAGTATTCACCTACACGAGATTATTCCCCTTTAACGTGACTCTTTGCATCAAAGACATAAGTCTGACCAAAGAAATCTTTCATCACATCTCATTTGCCACTTTCTTAATTTTTTTGTAAGAAATGAGCCCTAGTCCAACTCGAGCCTAATTTATTGGAGTTACAATTTCCCTAAAGTTGATAGTACAATCATATTATAAAGTAGATGAATTGCCAAGCAAGGATCCTGCCAACCACGAGATGACATTACTTTGGAGCATTAATATATGAGTTAAGAGAAATGATCTTTCAATACTATGCTAATCTATTTTCGCCTAGCACTTTCTTGCTTGCCTTCAAGTTTATCACAACTTAAACATAACATGTGCAATCAAACATTCTAATAACAAAATAATTAGTAACTGTACCTGACCATACTTTTTCGGGAATCAAACATCTGATCACAATTTATAGGGATTTATTCACCACGTTACACACCATACTTAGCACATCCGTCAGGAATTTCCTAACCATACACTAGAGCATGGGATGTTTCTAGTAATGTTCTGCTTATTAACTTAGCAACATTCTATGGTTCATTAGCATTAGTGTGATGTCTCACTATGTCCTTTCCTTGTAGAGTTTGTTTAGCAACTCCGAGTAAAATTTCTTACCACTATCAGTCCACACATGTTTAGTCGTTTTCCTAGTCTCCTATTAGATCAAACTTATTCATTAGCACAAAAGCCCAAGCCCTTTTAAGTAAGCATCAACAACTATTAACATGAATCTGGCACTAAGCCTACGAACTTTCATGCTGATCAACTCTGCAATCTTCATGGATTCTTTGATAGTCGTATTGAACTATATTTTCCACCATTTGCCTAAGTCATAGCACTTGCATGTAATCAATTTATCAACCACATAGCCACAGAACATATTCATTTGACTTAGAACCTTCAGGTTTCTCTCACCAGTGTACCCCAAACGAATATGCCACAATTCATACTCTCGAACAGATAGATCCGACATCTCTACAACGAAATATATCACTTTCTCTCCTTGATACTCATATTGGCCACTATACTTGATTCCGCTCATAAACACTATACGACCTCAAACAACCTTTAGAACTTCACCTTATAAAGTATATCAACATCCAGCCCAATTCAATGCAATTAAGGATATTATGTTCTTTTTCAATTTTGAAACATGTCTTTATCAAGTTAATGTCCTCGTGACAATGTCAGGCATTATGATTCCAATATTGCCAACACCCACGATCTCCTCATTGTTCTCCAACTACACTTCACTACTATCTATATAATGATGAGTAGTAAATTCATGTCTGGCATAGCGTGAAACAAGCAATCAAAATCTATAATCCATTAGTCAAACAATGAATAATTATTACTCTCCAAGATGCTATCAGTTATTGCAACAATATCACCACATATTATGTATAATATTCGCATCTCATGTAAGAAACCCTTTTTAGCTGACTCAAACTAGGAACCCAAGTCCAACGTAGAAAAGTATTTCAATAAGTTCTTACTTGTTTGGAGGTCAAACCACAGGTTCTTTTCGAATTTGGAATTTTTACTTGGATTGGATTTTGCTCACCAACTCAAGCTTGAGACATATACACGACACATCTCATTTCCCGCTTTCTTGATTTTTATACGAAATAAACCCTTGTCCAACTCGAGCCCAACTTATTGGAGAATCAATTTCTGTCTAGCGGAAAGCACAATCTTAGCATAAAGTAGACCAATATCAAAGGAATAATCCTGCCAACCACAAGAAAACATTACATTAAAGCATTTATATATGAATTGAGAGGAGTGATCTTTCAATGCTATGTTTCGGTGCAAATGATTTATTTGTCTAGGGAGGGCAAAAATGGGTATAGGCTCTTTCTGTTTTTCAACTTGTGTATATGCTAAAACTATACCACAATGTGGTGCTGTGCTAATGTTTTTATGTTAATGTCAAATGATTTTGATGTGGTCTTGAAAAGGACCAATATATATTCACCTTCTGGTTTTCAACCAGTGAATTGTTCAACCACCGCATTATTAGGAGACTGGCCAGAGATCATGACGCGCATGTCATTATGCCCGCAACTTCATCGTCGCATTTGATTCTTCTCATCTTTTTTATTTTTCAAAATCCATATTTATTTTTGCTTTTTTCCCCTTTTTTAGGGCTCTAGGCGGAACGTGACACTAATGGAAATCAAGTCCGAGGGTTGAACACATAGTGATTTGTGCTTTCCCAGAAAGATCATGTCCTGTCAATTAAAGATATTATAGTGGTCGCCTTCAAATGCCCGACAGCATCCTATGCGACACCTCCACAGCCAGCATAAAATGTCTTGTTTTATGACATAAATCTGGAGTGCTGCGACGTGAACATAGTTAGCCTGTCATTTGAAAACATAAGTTAGTGTAAGTTCGTGTACAATGAGGGCATTCAGTGTTTCATGCGAACAAAATAATGATGCTCGATTGTGGACGAAGGACTGGACCCCTCAACTGCCTTTCCAATAGTATCGGGCATATTATATGAACTTGCAGGATTTCTATACCCGTTTGAAATGTTGTTAACTGTCAGATTCAGCTCATTGTCACTGCCAAATCTTATCTTTGCCGATTTAATGTAAATTTTTTAAAAAAGATTTCGAAAGGTTATAATCTCGATTGATGCAAAATACGACATCGATCAAACCAAGATTAAGATTAGGTTGAGTAATTAAAGGGGTCCAAATACTAAAAAATGCCTTCTTTATCGGCTTGACACATGCGTAAGTTGTATCTTATTCAAGAATAAGAAAGATTATCCCGAAGATTTGCAGATTAACAAACTCTTTGTCGGGCTCAAGAGTGACCCGTAATATGAGGAACAGCTCAAAATCATGTTACTGCATAATTCCTTATTTAGGTTGATAATCAAATTATGAATCACGTGGTTTGAAAAGTCAAACCAGGGTTTGGGGAAGCCAAGCTGATCCGCAGACCGGATCAACCGAACCAAGCCTGCTTTTGCCAGTCTCTGTCTTTGGGTAGAGAGATGATGCTCGGGCTCCAGCAAACTCGTTTAAAGTATTTGGTACCCTTTGATTAACCTAACTAGCCGTTGATCTCAAATAAATTAATTATGTTTTTTTTTCACTTTAGCAATATAGTCGGTTACATTGATGTAGCCTAATAACAGGAGAAGAGTTATTTAGGGAAAATTGCTCAAGAAGTCCTACATCTATAATACGGCGGTCAATTCGGTCCTAAATGTTTTAATTGAGCCAATTAGTCCGAAAATTTTGGACGATTTTCCAAATATAAACCTTATGGCCAATTTTAGTAAAAAATCACTGACGTGGACTTTGATCGTCTTACGTGACATAGCTGGTGCTGACGCGAAGGTTTTTGCAAATAATTTTAATTTTTTTTTTCTGAATTGTTTCTTTTTTTTTCCTTTCCTTTTCTTTCGCTTGTGGCTTGTTTCGGCGATGGCCAGCGACTAGCCACAGGCGAGAGCTGTGCTCACCCAAATCTATGCAAGGGCGTGCGGTCCTTGCCGAATCTGGGCAAGGGGTGTTCCTCGCTTGTGGCCGGCAAACACAGCCATCACCAAGACCGACTACAGGAGAAAAGGAAATGAAGAGGAGAAAACAGACTTGGTTATGAACTTTTGGTCATCATGCAATCGAGTGACTTAAATTTTTTTTTTGTTCAATCAAGTACCTCAAGTTTCAAAATTAATCTTGATGTCAAGCCTCTGTTAAATTGATTGCCATGTCACTTGATTCTTGCCGAGGTGGATCACCTAACAGGTCAATTAATCCATCGATTATTCTTGCCGAGGTGTATTATAAACCTTACTTCTTAGGAAATAATGTCATTTTGAAAGAGCAATAATGCATCTCCTAATATAAGGTTTTGAAAGGGTTAGCAATAAATCTGAGGGATTCTATGTCAGGCTGACACGTATAGCCCGCAATGGAAGAATCGCATATTGATGAACTTGAACAACATATGAGGGGAAATATAGAGGAGTTAGCATGAAATTTCTCATTGTATCAAATGCAAAAACCTTTATTGTCACGCATGTTGCTAAAATTATATACGACAGTTCTTTTGCAAACAATATCTGTTGAAATTATACACGACAATAAGGACGGGAATGCAATGTTGAAGAGTATGTGGTGGGGCCGTGACATCCGAGCAACCACGTGCCAAGAATTTGTGTGCACGTCTTCTATTCGCATAGCCTTTACGGACCCGTTTGAAAAGAAGTTATTCAGAT